>OY292492.1:14293176-14943075 GCA_958496325.1 Nomophila noctuella
TTAAGAGATTTCACAAGCCGCGTTGCCTCTTTATATCGATTAGAAGTAAAATACATTCTTACTATATATTAAAGTGTTAGGTTAAGATGCGCCTTTTATGCCTATCGAGCACGTCCATGTTTATTGCAGCGAAGTTTTGTTCTATTTTGCAGTTTCCTCTGTTACTATAAGTGCCAGTTTCACAATCAGCTGATAATATACAGAGAAAAGCACATCAGACCACATTCTTCAATCGATATTGGAACATCTCTGTCAGGCATTAAGTTGAAAATCGATTGACTGTTTTGACAGATCTGTATAGTCTGACGTGCTGTAAATCTGTACCTCTCATAATTACTAAGAGCCAATTTCATTCATAATTTTCAGATAATTTTCCGTAAACTATTTGGAAGCAGTGAAACTTGTTCTAACATATTAATTTAGTTCTAATGTTTAAGGGATGCATAATATTGGTATATTTGTTTGTTGGTACCATATAAGCTTGGAATGTTTTCGAAAGCCCCTAACTAAATAATTAATGGTTTTCTTTCTTCTTCTTCTTTATACCCCACTTTGGTAATATTATTTACATAAATTATTTTTGAATTTTACCTATAAAGAGTATAGGAAAATTCAATAAATTAATTTATATAATTATAATAATTGTTTGAGGAAATCTGTCTGTCCGTATAGTCTATATAGTCACGTGCAATAAAATGTACATATACGTGAAGTCTCATGTGATGTGAACATAATGAGTTCGCAATTTCGCACAACACATTAAAATTGCTCACTCATGACTGTACTGTACGTACATACTTATTGTCACAATTATGACGGCTTGAATGACAAAGATATAGTCAATATAGTTAAGTACTATGGTTATATTCACTGAAAATAGATTGTGGTTTATAAGTTCGACATGCCTTTCTGATTGTAAGCGCGTTTACTGTCATCATCAACATATTGTGCTATTTAATGAAACAAAATGTGTACAGTAATAAAATTTTATTCATTTAGAATAAATTATTGTTAACAGGTTTCTATTTTGTGCGACGATTCATATGTGTTAAATTGTAAAAGTCTGATAAACATAAACTTTTCCCTTTTGAAATAAAAATAAACACAATTTGCCTTTGTTCTTAAATGTACACATTTCTTAACGGTGTTGTTACTGTGTAAAATTATTTTGGTTTAACAAATCGCAGTCGTTAGTGAATAAAATCACATCACTAGCCAATTGTTTACACATTTTGTATTTGTCTTTGTCACTACGCAGGTAATTGTTTGTACAATTCGAAAGACAGACTTCGAAGAGATCGAAATAACATGATCATGTGAATAATTTTTTAATATGATCTATTATTGTATACCTACTTGTAACGTGCAATATGTTTTTTTATTTATATGATTAAACAAATTATTATTATTTAGAAAGAAATGTAGCGTTATCGATCAAAAGGACTAATTTGGGGGATAATGATTCAATCCCGTTAAAAGAAAACTTTTAGTTGCATTAAACTGCATTCACTGCAATCTTAGTTATTCATAGGTAAAATGATATAAGATATTATGCTGTATTACATGAATTTACATAACACAAAATATTTTTTTTAAAACAAATCTATGTAAATTGGATCATTATCGCATACACCGTCCAATTATCTGGAATTTTGTACCATTTTCGACCTTATTCTGTTGTGCTAAGTGGACTCTTGTATTAGTGCTTAAGTTCTGCCTGTAGTTGTCTGGCTACTGCCGTGTCGCACGACGCGGTATGTTATGTGATGCAGCTAGGTTCAATTGAGGTTGACACCGTTGTTGTAATGTTGGAAATCATTCCCATTAAAAGTACATTTTACACATACGATGCCTTTTATTTGAGTTGACCTTTCGACTTCAAACAATACAGTAGAATTCAAGTAAATTGTAAAGAACGAATTTGTTTTGGATCAATTAGCATTTATTTAAAATCTATGGAAATGGTTTCGAAATTGTTTCAAAAACTAATTGCCGTTTCAAGTTATACCCCGTGGAACCTGTGGGTTCTATTCTCCCTTGTGTATTTTGGTCAGCGCCGCAAGAGTTTTCAGGATATAAAGAAAAACCTTTAAAGTTATGCGGCCGTTCAGCTGACCAATTCTTTAACTCGTATCTAAAAAAACGATCTAAAGCTCTAATCTTCCTCAAATCTTGTCAGTGCTTAAGCGTTTTCTTTTGCATATCAAAGAAGAAAAGCAGTTAAAAAAGTTTAAAAGGGAGGTACGACGACTTCATGATAATTCTCAACATTCAGTTGCAACAAACAACTCATGGCGCGATGCTATCCAATTCGGAGTCAATAGTCTGAAAAAACAAATTGGGAAATTAATTAGGTTAATGTAAATTGTGTTGGCGTTCTGACTATACTAGGTTACCGAACTTTCCGAACTCTAACTGACCTATTTGTAATGAGTCTTTGTTGTAAGGCTAAGTTTTAGTGAATTGCCCCTTTTACAGTGCACTGCTGGAGGCCCCCACAAGATGGGGATGCCCATAGTCACACATGCTGGGTAGGTGGTCTTAATGACCCCAAAATGAAATAGCCCAGGGGAACACTCTCCCCCGGATACTCCCTTTGTCTCTTCTTATTTCATGGTCTAGTGGTCAGAGACCTCTAGCTAAAAAACTGATTTGGGTTTCAAATCCCGCTAGGGGCAAATGTTTGTGTCATGAATTCGAAGTCATCGACATTTGTACTTGTCTTGGATGTATATAAAAGTAATTGAGTATGTCTATCCGTTCCCGTGCATCCATAGTAGGACCAGTTTCGAGCTTGATTTGGGACTAGGCAATGGGTGTGCTAGACCAATAATTTCATTTATTTATTTATGAAGAAGTAGGCCCCTCATATTATACTACCTATACATTTTACCACTACCAGCCCATCCTTTGTCTTCTTGTCCACTGTTGTATGCTTTACCTTCACGTCCACGTCCTGCAGCGCTTCCTCGAGCGCTAGCAGGCCGGGGTCGTCGGGCGTGAAGACGCGGCACTCCTCCTCGAAGAACCGCTCCATCTTCAGCTCAGCTCCTCGAGTACATGCTTTACCTTCAAGTCCACGTCCTGCAGCGCCTCCTCGAGCACCAGCAGGCCGGGGTCGTGGGCGGGAAAACGCGGCACTCCTCCTCGAAGAACCGCTCCATCTTCAGCTCAGCTCCTCGGGTGCATGCTTTACCTTCAAGTCCTCGTCCTGCAGTGGGGTCGTCGGGCCTGAAGACGCGGCACTCCTCCTCGAAGAACCGCTCCATCTTCAGCCGCCTCTCCTCGAGTATATGCTCTACCTTCAAGTCCACGTCCTGCAGCGCGTCCTCGAGCGCCAGCAGGCCGGGGTCGTCGGGCGAGAAGACGCGGCACTCCTCCTCGAAGAACCGCTCCATCTTCAGCCGCAGCTCCTCGTTGTACCGGCGCACGCGCTCGTAAGTACTCGTGTCGTCTGTCAGCGATGATGACGAGTTCTGGAAACTGAGGTAGGTAAGTAGATATATTGCGTTTTGCATTTGTTTTCTGAAGGTTGCTTACATCAGACCCGTTTTTCCCACTGGGACAATGGGTACGTGCCCAAGGCCTCTCGATCGGTTGGGCCTCCAGACTAGATTCTGGGGGCCCCAAGTTTACCAAACAAGTCGCTAAAGGCCGATGTCCCCAGAACCCCTAAAAGATGAAAGACGGCCCTGCATAGAATGATAACAATGACATGGACTCCTTTAAATATTTAGATTTTATGGAAAAAAAATGTCACGTTTTGTCTGTGCAAAAATTTATCAATTATGTTGACCTAAGTTGTTTCTTAGATATTTTGCAAAGCTTGACAATCTAGGCTAAATAATTTTCTTAGGTTAATGCGACTCTACTTAATAAATTAAATAAAAAAATCGCTGTTTAGTCCAAAATGTTGATTACTTTTCGTCTTACCTGTTAAGAGAAGCCAGATATCCAGGCGGGAACGCCTCGATAGCGGCCCGCATGTGGTCCCAGGGATCACTGAAGCTCCTACTTTTCATCTGAAAGTACAAAATTATGTACTACTCATACTCAAATATTGGAGATTTAGTACCCCTCGTAAACTGGTATCTTCTTCCTCGGCTGGCTTCGTATACGTGAGAGACAATGAGTTTCTGTAGACACTTGTGAGACGTCCTATCTTGTTTGCAGGAAATCGTTAAGTGCTTAAGCTAATAAAATATAGATTCAGAATCATGACATCAATCTGCCTATTTAGAGTATAACACGAGACTGTAAGTTAATATTTGAACTGTTCAAAAGATTGACTCACATGAATGATGCAATATTACGATGGGACAAGTGGTTGTATGTAGGTTGTAATGGTTAAAATTTAACTACATATTACAACTAAGAGATCGGGTTTAGTCTGATACTCGGTCTAGGAATTTATATGTAGGGAAAAGTATATAAGTAATGTTTATCCGTTGTCTGGCACCCATAGCACAAGCTAATGCTTAGTTTGGGGCTAGATGGCGCTGTGTGAATAATGTCCAGAGATATTTTTTTATATGTATATATATTCTTCACTGTATGTTGAACATAACTGTCAGGCATTTACTTGTAATTCAATTGAAGTGTCATAACAGTTTGTATAGTTTGAAGAGCTGTTGTCCGTATTACAGAAGTAAAATATCCTATTTGTTATAGCTATATTCTCACCCGTCTATACCGCCCGTAGTCTATCTCAGAATCAGTAAGAGCTCTGGACAGCGGCATGCTAGAGTCCGTGCTGGCGGTCTTGACCTCGTACTCCCCGATGCTGCCCGACAGCACACTGTCGCTCCTCACAGTCAGCGACTCCTCCGGCTCGGTCCACGTGTAGGGGGACAGCGTGATGTCCTCGGGCAGCTCCAGCTCGGTCACCATCAGAGAGCGGTTCTTGGGTAGCGACTCGAGGAAAGTCTCGAACATACTTTCTTTGTGACTTTTGTTAATAAAGGATGGTCTGTAAATTCACAGGGTGATTCAGTATTTAAGTCCCTAACTAGACTACTAGTCCAGTCTGTGGGGACTTATAAAAGCCTTTGCTCTACAAAAGGTGGAGTAAAAGCGGTTTTGACCTTATTTTGTTTAGGTATGGGGACCTAATAAAAATCCAAGTTTTCGACCTTGGGAGGAAAAGGCGCGAGCCGCCATCTTGAATTGAATGTGCCAAAATTAGGTTTTTTTTAAATAATGTCTCAACAGTTGACTTTGTGGCAAAAGTGTCTATGGGAAGTAGAAAGAAGACAAAATTACTAACATTTTTCTCATACATGTTTATTCTGTAAGTCTTATAGGTAAAAAGTTACATCTGGTAGAAGAAAAACAAAATTACAAAAATCATGAATTTACTTAAATTTTACTTTCCTAGCCTGGTAAGTAATCAGAACGATCCAGAAACACGGCGCCCTTCTCTGGGTGACACAGAGTCCTGGAGACCAGGGCTCGCAGCTGACGGAGAGGGAGCTGTATCAGCCAAGACTGGTGAGTAGTCATAACGATCCGGAATCACTAGCAGCGCTCTTCTCTGGGTGACACAGTGTACCAGAGTCCCAGAGCCCTGGACTCCCAGCTGCCCGAGAGGGAGCTGTATCAGCCAAGACTGGTAAGTGTCTTCATGTCTCTCTGGGTGATGGCTATTGACCTGGAGCGAGCTGTGGCCTGAGGTGCGATCCACTAAGCTCAAATGTCATAATCTCACGGCTGTGTAATCGTTGACAATGTCAAAATACTAGTAAATTACGACTGACGCCGATGACACAGTGTTGAGATTTGCGCTTAGTGAATTGCACCTCTGGATGGCGAGTCTGGAACAAGCAGCGAGACGTGGAGCTCGAGTGCACTTCAGACAGCTGACGAAGAGGGAGTTGTATCAGCCCAGCCTGGTGGGTGTCTTCATGCCTCTCTGGGTGACTGTTCCCGACCACTCCCTGGACCTGAGTAACGTGAAGTGAGTTGCGGCCTGGATGGCGAGTCCCCTAGCCTGGTGAGCTGGAGCGAGCTGCGGCCTGGATGGCAAGTCTGGGACACGCGGCGAGACGTGGAGCTCGAGTGCACTTCAGACAGCTGACGAAGAGGGAGTTGTATCAGCCCAGCCTGGTGGGTGTCTTCATGCCTCTCTGGGTGACTGTTCCCGACCACTCCCTGGACCTGAGTAACGTGAAGTGAGTTGCGGCCTGGATGGCGAGTCCCCTAGCCTGGTGAGCTGGAGCGAGCTGCGGCCTGGATGGCAAGTCTGGGACACGCGGCGAGACGTGGAGCTCGAGTGCACTTCAGACAGCTGACGGAGAGGGAGCTATATCAGCCTAGTCTGGTGAGTAACCAGAACGGGCCGGAATCACCAGCGGCGCCCTTCTCTGAGTGACACAGAGTCCCAGAGTCCTGGAGACCTGAGCTCGCAGCTGATAGAGAGAGAGCTGTAGCCAGGATTACCCCGCGCCGCGTGATAGGTAGCTACCAAGGCCAAAATACATAGAGATGTATAATTTTTTTGGAAATATTTTATTCCGGCGCTTGTAACTTTTTACCTATAAGACTTACAGAATAAACATGTATGAGAAGAATGTTAGAAATTTTGTCTTCTTTCTACTTCCCATAGACACTTTTGCCACAAAGTCAACTGTTGAGACATTATTTAAAAAAAACCTAATTTTGGCACATTCAATTCAAGATGGCGGCTCGCGCCTTTTCTTCTCAAGGTCGAAAATTTGGATTTTTATTAGGCCTTCATACCTTAACAACATAACATCATAAACGCTTTTACTCCACCTTTTGTAGGGCAAAAATACCTACAGACTGGATTATACCTACGCTAAAGGTCAGGTTATAATTTCTTAACGGGTGTGGCTCGTGAAGGTCAAACGTGAAGGTTTTAACCACGCTGATAAAGGAAAATACAATTGATGCGCTACATGAAAAAAAATTAATTACATTTTCTAGATTAAAGTGTTAAGTCCCGCCGTGACAACTGAGAAATGTCTCAAAGATTTTTCCAGTTTCATCATTCAATAAGCAAAGTTGACCATAAAAGTCAACCTTGATCATGATCTGATGAAATTATGATTTACGTATTTTCAATAATTTCAAACAGAGCTCAATTATCATAGAAATTTAACACCATCATTAAAAGCAAAGAAATATTAATAAAAATAACATACCTATGTATAAAAATATTTAAGTAATGCCTCAATTGAGGAACTTATTTCGTAATCCTTTGTACCTTTCGAAATTCGAATTGCGCAATTCGTTGAAACAGACTTTCTGAGAATTATCAAACTTCCTCCTCAAAACTTTTCGAAACCGTTAGATCCTTAAATATACGAGGCATCACTCACGTAGGACATGTTTTTGTAACAGTCAGGAGAAACTGTGAGGCTTCTTCAGCAAAGTTTGGTCGATACTACGTGTCACCAGCCACGCAACGGCATTTGAATTCATGTTGACGAAATCGGCAGTAATAAACACGAAACAAGGCTGAAACTTAAAGCCAAAAGTGAAATTAGCAAACCTCCAACTGGGGATTTATGAAGATAGCTCAAGGGATGAAATTATGTTCTCTTCGTCTGGAACAAAAGTAACGCAATCAAAAGACGTCATGCTAGATCCCCATCCTTAGGATGGCATTAAGATTAGCAAGCAAGCAACTTTACTAAAATTGGTGGGCTTGAATCATACCCATAATGCACAAAAAGAACGGAAAAAACAAAATAAATTAAAGAAATATGTTTTGAATCTACAAGATGTTGTAAATGTCCTCGTAGATAAGATTGTCGGTTAATAACTTATAATTGTTTATTATTATAATTAATCCAGAGTTACAATGAACTACTTGTACCATTGAGTAAACTCTTTGTACTTCTAATGAAGGTATTTATAGCGCTTTAGGTTATACCTACTGCAGTCCGAGCTAGATATTTTTATTTGTAATGTATTAGGTTAGGTACTGTTGGTATCTCGTGCCTATTGTACATTTAACAATAGCAGAATATTGCGATAAAATATCTTTGTGGTTGCTTCATTATGGTAATTCCACTAGATTAATCGTGGTTTAAAAGTATTTTTCTTTGAACAACAAAAACAATGTAAAATGATATAAAGGAAACTCGTGATCACGACATATCTCCGGTTTTTAATTGACAACATTTAATTTTTTACAAGGTACTGTAATTCAAAAACCATTTCGAGATTTTCGCTTAATTGACACAAAAAAAATGATTTTAATTTTTTTCATTCAGTAACTAAAAAGATATTTTGAAAAGTTTCCAAATTCAATGCTCGTCGGATCCACACACAGTCAATCTTGGTCTCGCTTTGGCCATCGTGAATTAAAAAAAAGAAACGTTAGTTTGACACTGTTTCTTGTCAAACTGACAGAAAACTGTGCATGTGTGTGTACATTTATCATACAGTGTTGCCGGATTGGCAAAACTCCTGGCCAATCGGGGAAAAACTCATGTTTTTGAATATTGCGACAAAATTATTACTCAGTTGATGTACCAGATTTAATTTCATAGCTTTATGAAATCTTACTAAAACATTATTTACGTAAGTTTAAAGTACGAATTGGGTTCTTAAGTGGCACTTTAGGTACTTGGACAACATTTTTCATGAATTTACCCTAGAGTCTTCTGGCAACATTTGTGTGAACTTCCGTCATTCAAGTTTATTTTTTAAAATAGCAAAGATAAAATGTTCGTTCATCCCATGACACTGACTTACGCTCTTTTAGAATAAGTCGTTTTTAAATAATTTATTTTACAAAAAGGAAAGAAAATAAACGAAAAAGAAAAAATACGTAAGTTTTAGTTTTTGAAAATCTTTCAGAATAGAAAATAAAAACAGCACATGAAAAAAATTAAATGTTGTCAATTGCGAATAGGTTATTAGAATCTTAGATCACGTATCCCTAGTTTAAAATGTTTTCTCCCAAAATCAGAACGTATAACCGTAACAAACAATTACGTTGTGTAAACCAAAAGTCACTTTGGTCATACAGCAAAAATATCGATAATGAAGTAGCATAATAATAACGACACTATTATACCTAGGTAATTCTTATTGCACATAATTAGACAGTAATATCCAAGTGTCATAGGTATAAGTTGTTTGTAAGTAAACCCGCAACGAAACGCCCTCTACCATGCCACATTTAACGATTCAAATTATATTTTGAATTGTTTTAATTGTAACTCTACATGCCACGAATAATGCATACAATGTTCTAATCGCCGTTTCATTGTCTTTGATGATACAAACTTAAAAACCTACAATAAAATTCAGTTGTTTGCTGTTAGTTACTCATAATGAGTTTTTTTCTAAGAATCGTTAAGAGTTGGATGGAAAACAAATTAAGTAACATAATTCTGAATCGCTACTTTGCATAGAGAGAGGGCGTTATTAGTTAAATATTCGGTACCAGCACGTAGGGCATTGTGCTATATTTTTGGTGACTCCACTGTCTCTTCTTTTTCATGCATTTATGTAAATATTTTTGCTTAGATCTTTAAAACTGTACAACGTATTTTTAACGTTTGGTTTTCGCTAATGGATCAACATGCATAGATCAGCATAATCTAAATTTTGCTCTATCTACGGGAAAACGCTGTTCCAATGCACATTTCCAGCAAGCTATTGAGATCGACTCCCAATGCCATACCTGAAGTTGAAAACATGAACTTTTCGCACTGGAAAATTAACCGATCGGATCGCGTATCAGATTGTTGTATTTTTTGACATCTTTAGCTTGGTAAACCATTTTCTTTGCTTGACCATGCAAGGTCGTTTGACAACCCAAGCGTGGCCACAGACGGACTATACTATTCTGTTTCAATTCATAGTTGTACTTTGATTGATGGTCGCAGGTCGCATTCAAACGCGGGTCCCCCTCGCGACTCAGCCGGTGGAAAGCGCTACACAGTGCATGTCCACGACAGTAAATTCACTTCTTCCGGTCGTCAAGGGACTACGAACTCGCCAGAAAGAAGTGGCGACCAGTGTAGTTCATGCAAATATAAGGATATCAACAGATACCTGCATAAAGTTTATAACCGTCCGTTATTTAAAATTTATATTACAATTTTTTGCCTACAAGTTATGTAGAGCTTTGATAATAGAACTAACAAGCCGTAGGAGTTGGTCAATCGTTTTTCTTTGTAAAAGTTTTTTATTTTATTTTTTAAATGCTATAGTATAGCAAACGAACAAGCAGGTCACCTGATGTTAAGTGATCATCATCGCTGCCCATGGACATCAACAACCGAAAAAGGGTCGCAGATGCGTTGCCTGCCTTCAAAATACCCCATACCCTAACCCTCCCCAAGTGAGCTTTGACAACCTAACTCTCCAGCATAAACGTTGCACAACAATTACGGAGTGCTTTCTTCACTGTGGTCTTCTGTAAGGAGGAGGTACACCCCAAGGTGAGCGGCTTATTTGTGTGGAAGTTCCACTAAGCTCTTTGTATTAAAAAGAAACCACAAGAAGAAATGACAAGGATTGGCTGGACTTACTTATTTAATACCAGAACGAATTTACAGAGAGGTAGAGGACAGAGCACCTAAGAAACCATTTACATGTCTGTGCTCATGCTCTACCTTTTTCTGCTTGATGGCTCTGAGTTACTCTATGACTCACTCCTGCAAACCATATCTTGTCCAATGTTTGCATAGAGTTGCCTCCCCGCCATTGTGTCCACTGCGACGTCACAGTTCCGGCGTGTTTACTAGAGCCACTGGCACGCTGCCCAGCCGCAGTCAGTCGGATACGCGCCGCCGACCTGCGCACGCGCCGCTCGCCTGCCTGCCGCGCGATCGCTACTGCGCACTGTGCGACACTTACCTACCAATGTGCAGTTCTACTCCTACAGAACTGTGATTCAAGTGCTTGTGAATTATTTACATACAATCGTGTAATAGCAACTTTAAACTCAACATTTAACTATTTCCTGTATCTCCGCTATTCTGTCGTACACTCTCGTGCTCTATCTAAATGTATCCTATTTATTGGCACAGTGACACGTAAAACTTACGACTCGCGCGAGAGATTCTATGTTTACTGTGTAGCTTTCTAGCTTCCGTTGATTAATCCGTGTATTCGTCCAGATGGTCGATTAGCGTGTTCTAATACGTATACTTTGATAACCTGTGAAGTGATTTGTAATAAATAGGTATAAGGTCGTGAACAAATACAGAAAATCCCCACGGGTCAGGCAGCTGGTAGGTGGTGTCAGTTGGCCGCTATCAGCTGATAGGGGCCGCGGAGCTGCAGTCGCGTCAGTCATGTGCCGGTAGCGCTTGCAGATGGACGTGCAGAACGGCTCGCCGTCGCTGCGCCTGCGCGGCGGCGTCCTCGGCACCGACAGCAAGCACGAGCTCAACCTGTGCACCAGCGTCATGTCGCCCGAGACGCAGCGCCTGCTGCCGCCCACCACGGAGACGATCATGACCAAGCCGTTCCCGATACGAGGTAACAAAACAACATAACTGAACACTAAAAATAAGCCCGGTGACAGCTGCGGTAATACGGGTTCCCGCGTAACAAAAAATGTTGTCCGACGAACTATGTTGCTGCATTGCTTGCATTGCAGTAGCTACGCGTTTGATTGTAAACGAAAAATATTTTCATGTGTATTCTTTTAATTTACTACGATTCGTAGGGCATCTTATTTAGCAAGGAAGGTGGATAGAAGGTACCATGTCTGCACAAAAGCTTGGGCTTCTACATATTGTATAATTGTTTTGCGTACTGAAATAAACATTTTCATATTATATTATATACACACATCAACATTATCTAGGGATATCTACATATCATCAAATATCTTAAATACTATTAGGAATTTGCTAATACTGTAAATGGAAAAATTATAGAAAATTTTATAGTTTTTAATAATAAATTAAAAAAAATGAGATTTTAATTATATTTTTAAAAATAATCAACTTTTTATCTCCCTAGGTAAATTTGTGTGGTAGAAAATCTGCATTTTTTTTAAATTTAATGATCAAATTTAATGCAAATAAACAATTTTATTTATTTAATCAGTGTTGCCACCTCTCACGTTTATTATAGCATCAGTATCAATAGTCAATGCTTAAAATTAAGTTGTTAAGGCCTTGTTGCGTTATGAGACCCCCATGCTCTTTCAAAGTGATGGTGAAGTTGTTGTACTGTCTTGGAATTTGGTGGAAAATGTCTTAAAACTCTTTGATGTAACATGCCTCACGCATGTTTGATAGGATTTAAGCCGAAAGACTGAGCAGGGCAATCCAAAACTTGGATATCGTAGTCTCGTAGATCGGCCGGCACCTACCGCGCCGCATGGGAATTAGCACTGTCGTTCATGGTTATAAATTCCTGGATGATTTGGACTTTGTTTAGGACAATGACAGATTTAACTACCTTTTTGAGATGTTTTTGCTTAGTTATGATGAACTGAATACAAACGGGCCGGGTTCGTTCACCCTGAAAAAATCCTCCTAAAACCATGATTGTCCCGCCTTGGTATAACTGGACCTCCTAAGGGTGTCACAAACGGCTAATACTGTCAGAAGTTCTCCAAACGCGTGTTCTTCTTGAATCTGGATAAAATCTGTAGCGGGAGTCATCGGTTTACAGCATCACAGACCAAGGGTCGTCAATCCATGGAAAATTTTCCTAAGCCCAAGAAAGACGCTTACCGCGATTGCCCCATCACAATGCTCGTACACGCAGCGGTTGTCCAACATGAAGACCCACTTCATGCAAACCCCTTTGCACGGTTTTGTCGCTTTCCAGCAGCTGATGGTCCTCCTGGAGTCGTTTTACTAGTCGCATCGCTGTGATGTTTGGTCGTCCTCTAGCAGTCTTTTGGAAAAATTGACCCTGTGTCTGGGTAGTAATGCGATTTCCGTTTAAGTGCCGTTCAACCACGTTCTCAAGACTGCGCTAATTGCTCCAAAACCTTGGTATCATGTTTTGGTTGGTGGTTAGGGCCTCGGCAATGACGCGTTCGAAGGAAACACTTTCTTACAAGTCCAGGGATCGCAACATTTCATTTCAACTCAAATGATGCCGTTACATTACTCTTAAAAGAACACTCAACAAGTTTCATAAAAAATAATTTAAAAAAACATCACTTTTCTTTAGTAAAATATCAAAAAACAAATTTAATTTTCATGCACTTTTCCCGTGCGGTGGGAACTACAAATATTTTTTTGCCATTCTTTTGTTTTTCTATAAAAATATTTTTTTTTATAAAAAAACAATAAAATACCTTTCAATCGACATATAAACTTCATATAAATATAATATAGAATAAACAATATAACGTAGTTTATAATATACAATTAAGATATCCCTAGATTTTGTTGATGTGTGTATATACTTCTACTATTAATTTTCTAAAATGCGATAATTCTTAGTACTTTTAAAATAAATTTATACATTTTAACAATTGTTAATAGGTTTTTCCGACAAAATTCTGGTAGAAATACATACCTACAACTTACAAAGTTAAATTTATCTACCTAGTACATATGTACATAAGGTTAAATGCGGAAAATCTCATTTCTGTCCTATTAATATTAATGAACTGTGAGATATTTCATTCCGCGCATAGTTTGTGTTGTTTCATTCACATACACGTGCGAAATAGTGTGTTGACTTGTATCATGTCAAGTAAAATTTAACACTTTTAGTGAAAAATCCAAATAAGTTTGCAGACACTATGACAAATCTTCAATATTATTAAGTTTTATCGATGTCACTTGTTCATGCATAATAACTTTCGTAATTTGATTATAATAAACTCTGCGTTACAAATCAATATAAAACATCGGATTATCTGAAAAAAGAAACACATCTATCTTGGTTTAGAATAAGGTAGGTACCTAATACGAGAAGTTCAATTTTAACAGATGATAAAGAGAAAGCATTCGATGCAAAACAGTCATAACGTGATCACGAATGTTTGAAATGTAGAGTTCAAAAACCGCGAGTTCATCTGTATTTTAAGAGGAACAGAAAACATGATAACATTTGTGCTTCTTTTGATGAAGATAAAAATCTGTTATTATTAATTGATACTGATTCGGAAACTTTGCTTTGTTGTGATAAATTCATGAAAGTTAGAATACAATTTGTAGAAATGTATAGTAAATTTATTTGGTCATTATTTATTATTTCATCTTACAAGCTAAAAGATTACAAGAGAAAGAGAAATTAAATGACCTACACTAGAAATTACTTACACAAAATTGAATAAAAAAAAACTAAATTAGGCAAATACGTTTCGTTCTTTACTTAGAACAATGTGACCTTTGTCACATTCCGCATACTTTTAAACAACCACTGTGTTTAACACGCATTAATTTAACTACTCTAGACGACGACGTCAGGCATTGTAAAAGAAAATATATTCTTGGGAGAACACACATCTTGACGAAACAAATTTAATTTTTTTTAAAATAATGTTCGTAAAGATACCACTACAATAACACGGAACAGAGAGTCTTTCGTTTTAAAGTTTGATGAAATCTTATTTTTTTCTTTGCGTTATAGAAGCCAAGAATTGTGAATGAGTTCTTTTGGCTCAATAATGATTCACCATCAAAGTAACACGTTAAAACTTATTTTTAGGGGCTCCTTTATTATCTCTTAGCGTTAAAATGAGAGATGTGTCATTAAAGTTCTTATTGCTTACTGAGTTGCGTTAACTGGGCAATTTGACCTTCAAGTCCCAGATTTAATATTTGGTCATAATAAACTATTTATTAAGAGCCTTCACCATAAGCATAGGAATGAAACCTACAGTCAACAACATATAGGCGCCTAATAAATGTGTTAATTTCCTCCTCATTACTCTTAAATGACCACATCAGATGACGCAAATGTTAGTTTAAACTAGAACATTCGTCAGATTTTACGATGTGGATCATTTCAATAAAATACGAATTACCTACTCACCGTAAAAAAGATACTAAAAGCCCCACAATAAAACAATATTATTACAATAAAACAACACGTCTAGACTATGTATCTTAAGGTCTTGATTAAATCTCGGGTTACGTTTAAATTTTCCACGCCCTCGAATAATCCAATAAGCAAGAAATACGTAACAAGTAGGATGTAATAAAACGTGTCTCGTAAGTGAAACACATAAGAGTGCTACTGCTTTAATATTATATTCATATAAACAAAGTCACACAAACAATTAAATTTTAATGTTTACAGTCGTTTTGTAATGGACATTTTCACAATGTTTAATGCATTGACATTGTACAGTTATGGCGTTCCTCCATGAAAAACAAACACAAAGCGTAGATTGAACGTTACGTATTGAAAAATTTACCGACCCTCGTATCGTACTTGGCATGTCTGTCCTATCTGATACTACAAAGGCTTTTTAATCCCATTTGTTTTATTCTCATTAGAGTTAGGGTACGACATTCAATTCATTACATTCGAAAAAAAACATCAATATATTTTAAGAAGAAATAAATCAAACATTGCATTTTCTAGAAATCATTTATAGTAGATTGCAACCACGGATTGCAACCATGTGACTTCTAGCTGTCATTAGTGGATTGCATCCGTGCGAGAGCTGTACGGTAAGCATGGAAACGTTGTAGAAGTTCACAGTTCATCGATTGCCGGTTTATACGACCTATCTCGGCGCCCGCGCTGATAGCCGTATCTCATGCGTCAATACTCATGTTCGGATAATAAAATAATACCTATGTAGGTATACTCTCGGTCTCGTACATTGTTTACCTGACCAACTGACCGCATGTACGTAGACGAATGGAATTTGCTGTGAAGATAGCGGCTTAAGATTGAGACATTTCACGCTATCGATAAATTACGACAGGTTACATAGTGAACCATTTTTTTAAAATGAAATAATACTCATGTTGAACCCTCCATCTTATCATAAATATTTTTGAAGAAGCAAATAGATGTGACTTCCTACAAAATGTAAATTGTTACGCAAGGAATACAAATTCAGGACTAATGAAGTTATGAATTTATGACTTAATCAGCCTCCAAAAATGACAGTGCTAAAGATACGTCATTGATTATCATCCGCTGTTTAAATTGCATATATCAACCATAAAACGTAATAAAAACGCAAACTTTCGGTTATCTTCTAAAAGACGTAAAAACCAGTCACCAGGCATTTGGATGCAATACAGTGCATTCGAGACAGAGATTAGGTATCTCTAGTGCCTACTCTAGTCTCGTTTTATCTCTCATCTCCTTTGAGTGAGGAAGGACTTTACATCTCGGTAACCTAGTGGTTAGAAGGCCGCGCTTTCCTTGCGTGAGGTCGTTGGTTCCTAACAGGCACGCACTTTTCTCTCTCTACCATCAGCTCTACGATGAAAATGATGTTATCTTATTTGTTTGTGTTTCGTATTTTTTATACAATGCGTGTTAGCGTGAGTCACAAGCTGATAAAGAATCTTGATTCAATATTCAAACTTATTTAATGGGTTCTAGTTCACGCTTATTACCACTGCTGATTCACACATCCAGCATAAATTAACCTCTAACAAAAGCAAAGAAAAAGACCTAGCTGAAAATAATGACAAAGGAGTAAAAGTACCTAGGAAATACTAAAAATAGAACAAATAAATGAAAGGTCTGAAATCTATATCTAGATTTCCAATATGATCTTAATCTCACGGCCCTGCCCTACTTAACTTCGAGGACGTAAGCCTTTGCTTTTATCCAGACTCTCGGTTAGTACCTACTTAATGGTATTAAGTGCTCCCGGGAACAATATGCAATCATTTATATAATAGACCGTACTGTCTCTCTCTTTAAAATTATTGTATTTTAGTTCTTACTAAAATACAATAATTTTAAAGATTCGTTATTCCTAGCTCTACTTTGAATGTAGGTATTGCATTACATCAAAGCTTTGTCCCATCTTTCGTAATTTTATATTTTAACCAAGTCTGGTAAAGGCGTGGGTCTTTTAATCGCAAGAAAACTTGGTTCTCGAAGGAAATCGGCGAAGTCGTGATTTAATTTTTTAATTTATAATGAGTGTTCAAGTAAAATGCTTTTATTTTTTTTAAATGATAAGAACGAAAACCGACATAAGCTAAAACTACTGAATTTTAGTGATTAATAAAAGAAAAGTTATTTCCCCAAAGTAATGACTTTCTTTTATTATTTTTAGAGAATATCCAATTTGAACTTTAACTTCATGGCTCTAACATGCTGTAACTGGGGTCAAAATAATTCCTCCTACGAATTTAATTCAAATATAAATGACAAAATGAAATTGATAGTATCCTTTGTAATTGATTGTGACCCTTCGTAGAGAATAAAAAAACTGCCCTTGACCTAGATGTAGAATGTAGATCACTTTCCCGCGGTTTCGAAGACGCTACGGGAGGGAACCGGCGCGACTGGCTAGCAAAAACCGTTCCGTTACACAAAACGTATTTTTATTTTTAAACAGTTTTAATTTATGCGGCAGCCCCTGGCCGACTGATACTGTATCCGCTATCACGCCGCACACGCGTGCAGACAACTAAGATAACCACAAAACAAATTGTTAACCATTATTAGGACTGTCGTTCGCTTTATTTATTCGTTTTTTTATCAGTCTTTGATGACTGGTTGTCTCAAGGCTGAATGATATTTAATATCTTCTTGTTTTTGAAAGACGCGAGAGTTGACGACTGATTTTGTTGTGTTTACTTGCATTGAGAAACGTTTATTTAAATTCAAATACTTATGCTTGAACCTGAAGTTCACAACTATTTACAATAATATGGTAAAGTATTCGTAATGTTCTCGTTGCTTGGTAATTTCACTCATCATTTGATAGTTTGTTGTATGCCTTATATAAATATAGAACATATTCTGATGCATAAGCTATATTGTGGTAAAGTTTCATTTAAAATCCATTCAGTAGTTTTTACGTGGAAGAGTAACAAACATCCATACTTACAAACTTTCGCCTTTATAATAGTAGTAGGACTAGTAGGATATCATTTCAAAACGATCTAGACCACCGGGCTACCGAATTTGTGCAAAACCCAGTTGGATATATGTACCATCGTCATCGATAACGCTTAATAATCCAATTACGGCGAGCACTTATCACATGACAGATAGTGCTAATCGTGTCAATAGATCAATTGCTACTTACATCATCGCAGCCCAACGTCTGTTGTATTATAGGTGTAATGCACATCACCAATGTACATTATGTGTACAGTCAATACGGTAGTATTGTTTCAGTAGGTACAACAGACTTTGGGTCCTTTTGTCAAAGTTTACAAGGTTTAGAATTAATAATCTACTTATTAGATTGTAACACTCCGATACGTTTAAATTTTTTAGAGGGAAGTTTATTAAAATTTTAAGTAGTATAGGACACAATGTGGGAAGTAGAGAAGAAGAAGAGTCCAACATGTAGAGTCAGACGAGGAAAGGAAATTACATTGCAATAAACAGGAATGTAAACTTCATACATAAATAGCTGAAATGTTTATTAAAATGCATCCTGCTAATTTTAGTTTTGCATATTTAAGTTACTAGTTACTACCTGCTTCAACCATATGATTAGTTATTAAAAAAAGAAAACCAAGGAGAGCAACATTCCGGTCGGATTTTTAGAACATAAAGCGGGAATTTGACCTACGCATGAGATGGAATTAAAAGAGTTGTAAATCTTATTGTATCCATAAAAGTTAATACTTCTTAAGAAAATATTATTTACACAAGTAATAACAACCAGTACCTACCTAGTGCATAAGGGGTAACCACTTGTATACCCCGCATTCGCATTAAGTGCAATACTAACCGCAAACAAGGCAATTACGCACGCTGCGTCTAGACCACGGGTTTCCAAATTAATTTCATCATAAACAGACGTATGTGCAAGACTACTGTCATCAACTCGATAAGGTGCAGTAATTTGTCACGGCCGCCCGGACTACTCCGGTTATCGTAGCTGCAATTTTGCCGTGTCCTCCCACACTACAATTACTTTCTGTCTCGAGCCACTTCTTGAGACCGAGAGAACTAAATGACAACATAGGTACGTCTGCGCTGTATTTTTTGTAAAACTACGCTAGTAACAGAAATTCAAAGTCAAGTAGTTTATTTTGCGATTTGATTAACATGTAGGTTATTTTGTAACCTATAGTCCGTCGACGTGAATGACCTGCTGAGAAGAAGCTCAAGTGCAGGAAGATACTCAAGAGTTTGGCTCATTATCATCATCATCAGCCTATCGCAGTCCACTGCTGGACATAGGCCTATCCTAGGGCTCTCCAATTAGCCCGATCCTCGGCGACTCTCATCCAGCTTCTGCCAGCCATCTTGCGCAAATCGTCACTCCACCTGGCCTGGGGCGTCCAACGCCTACCTAGAGTTTGCCTCGTTTAAATATAATCATCAATCAACTGGAAACTTTGATCAGTGTAATACTCGTACCTACTATACGAGCATTTGCTTAGACGATGACTTGTACGTACACATGCGTCACGCTTCTGCAGCGGCAGATGTCACCTTTGGTTGGGTGAATGATCCGTTGTGGTGAATACTATAATGTGATTGTTAGACAATATGTCTGTTTCTATATTGCCTACAAGTCCAAAAGACTGTTCTGAAATAGAAATCAGTGTTTTTATGTTAGTAAAGAAGAGTCTTCTTAGTTTTTGTTATAGATTTAGGAACGTGTAAAATTACATGTCGTCATATTGTGTACTCACTTGTAGCATGCACAATTATCAAATTGGGCGCAGTGATGCGGTTTTAACAAAACCTCAATAGCCGACTTAAAAAAAAGAACTCATCGTTTGACTACACTGGAGAGAGAACGATTAGTAGTACGTAGGTACGTGACATCTTTCCAATGTATACTTCAAACTTCTTCAGCAACTTCGCTGAAAAGAACTGTGAAGTTCCTTTGACTCACACTAATAAAATGAGTCATCTATGTAAAACTTCGTTCGTAGCGAACAGCTATAGTCAAAGGAACCGGTTAGGTCCCTCGCAGACGTGCAGCCGCGTGACTGCACCAGATGACTGCTAACTCGATCTCGATGCACTTGAGAGTTGAGACTCATGCGCAGAACACGCCACAAGGTCATCTTTAAACCAGGTTTATAGTATCGAAAGCACTGACAATGTTAAAAGTATTCTAACTGATAGAGTGGAAAAATTAAATACACAACATGTAAAAATTATGGCTATCGTTTAAAAAGATCATAGAAATGTTAAATTAATAATAAATCCTTTGGACCAACACACCGATTCCTCAGCCACAGTCTAAGCTCGAAGCTTTGGAAGCTAGGGAACGGATAGACAAGCCATGTTTTGTACGATGTTTTTTCCACGAACTCCACGGATTAAACTTGATCTCAGCATGTAGGTATCTGAACCGTGCAGAGATATAGTGAGATATGCGAGCTATTTCTACTTAAGATATTTTGACATACGAGATATCAATGCATAAGGCATGTGTTACGCGAAATTCGTTCCAATGATACACATTTTACAGACGGTGCTCTTGTATGTAAAATATTTCAACGCTTATGTCGGTTTGAAGATTAGGTATGATCACATCATTGTCTATCGATTGAAGTCAATGTTGAAGTTGTATAAAAAGTATTAAATATTGTTTGTGATTACTCGGATTTAAAACTCTAGTGCTAAAACAACTAAGTTAGTACGTGTATTTTAAAACGCACATGCGATATTATGACTTACGAAACAACAACGTTATCACAACTTATTTAAGTAGGAAAGTAGGTATTGTTCCTAATTAAAAAAGTTTTAACTAACTATGTATGACTTAACGTGAAATATGCGTGAAATAGTTACTTTTAGGGTTTAAGGGTAATTAGAAGAAAGTTGTTCGGGGCGGGATTTGAACCCAAGAAAGCGACACAGCCACAATGAAGTCACCAGTCGAGTGATTAAATATTCGGTTGCAAATGCAGACGGTGAAAAATAACCTGAGTACCTATTCTCATGTAAGTTTACCAACGTGAGAAAATCTTCTCGAAACATGATTATGGAATCAGCAAAAAAAATACAATTCCAAGACGTCAGCGAAACTGACGATACTTTAGTGCTAGTAACTGTCTGTTAATAAAATTTGCTACTGCGGTATCTACGTGAAACATTTAATTGTTTGATTTATTTATAATTCATGTGTCTGATAACGCGAGCAAATCTTATCGTCGCTACATCGTGTTTCGCGACTATCGATGCAAACGATAGCAAGACTCCTACCTAGCTGGCATTAGCATGCTACATAATACATATTTTATCGAAACATAATAAAAGTAAAACAATTATTGTTAGCCGTGATATATTTTTTTTAATTATGAAGGAAGTAACTTTAGGAAGTTCTTAATTTAAAAAGTTTGTAATGTTCTTTAAATTCTGGAGCTACTGCGATCCCATATGGCGGTGCCAGCCAGCATTTAGCTGTCATGGAGGAAATTGCATCCTACGATTCCCGCCTACGCGGCTATCCGGCTTTATTGGCTTAGAAGCTAGCCGATTGTCTGTAACCAAGTATCTTGACCCGAAAGACAGAGCCATTTTTCTAGATTTTGTTTCTACATTTTTGTTGTTACCTTCTTTTTAAAGCATAAATAGGCAACTGATAACCAGCAATTAAAGAAAATCTTATGCATTCCGATGTAATTTAAATGACAAATATCATTACGACCGACACAACTATCCGATTGACAAAGGACTTAATAGGTAATTGATGTGTAACAGATGTATCTATCTATGCTTAACCTTTTTGCCGGGAGTGATACTACATATTATCATTACAGTCTTTGAAACTCGTATTATTACCCAGTTAGTAACTTGCATTTATTACATGTAGGTACAATTCCTGTCGAATTACATACCTATTGTAGGTGTGTATTTCATTTCGCGGAGCAACAACAACCCTAGTAGTCTAATTTATGTTCTTAAATGTACAGGTCTACTTTTGTGTTAGATCGAAATAGGTTGAATTGAAATGCTGCTCAATAATGTAGTTTAACAGAATGAAATAGCTTTACTAATAATGATTACTCGTACTGAAAGTATCTATTAAGCGCCTGACGCCTCCCATCGGCAAGTAATTAGCGCAAGTGCTGTATGTTTGCTCTTATTATAGAGTAGGTGCTACCGTCCTTGGTGATTGACCCGTAATTTGAAGCCCGAATTACTTTATGGAATCGTCCAGTTCAATTAAATTAATTTGAAGTAGACAATACCTGTTATTAGTATTAAAGACATTATGAAGTGAAAATTGCAAACATTCTCAAAACGGGCGAGTTGCCAGAAACGGTTATAATGTGGGATGAGAATGTATTACATACCTACTACTACAAAACAGATGAATTAGTTTCACGTAGGTATATCACTCACCACCTTATGATAATAGGATTACATACAATAATCTATATCCAGTTTTTAATCCAAAATTCGTGAAATCAAAAATATCTGTGTCGGGCTCAATGGATATGTAGGTATGTAGATATTTGATAGTACACGAATGCACCAGTGATAGAATTTTCGTATCAAGCAGAACCTACAAATTAACATTCGTGCGATTAACATCTTATACCATCATAATATACAAGATAGAAATTCGTGTGGTTAAAATAGTTGAATGAATAAGTTCAAAAGAAACTAGGAGTATCGCTAGTTAGTAAAGTAGGTATTATACCTAAACTACGAAAAAACAAGCCATTGCTTGGTCTCGGTCGGTCGGTAACAAAAATATGACACTGTAAGCACTTTATTAGTAGTAGCTAGTAACGATACCGTTACTTGCCTAAAATAAAATGATTGCTCAGTGATTAAGCGAAAAAAAGTTAGGCGCAGTTACCAAAATAGAAAGTTATATAAGTAATTGGCTTTTTTTCTCGATGTAGCGGCATAAACATTGCCACACCCTCTGCAAATTGTTGGCTCTACTTTAATCAAAGCATCTAAGAGCCCACAAACGGCCACAGCTCACATGTACTAGTCTGGTATAATTCCAAAGCCGATGTGTACGTTTGGGCCAAAGAACTCCTTGGCTGACTTACACCTCTGCCAGAATCGTGTATGAACACGTTTTAGCAAATTCTCTAAGGTTTAGTGAAACGTGAGGAACATCAGTTGTTTATGTTACCGAATTGCTCAGTCCATCAGTAGCCGGCAATGTCAAGGGTGCGCTGACGTTGAAGCCCGCTGTGGCCAAGTCTCTTACATCCCAAAATAACTCCCGCCCACCAACACAGAGTACTTTCATTCATTGGCGAGACGTGGCCTGCCTGACGTTCTGATAACAATAAACAATCAATATTGTAATCAGGTGATCCAAACCACGTGGAAAATACGAGTCAAACGTTACAAAATATTTATTTACATAAGATTACAATGATACACATATCTGCTACCTACTTATCTATCTTGAATTCTTGATACATCCAACTCAGCCATTCCTGCCGCTCGGTTATGTAGCGGTTTGGTCAAGACTTCGTTTCGACTCCCATGTCCTGCCGCGAGTCGCAACTCCTCCACTTTACATGAACTTAAGCATATTTTATTTTTTGTTTGGTGGTGTCATTGATATTGTATATCAATGGGTGGTGTCAATAATATTTTAGGTTTCGAATAAGATTATTCTATACATTTTAAAATGTGAAACGGACTTAATTAACTGTGCTTATAATCTGTAGTCAGTCAGTGAAATGTCACATCTGACGTCAATGCCCTGACATTGACAGTTTACGTGCCGCGGCTGTCTGAGACGAATGAGTATTACGGGTTTTTAGTGAAATTCAATTTATAAATATAATTTTTACAACCGTAATAGGCGGCAAACTACAAAATATTTAAAATGGATCCGGATGATAACCGTGCAGAAGGATGGAAATATTTGAACAAGCAGTATTTTGGTGACGGTTAGTAGATAAATTTATGTTCTATTTCCCACAACAATTCAAGGAAGAATTCGCATTGGTTTCGGTTTCGAGGTCATAATCGTTAATCTCATTCCACGTATGTTCAGCGGTAGACACCGTGTGCTAAGAATCTATTGGAGAAGCTATGTTATGCGACTCCCTAACTTCATACTTTACCTGTAAAGATAACGTGAAAAGATATTAATGATAAAAGATTTTACGATTTATTCGCATTTTATATAACGCATTAATTTTATGGTTTGCGGACTAGTTATGATAATGTACTTCTAGCCAGCCTAGAATATATTAAACCTTCAATATCAAAGATAGTGGAATGTGTCACATCATATGTCAAACAGGTTTTAATAAATGAAAGAGCTTGAAATGGAGTTGTTCATAAAAGTAATACATCAACCTAATACTTTTTAATGGTACTTAGCAACAGGTAATAAAAAAAGCTTAAAGATCCTTTGAAAAGAGAAAGAAAGTGTACAATGTTAAAAAGGACATTTTAGAAGAATATTTCAAACCCAAACTTTGAATACAAGTATGTATTATAAATACCAACATTTTCAAACATAATGTACAGTGTTCTAAAGATAACAATGTTTGCCTTTTCTATCACCAGTGAGCTAAAGTTCAAGTAAACATGATAGTGGATTAATTAGTTTCTCATGAACATTTCCAACATGGCTGAGCAACATGTGATGTTGGTAATGATGGATGACCAACCATTAATTAATAGCATAATAGTATAACAAACATTTTGTCTGGAAGGGTCCATATTGTGTATGTTCAGATTCTTATAATTTCTTGTAGTATGTAAATTTTAAACTTATTCTGCATTACAACACACAAAAGTTAGCTTTCAAACAGACTGTTTTTTTTTTAATACAGCAATGAAACACTTGATATATTTTTTATTGAAGAAGAAGCATGAATTAAATTCAAAGTAAATACAACACACATTTTATTTTTAATCTGACTGTTTATTTTTATAGTAGAAAGAAAAGTAGTTCTTATTTGTAGTAGCATAAAGTAGGTTGTAGTATACAAGTTGTAGTTTCTTTCTAGGTAGTATGTTTTAAACATTGTCTTTTGTGTTCAAATAAGTAGTTATGCCAGAAAAAAATCGTATTCTTTTAAAAGAATACACATGTGAAGGTTATTGTTCTGTTTTTGAGTGTTGAAAAAGTAATTTTATGTTACATAAAATTTGTGTACACCATTTTAATGGGCATTTGCGGCGTTTGTTATTAACTGTCACAGTTTTGAACAAAAATTTTAATATTTCCCATTTAATCAAAGACAGTTTCTTTATTCCTAGTTATAATCATTAGTCTTTAATATTTGCTATAAAATGTGTCTTTTCGTTTGTTGCAGGAGAAAGGGCAAACTATGTTAATATTCCCCATGTGATTGCCATGGTGGGTCTCCCCGCAAGGGGGAAGACATACATTTCTAAGAAATTATCACGGTACCTGAATTGGATAGGAATTAACACAAGGGGTAAGTATATTTTTTATGCTAGTGATAAATACAGCATATTAAATAAATTCCTGGACTACCATACAAATTGCTGATAAACAAGCTAAAACTAAACACAACCTTAAATAATTTTATAAATGCTCATGACTCTAATACAAATGAAATTTTCATCAATCAAACATTTGCTGCTAGTTTTGTGGCTGGTATCTCAAACAACTAGACAAAGGCCTGTCAAAACCTGGTATGTTTCTAATACAAGACTGCACAAATACTCAACAACATGTTTCAAGAGTAAACATAAACATATATAGCCTTGCCTGAGTTCTTCAGTGAATCAATTGATCAACCTATTGCCGTCGACTGCTGAACGTAGGCCCTACCCTATGGTGCGCCAGCCATCCCAGTCCTATGCGATCCGCATCCTCGCCAACACTTCAGTGAAGTATCAAAATGATAACTTATTATGCACATCATTTCCAGTATTCAACCTGGGCGAGTACCGGCGGCACGCGACGACGGCGTACACGAGCCACGAGTTCTTCCGAGCGGACAACAAGGAGGCGATGGCGATCCGCCAGCAGTGCGCGCTCGACGCGCTGCACGACGTCTGCGAGTGGCTCGTCAAGGGCGGGGAGGTCGCGGTGAGTAATGGTTGATCCCTTACATACTTCGCATTATAGGAAAATTATGAATGAGGATCTATTCACAAAGCCGCAGGCCTCAAAAGGAGATCAAACTACCGGCTAAAAACCTAGCGGTGTCCTTCCAGTGACTTGGTAGAACGGAAATATTAACTATTGTAGTTGACAACTTACACAATTCACGCGTTTGAGGAATGTTATGAGGATTTATTGGCAGGACCCCAGACCTGAAAAGGAGATCCAAATATCTGATATAAACCTAACGGTGTCGTACCAGTGATTTGGGTGATGGATGGAAAATGTTAACTAAAGGCCTAGTGCCTTCTCCGCGTAACAGGTTATGGGACCAGTATCAACACTTTCTGTTTAGCTTTTCTGCAATGTGTCAGATCATCTTATCATAAACTATGGATTTTTTTAAACTCAGTCACGCGTCGTCTTCATCTTTACAATATCATTAACAATTATAATGAACTAGTGGCCGCCCGCGACTCCGTCCGCGTGGATTTCAATAGCCTAAAACCTTCCTTGTCACATTTGACGATTTAGTCCATTGACTATCCAACACAAAAATAATTTTTCAAATCGGACCAGTTGTTCCTGAAATTAGCGCGTTCAAACAAACAAACAAACATACAAACAAACTCTTCAGCTTTATACATTATTATAGATTACAAATGCTGCCGACCGGCCTAACTTGGGTATAACCTAAGACTGTTCAGCGTACTTACAAAACGTTTTGTCGTTTGCAGGTATTCGACGCGACGAACTCGACGCTGGACCGGCGGCGCATGATCCGCGACATCGTCGTGCACAAGATGGGCTTCAAGCTGTTCTTTGTGGAGTCCATCTGCGACGACCCCAGGATTATTGAACAGAATATTATGGTGAGCATTCTTTAGTGTCAGTTTAGTCACTTTTAGATAGGATGGTCATGATAATATATGTTGAACCATAAGATGCTGTTATCATCAGCATCAGCCTGATTCTCCTTCTAATTATTCTTATTCAGCAATCCACTGCTGGACATGTGAATCCCACAGATGGGGGATCACGTCAACAGTCACCATGCTGGGTAATAGCTGGGTTTAAGACAACTGTATGGTGAAAGACAAAACAGAAAGACCCTCACGTGTATAGATACCTCTGAAATGACTTGATTAAGAACAACAACCACAATAAACAGATTTATTCAATTCTAGGCCGGCTCTACATGGCACTTATAATCTAGACAAATAAGTAACTAACTATGTTAAATATAGTGTACTCAACCTTAAACTTTCTTATATTACAGGAAGTAAAAGTGAGCAGTCCGGACTACACCAACATCCAGAACACAGACAACGTGCTAAACGACTTCCTGCTCCGGATAGAGCACTACAAGGAGAAGTACGAGCCGCTGGACGAGCGGCTGGAGTCGGAGTACAGCTTCATGAAGATCTACGACACCGGCGAGAAGGTCGTCGTGCACAAGCACGAGGGGCACATACAGAGCCGCATCGTCTACTATCTCATGAACATACATATCGTGCCACGGACTATTTATTTGACCAGGGTGAGTGTTTTGTGTCATTCATTTGAGGTCCCACCTAATTTCCTGAGTGATCCTCCCTAGGCGCACCTCTGAATTGATCTAGTTAGGCTAGGCAGTTCCTGGAGATGGATCGTTCTATCACCAAAATGTGGCTGCCGATCCTTCCCTAATGGGATGTGAACGAAGCCGCAGGAGTTTAATGGGTAGTGGGACAATAAGACCCGAGCCCCACACTTGGCTGCAGGTTTTGCTAGCCTCTATGCTATGTACCAAAAATCAGATTTTTTTTGATCCTGATTGTTGGTAATCATTTGAGCCAGATCTGATCCAGAATCTGCTTTTCCAAGACTGATAATAAAACCTATGATTAAATTATATGTTTATAACATTAATTAGTTCAGTTTAATAAACTGATGTTGTATGTTCTCATGACCGGTAATTATTAGTTAGTTCTTAATATCAGAATCCCATAAAAACATAGCCCCTACAAAATTTACATAGTCGAGCCTAAAATACACAGCAATCTTACTAAAACTAATTAACCAAGAATGTTATTACTGTTGGGTACGAAGTGGTTTATTTACATAATGTTGTTAGTGGTTGTGATAAGTGTTTATCAATAGGAGTTAATCGGTCACAGCTAATGGCTCTGTTTACAAGCGGCGCATACGCAAATCGGATGATTAATGCACGATACACGCCGTGATCCCATGTTGCTCACGCCTTACGAGGAAATGTAAACATAAAATAGGAAAAAGGAACAAAGTTTTCTATTGTTTTTTTGTTAATAAATTATAATAGGGTATTACACCAATTTTTGAAAACTGCTTAAAATCAATCTTTGTGCCGTAATGTACTACCAAATATTTTATTTTGATTTTTAAATACCGATAAACGGTCTAAATTTATGTTTAAAATTAGGTCTTGACATTGACGTGCGAAAACGCTAGCCGCCATGATTTCTTCGCGAGACGTCACTCGGTTAGTGAAATAGTTAGCAAAACGTATTATCATTAGTCATAAAGTATTTGACTGAATATCGGAGTGACGTCATATCGGAGTCTAAAATGGCGTCTGCTGTTTTTGACACATTAAAAAGAGATTAAAAATGTCGATCTTTAAAATTGAATTATTAAATTTACACATTTGATTTTGGTGAAATATCAACGTTTTTTTATTTATTTTGTTCAAAATCTATCACATAAATGCATTTTTATATTTTTTCTTACATGGTGTAAAATACCCTATTATAAACAATGAAAATTCACTGGATCATAAGGGACAAAGGCGAGAATCAAACCCATGTTTTCGTTTGAAATCATGATTTCTTTATAAATGGGTTTTGCCTTAATCACCACGCTTGACAAATCCGGGCTGTGTTCAGAAAAATCGACACAAAATTTGCCCGACCCAGAACTCAGGACCTCGCGACCACGGTGCTTAAACCACCAAATCATCGTTAGAATCTATTGTTTGTTAGAATCTATTGTATATTTTGTACGTCAGCACGGCGAGAGCCTGCACAACACGGTGGGCCGCATCGGCGGCGACAGCTCGCTGTCGGCGCGCGGGCGGCAGTACGCGGCGGCGCTGGCCGCCTACATCGAGCGCCAGAGCATCCCCGGCCTGCGCGTCTGGACCTCCTGGATGCGCCGCGCCATCCAGACCGTCAAGGACGTCAAGGCGCCGCAGGAGCGGTGGAAGGCGCTCAACGAGATCGACGCGGTGAGTACTGGGAACAAGCACACGAGTGCACACACCGTACACGAGTAACAAACACTTACACGAATACAGTCATGAGCACTCTTATGTCAAAGTAGTAAAGTTCATATTATTTTAATGTGTTTTTATACATGTTAATGCTCATTACTGTACATGAGTAACAAGCACTTACACAAGTACACGCGCATGTTAGTGAATGTCGTGCTCCGTCGGGTACGCCCTGACGCGTCCGGCGTGGGCGTGCGCGAGGCGACGCTTTACTTGCCGTCCCGAATTCCGCTATTGCCGCGCGAATTATGGACGTAAACTACTTGATCACTCAAACAACAAGCACGAACAAACCGCTCGACCTGTCTGATATTTAAAGTGAGCACTTCATGAAATAACTATTTTAATGTACAAAACATGTTTAGTATTTAAACAGCGATCGATCTGGTACATTGATTGTCTCGTTCTAAAGCTGACTTTTCTCGTCCTCCCCAGGGCATCTGCGAGGAGATGACGTACGCGGAGATCCAGGAGAAGTACCCGTCGGACTTCAACGCGCGCGACGCGAACAAGTTCGCGTACCGCTACCCGCGCGGCGAGAGCTACGAGGACCTGGTGGCGCGCCTGGAGCCCGTCATCATGGAGCTGGAGCGGCAGGGCAACGTGCTCGTGGTCTCGCACCAGGCCGTCATGCGCTGCCTGCTGGCCTACTTCCTCGACAAGTCGGCCGGTCAGTGTGTACTAGCGAGGACCTGGTAGCTCCTGGAGCCCGTCATCATGGAGCTGGAGCGGCAGGGCAACGTGCTCGTGGTCTCGCACCAGGCCGTCATGCGCTGCCTGCTGGCCTACTTCCTCGACAAGTCGGCCGGTCAGTGTGTACTAGCGAGGACCTGGTAGCTCCTGGAGCCCGTCATCATGGAGCTGGAGCGGCAGGGCAACGTGCTCGTGGTCTCGCACCAGGCCGTCATGCGCTGCCTGCTGGCCTACTTCCTCGACAAGTCGGCCGGTCAGTGTGTACTAGCGAGGACCTGGTAGCTCCTGGAGCCCGTCATCATGGAGCTGGAGCGGCAGGGCAACGTGCTCGTGGTCTCGCACCAGGCCGTCATGCGCTGCCTGCTGGCCTACTTCCTCGACAAGTCGGCCGGTCAGTGTGTACTAGCGAGGACCTGGTAGCTCCTGGAGCCCGTCATCATGGAGCTGGAGCGGCAGGGCAACGTGCTCGTGGTCTCGCACCAGGCCGTCATGCGCTGCCTGCTGGCCTACTTCCTCGACAAGTCGGCCGGTCAGTGTGTACTAGCGAGGACCTGGTAGCTCCTGGAGCCCGTCATCATGGAGCTGGAGCGGCAGGGCAACGTGCTCGTGGTCTCGCACCAGGCCGTCATGCGCTGCCTGCTGGCCTACTTCCTCGACAAGTCGGCCGGTCAGTGTGTACTAGCGAGGACCTGGTAGCTCCTGGAGCCCGTCATCATGGAGCTGGAGCGGCAGGGCAACGTGCTCGTGGTCTCGCACCAGGCCGTCATGCGCTGCCTGCTGGCCTACTTCCTCGACAAGTCGGCCGGTCAGTGTGTACTAGCGAGGACCTGGTAGCTCCTGGAGCCCGTCATCATGGAGCTGGAGCGGCAGGGCAACGTGCTCGTGGTCTCGCACCAGGCCGTCATGCGCTGCCTGCTGGCCTACTTCCTCGACAAGTCGGCCGGTCAGTGTGTACTAGCGAGGACCTGGTAGCTCCTGGAGCCCGTCATCATGGAGCTGGAGCGGCAGGGCAACGTGCTCGTGGTCTCGCACCAGGCCGTCATGCGCTGCCTGCTGGCCTACTTCCTCGACAAGTCGGCCGGTCAGTGTGTACTAGCGAGGACCTGGTAGCTCCTGGAGCCCGTCATCATGGAGCTGGAGCGGCAGGGCAACGTGCTCGTGGTCTCGCACCAGGCCGTCATGCGCTGCCTGCTGGCCTACTTCCTCGACAAGTCGGCCGGTCAGTGTGTACTAGCGAGGACCTGGTAGCTCCTGGAGCCCGTCATCATGGAGCTGGAGCGGCAGGGCAACGTGCTCGTGGTCTCGCACCAGGCCGTCATGCGCTGCCTGCTGGCCTACTTCCTCGACAAGTCGGCCGGTCAGTGTGTACTAGCGAGGACTCCGGCTGCTGGCTAGCTAGACCTACGGCGAGGCACGCCGAGTGCCTGGTCAAAGCTCAGGGAATGCCCAGTTTATCCCGTCCTGAACTTCATAACTTTTAAGTCTGTGAGTCGCCCTCAGACTCCTCTTTCCCTCTGAGCACGATGGGGCTACACCAAGGCCGGGGGGCCCCACAACTACCAAACCAGAGGTATAAAGGCCCATGTGCCCAGGGCCTCTAACAGGTAGAAGACGAACGTGGTCGCCCTCCTAAGTATTATTGTCTCCAATGTACACAGAACTCCCTAAAACAATTTACTTTTGATGTACATAACTTCGATATTAAACATTTAAATGACAAACCATTACCACTCATGCTAATAGATTATTTACACTTCCAGAGGAGCTGCCGTACCTGCACGTGCCGCTGCACACGGTGATCAAGCTGACGCCGGTGGCGTACGGCTGCCGCGAGGAGCACATCAAGCTCTCCGTCGCCGCTGTCGACACGCACCGACCCAAGCCCTCGGTGAGTACGCACATGCACACACACTCACGCACGCACACACACACACACACACACACACACACACACACACACACACACACACATACACACACACACACACACACACATACACGCACACACACTCATACACCGAATTAAGTATAGACAGAGAAAAATAAAGGGAGAGACAGAATCTTGCTCACGGGTGCGCCAAACAGAGACATTTTGCGGTGTGAGCCATCCGCTCCCACAATGGTCCGGTCAAGCTGTTGAGCAAGCCTTAAGCTAAATACGACGCCTTTTCCGAAAAAAATGTTCGACACACACGTACGCTCGTACGTGCGCACACGCAATCTCGTAACGTAGACGTACAGAGTCGTAAATTAACTTTTCTTACGGAACTACTTTGAAAAGTTTTGAAGATATAAAAATATCTGAAAAAATAATTTATTAATACCTGCTTCTACTTTTATTCCTCTACGTGTTTAATGTCAGGTTATGAATAACAATACACTATCACTTGTAAAGGGGGCTTGCACTTAACTAAATAATTTCGTGTCTCAATTCTCTACCGAGTCGCCGAGAATCGAGCTAAATAAAGAGCCCTAGGAGAGGCCTATGTCCAGCATTGGACTGCGATAGGCTGATGATGATGATGATTCTCTACATTCTTCATGTAATTGTGTGAGCTGACTGGCTCGAAATACCTACTGCGACTTCGCAGGAAGCCTGTATATACCTGTACTTATTAGAATAGAAGCCACTTATGTATAGTGCAGTTACAATTTAAACCCTATTTATCCGCCCGGCACAGATCGACGAGGAGGACGAACAGCAAGACACGTACGCGCGTGGTGTGAAGCATGACGCTTAGATAGATAGACTAGCAGCCCTCGCATGAGTCCCTTGTGGTAGGATGCGGCCTTGGTAGCTGTGTGCTCGTGTATCAACATTAAAATTTCAATTCATTTTATGATCTGTCCATAAATTCATGAGGCTCCGTTCTTATATTATACATCGTCGACTAAAGTGTCATAACTCATAGTAAATTTTTTTTTTCAAATGAGATTTTTAAAGTTCAGTGTCTCTTAATTTTCTTTGGTCACTAAATTTTACAGAAGAAACAAGAGTTTCTCCTGTTTCGATCTGATGGAGCTACAAGGTTTGACACCATAGCCGACGATATAGACACGACATTTTGAACTTTACTACATAATGAAATAAGATCCACAATTATGCCACCAACATTATGCCTGATAAAGCGTTAAAAATAGAGGCAAAATAACTTGAATTACTTGCAACCGTAATTTGGACGTTCAGCGTTTATAATACGGATCAAAACTGAAAGAAACATTTTGCTGGCTCTACCCGAAAAAGGGTGGAACAAAATTAGGTATTTGGACAAAAATAACATAATGTATTAAAACTGAGAATTAGGTGTAAAACAAATTTCTAATTGTACCTTTGTTTTAGCTCGGAGGAGAAATAGGGGCCACGTCAAGCCTCGTATGTTTCTCTTTATAATTTCCTAGAGCTTTTGAAATCGCTATACATACTCGCTTTTGGCAATTTAATCTTCAAATCTTCTATGACGAGGACACTAACAATTTCTTATTACTGCTAATTCCTGCCCAAGACCCATATAGGGGTTGTACGCGTGATTAGATCACATTTGAATAATTTTTGCCTTTAGTTATCTATAAGAATTAAAATGAATGTTAGGTCTTAAGATATCTTATAGTCTTTATTATTTGTGACATGCACACATATTTCATTTAGTAAGCCATTTGGAAAATGTTGAAGTATTTTTCATATTTTTATAGTGTCATAAAAAAAATACATATTATACAAAATATAATACCTAAATCGGCTCATCAAAGACTTTTTTATCTCTAGCTGCTCTTATAGTTTAATATTAAAAAAATATATAACTTCACATTTTTATAAATTACCTTATGCTATCAATTTTGGGTGTGGGAGAAAATGAAACTGATGCTTTTGTTATAATACTATTGTTTATCTATTTGATAATATCGTTACCGTGGTAACCAAGGCTTCATCCTAACCCTCGCGCACTCGCGACGCTCTGGGCTGAAGACTCGAGCCCATAGAGAGTTAAGTCTACATTTTTGTATGTGGTGAAGGTTGAATTTTGGGATCTTTGTGACAGATTGAGCTAGAAGAGTCGTGCTTTCCCAGGATCTTTAAAATATATATGAATCGACGGATAACACAACAACATTATGAGTTACAACACCAAAAAAAAGTAAACCATTTGTTTTTCCCTTGTATTCAGGAATATAAAATGGAATATTTTTTTAAAAAGCTTTTTTTTCTTATGTCGATTTCCACTTCATAAATCGGTCAAGCACTTCAACCGTTTTATCCATTATATATATCATAAAGGTTTGTTGTTTGAAAAATAACAAAGTTCGCCTGTTCTAAGATTAAGAATAAAATGAACTTGCATCGGATTTAAAATCCTGGGAAAGCTGTTGTTAATGAATATTCACAACATTTTACTTCACTCAAATGTTAAATTTGTCTGTGGACAAAAGGTTTTCTCTCCTGTTTTTTGGTGACGGTGGTTTGTCTATGGTTGCACATTTTCCTGCAGTTTATGAAGTCTTTACACTAGGTAGAATAGGAAGGATGTTTTTTGGTTTTAACGGTTGTGGTTTTTACGTCTTAATCCTTACTCATTTTAGCAAACACATTTTAGTATTCATTCTGAGGTCTACATTGATGTTTTTTTGTAAGTAAACTTTACCAATGATAAAAATAGTTGTATTGATAACTTGATTGCATTGAATTATGTTATACCTATTGTTAATAGAACTCCTCTTATCATTGGTAGAACGTTTTGGTATAGAGAAGGGATATTTTCTGTTGTTTTTATGTGTATATGTTGTTTTTTCGCACGTCGCATAACAGACGCACTTGTAAATACATTGTGTTATTGAAGGTTTTGTAAAAAAAAGGTGGGTTGCAGGGGCTCTTAAGTAGAATTTATATTTCAAAATTGAACAAATATTCATGTTTGATTTTAATAATATCAATCAGGACACCACGATGACTTTATTTTCCATCGTATATTATATTACATATGAAAACATATTTTGAATTTTATTTAAATTCCAGATATAGATATATCTAATGTTCTATTATCTGGAAGTGTACGTGGTCTCGGTTAATAATTATAGAAATATGAAACCGGCATGTATAAGTAACGGATTGTAGGTATACAATGACATAAAACTTAATTTGTTTTCGGATTGTATTCCATTTTCGTTAACGGCAGGGTGGTTTTAGTGTAGGAACGCACTTGGCTGGGATTACTGAAGTTCGGCGGCAATGCATTTTCTATACAAAAAAGAAACAAAATTATGTATAGAAATAACAATGTGTCATCTCCCATTCCAAAGTATGTCATATCATGAAAACGATGGAACGTAAATTCAGCCGCGTTTTTCCGCATAGTGTGTTCCTACACTTACTTCTGGGCTGTTCCAACTCTACATATTATATTAATATATTACTAATGATATCTTCTACCTACAGGTGATACCAGCGCCACCTATCAAGACGACAATCCCGCCGCTTGTCAACGGAGACGCGAACGGCGAGGACGAAGACACCCAGGCGCATTAACATGTATATATACGAGTAACCTAGGTTTCCGGGGTGCGGTCTCTAAGTCTAGACTTCTAGACTTTCAACGCGACTATTCCTTATGAGACTTCATAGAACAGATCTAGATTCATAAAATAGGCCGCAGTGAAAATAAATCACTTGATGTGGAAATTGAAAGTCTATGGTCTATAGTTTTTTATTTTTATTATCTGTGGATTTAAAGCGGGTGGACTCGCTAAAACAAAGTTTCTTAATTGGAGATATAAATGGATCTTGTAAATCTTGTAACTATTGTATGTTATAAATTAATTTGTAGTCGATGTTTCCAACTATCTACGGATTTCTAAAGTAAAGTTAGAGATGCATAAGACGTAATTTAATGATAACTATTCGGTGTTATACATCCAATCGTATGGATATGGCATATTTTACCATAGACAACTGTATAGAATGGATATCTTTATATAGGATTAGAGTTATGACCAATGAATATTTTACAATGGGACAGAATATTTATAGTTAAATATAAAAACAACGTTGCAAGACAGAAAGAAGTGATTTACCAATTAAATATTTGGCCACACACAATCACATCACTGCTCAACAACAAATAAAATTCTAGTTCAATTTCAACAGGTTTAAGTTGTATTTTTTTTAATTCTACGTTTTGTGTTAGCATTGCGATGATAAATTATAATGTTACATCAAAAGACAAAATTGATTGCTAAATATTGCCTTAATATCTAAATGAGAAAATTGAACTTATTTGGTATTATTTTACTTGCAATATCAAAATTAATATTATTGTATAATCAGGTAACTTTAAAGTTAGTACTAAATATTAAGGTACTACATATTATATCTAACGATGATGTTTATTTTACATTTCTTGTTGTGGTGTGCGTGGTGATTGTGGTAAGCAACTATCCGGGAGCGCAGAGTCTATGAAAATGAGACTGATGATAAGTGAGGTAGATATTTTAAGAGTATAAGTCGCTTTGTCTAAAGAGTAAAATTTAAAGAATGTTTTGTAATTTACACCTGAAATAAAATGCAGAAATAAAAATGCTGACTAATAAAATGGGTTGCGCAAACTACGCCTCTACGAAATGAGCATTTCCCGTTACTTCACCAATTAGAAGCCCCTTACTCAGGGAACATGAGATAACCAATAAAATACGTCCAGTTAATTACAAAGTATTCTTTACATATTGAAATCTTCATTTCCCGTTAAAAGAAGCTAGCGGGAGGCCGCAACGTCCGTTTTAGATATTTTCTCTAGCTGTGATTAGCAATTTGCGTGCAATGTTTAGTCTAAACGCTAAATTATGAGCCGTTTCGCCAAAGCTACCATATTCAACACCCCTTAAAGTAAATAACATGTCTAAGCTCTGCCTTAAATTTAACTCTAGCCTGAAGCTGCCTGAGTCGCCATATTTTAGCAAACAGCTGAACAATTCTTTAAGTTTATTCTAAAATCTACGAAGATTTAAGATTTGACTGAATGGGGGCGTTTGGCAGAAAAAAGGCGCTAGCAAGCGCTAACGATTAAATAAGCAAACTGGCGGATTGTGTCAAACAAACTGTACAGTTTTCGGCCAGGACATGTTTGCTAACTTCAGTCTGTGCTTCAATTGCGCTGACACTATCCGCCATTTTGCTTATTTAATCGTTAGCGTTTGCTAGCGCTTTTTTCTGCCAAACGCCCCCAATGTCGTTCAGTTTTTGGATAGTGAAGCATCGCCTGTTTAGCAATGGTAACATAATAAGGCCATTGATAACCCATTGTAGTTTGATCAAATAGATTCCATTATGTGGGTGTATACATTTTTTACTTTTGATATTTTTGCTAATAAATTAATTAAGAGTCTTATAACGTTACCAATACATGAAATATATTCAATGATAAATCTGGTGGGTAAGTCAATATTTGGTAGATTATCGTATGAATGTCCATCATTCGACATTACAATTTAGAGTAACTGAGACATCAGAACCTAGAAACTAATATTTACTGCTGCTCTACAATATTATGATATTTGATTACCCTGACGGAAGAATGCTTTTTCCATATAATTGAGAGAATGATTTAGGTATTTATTTAGTAACAAGTTTGGGCCAAGTTAAGCAAGTTGATCATTCGGCTAGACAATGTAAAACAACTTCGTTAATGTAATATTTATTGGTAATTAATATTTCCGTTACTGAATAGAATAGGTAGTCACTAATTTGGTTCAAATTGAAGACCATCAGTCGCAAAATTATTTATAATTAATATAGTAATTTTATCAGTAGTTTAAGTCCATAAAAAGACTAACTATTCCTGTATAAACAATGGGGTCACATGCGAATTGTGATTTAAATTATTTTTTTTTATTCATAAATGTGCACATTTCAACAATGACTTATGGGAGTATCAAAGGCTCACACTTACAATTACTATACTATCAAAAAGGCCGTTACGCTAAAAGGCTTGTTGGAAAGTAAGTGCTTTATAATGAATTTGAAAGTAGGTACTTCTAAGATGTATTCCAAGTTATGTGCCTCCACGCCTATATTTTTATAAGCTATCTCGTTTTATCTTCTCTCCTATCATCCGATCATATTGATACACTTATGTAAGCTATTAAATAAGAATTTTTACAAATGGCTATGTATATTAAATGTAATATTGTAAAATGTTAATTTAATTATTAATATAAATATAAGCGTACTGTAAGTGGGATTAATTGTTTTATTTTCTCTTTCTTTCTTTTGAAATATATAATTATGTGCGTGGTGATACGCTTTCTCTTAAACGTTTTACTAAATTTAAAATGAAATGAGAAAACCTTGTCTGAAGAAAACCTAGGTATTTAAAACATTTCTTTAGACATGAATTTCATATAAAGAGTTTTTTGTGACAACTTTGTCACTCGTAAGTTGGCTATACAATTAATACTTGAAGTAAAGGCTAATTAAAGTGAAAAAAAATATATTGAGTGAACGGTTGAAATCTGCGTCTCTTGACTCTCTGTGATGGATCGCGGCGATTTTGATGATCATAAATTATAATGAGAATACGGCTGGCTGGCGTCCCAAAGCTTCATTTCTAAATCACTTTTCCAAATACGCACGTTATAAAATGACATATTAACGAAATAGTAAAAGTCTCGAGTGTACAGCACCCTTATATATATTATTGATTTATAAAACAAATCGATAACTTGTAATGCAACAATTTATCAAACATTATAATATTATCCCAACTAATATAATAAATGCGAAAGTAACTCTGTCTGTCTGTCTGTCTGTCTGTCTGTCTGTTACGCTTTCCCGCTTAAACCTCGCAACCGATTTTGATGAAATTAGGTACAGACAATCTTTAGACCCTGAGACAGAACATAGGCTACTAGTGCAGGCAATGAAGCATTTTGGGTCCGAATTTTTTTACTGTGAACCGATTTGCATGAAATTTTGGAATTAGTTTCATTGCACCCTTCAATTCAAAAGTGAAAATGATTTGAACGCCGCAACTACCCCTGGAGTGGTTGCCACCCCATCTCGGGGGTGAGTATTCTTTTTTTAAGATAACCTCGGATATCGATAGGAAGACTAATTTTAAGCAAAAAATCATCTATAAAGTTTTTCGATTAATCTAATACTTTTCAAGTTATTGGCAATTGAATATTCGCAATATTGTCACGTTTTTCATCGGTTTTTTGCAAATATCTCCAAAAATATAACTTTTATCCATAATGTTATGAGGAACAAAATTGTGGCAGGTAAAAAACTAAACAATTTTGTTTATTATAACGTATTCTAAGTGCAATATTAAGTTAGATATTAAAGATCAAAGCCGTTTTTTATTTTGTCTGCATTTTAATCGATGTGGTCAATGTCATCTAGCGGCGAGCAAATGCATTTTATGCATTCTTATAATTAAGAGTTTTGTAGTGCTTGAAATAAGCTTTCAAATGAGTACTATTAAAAGTCTTTTGCACGTAAAATAAGTAAGCTGTATTACAAATAAGAGGAGCATCCAATATTTTTTCTTTTAAAACAATGGGTTTCATAAGTGCCATTTCCACCAGAATTGAAATTATTCGTATTCCGCCAAGAATTAACTTTATTATGAAGTGTTTGATAAATTGTATCAGTTTGGCTGCTTTAGGACACATATTTTTCAAAATAAACAAGATTAAAATAAAAATATAAAATCTCATATTTTAAAAAATCCCACCTTCTTTTCATAATATCTCAAAAATTACGATAGATGCGTATAAAAGTGTAGGGATAAAAAATTTAGGTATTTTTCTGACAAAAAATTTAGTAATTTTGTTATTTCTGTTAAACAAAAACTGACGGAGATATGATTGTTTAAAGAGCGCGTGGCAGTGGCAATCACAGCCTCTCTTAAGCCCTTTAACCCTTCACCGTTTTCGAAAAACGTTTTTAATTATATATTTCAATAAAGGATGTTGTAGTTCTTCTAATTACCTTTTCAATGCTGTTTTAGAAATTGTGATAGCATGAATAGCTTGGAAATGGCACTTGTGAAACCCATTGATTTACAAGAAAAAGCATTCGCTGATCCTCTTATTTGTAATACAGCTTACTTATTTTACGTGCAAAAGACTTTTAATTGTACTCATTTGAAAGCTTATTTCAAGCACTACAAAACTCTTAATTATAAGAATCCATAAAATGCATCTGCTCGCCGCTAGATGACATTGACCAAATCGATTAAATTGCAGACAGAATAAAAAACGGCTACGATTCTTTAATATATATCTTAATATTGCACATAGAAAACTTTAGGATACACAAAATTATTTAATTTTTTACCTGCTACAATTTTGTTCCTTATAAAATTTTCGATAAAACTTACATTTTTGGAGATATTTGCAAAAAACCGATGAAAAACGTGACAAAATTACGAATTTTCAATTGCCAATAACTTGAAAAGTATTAGATTTATCGAAAAACTTTATAGATGATTTTTTGCTTAAAATTAGTAATCCAATCGATATCCGAGAATATCTTAAAAAAAAAATACTCACCCCCGAGATGGGGTGGCAACCACTCCAGGGGTAGTTGCGGCGTTCAAATCATTTTCACTTTTGAATTTAAGGGTACAATGAAACTAATTCCAAAATTTCATGCAAATCGGTTCACAGTAAAAAAATTCGGAGGTTGGACCATATTTTTCGCTTCAATGACTGCGCTATACCTTTTATTTCGAAAAAAAGGGATGAAGGTGTTGAAATAGAGGAAACCGAAAACATAATTTTATAGTGAAGAACGCCATCTAGTGTCGGGAAGAATCTTCAAATACACTACGTGATAGCAGGTAAGCATGCTCTAACAAAGATGAAGTTATTTGTAACCACTGCAAAAAGGGTGGCAGCACTTTATTATGACTACATCCGGTACATTCGTGATTAAAAGGCATTCGTTGAGAAATTTGTTTAATTTGAAATATTTAATATAATATTATTGTTTTAATAATAAGTGTATTTTTTATCATACGTTATTGCAGCAACGTTAATTGCATTATGCTTGTTTCTCAAAAATGAATACCACATTCACTAATGTGCACTTAGAAACAATAAAAGTATGTCTCCTATGGTTGGAGCTTGTGTAAGTGCCGTGGCAGCTATCTACTGATTTCGTTTGACTTCAATCGACGATTCTGGACACGTGAAAAAGGATAAAAAGCTATGGTGCACGAAGGGATAATTAAGTAAAGAAACATCTATGGACACAGACGAGCTGTTCGATAATGATAAGACACATTTAATTATCGCAGCCCCCATGCGCCCTTTTTTTTAAGCATTGAGTGGCATCTCATTTTCCCACTAAAAGTATCTAAATGACAAACGTAGCTAAAATGCAATTTTAACATCCACATATTACATTTTTCCTCAGCATTCTTCAGTCTTAAGTAATTTTTTGAAACTTTTCTTATACACAAAAAAAAACATAAACTTAATTAAAATAAATACAAAAGACTATTGCGTTAATGGAATCATTTCATCAATGTGTTTATCTAATAAAACACTTATCTCCCGCTGAAATATTGATTTTGATTTCATAACACAGGATATGTAACACAGCAGACAGTTGCATTTAGGACGACTTTCATATTAGAAATCAAATAACGGGCAAGCGACGAGGTAGCCTGGATAACTAGGTACATGACGAACGTCCACTTCGGTACATATAAACACGAGCAATCAATAAAACACGTATATAGATGTCCATATACCGCCTACTGTGCCTGCCCGTCGAGCGAGCTCCCATGTCCCGCGCGAGTACCTATGTATTCGCAGAATAACAAAATGGATAGAGTAGTTTTGTAGTATGAAAGGTTTGAAAGAATAGCTTGGAATCTAAAAAGTAATAACCAAAATATAAAAGATAATCTAATTTACAACCGTGTTAATCAGAAGTACCCATAAGCAAACTAGTACGACACGGAAACGGGAAAAATAGAAATCGATTATTTTATCGATTGCTTTGTAGATCATGGAGAAAAGATTCACCAATACTCTTTTGTCTGTGGGACTCAGCTGTCATTGACGTTTCGACATTTGAAAACGTATTTTACAAAATGAATTTAGCAAATATTTTCAATAAAATCTTATATAATTATTCTAAAATAACAACATTAAATCAAGATTGCGTGTAATGAGAAAAGGTTGAATGTGGAAGTCACAGTGATTTAAGTTGAATTGACCTAAAACCAACAATTAGTTTACGTCAAAATGGTTTCAACTTTGAATCTCCAAGAAAAATATAAGAGAGGTGCGCCATGTTTTGATTCATATGATGTCCGGATGACCCATATTTTGGTACAGTACTACGAGATATTAAAGTATTTTGTTATTTTCAGTTCAAAGAAATTTTTGCTTTTATTTGGACATTCAAGATCAGAGTATAGCAAGGTCTTTATCACGCAGAATACAGGACATGGGCCTGGTAAGTGACTCCACTTCTATTTTTGCCGCCAAAATATACTTTTGTCTGTTAATAAAGTACATAAAGCATGTTATGCAGTTGTGGTTATGTATGTGTTAGATTATAGTGCCAAATACAATAGTGATTTTGTAGGCATTTTATCCATTGAACAGCAAAAACATTCCGAATTTAGTTACGTAGCTTTCGATATGTTTTACGCGTTTTGGTTAAATGTATCTTGCTTTATTTGTTGTTTCCACTAATTCTGTACTTATAATATGAAAATTAAATGTTTTACAAACATCTTTTAATTGATGTTTTGTGAAGAAAATAAGCTGTAGATATTAAAAATGCAAGTTTATTTAAAATGACAAAAAAGAGGTCGAAGTGATGTAGTCGTCAAACGGAACGTTATTACCGAAGCCGACCAATGGCGGCACTTTCCCCTTCCACTCGTCGCCAGCGCCCCTTGCGACCAAAACAAAAATTAAACACGAAATATCTCCATCTTGTCTGACAGATTTGTGTTTGTTGTTACTTTTTCGATTTTCTTCGGCAAATGTGTATAAAAATTAGTGTAAAGTGTTATATTCATCGCATAATCAATCCGTATTTACGTTGTACATTAAGTGAACTAGACTGTTTAAGACCGTTTCGCATTACGAGGTAAATCTAGCAGTGACGAAGTGCTCGTCTCGGTGACTAGTATATAGTTACTTATTTTTGTGATAAGCGGAGCGCGGGGGCCTAGCGGGCGGCTTTTGTGTAAGTATACACATTCTATATTACTCACACGTGCGTACAGATACATCGGTGTAGTCAGATTTGGTCAGAAAAAGGTTTGAAATTGGCGATGTATCTTGTATGGAGCGCATAGCTTGCATTCGATTTTAGGTCATCTTTTGTACGGTCGCGTTAGAGTCGCCGCCGCAACGCGAAATGCAACGGGCCGAGGCCGCGCGCCTCGCTCTCTCGCGCTATAGTGCACTACAACCATTTTAAAAGTCGTTTGAAATGTAGTTTCCTTTGGGTTACGCGTGTGTATGCTTGATTTTTGACAGTTGATATTGCTTTTGAGCCGTTAGGAAGATGTAGGTCTTATGTGGTTTAGTTTAAGGGTGAGTTTTGTGTGTGGTGTTTTTGAGTGTATTTTTTACGCGGGACGGTTGGCGCGAGGGCGCGTTGGGACCGGCGTCCGCCGCCGTCGGCCGTATTTCAAGGAAAACTCCATGATGTGTCGCTTGCCGCGTCGATACCTCGCCTCGCGACCCGAGCCCACTTAACGCCTTGCACACATTGTTGCTCAGAAAATTTTACTTTGCTATATTTTCTAATATAATAATACCCGCTTTTTTTTCAATGTCAGCATCATTGCAACATGTTCTGTACATACTGGGTCAGTGTAAGTGCTGACTTTCATATGAAGTTCACTTTTGTTGCACAAGCATGCATACTAAACACTAGCTTACATTACACATCAATTCTTATAAGAGTTAAAAAAAAAAATAGGCACCATGCAACCAGGCATATGAGGCATCATTAGTGTAGTGTAATGTAAAATATGTCAAGTTATTGTTGTACCTGGCAATATTAAATTTATGATTAAATTTATTAATTTATAAGTCCATCAGTCCATCTCATCTAGTTTGATGTTACCCACTAAACTCATAAGGGTATATTAATGTGATGTATGATAATTGATAACTACTTACCTAAGAAAACTAACTAAACAGTAAACTAACTAAATTCATGTCTACTAGTCTTAAACAAAGATTTTCATGCATTAATAATTGAGATTAATTAACTTAATGAAAATACCAAAATTATTTACTAATATTTAACAGAAATGGGTATATTCTATTTCTGTAAAAAATTACCTCCACTAAAATATCCACCAAAAGTTCAAAATGTTGCTAAGGATCCACCTTCATTTTAGGCAGCAATATTTTTTGAGTATGCTTATTAAAAAGCCTGTTTATTGTTAAATTTAGTTACATCAGAATTGTCACATATGAAACAGCCTTCTTAGTGCAAGAGTTTTTCATGTAATTTTTAAATTCCTGTTATTCACTATTACACCAGTCAAAATAGACATTTCAGTTTGCATTAATTCCCAACAAGCTGGATTTTTGTGCAGGCCTTGTTTATGTCATTACAAATGATATGTAAAAAGTCCCCATCAATCCCGCTTGTGCATTGTTTTTTATTCGTGGTCAAAGGGCCCAAATTTGCGTGTTTTGCTTATATCTCTGAAACTAAGAGAGCTATTGAAAAATGGTTCAGGTAAAGTTTGTAGATCGTAAAATTGTCTACCTGTAAGATTCCTACACTTTTCTTCTACAAAGCAGCGCTGTCGAGATATCGTGACTTTAAGCCGCAGGAAAGTCGTATTTTCGAGTAGCCCACATTATGCAATTACAATAAATTGTGTTGAGTAGTTTATCTGGAGCAGATGGCAGTTAAGTATGGATTGGCTCTAAACTATTATTTACCAATTTCCAGCTCCAATTTTCAGGATTTAGATCATTGAAGTCAAAAGAGACAAAATGATGTATCAAGCTTGCATTCATTCCCAACAAGCGGGACTTTTGTGCAGGCCTTGAATACGTCATTACAAATGATATGTCAAAAGTCCCCATCGATCCCGCTTGTGCGTTGTTTTTTATCTGTACTGAAAATCTTTGGATCCTATTTCTAACCTTTCTGGTAGTCAAACCTCAATGGTCCCTATAGAGACTTTTACTCCTTACATGAAATAAGACCGATTGGAGTAAAAAAAAAATTTTGGAGTTTTCAGTACAAAATGTATGGGAAAATTGGCAAAAAATTTTTTTCATGCCAATCGATCCTATTACATGTTAGGATTAAAAGACTTTATGAGACCATTTGAGGTTTGTATACTAGAAATGTCAGAAATCGCAAAAAACTTTTCCCATACATTACTGAAAATTTCAAAAAAAAATTTTCGCTCCAATCGATCCTATTTCATGTAAGGAGTAAAAGTCTCTATGGGGACCATTGAGGTTTGACTACCAGAAAAGTTAGAAATAGGATCCGAAGATTTTCAGTACAGATAAAAAACAACGCACAAGCGGGATCGATGGGGACTTTTGACATGTCATTTGTAATGACGTATTCAAGGCCTGCACAAAAGTCCCGCTTGTTGGGAATGAATGCAAGCTTGATACATCATTTTGTCTTTTTTGACTTCAATGATCTGAATCCTGAAAATTGGAGCTGGAAATTGGTAAATAATAGTTTAGAGCCAATCTATACTTAACTGCCACCTGCTCCAGATAAACTACTCAACACAATTTATTGTAATTGCATAATGTGGGCTACTCGAAAATACGACTTTCCTGCGGCTTAAAGTCACGATATCTCGACAGCGCTGCTTTGTAGAAGAAAAGTGTAGGAATCTTTCAGGTAGACAATTTTACGATCTACAAACTTTACCTGAACCATTTTTCAATAGCTCTCTTAGTTTCAGAGATATAAGCAAAAAACGCAAATTAGGGCCCTTTGACCACGAATAAAAAACAACGCACAAGCGGGATCGATGGGGACTTTTGACATATCATTTGTAATGACGCATTAAAGGCCTGCACAAAAATCCAGCTTGTTGGGAATTAATGCAAACTTGAGCCTTAATTTTGTCTATTTTGACTGGAGTATATTTACTCTTAAAATGTTCACTATATTTTATGTACCATTGAAGTACTAAATATGAATGATTGGTAACAAGAGATACAAGTAATTTTGTGCTTTAAATTAGGTGCACTCTAACGGATAATGTACTAATTACCTTAAATGGTAAAACAAGATAAAAATCATCATTAGCCTGTTGCAATTCTCTGCTGGACAGAGACTTCCCCCGAATAGGAAGTTCTTTTTTTCTTTTTAATTTTATGTAGCACAACTCGTTTGGCTACCTTTACTGTTTAGCTGAACTAAGTTAATTGTACAAACTTTCAACACATATATAATTAAATTAAAAAATTAAAATCAAATATATAAAAAAAACGGTACATGTAAACACTTGAACAGTACAAAGAATATATCCATGCACCCTAATGTTTGTACTGTACTGGTAGAGAGCCTGTTACTTGGTCTAATAGTCCACTTCTTAACCATTCCCCGGAACAGGTTGTCTGATATAACTTTAAACTTTCGCGTTGCATTATAATTATTTAACATTACAACGGGACTAAACGCTATATTATTTTTATAAGTACCTGAGTACTTACTGCCTGACGTTTCACGTGGTCACAAGCGGACTGGCGGTGCGCGGCGTCGTCTACTTGAACGGGCTCGAGATGGTGAATCGGAATCTACCCCCGTAATATCATTAATATTTAAGTAGTAGTTAAGTAGCAGTAAGTACTCAGGTACTAAAAAAACTACAAAAAACTAAAAATAATACTAGGTTGTCTGAGTTGTATGTTACTGTTTGTAATTGTAATGTAGTAGGTAATTTTAATTTATTTTATAGGAATTATTTTATACTGTTTTTGCCATGCCTTCTCGGGGCTCATGTCTTGGTTTTTTGTATTTTGTTATTTTTACATCTGTTTTTTTTTTTAATAAATAAATAAATAAATATTTCACAACATCACATACATTGATCTGACCCCGTATTAAGTAGCTTAAGCACTTGTGTTACAGACATCAAAATCAACAGTGGCATTACAAATATACATAAATAGATACATACAACACCCAGACCAGGACAAACAGACATGTTCATGCACACAAATGTTTGTCCTGTGCGGGGATCGAACCCGCGACCTCTTGCGTAATAGGCAACGTCTTGACCATTACACCAAGTGGGTCGTTTTACCACATGAAAAAATTAATAAATCGATCAATCTATCTATCTATGGTTGTTTGTAGCAGCAGGAGGTGTTCCTGACGCCACGGGTGACGCACGTGGTGACGGGGCGGGCGCCGGCGCCGCGGCCGCCGAGCGCGCGCCCTGAGCGGCCCGGGCGCCCGGAGCGCCGCGCCGATGCCATGCTGCAGCGCGTCCGCGCGCACGCCCGCGTCGCCGCCGTTGCGCCCGCGCACCACGACTACGTCACGCTCACTGTTCAGAAGGTTTGACACTCATGCACTATGTGCGAGCTGTGCCCTCTAACGCAGAGTCTGCCGGTGGAATAAGAAAAAAAAAACATACGGGTCGAATTGAGAACCTCCTCCTTTTTTTGAAGTCTGTTGAAAACATAAATGCAGTTCATCTGAATTAAACCCATAATTATTATTAATATTGCAAATAAATAAAACTACATCATATTTTATATGTATGCATATAAATATGACTTTTTTTACAGTGAATAGTTCTATTTTGCAAAGTATTGGTGACAACATTTGCCAACATTTGTACCACCTGCAGGCTTTGAGAGAGCCTTTTGTTGCTTAAAGTAAAATACAAATGAATACATACATACAATTTTTATAAGATTAATACGAATTGAAGCCTTAATGTTATTAAGAATAACAATATATTCTTAGCCTCATCAATCCCATTCATCCAAAATGTGGCATGTGTCATTTTATTCATGAAGTTATCAAAGTTTTCAAGTCCTTTTTATTCTCTATACTATTATCTTTCATTAACATTTCATCCATAATAAAATGTTGATCTTGTTTTTGCATGAAATTATCTGTTCCATTATGAATATTCTGTTATTAACTTACAAATTTTATTGCATGTTTTCTTTTAGTATGTATTTTTATTTTCATCGCAAATCTCATATCTTTCATTAGTGTGGCTTGTGTTCATTTCTCTACTTCTAGTTACTTTTCATTACTAACATTATGCTTTCTTACTTTCTTGGATTATTTCTATATATTTTACAGCATATTTATTAATCTTTCAGGCTATAAGTCTATTGGATAAACTGTATGACACATTCTTCACGGCGCCGTGTAAAGCGCATGTCAGGTTCTTCACTAAACATTTTATCAAGATTGAGTTTTTGGACAAGTATGGATCAACCTTTCTTCAATCCGAATTAATCGCTAGGTACTCAGAGTCTACAACGTGCGTCTTTCTTTTTCAGGTTGTGTAGACCGGTGTTCAAGGAGTTCGATGAGTGGCCCGAGATATCGCTAGAGCCCGATCCGCCGCGCGAGAAGAAAGAAAAGAAGGAATCTCCAGAGAATCATACTACAAATAAAAATCAGACTCTTCAAAATACAGCAAGTCAAAAGTAAGTATCTACTGAAGCCTATGTAAAGCATCTCAACAGCTTTTGGCAAGCTACGATATCGCTAACAATTTTTGTGTTGTTTCAGAATGACTAGAAAAAGCAGGCCGCGAATAAAGGAAAAGGAGGAGAAGGAACAGAAAGCGGGGTACTGCGAGATGTGCCACGCCGAATACGCGGACGCGACGCTGCACCGGCGCTCGCCGCATCACCTCGCCTTCGTGCGCGACCACACCAACTTCCTGGCGCTCGACTCGCTCATCAGCTCCGGCGCCGACGTGGCGACCTTCCTCGACAAGAGCGGCGTCAACGGCGAGCGCCGGTCGCTGCGCAACATCTGCAACGGCGACGCCGAGCCGCGCCCGCGCCGCTCCAAGCGCTCGCAGAGCCCCGACGAGCCCGTCAACGGCCACAGCCCGCGCCGCAACGGCGCCCTCGACGACGAGCGCCGCCACAGCGCCCGGTGCGCCAAGAGGTCCGACCCGACGTCCGAGGACCGCCAGTACTACAAGGTGGTCGGCGTGAGCACCAAGCTGCGCTCGAGCGGCGGCTTCGCGACCAAGCGCCGGGACTCGCCGCCGTCCTGCAACGGGGCGAAGCCGCTCGTAGTGAAGTTCAGGAAGGTTCGGCGGTCCGAGCTGTCCGTGCTCAGCGACGAGGCGGAGCAGTTCATGTTCCCGAAGCGCGCCAGCTCCACGAGCTCGACGTCGTCCGACGACGACGACAAGGTCATATCCGCCAAGCGGCGGAGTCCGCCGAAGCCGCAGCCGCAGCCGACGCCGCCGGTGGCGGACCGCCGGCGGCTGGCGCGGCCCGTCTACGCGATGAAGGAGGAGTCGTCGGAGGAGGATAGCTGGCCCGAGGACAAGCGCCGGCGGAAACGGAAAGCGCCCGCGGTGGCGAAGCGCGGGCGCCGAGCGGGATTAGCGAGAGCTTGCACCGCCCCGGAGAGGAAGGAGGACGAGGAAATGGTCGAACACGCGATACCACCCATTGAAATCCCCCCCGTCCCCGCTCCGGCGGAGCCCGTCGCGCAGCCCGAGCCGGAGGTGAGCCCGCTGCGGGAGGAGCCCGTGGAGAAGTGCATGAAGTGGGAGGATGGGCGCCTGAAGTACACGCCGGCGGTCGAGCAGTTGGAATTCGCGTTTGAGCAAGTTCCCCGCAGCGAGCCCTGGTACGAGACCTTTCGCCGGCAAGACCAGGACAAATTGGTTGTTAGAAATGTACCAAAATACTTTGGTAAGCCACTTGTATTATACTTCTCAGATTTCCAATACAATTATTCAACGATTATTTTGAATAAGTTACTCATCAATGTTTTGTTTGTTTCAGCGTTATATTCAAAATCACCAAAGTTACCATACGAAATCGGTCAGTTACCGCCTCTGAAACCGAACTGCTGTCCTCTGAGCGATCTGATCAAAAGGGACGAGAAGCCTGGCCCCTCGCGGTCGTACGGCACGCGCGGCATGAAGAAGCAGAGGTTGCGGAAGCGGACGGCCGCGCTCCAGGCGCTCGAGGGCCACCCGCGCAAGTCGCCGCGCGAGCACGCGTCCACGCTCGCCATCCTCGGCTCGGCCGGCCTCCTGCACAGGCGGAAGAACGCCGAGGACACGAAGTCGACCGCCTCCGAGGACACCGTCAGCGACGCCCAGAGCAACCCGAAGGCGGACCCCGTCGTCTCGGAGGCGCAGGAGGCCTCCGAGCGGCTGCAGCGGTTCCTCAGCGAGGTGTTCGAGGAGGCGGCCGAGTTCGACATGGGCGACGACGCCGTCGACGGCGACCCGACGCTCGTCACGTCGACGACCGCGCCCGACGTGTCGAGCCTCGTCTCCGAGTGCGAGGACTGCGACCTCATCCGCGACGAGATCCGGGCCGGCGTCGCCGACCGCGCGCGCGGCCGCCGCGGCAAGTTCAAGAAGAAGAACAAGACCGGCTGGCCGAGCAAGAGGAAGACCAAGAAGGGCTCGCGGACGAGCAGCGCCGACGCCGAGCGCGACGCGGGCGACGGCGGCGGAGGCGGCGGCGGGGACGGCGGCGACGGCGCGTCCTCCGCCGAGCCCGCCGACGAGGACACCGCGCCGAGCGCCGCCAGCGACGACGACGCGACGCTCTCCGAGGCCGAGCGGACGCTCGAGCCGGGCGGGTCGCGCGCCGGCGACGACGAGCCGAGGACGGAGGTGCCGACCGACGGCGACGACGACGAGCCGCTGCGGCCGGAGCCGCGCGCCAAGCGGCGGAGCTCGGCGTCGTCGCCCACGAGCGACTCGGAGGAGCGCGAGCTGCGCACGAAGCGGCGCGCGCTGCAGGGCCTGCTGCTGCAGCCCGTGGTGCGCGTGGCGCGCGTGGACGCGGCGGCGGCGCGGCGCCTGCGCTCGGCCGCGCCCGCCCGCGCCGCCCGCCGCGCCCGCGTGCCCCGCCTCGCCCGCGCCAGGTAGCACGCGCCCGCGCCGTCCTCGGGCGGCGAACTCTTTTAGATTAAGCTATTTATTTTGTCTGCGGTGATCTCCCCTCCGTCGGTCGGGAGGTGTCGCCCCGGCCGCCCTCGACGAGTGACCGAGGAGCTGATGTTTTTCGGGTCCCGTCGGAGGCGGTGTTTAAGTTTATCGGTCGATGAGTGAATTGAGGAGTGATACAATTCGACCTTCGGATTTACGTCGACGTATAAAGTGTACTATATTGTGAACGTTTCGATCCGAGTGGCGTGTGCGAGGAGCGAGTGCGGTGCATTTAGGTGTTTTGCGAGCTTAGTCTGTATATAAATGTTACTGTGTATGCTTAGAGAAGGATTTTCTTTAAAGAGATGACCGTCTCCTGATGTCATTAAAAGTTGTATAAATGATTATTCTAACTCTGTAGTTTCATTGTTACCGACCCGTTAATATGAACCATGGTGTATATGGGACGGGGAAAATTATCAAATCGTCCTGAAGGTGAGTCGACGCAGCTCTCTGACCAGATAGAGCATGCAAAAATAATTAAATTCATAACATATTTTCCTAAAATGGCAAAAGCAAAGCCATTCCAGGCAATGATAACATTATTTAAAAAAAAAAATCCATATGGGCCATGAGAACTGCGAGGCTGACCTAAGCAATCCTAGAAATTGCGAATATATTTTTCTGTAAGATAGCTGGTAAGTAAGGATGACGTATTACGAGATTCACATATCTCATTTTGCCTCTTCAGCCATAAACCAAAACTGCGATATGAGTCAGTACGGAAATAAAATTTGTTATTATTTTGGGTCTAAATTATTTAGAGGGCATCAATATATGAAGTAAAAAAACAATTGAATTGGTCGCACATACTGTTTTTTACTTTAACATTATCGACAAAAATTCATCGATAATAATTCGAATGGCGAACCAATGATCTTTGGGATATCCAAACACTCAGCATATGGGCTAAACTGTAGGCGTATCAGCATAAGTGGGTATTTGTTATGATAACAACATAAAAGCGTGCACAACCGTCGTGGATGATGTAACCCGAATACAGGCAGGCTTTAGACACTCTATTTAGGTAGGTCTGGCGATTGATCGGGAGCACGGGACCGCGGTAGTAGTTATGTATTACGCTGGTTATGTACTCGCGAGCCGCGCAACTCGTATTTCGGTACATAGCTGAACGCGGGTATATTACGTAGTCGACACACCTGGACTGATATAGTTATAGCTCTAACATTTAACGCTGAAACATATAGGTTCATTGCAGTTACCCTAGTGCGCACTTATTTAGATGATGACGGCATAAAAATAAGTAAAATTACCATTTATTTCAAATATGATGAAGGAATCCGTTATCGTAAGCAAATTGAAAGTTCCTACAACATTGCTACAGGCAAAATAGTAAACTTTATAGATTGCCGTAAAAATCATTGGCATTGAGGGAGAAAATGACTTACTTATTTTACTCAAATACTTACTCCCGTATGTAACTGACTCCGTATCTCTTCTATCGTTCTATTCATTCCACTTAAATCATTGAAGTGATTTAGGTTGACCAATAAGTAGAAAACCCAAATGTAAGCCTACCTTCAAACGCGAATTTAGTTCATTTTGCCCCATACGACGGGGGATTATTCCACTTTGCCCCACCAAGGCGCCCTGGTACTGGTACTGGTGGGGCAGATTCCACTGTTTCAAATTTGTAGTGGAATATGTCCCACTGAATCAATTTTTTGCACTAGGGTCAGCACTTACATATTCTACATCTAATGCTGATTGCTAAAGGAACATAAACCTTAAATAGACAAATACACAATACGAGTTAACCCACTTAAACTCTTAAGTGCTGACCCTAGTGCAAAAAATTGATTCAGTGGGGCATATTCCACTACAAGTTTGAAACAGTGGAATCTGCCCCACCAGTGGGGCGCCTTGGTGGGGCAAAGTGGAATAATCCACGACGGGCCCGTTGGTTTAGTGGTCAGGGTCTGGCTACAAATCCGAGGGTCGCGGGTTCGAATCCAGTTGGGCGATTCACTAAGCGCAAATGTCGTGATCTCGCGGCTGTGTAATCGTTGGCAGTGTCAAATTACTAGTAAAAAAACTACTGTCGCCGTTGATACAGCCGTGAGATTGTGGCATTTGCGCTTAGTGAATCGCACCTCTAGCGCAGTCATTGAAGCGAAAAATATGGTCCAACCTCCGAATTTTTTTACTGTGAACCGATTTGCATGAAATTTTGGAAATAGTTTCATTGTACCCTTAAATTCAAAAGTGAAAATGATTTGAACGCCGCAACTACCCCTGGAGTGGTTACCACCCCATCTCGGGGGTGAGTATTTTTTTTCTAAGATAACTTCGGATATCGATTGTATTACTAATTTTAAGCAAAAAATCATCTATAAAGTTTTTCGATAAATCTAATACTTTTCAAGTTATTGGGAATTGAAAATTCGCAATTTTGTCACGTTTTTCATCGGTTTTTTGCAAATATCTCCAAAAATATAAGTTTTATCGAAAATTTTATAAGGAACAAAATTGTAGCTGGTAAAAAATTAAATAATTTTGTTTATCCTTAAGTTTTCTATGTGCAATATTAAGATATATATTAAAGATCGTAGCCGTTTTTTATTTTGTCTGCAATTTAATCGATTTGGTCAATGTCATCTAGCGGCGAGCAGATGCATTTTATGGATACTCATAATTCAGAGTTTTGTAGTGCTTGAAATAAGCTTTCAAATGAGTACAATTAGAAGTCTTTTGCACGTAAAATAAGTAAGCTGTATTACAAATAAGAGGATCATCGAATGCTTTTTCTTGTAAATCAATGGGTTTCACAAGTGCCATTTCCAAGCTATTCATGCTATCAAAATTTCTAAAACAGCATTGAAAAGGTAATTAGAAGAACTACAACATCCTTTATTGCAATATATAATTAAAAACGTTTTTCGAAAACGGTGAAGGCTTAAAGGGCTTAAGAGAGGCTGTGATTGCCGCTGCCACGCGCTCTTTAAACAATCATATCTCCGTCAGTTTTTGTTTAACAGAAATAACAAAATTACTAAATTTTTTGTCAGAAAAATACCTAAATTTTTCATCCCTACACTTTTATACGCATCTATCGTAGTTTTTGAGATATTATGAAATGAACGTGGGATTTTTTAAAATATGAGATTTTATATTTTTATTTTAATCCTGTCTATTTTAAAAAATATGTGTCCTTAAGCAGCCAAACTGATACAATTTATCAAACACTTCATAATAAAGTTAATTCTTGGCGGAATACGAATAATTTCAATTCTGGTGGAAATAGCACTTATGAAACCCATTGTTTTAAAAGAAAAAATATTGGATGCTCCTCTTATTTGTAATACAGCTTACTTATTTTACGTGCAAAAGACTTTTAATTGTACTCATTTGAAAGCTTATTTCAAGCACTTCAAATCTCTTAATTATAAGTATGCATAAAATGCATCTGCTCGCCGCTAGATGACATTGACCACATCGATTAAAATGCAGACAAAATAAAAAACGGCTTTGATCTTTAATATCTAACTTAATATTGCTCTTAGAATACGTTATAATAAGCAAAATTGTTTAGTTTTTTACCTGCCACAATTTTGTTCCTCATAACATTATCGATAAAACTTATATTTTTGGAGATATTTGCAAAAAACCGATGAAAAACGTGACAAAATTGCGAATATTCAATTGCCAATAACTTGAAAAGTATTACATTTATCGAAAAACTTTATAGATGATTTTTTGCTTAAAATTAGTCCTCCTGTCGATTATCTTTAAAAAAGAATACTCACCCCCGAGATGGGGTGGCAACCACTCCAGGGGTAGTTGCGGCGTCCAAATCATTTTCACTTTTGAATTGAAGGGTGCAATGAAACTAATTCCAAAATTTCATGCAAATCGGTTCACAGTAAAAAAAATCGGACCCAAAATGCTTCATTGCCTGCACTACTCTGCTAGGGAATATGTTTGTGTGATGAACATCGACATTTTTACTCGAGTCATGGATGTTTTTATAAAAGTATTTAAGTATATCCGTTCCCTAGCATCCATAGTACAATAAATAAATTTTCAGTGCTATCAGTTTGGTCCATATACACAAATCAACTAAGTGCAGTAAGGGAATATTATTTTTGCAAAATAATACATGACTGCAATATTAAATTTACACATTTATTCAATTTCTGTAGGTTTGTGATTGATCAAATGAAAAACAAATGATCTACTCTAATAGGCATATATATAATCATATAACAGAATTTACACTTTGTACATCTTCACAAATGATGTTCTGCCATACTCAGGTTGTTCCTTCTTATTTGCATAACAAATTAAACCAAAACTAGAAACTAAGTGATTCCCATTTTATTTTGGACCAACTGTAAATAATATTAACTGCAATTTAACAATGTATATAAAGATCATTTTTGGTTTCAAGATACAGTTGGTCTAAAATTAATTTTCAGATGGAGCCCCCGGTTTAAGGTTTATTCATAAACATCTTCTTTGTCAGCTATGTATTGGATTATGTCTCGTGGTCTGACCAGCCTCTCTGCATCACCATCCGGAATTTCGAAACCGAATTCATCTTCCATTGCCATGATCACTTCAACATGGTCCAAGGAATCCAGACCCAGGTCAGTCATAAAGTGAGAGTCCACGGTTAACTGAAAAATAAAACAAAATATGAAATACCTGCAAGTTTTTTTAATACTAAATTATGAGAACTGAGATGAAGATAGATGCAAGATTTCTACAGAGACAGAACAAATAGAAGCGGCTACCTTCTCAGGGTTAACTTTGTCATAAAGTTGCAGTACAAGGAGCACCCTACTTTTAACAAGTTCTAATGTAAGGGGTGGCCCGCCGCTGTAGTTTCTGACACCGATTTTCTGGGTCTGAAACAAGATTTGAAAAATAAATCTAATGTATGTACCTGTACACCACACAGTTTGTCGTAAGCCTTGATCACTTTCATGACTCGGTCTTCGATTTGCTGTGGCGACTGCTTGGACTGCGTTCCGCACGAGTATTGTTGTATTCGCTGAAATAGTACCTAAACAGTTTATCCCTGTACACATTTGTTATGCAACACTTTTGAGGTTATAACAATAATTTACTTAATTCCACATCCTCAACCAACACGGTTGGATGTTATCTGAGTAATTTTACAATGAAAAACTTGAGATATTGCTCAAGATAGGAATATATTCGCCTAAAATCTCTTTGTATTGATTGACAAAAACCTTACCTCATTTTGAAGTTGGTGAGCGTTTTGAGCTCTTATCAAAGCATTGGCTACTTTGAATTTTTGTTGAAGAGCTACAGTCGATAGCCGACATGCTACCGGTGTTCTATAAGTGGCGGATTTCCGCAGTAATCCGGTAAAAGCACTTCGAACAAGACCTGCTGCAGCCATTTTTCAGACTTCAAAATGTTCTATTTTTTTATGTCGTCTATACTTTATGCGCAATTCAAATAATAAAATGTCACTCAAAGACAAACAAGAAGTTGTGCTCTATTCAATTCGTGATCGATCCTAATCGATAGTAGAATTAAACCATTCAATTAGTTTTAAAGAACTTGTGTACGCACCCTAAGAAATTGTCTTTGACACGCAGGCCGTCATCTGTCAAATTGACATTTCCGTATATTGTTTTGTGTTGTGTGGGACGTGAGAAATGGATTTACAGTTTTTGGATTAAATTATATCTAAAATGGGCAATGCTGACACAAAATTAAATTTCAGGAAAGCTGTAGTCCAGCTTACCTCAAAATCGCAAGTAAATATATATTATTTTTTGATAAATAGCTAAGTTTATTTGCGTATTTGTATTCTATTGATGATTAAATTTTTCAGCCTATTGACGCAAATGATGATACTTTCTGGGACCAGTTCTGGTCAGAAAGCGTTACTAATGTACAAGATGTGTTTGCGCTGGTCCCCGGGGCAGAGATCCGTGCGTTGCGGGAGGAATCTCCGAGTAATTTGGCGACCCTAGTGTACAAGGCCGTGGAGAAACTGGTGAAGACTGTTGACAGCAGCTGTAGGACACAAAGAGAACAGCAAACAGGTGCAAATGGCATTTATACAGTAAAAAACCTTTGATATTGATGATACAATTGTTTAGAGATTATAATAAATAGTGTAAGTAAAATGATTATAATTCTTATTGTTTTTGTTATGGGTGTGTAGCTTTGAATTGTGCGCGCCTGTTGACGCGAGTGCTGCCGTACATGCTGGAGGAGCCGGAGTGGCAGGGGTTCTTCTGGTCATCCCTCCCAGCTGCGGCTGACAATGAACAATCTGTTCCTTTGGCACAGTCCTTGATCAATGCTATCTGTGTGAGTTATTATTGATTTAACATATTATCTTACTATAAATACATAAATTTGATGCCCAAAATGTTGCAATATACTATTCAATATTACTGTGGTTCTCATATCATATCTCATAACAGAATTTCAAATTAAAGATTTTTTACTTTTGTTACTAAATAAATAAGTGTTTTTTCTCTCAATCAATACTAAAGTGCTTTTATTTTCAAGTAGCTATTTACAGGATATAAAGTTATATCTTGTCAATATGTACTTAGTATAATTTTATAATTAAAGAAAACAGAACATTCCCTAATCTATTAGTTATTTTATTTAAACAGTTGTGTGTTCTTAAGTTTCAATAATTAAAAGTATTAAACTAGTTTGAAATTCTGGTTGGCAGGATCTGCTGTTTTGCCCAGACTTCACAGTGGTGAGCACCAAGCGCTCGGGTCCAGTGAGTATTGATTTGTAGATAACTAAGTTATCTTATCTTCTGTTTGTATTGATCTCATATCCATTGTTCTGTGCATATTGAATCACAACTTATTATTAGCTAATACATAAATTGTTATTCAAAGAAGCTTGACATAATATTAGCCAACTTCTTTACATGTTGCACAAAAAAATAATAATCTAATTAATTAACATTATGAAGAATAAGCATTAATACATTAATTACTACTTATTTTGGCAGTAAATATGACTATACTTTAGGATTGTCTCTTTCTTTTCTTACACTCTGTAATGACGAACATTCGCAACTGTGTATCAATCTGAGCGTGGATCACTGATGCCTTGTTTGTATGTCAGGAGCGCGCCGAGGAGCTGTCGTCGCTGGACAGCTGCGAGTACATCTGGGCGGGCGGCGTGGGGTTCGCGCGGAGCCCGGCGCGCGTGGCGCAGCACGAGGCGGCGCGCGCCGAGCTGCTGCGGCTGCTGCTCACCTGCTGCAGCGAGACCGTGTACCGGCCCGCCGCGCAGGCCGCCACGCACCATAACAAGTGGATAGCGTGAGTTGTACTACACAGGTGACCGAGCTGCTGCGGCTGCTGCTCACCTGCTGCAGCGAGACCGTGTACCGGCCCGCCGCGCAGGCCGCCACGCACCATAACAAGTGGATAGCGTGAGTTGTACTACACAGGTGACCGAGCTGCTGCGGCTGCTGCTCACCTGCTGCAGCGAGACCGTGTACCGGCCCGCCGCGCAGGCCGCCACGCACCATAACAAGTGGATAGCGTGAGTTGTACTACACAGGTGACCGAGCTGCTGCGGCTGCTGCTCACCTGCTGCAGCGAGACCGTGTACCGGCCCGCCGCGCAGGCCGCCACGCACCATAACAAGTGGATAGCGTGAGTTGTACTACACAGGTGACCGAGCTGCTGCGGCTGCTGCTCACCTGCTGCAGCGAGACCGTGTACCGGCCCGCCGCGCAGGCCGCCACGCACCATAACAAGTGGATAGCGTGAGTTGTACTACACAGGTGACCGAGCTGCTGCGGCTGCTGCTCACCTGCTGCAGCGAGACCGTGTACCGGCCCGCCGCGCAGGCCGCCACGCACCATAACAAGTGGATAGCGTGAGTTGTACTACACAGGTGACCGAGCTGCTGCGGCTGCTGCTCACCTGCTGCAGCGAGACCGTGTACCGGCCCGCCGCGCAGGCCGCCACGCACCATAACAAGTGGATAGCGTGAGTTGTACTACACAGGTGACCGAGCTGCTGCGGCTGCTGCTCACCTGCTGCAGCGAGACCGTGTACCGGCCCGCCGCGCAGGCCGCCACGCACCATAACAAGTGGATAGCGTGAGTTGTACTACACAGGTGACCGAGCTGCTGCGGCTGCTGCTCACCTGCTGCAGCGAGACCGTGTACCGGCCCGCCGCGCAGGCCGCCACGCACCATAACAAGTGGATAGCGTGAGTTGTACTACACAGGTGACCGAGCTGCTGCGGCTGCTGCTCACCTGCTGCAGCGAGACCGTGTACCGGCCCGCCGCGCAGGCCGCCACGCACCATAACAAGTGGATAGCGTGAGTTGTACTACACAGGTGACCGAGCTGCTGCGGCTGCTGCTCACCTGCTGCAGCGAGACCGTGTACCGGCCCGCCGCGCAGGCCGCCACGCACCATAACAAGTGGATAGCGTGAGTTGTACTACACAGGTGACCGAGCTGCTGCGGCTGCTGCTCACCTGCTGCAGCGAGACCGTGTACCGGCCCGCCGCGCAGGCCGCCACGCACCATAACAAGTGGATAGCGTGAGTTGTACTACACAGGTGACACAATACGCTATGACATCACTAGTTGGTTGTGATGGCTGTCACCTATACGGTTTACTTTTATACGCAGTATTTTGATAATAAATGAAAAAAATTGACGAAAATGTGACGAACTTGTTCACTTCTCCCGCGATTTGCAAAAATTGGCCACAGACAGATGCAGACATTGTTAAATAAAAAAATAAGATTTAATTAAATTATTTTTAAATGAATCATCTCGTCAATGTCTCGTTCGGTTACAAAATCTCTAGTCTTGTCAAAACTTCGCTAGCTTAGATAGACAAGTGTTGTTCTCTGTTCACCCTCCATTCCCCGGCAGGTACCTGACGAGCCCGGAGAACCGTCACGCGCTGCCGCTGTTCACGTCGCTGCTGAACACGGTCTGCTCGTACGACCCGGTCGGGCTCGGCCTGCCCTACAACCATCTGCTCTTCAGCGACACGCTCGAGCCGCTCGTTGAGGTGATGAACTTTAATTTATAATACATTTCAAATTATACAACACACACATATGTTTTTACAGAAACATCGATAGAAGATTTTTTGTAAAATTGCTAAGTTGTTATTTTTATATTTGGGCCTAGTTGTGCGATATGAGTAAAAAACAACAGAAATTAGACTTGAAAATTCTTGATTTATGTATAAGATATACACATGTCCATAGTTCGCATCACTTAAAAAGAGGTCTTGCGGTAAAGGTTGCGCTGATGGCAATGTATGATCTAGGTGTTGAAATGAGATACGGAACGACCAGTGGACCACGCAGGCATGTTTGTCCCGGGCAAACATGCCAGCGTCTAATTATACGTCTACTTACTTATAACTAAACTAAAACGGCAGTTTAGTTATAAGTATGAACTGTATTTCTTGACCAAAATAATAATAACATGAAACTTCATTCTCGCATGTAAACAGTGACATCAATGAAATTAATTTTGTCACCAGGTGGCGTTACAAATACTTATTGTGACTTTGGACCATGACACAAGCAATACACTCAATGAAGACACAGATGAGGTAAAATATTTTTTCTTTATTTTGTATTATAAAATGTTTTTGATAGTTAAAAAGAACAAATAGTTAAGAAGTGAGTGGGTCCATTTCTCGATTATGTTTGTTCGTGATCCATCGGTTACTGTGAAAATTTCATTTTTAAATAAAATACATGCCAAATTTTTCATTTCCTCTTTTTTACTTCTGATATCCCAATAACAAAACTATTGGAGGCAATGCCAAAAACATTTGCTTTCTTTTATTGTCCTCTCAACTGTCGACTCCCCCCCCCTCCCCTTCTCTAACGTTTGACCACTCCCGCAGAGCCTCCCAGACAACCTGTTCATCAACTACCTGTCGCGCATCCACCGCGACGAGGACTTCCAGTTCGCGCTGCGCGGCGTGACGCGCCTGCTCAACAACCCGCTCGCGCAGACCTACCTGCCCAACAGCGCCAAGAAGGTCGGCCTGCACCAGGAACTGCTCGTGCTGTTCTGGAAGATGTGCGATTATAACAAGGTGGGTGTAGGCGACGCAACTCACAGTAGAATAAAAGATAATTGTAAACTTTGAAGAAAACTATAATTAATAAACAACTATAAACAGTACGGGGCTCGAAGTCAAAGGAAAAAGAGAAAGTGACCTAAGAGTGAAAATATTTGACAATTAAAACTTCTTTTTCTCATACATTAAATGGCGCGCTACGCGCGGCGTGAAAAGAGGTCATATGTAATTAAAATAATAATTAACATTTTATTCTGTCGCTAACAGTGGGGAACTAGGAAATTTTCACATTACGTAATTTTACATTGACTAAATACAAGCTGAAATTTTAATGGTTATTTTCCCGTCCAGTGATGCTACTCTTGAAATGAACAACTTTTCCCAAGAAACATGGGTCTAACAACCCTTAGAAATTCAGCTTGTACAAAATAGAATAAACTTTATTTGTGAAGCAACACGAATATTTTGTGTAGGACTGCCAACTTCTTGATTTAACTGTATTTAATATAAATTAGAATAGTATATTTCCTCGTTGGTTCGTTATAATACACATATACATTGGTAATCGTTTTAATGGACACAGTCAGTGAGGGTTTTCTAGGCGTAGGGTCTAAGTAGCATGTGGTTAACAAATATTATGTTAAAATTCACCAATGACATAGCAGTTTGACCTTGCACCTACGTATTGCCGCCTAGCGTATTTTTCAATCGCAAACACCCTCATTATAGGTTAAATAATTTTCATTTTAAGAGCACTCAAATATGTATTTATGAAATATAATAATGCTGATTTATTTATTAATTCTTCCTTTCGCTCAGCTTATATTTACATCGCTTGTTATCAGAAATTCATGTACTACGTGCTGAAGAGCAGCGACGTGCTGGAAGTGCTGGTGCCAATCCTCTACCACCTCAACGACTCGCGCGCTGACCAATGTGAGTACACACAAACAGCTGTATGAATGTTCAAGCAGGCCTCAAAGGCAATATTTTTTAAAGTAAAATATTATACCTATATTCTGTCCATTTTATTAAACGACATTTGATAGCTCACGACCAATAACATTCGTTATGTTTTCATTCAATTTTCGAAAAGAGAATATCGTACTTTTATTTTGCCTGTCATGTCATTTTTTTTAATAATTTTTCTTTTTAATAATGTTCTGTTCGTGTTATGTCGTTGAATTGTTTTGTTTTAACACTCAATAAACGTTTTTCTTTCTTTTTTACGTCATGGACGTTTACCGCCCTCATATCTCTCAATCTCAATATCTCATTGATGCGCTAGGCATAAGGATTATCAACCGTCCTATGCCTAACCCGGAACCAATGTGTCCTTCCGTCATTTCATTTATTCTATCTGTCGCATTTATTACAGCTCGCGTAGGCCTAATGCACATTGGTGTCTTCATCCTCCTCCTCCTGTCTGGCGAGCGCAACTTCGGCGTGCGCCTGAACAAGCCGTACACGGCGACGGTGCCCATGGACATCCCAGTGTTCACGGGGACCCACGCCGACCTGCTGGTGGTGGTGTTCCACAAGATCATCACCACGGGCCACCAGCGGCTGCAGCCACTGTTCGACTGCCTGCTCACCGTTCTGGTCAATGGTGAGTGAACACCTTAATTAATTAATTTGAATCCTATTCAGTTACGATAGGGTTCAAAAAACGTTCCATCGAGCCTCAAGATTGCCGCCATTTTGATTTGGTGAACTGTCAAAACTGACAGCAGATTTTTTATTTTTTTTTTATTTGTAAGGCGTTGGCTTTGGAAGCCGTCTGCCAAGCTGAACATTTTGTGTACTGTCAGAGCTTCGTATGGCGGTAAGTTCTCAAACTAAGTGAACCAAAGACTCCCTGATGAGTAAGTCCGAACAAGCCGTACACGGCGACGGTGCCCATGGACATCCCGGTGTTCACCGGGACCCACGCCGACCTGCTGGTGGTGGTGTTCCACAAGATCATCACCACGGGACACCAGCGGCTGCAGCCGCTGTTCGACTGCCTGCTCACAGTGCTGGTTAATGGTGAGTAATTTCAACTCTATTCAGCTACGATAGGGTTCAAAAAACGTTCCATCGAGCCTCAAGATACCCGCCATTTTGATTTAGTGAACTGTCAAAAGTGACAGCTGTTTTTTTTAATTATTTGTAAGGCGTTGGCTTTGGAAGTCATCTGCCAAGCTGGAACATTTTGTCTACCGTCAGAGCTACGTATGGCGGTAAGTCGTTTAAGTAAGTGTACCAAAGCCTCCCTGATGAGTAAGTCTGAACAAGCCGTACACGGCGACGGTGCCCATGGACATCCCGGTGTTCACCGGGACCCACGCCGACCTGCTGGTGGTGGTGTTCCACAAGATCATCACCACCGGCCACCAGCGGCTGCAGCCGCTGTTCGACTGCCTGCTCACAGTGCTGGTTAATGGTGAGTAATTTCAACTCTATTCAGCTACGATAGGGTTCAAAAAACGTTCCATCGAGCCTCAAGATACCCGCCATTTTGATTTAGTGAACTGTCAAAAGTGACAGCTGTTTTTTTTAATTATTTGTAAGGCGTTGGCTTTGGAAGTCATCTGCCAAGCTGGAACATTTTGTCTACCGTCAGAGCTACGTATGGCGGTAAGTCGTTTAAGTAAGTGTACCAAAGCCTCCCTGATGAGTAAGTCTGAACAAGCCGTACACGGCGACGGTGCCCATGGACATCCCGGTGTTCACCGGGACCCACGCCGACCTGCTGGTGGTGGTGTTCCACAAGATCATCACCACGGGACACCAGCGGCTGCAGCCACTGTTCGACTGCCTGCTCACAGTGCTGGTCAATGGTGAGTAATTTCAATTCTATTCAGCTATGATAGGGTTCAAATAAACGTTCCATCGAGCCGCAAGATAGCGGCCATTTTGATTTGGTGAACTGTCAAAACTGACAGCTGTTTTTTTTATTTTTTATTTATAAGGCGTTGGCTTTGAAAGCCATCTGCCAAGCTGAACATTTTGTGTACAGTCAGAGCTACGTATGGCGGTAAGTCGTTTAAGTAAGTGTACCAAAGACTCCCTGTTGAGTAAGTCTGAACAAGCCGTACACGGCGACGGTGCCCATGGACATCCCGGTGTTCACCGGGACCCACGCCGACCTGCTGGTGGTGGTGTTCCACAAGATCATCACCACGGGACACCAGCGGCTGCAGCCACTGTTTGACTGCCTGCTCACAGTGCTGGTCAATGGTGAGTAATTTTAATTCGATTCAGCTACAATAGGGTTCAAAAAACGTTCCATCGAGCCGCAAGATAGCGGCCATTTTGATTTAGTGGACTGTCAAAACTGACAACTGTTTTTTTATTTATTTTATTTACAAGGCGTTGGCTTTGGAAGCCCTCTGCCAAGCTGAACATTTTGTGTACTGTCAGAGCTACGTATGGCGGTAAGTCGTTAATATAAAGCTGCCCAACCCTGATCTTGAGGCTAGCTACCCCCATGGTTACGCCATCTAGCGGATACACCGCAATTATGATGTTGTCTGCTGAGCAGTGTCTTCGTGCCTGAGAGAACTGATGATCATATATTTTGCGTTTATGACGTCATCGCCTCGATCATCTAGTGGTTTAAGAGGGGGTGTAAAAAATATCGCGTATTTTCAAACACATTTTAAACCTTGAAAATGAACTTCAAATGACCCGAAAAAAAAATCTTCCTAAATAGTTATCACAGAAAATATTGAAAAAATTGCAATTTTCATTGATAAAAAAAATCTTGAAGTTGCGTCTGACTTGATTTTTGGTTACATTTATTTCCGAGACGATGCATTTTGGTGAACCAATATTTTGGCATATAATATCAAATTATATTATCTAAATATTTATCACAGAACATTTTGAAAAAATATCATATTTTACGAGTAATTCAAAGAAAACTAGTTTGGCGCTTACTACGTTCATATTCCGCGCAGTAAGCTATCGTCTGTCGCACCTGGCGCGTGCTCACAGGCATGTTTTGTTTCATCGGTTAGTCGCAACCTCTCCGTTGAGACGAGAAGACAATGATTCAGTGCTCTCCCGGCTCGAAAAAATATTTCGTTAAATTATTACAAGGGCTGACGTGAATGACGCAGCGGCCGTGGGTAGTATATGCAAGAAATAATTATGCTTTTGCTTGTTAGTAGACTTGGTAGCAGTTTATAAATTTAATGAAAATACAATATACATAATTACAAGTCCAACCTGAACTTATATTCTATTGTCCTTGAATTCTTTTACTAAGTACCATAAATGGAGAAATAAATTAGGTGTTGCGGCAATAGACTATTTAAAATATCTTTTGCATAAATAAGTAGATAGAAAATGTATGGTTTAGAAGTTTTCTTTCATTTTTCATACTTCAAAGTCAAGCAAGTCCTTTCTATAAATGAAACCTTTTTCACTAAGAAAACTCACGCCTGTTGATACCTGACGTGAGTTGACAGGCTTGTTTCATAAAATTTTCACTTCGCTGATTCGAGAAAACCGGTGTTTCTTTGCTTAGGAGTAAAAAAATCCTATTAAAATGGGGAACAAGCAGAACCAACGTAAAAAATCCAAAAAAAAACGGCAAACAAGACGTTAAAAGTTCAGGTCATGGTTAAAAATCGAAGGTATGTATGTGTACATAATAACTTTAGGTACTTCATGAGATTTTATTACCTAAAAGCATTTATAAATTATACTAATTCCGTTAGCTAGTATCTTTTAATATGTAAATGTTGTTATTCAATCAAGGAATAAGTGGAAACCAAATTGACATTTTACTATATTATTATTGCAAATAAATATTTTTTAATGCGCCATGTAGTGCCGGACTAGATTACTACCCCACCCTTTTTTACTTAATTCAGAGCTGCCACACCATATAATACATTTACAAGAGCTGATGAATGCGATCCGGCCAATACCGTAAACGAAAATCTCACATCGACAATGTAAGTACTTTGCAAGTGTTTATGTTGTGAGAACTGTAACCTGAAAGTCATTGAACTATTGTCATTTTGTCATTGGTGTTTCCCAATTGTATAACCATGCTAATAACAGCGCAGTCAGCAGTCTCATGCATAATATAATATTTAATTCAGAGCTGCCGCAGCATATAATACATTTACACGAGCTAATGAATGCGATCCGGCTAATACCATAAATGAAAACAACCTTACTCCATCGTTAGTGTAGCTCCAGATTGGAAGATTATGATGGACACGTATGAAAAGCACTTCTCTTTTCCAGAAGACATTGCGTTATCGTCGTCTAGACCAGACCTTTCATTTATTCTAGGAAACTTAAGCGCGTACTGTTGGTAGAACTTACTGTTCCATGGGAGACAAACATTCCCAAAGATCACGCGTTTAAAACAAATAAGTATTATGACCTAACCAACGAGATAACTAAAAATGGTTATACAGAACGGTTGTATGCTGTGGAAGTGGGTGCGAGATGTAAACCAGCGAAATCTCTCCACAACCTACTGAAGGACTTAGGATTACCAAGATCTAAATTAGCTCCTTACTGAAAAGAGCAACTAAAGCCGCTTTACTCGGCTCATACCAAATATGGTTGGGATGGGAGAGGAATGTCATCGGTGAAGGATCACACGCTGGGTCGAAAGTCCCAGGCGCCGACTGACACGCGATGGACCCGTCACCTGCATGAAGAATCCATGGATAAATAAGAAGTTCGTCTCAGTGGCGCACCAAACGGTTGCAGTAACTGCACGCGCTTAGCTCGCGTACCAGTCGCGAGCTGCACATTCTCGGCGCATTCGTCAGATACAGACGCACGATAAGGTATGCTCATTCTTCTGGTATTAATGTAGATACAAGTGAGCATTTCTATTTATTTGGCGTTTGGTCTGTTGGGACTTTATCTTTCCATTTTTAGACTAATCAAAATAAATGTAGTAAGTGAAGATTTAAAAGAGCAGCTATCGAGTTTCCTGCCGTTTCTTCTCGATAGATTACTGCGTGGGAATCGTACACCGCCTAGTTAGTGATATTATAGGTATGGAGAAGTTATTTTAACCGAATTGAGGTGCATGCTTATGACAAAATGAAACATGACACTGTATTTTGGAATCTAAATTGTGATTGCATTGCGTAAATATGATAACGTATTTGTTTAAGTATATCAATTTATAGGAATTGATAATTTAGGGATATCGCCCGGAATGAAATCGCATCGGAACTATTCTTTGTGGCGTTGTAGATGGGGTCTTATTTAAAGATACGTTTAAATTATCTAGGCCGTAAGTCTCATGTATCATTACTAATTGTCGAGATAATTAAAAAAATCTTGTTTCTTATAAAATGTTTTTTTATTAAGCAATTCTTTATTTTAACGTTGAATAGATGTAGGTAAAGGCAAATCACCAAGATTGTGTAGTACTCTGTGTGATAAGAAACATTTTATAGAATTAATAATTACATATATTACTTCCCTTATGTAATGGTACTTTTGCGTTACAACTCATTTAAAGCATTCATAAAATAATTTATTATAATTTTTGCTTTAATTATACCCTCACTTAGACTATTTTTATCTGATTTACTTTGCATACTGTGCGGAATCGCCCGAAACAAAATGAAGTGGCGACCTCTGTCTCATTGTGTTGGAGTCATAGGACGAGAGGGGGCCGAGGAAGCGCGCGGGTGCAATCCGATTGGTGTCATAATTGATGCGCCCTCTTAAGTACCGGGCCTTGGTCCTGGGTTTGTAACGGAAACATGATTTCAAATGATGGAGGCCTTTGCCCTGCAGTGGGACATTAATAGGCTGATACTTTACTTTTTTTTTTACTTTTTTATGACGTCACCTAGCGGATGTGAAAAGAAACTCTCATTGTTCCATTGTCTGCGCAGTGTCCCCGTACCTGAAGACGCTGTCGATGGTGGCGTCGACGAAGCTGCTGCACCTGCTGGAGGCGTTCAGCACGCCGTGGTTCCTGTTCTCGCAGCCGCACCACCACCACCTCGTCTTCTTCCTGCTCGAGATGTTCAACAATATGATCCAGTACCAGTTTGATGGTCAGTCACTCCTCAAGTACTTGCATTGATTTATAATTTAAATAGGAAGTGTCGGTATCTAGGTAGGTACCTATATATTTTCTGGTCGAAATTCACTAGGTAATTACTTAAAAAACTTCTTTGGTAACTAATGCTCCATTTATTGACACATTAGAATTTACGATTTGTACTAGGTATGTTAATCTCTATCTTAAAATCCGATTATTTTTGTTTTTTTCCGTGATCTCTCATGACCTCAAGGCCATAAAGTTCAATTCGATGTTTACCACCATTCCCATCGTCAACGTTGCCACTTCACCTTTTACCTGAGGAGCTCGATGGCGCAGTGGTTAACGCTCTTGAGGCCAGTCATCGGATGGGGGACCTAAAAATCATCTCGAGTTTCACTGTGCTTCAGACAAGGGCGGATCCAGTTTTGGTGCCAGGGGGGTCACATAGCGCCAGGGAGGGGGTCACATAGTCGTGATCAAGTTTAAATAAAAAGTTATGTTCCAGTCCACCTTAGTACTGGAACCCACTCAGGGGGTGGGGGTGGTCATGACCCCGTGACCCCTAGATCCGCCCTTGGATTCAGAACGCACTTTACGTGTCAGATTGCTGTCTCACCGAACTATGAGAGTCAGGGAATAGGGAGTGCACCTATGCTTGTGATTGTGCATTCACTTGTGTGCTATAATATATCCTGCGTACCTAGCTGATCTGAAGATCGGCCGCTGTGGTCGAAAAACCATACCCTTCCGGCTGGAAGGGTAATTAAAACTTTTTCCTAACTTTTAGTTACATTGTGTTTCCAGGAAACTCGAACCTGGTGTACACGATAATCCGCAAGCGCGCGGTGTTCCACACGCTGGCCAACCTGCCGCACGAGCACGCCGCCATCGCGCGCTCGCTGGCCGCCGCCGCCGCCGCCGCCAGGCCCTTCCCGCCGCCCAGCGACCTGCACAGGTACACTCGAACAGCGAGTGACACTCAACCGAATAGTCAATAGTATGGGTACAAAGTTTCCAAATTGTTGGCAACATTCTAATCGTTCAAAAAGTCTTGGAGCTTAAAAAATTGTTCAAAAAGTTTCCATCTTACCTACTTAGATAAGTCACGACGAGCAATAGAATCGAGAGGCCAAAGGTGATGACGAAAAGTTACTTAAAAAAATTACAAAAATGCGGGGCTTGAGTTAAAATGAAATATTGTTTTCAACTATACGATAAATTCTTTGTGTTTCACTACGCAGGTCGCGCAGCGCAGAGTCTGTGTGCGAGACGGCGATGGAGGGCTCGCGGCCCGCGCAGCCCGCCGAGCCCGGCACGCTCAACCCCACGCTCGCCGCCACGCCAGGTATTTACTTATTTATATTGCTTGTCACGTGATATAAAAAAAAAAGGTTTTTTTACAAAATTACAAAAAAACACTACAAAATTCCATCCTGTATATAAGGATGTACAGGGCGGAATTTTGTAATGTCACCTGGAGGGGAAGTACCCTTAATACTGTTGATAGAAAAATTTAATCAAAGGTGACATTGCTTTCCGTTCGAAAAGAAACGGAGCTGGTTTTAAAAATTTGCTTGCCGCACCCTGTAATCGAACATCTGTGCAAGTTGCACCCTGCACTTTTATTGCATCGATCGTTAGGGTAAATTATAAGGATAAAATCTCTCTACCAAACTTCATAAATTAATTGAAAGGAAAACATTGTTTTATTTCTATTAAGTACATACTTATACGCCTCGATGGTCTAGTGGTTTAAGGACCGGGCCTTGGTCCCGAGGTCCTGGGTTCGATTCCCGGGTCGGGCAAACTTTGTGTTGATTTTTCTGAACACAGCCCGGATTTATGATCACCAATCTGCATTTATCGAGCGTGGTGATTAATCCAAAACCCATCTTTGTAACGAAAACATGATGTCCAATGATGGAGGCCTTTGCCCTGCAGTGGGACATTAATAGGCTGATATTTTACTTTACATACTAATATCGTAACGGTTTGTGTCTGCAGCGATCGCGGCGATGACGGAGCGCGAGTCGGCGCACCCGGCGGTGAGCGGCGAGCCTCTGCTGGCGCGCTCCACGGGCGACGGACAGGACGTGGAGGCGGCGCCCGCCCCCGCAGAGGCCGCTGCGGTCGAGGCGGACGCGCCGGCGCCCGTGCAGGGGGACAGCGATCGGGTAAGCATAATATTATTATGTTTTATTTTAAATTGTTGTAAAATATATTTCTTCATATAAATATTAAGGTAAAACATGTATTTTTATCTGTATTTGTAAATGAATTGTATTTGCGTATCGTTTTAAATCCTATAACTAAGTAGATGACAATGTAATGTTGAATAAAAACTTGAAAATTACAGTAAACGATACACCTTCTTTACCCATACAGTGCCCATGTCGCTCTTTGGCGGAAACTACTTTATTCCCATGCCGAGGCGGCCGGATCTCAATAAATACGCCAAAAAAACCTTAAATAAACTGTACAGGAAAAACTGTTTAGATTTAAAGTTGTATGACGAAAACGCCCATCGCATTCCAAGATTACCAAAATAGGCTCCGACGTTGTCACCAACAGCCGTCCTAGCTATAGAAACGGCAATATAACCATATAAGTTTCAGGCACCCTCTTGGACCTCTCTCCTCTTGGTTTAGCCATCATAACATCTTTATTACATAACGATTTAATTTAATAATTAATCTTCGTACTTATTATTTATATTCCAGCGCGACAGCGTGCGCAAGAGCAGCTCGGGTTCACTGGGGGGTGGTGGGGGTGGACCCACAGCCGGGGCGGGGCAGTGGCGGCCCAGCAGCGAGTGGGTGGCGAGCTGGCGCGGCAAGCTGCCGCTGCAGACCATCATGCGCCTGCTGCAGGTGCTCGTGCCGCAGGTCGAGAAGATATGCATCGACAAGTGAGTGTAGAACCAACACTATTAATATGCATCGACAAGCGAGTACAGTCAGCATCTGATAGATAGTGAGACTTGGTACTCAGATAAATACACGCAATATAGACAATAATACCGGTACAAACAAAGTTTCCATACTACTGTAAACATTTTAACCGTTACAATATGGCCAAACATTAAAAACGTTATATAGACTTGGTTCAGTTAAAACGCCGTAAATATAATCACATAAACTTATTATCTATCGTCTATTTCTATATGAGACGTACCATATGGTGTATTTCTATAAGAGACGTCAAAACACCAAAACATTCGATAGCAAATTGTCTCATCACCATCCTAGTTTATGTACCGGGCGCTTCCTAGGCAAATTGACTTATGACAACATAACTTGTAGAGTGTAAGTTATATTGTAGATACAAAGGTGTATCTAAGAGAAAAATAAATTAAGTACCACCCTTATTAGCTTATCACTAACGTCGTATTTCGCTTGTCAGGGGCCTGACGGACGAGTCGGAGATCCTGCGGTTCCTGCAGCACGGCACGCTGGTGGGGCTGCTGCCGGTGCCGCACCCCATCCTCATCCGCAAGTACCAGGCCAACCAGGGCACCGCCGCCTGGTTCCGCACCTACATGTGGGGCGTCATCTATATACGGTAAATGCTGCTAATGTCTGTTGTATTTGTATGTCGGTAAGAGAGGTAGAGCTTTGTGGAAATTCCACTCGAATGATCCGCTCGTCTGGGGGAGTACCTCCACCTTACAGAAGACCGCAGTGAAGTAGCACTTCGTAACTGTTGTGCTATGTTCTGCTGGTGTGTATGGTTAAGGGTTAAGGCCAGCAACACATCAACGATACCTCTGGTGTTGCGGATGTCCATGGGCGGCGGTGATTGCTTACCATCAGGCGACCCGCTAGCTCGTTTGCCGCCTCTGAAATAAAAAAAAATGTCAATTTTCTTCGTGTGGGACTAATTACTTCTTATTCTTATAACTATGGACATACAAACTATTGAATGACCTGTAGGTAGCCTGAGGTATTCCCGAACCGATAAGAATTGCACATCTTCACAAAAAGAACGTACTCCATCTTGGCAAAGCACGAGTAGTCACAAATGTGGAATTTAATTGTGTCTCTAATCAAAGTAATAAATGATACGTCTGATGACAGAGCTAACATTATTTCTACTTTTGACCACCATAGCTTACATTATTTCTACTTTTGAGCAGCATAGCTGCGATAGATTACCCCCACCAACATATGTTACATATGTTACCCCCACCTAGTAGGCACCCAGTGAATAGAAATTTACTTCGGCCGACCTTAAGTCGCGTTTTTCTTACAACCAAGCGGTCCAAAAAGGAAGTCAGTTGTGTGTGCTTCACGATAAACACGGCACGTCAGTTAAATAGTGTCTCATATTATGTCCAAAGTGTTTCACCTGACGTTCTTACCATTTATTATTGCATCAAAAGATGTTAAGAAAGAGTATTTTTATACTTCCAGAAACGTCGACCCGCCCATTTGGTACGACACGGACGTGAAGCTGTTCGAGATCCAGCGGGTATGAGAAGACATGGCGCCTAACTGTAAGGACGATAGCTCATAACATCCCCGTACACGGCCACAATACGAGCATCTATAGATCAACATCAAGATGACGATCAACATAGGAATTCTTGTCTCTGACAATCACGTCTGTCATTCAAAAAACCGCATCATCAATTCGTTGCGTAGTAAAATGTAAAAAAATCTAGGCATAGATAAATGGGGACAAGCTACTTTATACTTTGTAAAGGTTAAGTTGAACTGACCGTGTATGGGTTGTGTGTATGCAACACTGATCAGCACTTAATGCATAACATATTAAAAATCTTATTCAGAGTCACGAGCTTCAAATTATGATATAAATATACCTAAACACCATAGAAGTTGAATATCATAACGAAAACATTCCATTGATGAGGGTTTTCGCAAATGAAAAATCCGCTAGATGGCAGTAGGTAGGCGTAGGGTCTTGCTGGAATGTGATTGGCGAATTTTGACATGACACTGACAGATATGTAAAAAATTACCAATGACATAGCAGTTAGACCTCACGCCTACCTATTGCCATCCAGCGGATTTTTCAATCGCAAACACCCCATTATAATCACAGTTATATTCCGAGGAACAAGTGAATTAAAGATGACAAAAGATGCGCGCGCAAACAACATTTGAAATGGTTTACCCAAGTGTTTTGGACAGTGTCGTATACAGGCGTTGAGTTATTCGATTGTTATAAAACTTCAATTATTTAGAAACGTACCTTGCGCACCGTACCAAAGTCGCCGAGCATTTGAAATCTTTGTAAGGAGCATTTATAAAAAGAATGTGTTTGAATGTGGCTTTTAATTTAATGCTAGCTGGCGTTCAGAGTTTATATAACCATTGATTTTATTTCTGGTTTGTGCTGCAGATACATGTACCTATAGTATATTTTAACATGCTTCATCTTTAATCTGTAACTTGTTTTAATTTAAATATCATTTTACTTATTAAAATTAACTGTACGCCATCTAGCGAACAAAAGAATTTGAATTGTCGGTTCGGAGTTGAACAGAATGGGGGCTTTTGGCAGAAAAAAGCGTTTGCAAGCGTTTACTAGCGCTAAAAGACAAACTGTCAGTTTTCGGCCAGGACGTGTTTGCTAACCGTCAGTTTACTGTGTTACCGCTTAACAATCGCCATTTTGCGCTAACAATCGTCATTTTGTTTACAAACGCTTCCTAGCGCTTTTTTCTACCAAACGCCCCCAATATGTTTGTTAATCTGTAAGTGAGGGTATTTTGAAAATAGAATGGCCGCTTGATATAATTTTAAAAGCACAAGAGCGCTCAACTGATTGGCGTCAATTTGGAGATGCATTGTGATTTGAGTGGTCGCCGAGCGCTTCCAGTCTGTCAAATAGTTGTTTTCTATTGGACATTTGGCGCTTAGAAGTTAATATTATTTTGAATACCCTCTGTGTGATTCGGTAGTGTTAGAACTAATTCTTTCACCAGAAAAAGTAAGAAATGTTTGTTAAGAAAATTCATAACAATGTTTTAGTAAATATCGGTGACGTTATTATTTGTGTCAGATCATCGTTACGGTGAGTTAAATTTGTTTTTTTTTATGTTGATGCACACATACGTAAGTAATTAAAAATCATTTAAAATTTTATCATGACCGTTTCTCATACCACTACTGTTGTGGGAACTAGATGAATTTAGTTGATTTATGTTTATGTATTATACCTTGTAATATAGTTAGTTCATGTATAACTTAGTTATTTTATGGCATGTAGCGAATACTATTTTAGCTAAAATATAGTTTTTATTCTTTATTAATATAAATAATGCAAATTATGAACCGTGAACGAATATTCTTATGTATTACATAGTACGTGTATCTCTAATATGAAGGAAGGATGAATACATAATTTTAAGTCTTATTCGCGTCTTATGATGTTTTTCTCTCTTATATACTTATGGCTGTTTTATATTGACACCTAGTCATTTTCAATATAATTATAATGTCGTGGGAACATTCTACTTTAACTAGCAGGTCTATGGTAATAAATATTGTGAGTGTTTTGTCACTAAGTGTAATCCTACAAGCTCTTTATTTACTTCCATAAAGACGCTTGTTTGTATTTTAATTTCGATTCAGTTTTAAATCTTGATACATGATAATATCGGTATGAGATTCTCAGTTATTCGACGCTTATGAATTATGTCAATTTAATTATTTAAAATATTAAAACTCCTTTACATTCCGTGTTTAAGCATTTTCGTAAAAACTTATTTGAAATGGTAGTATATTAATTCCAAAATTTTTATGTACACGTTGTAGCTAATAGGAGCCTTTATTTTATTCGTGTTATGTGAACAATGCCTTATAAGTACCTAACTCTCTTATGCCATAGTTTATACAGTTCTGTTATTTTTTGTGATGTTGTTACATATCTTATGAAACACCTGTACATTATAATACGTATTTTGTCCGAAAACAAATACTTTTTCCTGTTTTAACAAAATAACACAATTATTGTTTTAAAATGGTCACGTTTCATATCTTTAAGAATTTCTATTTCATGTAATATGACGAAACCTGAACTATGAAAAGATAGCAATTCGTTATTTTTTGAATATTTAAATTTGTACGTACATATAAATATTAAGAACAATCCACAGTATGAACTGAACATATGTGAAATAATATAATTTATGAAAAAGGTTACTATATTGTACCAAATATATTGCAAAGTTGTGCACCATTATTTTAGTTAACATTTATTTTTTAACTCAAGTGAGAATTAGAACGGTACTATTTATTTGAAATGTCACTATGTACTTAATGTTATCAAGATAAATATATAAAAATGAGCTTGACTTCTTAGCGGTATTAATTTGATTCCTTAAATAATCCTTTTTAAGCACTCTGCCCTTTTCAAATTTAATTCATTTATTAATTAAATGTTTTACTATCAATAGGGACGATAGTGAGGACTACAATAAAAGTATAGTACACAGTTATAATATTTTTATTTCAATCAAGCATCCGTTACAAAAGTAGAACCGATCGTTACCTACCTAAAAGTATAATAAAACAACGTAGGTACTCAAGTAACTGCCAAAAAATACAAATATGAACTAAGGACATCACATTCAACTATTGATTAGGACTAGGCTTATATGTACACTTGTTAATCTAGCTTAGATAAAACACCTCGTTCGTAGCATAAAACGCAATCAGATATCATTATACACCGGCATAAACATACAATTTTAATTTAGGATCTATTTAGTTATGGCAATCAGCCTATTCACTATCCGCAGGGCAAAAGCCTCTTCAAAAGCCAATATCGTTATAACGATACATACACCAATCTAAATCTTTCATTCTTTACCACACTTATTGAATACGAATACACTTTTTATCTCTCCGAGGTAGGCCTTTCCTTTTTCTTATAACATTTCGCAAGTTAATTTAAGCTTTCCTACTCATACTTTAGTTGGTAGGACGGGATTTATTAGTCCTCCACACAGTTCACGACATTACTCAGCATCAGTATCGATTACCATCCGAGAACCATGACACTTACATTCCAAATTTACTCTAATATATCCTAAATTAAAAATCAACAATACATTCAACAACAGTTACCCTAGATTTTTACAAATTCTCGATGACACCAGTCTTCTCTCTGATCGCGTTTTAAACTAGCCAGAAATACATGACACCTGCGTTATACGACTAAGCTTAATTTGGTAAGTATAAAATGTAAAACATCCATTACCAATCGGTACATGGAGTAAATTATTCAAGGTGGCATCAGTTGGGAGTAGAAACTCCATTTATAACAAGGTGTCATATCTTTCTGGCTTTAAAACCATTAGTAAAGTACTCAATTCTTTCATTGTGCGTTCCCTGACTAGTTACAAACCTTGCTCCTCCCACGAGAGAGGGCGCAAGACTCGCAACACACGTATGATAGGACTTATGATAAAAAAATAATATCTATGAGATCATGGCATTAAAATGTTAGGTTCCAAAATAACAGTAAATCGAGATCATCTCTCACTTCTTAAAGGATTACATTATTTAATGTTTGCTTCGAAGAGCGACACTTCAGGTGATTCACCGTAGTATTTTACCATTTAAATTATATCGAAACCAAGACAATCCGGTAAGAGATGGCCCCGCCTTACTATAGAAGCCTACAGCACATACATCGCTCATACAGACATTAATAAATATGTACGTACACAGATTTAGGACATAAAAATAGCATCTTATTGGCTCATAAGAAAATAAATCACCACCTCATCTAGACTTCATTAAAATAGATTAAAAAGTCCTGCTGATAATATTGGAAATGTGTTACAAACTAAATTCCACAAGTTATTTCAAGTTAAGCTCACTTTTCGAATAACTTGAAAATTTTAGACTTTATCAGTCAACCATAGTTTCGAGAATCCTATAAGATTCTGCCCGTCTCTTTTCCAATAGTACGAAGAGCTCGTTCATTAATATACCTCATACCCTATCCACTGGACGACAAACTATGTATAGACACTATACTAAACATTTTATACATACACAGCTGCAGTTACATATTGGGGTTTAAAATTATGCTTTCGGCATAAAACTGCATACAAAACTAGTTATGTTGAGATAACATTTGTCTGATATTGAACACCATACTTATTGTTATTTACAATAAAATACACCAAACAGTGCTTTAGCGATGAGTTATAATATTACAAAAGTTAAATCTTATCTATTTGATTTGAAAATGCATTGTTTAAATATAATTCGCGTAATATTTTTGCGATAATGACAAGGTGAAAAGCAATAAGAAAATATGTGGATCAGTAAAAATAGTAGAAGTTATTTTGTTCCCGCCAGCTTGATACGTCAAGACGTCTATGAAAGTTGATCAGAAGAACTTGAATCTTTTTTATTCAAAACATTCTTAGTTTACTAATTATTGTAACAGATTTTATTATAGCAAATAAAATTCTTGTAATAAATTAAAGCTGATGGCAAAGTTTTCTATATCATAATATGTTGAGGGTGTCGAAATCCAATCTAAAATCTTTGCCACTGTAAATGATATACCACAAGTTCTCGAACAAGGAACTCAATATCGGCAAGATGCTGGCGGAAGCGGTATGTCGAATGAGGAGTGCCTGTGTACCGCAAACGAGTATATAAAAAACTAGGTACTGTAATTGATTTGGATGCAAAACCTACATTTATAATTTAAAAATTATTTGTTAAAATCGAATTTATTTAAACTATACGCATGGCCTACATTACATGAATTCAGACTTTTGATAAATAATATCAAGAAAATTCATTGATTGCACCAAAAAGATTTGGACTAGGAAAGACGTTGACGGTAACATACTTAAATAACACATTTTCTACCTAAATTGGCCATAAAACATTAAAATTTTACTAAATACATTACAATGAATGATTTCAATGGACTTTTGGTCCAACTTTCCTTTTCATACATTTCATACAAAAGTTTATATACCACAACTCAATAATAACACCAAATGAAGGCCTGGCAATTACCAGATTCAATCAAATTTAAGTTTTACTTTCATACACGACTCATACAAATTCAAACAACTGGAAGTAATCTTTCTAGGGCTCTGGCACGCCCACAACGAACAATTCCCTGTACTTCAAAAGTGAGGAACATTTCTTTGGACTAAATATTCGAATTTACAACGAATTTGCTTTTATCAAAAAATATAAGGCAAATTTGAACGAATTAGAGCCAAAAATATATCAATTTAGTCAAATAACTTGGCTAAGATAGATCAAATCATCAGTAAACGCTAGGCACGGCTCGTGGGAGCCGTGACATAGTCAACACTCGTCAGCTCATCCTTCGCTCAGTTCTCTCTGGTTGCGCGCGTACATCGTCGCTCTAACACCGTAACACCAATCGTTATTGTTTATTATCTAGACTATCTCAGTATGACTGCGGAAGCTAGCCGCGGTTACAGACCAATCTTAAGAGGACGGTTACGTCGCATGTAAACACAAAACATGTTACACATTCCAGTATACTATGCCGCCGGCAGCTATTAGGAGTTATGTGGTACATGCCATCTAGCTAGTTCCTTAACATCTTGACAAAAATTATAAATTGAAATTGATGATGAGATTTTTAAAGACAAGAACTGATTAACACTGTTAATATGTTATCTACAACGCCACCGATCTCTTCTGGTCTGTTTGGTTACACGTTATCGAAATAGGTAAGAGTAATTTTAATGCTCATATATTAATAATGTACATGAATTACATCGTACACAAAATTTACATTTTATTGAACCTACCTATTTCGATAACTGCTAAACACACACAATATAAATATTATTACATACGTTACATTGGACACTATCTAATTTGCCATGTAAATAGCGTCATTCTGGTCTGGTAGAGGCCTGCATTAGAGCCTTCCTAAGTTTAAAATAATGAAAGTCGTCAGCTGGGAGTACACGATTTAGGCCATAGGGTGAGGATTCATTTAAGTTGGGAATTCTAATGTTTTATCAATTAGAAAAATACATCTTGATATATAAGAATTGAACGGCTATGAAATTTTTCAAATGTTTGCTTTTGAAAATTTTGGATTTAATTTTGAATGGGATACGTAGCAACGTATTGTATGTACATTTGGCTGCAGGTCAAACATAGATTAATTGCTACTACGTACGGCCTAATAGGACCATCGCTGCGTGAAGCGCAATTCCGTGCGGAAACCTGGGTGTTTTCCAACCCACTCGTTGCATAAGGAGCTCGAAACGAGTAGGTAACCGCTACGGACGTTTGCGACGACCCGCTGCAGATAGTCGCACTTATGCCTTGATCACACGTACCAAGCAAACCGGTGAGACAGTAAAATGTTTCTCGGCCGAGACAGTGCAGGAAGCGAGTAACTGTTATTCACTCACGTTTTGAAATAACGGCCGAGCACTCGGCTCTATGTTTATACGTACCGAGTACTCGACCGAGAGCATTGTCTCGCTGGCTCGCTTGGTACGTGTGATCAGGCATGAATGTTTAGGTGCAACGGTCACTTACAAACAACCGGGCCGGGTATTATAGTATCAGAATATGGCTTTACTTCCCTGTGTTAATAAATCCCAGATGGTGCAGGTCAGTATATCCCCCCCGCTTGCCGGCTTAAATGATGTACTCGGGGCTGAGCGTCGGCTGGCGCTAGCTGAGCGCGGAGTAGGCGGGCGGCGGCGGCGACGCGCGCGCCGGCATCAGCACCGCGATGTTGTACGGCGGCGGCGCCTCGCCCGCGCCCAGGCCTCCGCCCCCGCCCAGGCCGCCGCCGCCCAGCCCCAGGCCGCCGCTCGACGACGACCGCTCCGGGCCCAGCAGCGTCGCCAGCGAGATGTCGTCCGACTGCTCCGCCGCCGTCGGCTGCAATTTGTTTTGAGGTGTATAAGTAGCTAGTCTTAGTCGATGCCTCACTGTAATGAGGGTTTTTACATATGAAAATACAAAAGATGGCAGTTGGTAGGCGTTGGGTCTAACTGGTATGCGATTGGCGAATTTTGACATGACATTGACAGATGTAACAAAATTCACCAATAACATAGCAGTTAGACCTCACGCCTTCGTATTGCCATCTAGCGGATTTTTTAAACGCAAAAACTCTCATTCAGTTTCAACAATAAAAAATAATGTACATCTTAATCACTGTCGCCATAATATCCAGAACTTAATTTTAAGTGATACAAGATCTATAAAGAAAGATATTTGGTAGCATGAAATAATACATGTCTTTTTGGTCCTTCGAGCCGGATTCGAACCAGCAACCTACGAATTTGAAATAATAAAAGCGGACTGTTACCGGCGGATCCCTGTGCGCGGTGGAGGAGACGCGGTCGGGCTGGTGCGGCGGCGGCGGCGGGCGCGCGCGGCACAGCGACAGCGCGCAGCCCACGCCGCACACGCACGCCACCGCCGCGCACACCACGCCCGCCTCGCCGCCCGCCCCGCCCCCGTCGCGCATCACCTACGCACACGCAAGCACCGGTCAATATACACTCGCACGCTGCACACCACACACGTGAGGTAGAGCTTAGTGGAACTTAGGCCCGTATTAATAAATCGCACTCAACTCTGAGCTCGATCTTGAGTGCGAACTTGATATGTCATTCTCATAGAAAACAGCACCTCATGTTCGCGCTCAAGATTGAGCTCAAAGTTGAGTGCGATTTATAAATACGAGCCTTAGATGAGGAAGTACCTCTCCACCTTACAGAAGACCACAGTGAAGTAGCACTTCGTAACTGATGTGCTATATTTATGCTGGTAAGTAAGTTCGCCCAAGCTCGGTTTGGGAGAATATGGGGTCTTAAAGGCGGGAAACGCATCTGTGACCGTTGTGCAATTGTTGATGTCCACGGGCAGCGGTGGTCACTTGCTATCAGGTGACCCCTTAGAACGTTTGTCTTCCGACATAAAAGGGGAAGGTGTAGAACTCAGCAGTCAATAGCTTCACTGATCAAATTCAGGTCCATTGCAAGAATGGTAGAGAGATAATTGAGAACGAGACTGACGGTGGCCTCCGATGCTCACTTAAACGCCAGACATTTCGGCTCAAGAACAAAAAGAAACAGGAGATGCAGGTGTACGTACGCTGACCTGCCGGTCGAAGTAGTACTTGGCGCCGGCCAGGAAGACGGTGGCGAGCGCGAAGGAGACGAGCATGCCGAACTTGAGGTGCGGCGCCATGACGGGCGAGTGGTGCAGGCCGAGCGCCGCCGTGCGCAGCAGCGTGTCGGGCGTGACGCTGCGCGCGGCGGCCAGGCTGGCGATGGTGGGCGGCGCGTCGCCCACCTCCACGTACAGCGAGTCCGGGCGGCGCGCGGCGCGCGGCCGGTGCGGGCGGCGCGGCGGGCAGTCCACGGCGGCGAACCGGTGCACCGGCGCCGCCATGCCCTTGCGCCCGCCGCCCGCCGCCACGCACACGCGCGACCGGCCCCGACCTACACCTGCAAACAACACAACACTATTAGGTATTATGACTTTTATGATCAAAATGATCTCATTCTGTATGTCTTTCCAAAAACCTGTCTGTAAATCAACTAAAAGGTTGGCCTATACAAATATAGAGAGTTAACATTTTATGCATCTATTAAAATTTTTTAAGGAAGCGTACAGAGGCTAGTTTTTAATAAATCTAATTCTGAAACACCGGCAGGCTACAACCAAACTTCATTAAGGGAAGCGTTTTGTACATACAATTTCTTTGCTAGACTAGAAGTCTATGTCAGAGTTTACTGTGATTTAAAGAATCAATTTATTGGATATATTACAAATTTAATAAATAATACTCAAGAAGAACTTGAGAGAATGGAAAGAAAAGTTACCAGCAGACAAAGAAGATGGAACGCGGTGTCTGCCGCTGTAAGCACACTGGCTGCTGCGTTTATCTATCCAGAAATGCATCTGAGCTCGCTGTGGGCGCCCGACTGGACCACGACCAAGCTACCAGCTCATTCACTGGGGTTGCTCCACAACACACCTCAAAATCTGCAATTCCAAATAGAACCCTGTAATCATTCCCACCACAAAATATTACATGGATTGTCCACTGCAAAACCTACACAAACTTACCCTCATCCTCAAATTCACAATTGTTTTCACGATAAAATCACGATTTTATTATTATCAACAAATAATCCACAGTACTTTCCGACAAAAATATCAATCGTATATAAAATAATTTACATAGTAATTAAAACATTTTATGATATAATAAAGACACTAATATATTTCTATAGTCACTTATTCCATTATATTGAATTAAAAAATATTCAACATCTCCACTTGCAGTTGCACTTGACAGCCATTTCTTCACATTTGTGGGCGGGGTGCGTGCATGCGCGATTCGCGCACGAATCCCGAATCAAAACAATCACGGCAGCCAACTGTACAATAATAATTCTAATCAATAAAAGATTTCAAGTTAAGCTCTTTTTATCTTACGACTTTGTAATAAGTTTTATTTAATAGTGGCCGTCACGTAGAAAACAAAAGCAACTTCATGTTTACTTACATTTATAACCATTACTGCAGGGTATTATTTTTTAATAAACCTTGCTTTCTGTATGTGGGGGATGAAATCTTATTTATATTTGCCGCTTAATTTGAATGTTCCAGACATTTCCGGAACCTTTATTTGACATAATAATATGTTGTTCGGAAATTAGTTGTTTATTTGAATGTAAATCTAAGTGAAGAAAATAATTGTTATTTTAAGTGAAATGCTCTTAACACGTATAAAACTAAAAACAACAAAAGAATTTATGAAATAAAGATAACATTATCTATTTATAAAGCGAATTTTAGATGAATAATTTACAAAACTAATACGATATGCTATTATTTACGAACGAAAATCTAAATCTATAAAAGCTCCCAGTTCAATGCTGCCAACATCAGTTATTCATTTGACATTGACGTGCTCTGAAGTATATTGTGTTGTGCGATTTGTGGCCAAACGTTTTATTTTTGTGTTTTTTTGTATTTATGCTCTCATCATGTTCAATACTGTTGGATCTCGGCCTCGTGTGGACAGTGATAGTGAGCGCCATGCAAAACCGTACTGCCAGTGTTGGAGCAGCAAGCGGACTCCCATGCCTTGGAAACAGCTGAATTCCTGTTCTTGCGGAGAGGACCACGACGGTAATTATACATTTGACACTGATATCAAGGATGTCGTTACGAAATTCAAAACCCTAGGGGATTCATTGAATTAAATTATTAATTTAGTTCTCATTTATTTGGTTTTTCGCTCATATGCATCGGTACAAATGTCGAGTCGATTAAGTTTTGTATTCATTGTGCTTGGTAACGAACTTGTTTACAAACATAAGCATGTATTAACAATGTGGTATCTCTAATATATAACAAATGTACAGCAGCAGCTTTGGTGCTGATTGTTCAAACCATTAGCTAATTAAGTAATTTGGAACCTGTTACAAATTGGTTTAGGTATTTTTAGGTGAGAAAATGCTTCTATGGGGTTTACCACAAAAATACATGTCCGAATTACATCTAACAAAATGCATTAATTCATGTGTTCAAATAGAATCAAATTCATATTGAAGTGCAAAATAAGGTGGTTAATTAAATAGAGGAGTGAATGTAGAGTTGACGGCTGATAGGAGTGAGTGGAAGCAGAAGACGTGTTGCGCCGACCCCGCCTAGTGTGGGATAAGGGCAGGAAGATGATGATGAATTAAAGTTTTAAGGTACCTACATCCTACAGGATTTAAAGAATAATTTTAATTAATATTAATGACATTTGTATTCTTAGATTTATTAATTAATTTTGAAACTATTACAGTTAGCGAATGGAAATGGGAACAACCCGACACAAACGGCTTGAGCTGGGTAGTAGTGAGTGAGGACCAGAAGCAAGTGACATTCCATCCGTTCTACAGCTCCGGGACAGCTGCAGTCAGAGGGGACACGCCGCTGCAGCACAACTACCATTACTACTGGGAGGTTAAAATGCTCACTGACACATATGGGACTGATATTGTAAGTATTTTTTTTTGTATTTTCTTAGTTATTGGCTACAAAATAACTTTGTATGTTCACTTTACATACTTGACAATATTTTAATTTGCACCTGAGGATGATTTACAAAGCATATTTGTAAATATTTAATGTTAGTATAAGAATTTGTTAATTCATCAATATTATAACTCCATTGTCATAGTCCACACCACAGGGTTTTGCCCTTAGGTATCTCCATACTCCAATGGGCTGTAACAGGCTTATGATGATAGTGATGGCATATTATAATTTAATTAAATTGAGGACTTGTCTTATAAAATTATAGACAGTTGGAGTAGTGTCTAAAGTTGGGATATTATTCAATTCGATTGAGGTATTAATGTCTGAAATCATTGTAGGAAATGTTCATTCATTGATACAGCATTGTTAGTTATCATGACGTGTTGTTTCATTTAACACATTCATTGGTAGGACTACTGTGTTTACTTCAATGCTTACACTTAAGCCTATGTTTGTTGATCTTGTGATAAGTTCTACTACAGCTATACAATACAATGTTTACTACAATGTTGTACGCACTTTAATCTTAATTTTATATACAGAGATGATGTGATTAAGAACAGACTATGTCATTGAACCTGGTCCATACAAAGTAGGTCAGATGAAAGCTAATTTGTTTCAGCAGTCATTATAGTCATCTTCAAAGCTAGACTATATAATTATTGATGAATAATTGATCTATGTAAAGTGCAAGAAAACATATTTTTACACCGAAATCTTATCACAAATTAATGTAAACAATGCCAAACCATCTAGAATTCTAGATGCATACAATCTTGTTATTCATTCACTAATGAGAGGTAGCTACTGTAGTTTTAGTGAATAATGCTTATCTACACAATTAGTACATTTATTATGACTTCACTGTTCACTTATTGACATTACTTTGGTGACTATAATTAGCTTTAATAAACATTTGTTTTTCATTTACAAGCAAGACTATCAAATGTACAAATTTGATTTAGTTTATACTGGCTGGGTCACAGCCATGATAATTAATCTTTTTAATATTTAGGTATAATATAACAATTTTGTTTTTATAATTGGTTGGAAAAATCCAATACAGCTATTGTGACAAAAATCTTAAACATATTGGCATTCCTATATTGTCTCAGTTATAAAAATATCCCAGTATTATGCAGTTGTGGCTCGTTTATTGATGATATTTTTCTAGAAATCACTAGCTCTTTCTGTTGGCAACGTTTCTCAATGCCAACGGACCATTTGGCATCAAATCAACAGGAATTACTTTGTATTAGGATAGCATTTCAGCTTGCTTTTAGGAAGATTTTAATCCGGAATATTTGTATGCCTCGAAATAAAGCAAAATATGGGAGCATGGGACAGAGAATGTTAAAACATTAACAAGTGATTGAAATTGTTTACAATGTATTTGAAAGAAAGAAAGAAAGAAAAAGTTTTTATTTGGCACAGAAATTACATAGTTTACAAATGTGAAATGACATTTTGTTGTTCTGCACCAAAAAGGCCACCGCTCAGCATAATATGCTCTGGCAAAAGCCACAGCGCTGGTCTTCCGCGGACACCTTTTATGGTAAGAAAATAAAATTCTTAAAAATTAAAATCAAAATAAAAAATATTTCAAGGATGATCTATAATGAATCAATAAATTGCGTGACAGCATTTCCTTATTTAAATATATCTTACTAGATTAAAGTAATCTGAAACGCGTGACAACATTTTAATCCCAACTGATAATTACAATCCAAACGTCTTTTCACTTTTTCGCCAACGTATGAAAGTAGGAAAGCATAAGTAATGTTCATTATTAGAGAGTCTTAGTGAATGACAAGCAAACAAAATTTACTCATTAAGTCTCGATTGTATTTGAGGTTCTATTGCAATGAATGAATAAGCCTTTCCTGACCAGTAAAGGATGGACAAAACATGCATAGTAAAATTGTATTATAGTATTTTGAATCGTATTGATTGTCATTAAATAAATCTTAGATTTAAATCGTAAGATATCGACCTCTTCATACTTCAACCCGCTCTGACACTGCCCTGTAATGTGAAGCGACAATCGCTTTACATCGCTTAGTAACTTAGTAACCAACGTACGTCAGTACAATAAAAATAATCCACATTTTTATGGTGTCAGGGCATATCTAACGGTTCAAATCAATGCATTTAATGAGCAAACAAAACAAACGACTGTAATAACAACTTGGGTCCATTGTGCATGTGAATCGGGCTAAGAGCAAAGTATGCTTTGAAGGGCGTCAGTCGGCCTATCTTATCAGCATGCAGCGCTTGGACTATCATCGTTGTGACTTGTATCTGATCTGCCGACCTCGCCAGGGTTCAAATGAGATCGTACTACAGCGTAGTAACCTAATATGCAATATGCATGTTATATAAGTAGGTATCCATTTGACGATATATTGAGTGCGTTGGTTGCTTTTACTGTGTGTTTATATGTAGGTATTTTTGTCTTCTTTTAGAGGGAGGCAAGCCGATTTATTTCTATCTACGAGTCGTATCTTTTTAATATTATGTGGAAGGTTTTACCCCTCTTTGATAATGGAGTTTGCCTACTATATATAGTATCGATGCATTAAATATTATTATGTCACACGTGTTCAAAGACATTATATAATTTCCGGGTAGGCTGATAAATTATTAATTTATTGAATTTACTATATCTGTTAACCAATAATTATATGACAAAGCGGTCTAGTTTAGACCACGGGCCCGTTGGTCTAGTGGCTAGAGACCCTGGCTACAAAACCAAGCGTCGCGGGTTCGAATCCCTCTAGGGGCAAATGTTTGTGTGATGAACATCGGCATTTGTACTCAAGTCATAGACGTTTATAAAAAGTATTAAAGTATGTCTATCCGTTCCCTAGCATCCATAGTACATCTTCGAGCTTAGTTTGGGGCTAGGTAATTAGTGTGTTAGTCGAAAGAATTTTATATTATTTGTTACTTACGGACCATGATATGCTGTTGTACCTATCACATCTCTAACCACCTCTCTACATTGTCGACAGATGGTCGGTCTCGGCACGCCGAAGGTGAACGTGGCGGACTTCCAGTTCAAGTTCACATCCATGCTGGGGCAGGACGCGGAGTCGTACGGGCTGTCGTACACTGGCACGGTGCGACACGACGGCGCGGCTTCGGTGGACTCGCCCGGCTTCTGTCGCGGCACAATTATTGGTGTCCGCGTGGATATGTGGCGCGGGACACTCGAGTTCTACCTCAATAGGAAACCGCAAGGTGAGTACAAAGACACAACCCAAAAGTCAAATACAAATAAATAGTAGTGCTTATGCCTAAGACATAAAGGCGAGTCGTACCTACCTACGGGCTGTCTTACACTGGCACGGTGCGCCACGACGGCGCGGCGTCGGTGGACTCGCCCGGCTTCTGTCGCGGAACTATTATTGGTGTCCGCGTGGATATGTGGCGCGGGACCCTCGAGTTTTACCTTAATAGGAAGCCGCAAGGTGAGTGTGAAGACACATCCATTGCAAGAAACTTGCAGTTCAATAATAGCGCTTATGCCCCCGACATAAGGTCGAGTCTTACACTGGCACGGTGCGGCACGACGGCGCGGCGTCGGTCGACTCGCCCGGCTTCTGTCGCGGCACTATTATTGGTGTCCGCGTGGATATGTGGCGCGGGACGCTCGAATTCTACCTCAATAGGAAGCCGCAAGGTGAGTGCGACGACACATCCATTGCAAGAGACATGCAGTACAATAGTAGCGCTTATGCCCCCGACATAAGGTCGAGTCTTACACTGGCACGGTGCGGCACGACGGCGCGGCGTCGGTCGACTCGCCCGGCTTCTGTCGCGGCACAATCATAGGTGTCCGCGTGGATATGTGGCGCGGAACGCTCGAGTTTTACCTCAATAGGAAACCGCAAGGTGAGTGCGATGTCACATCGATTGACAGATACTTGCAGTTCAATAGTAGTGCTTATGTCCCCGAAATAAGGGCCAGTCATACGGGCTGTCTTACACTGGCACGGTGCGGCACGACGGCGCGGCGTCGGTCGACTCGCCCGGCTTCTGTCGCGGCACAATTATAGGTGTCCGCGTGGATATGTGGCGCGGGACGCTCGAGTTCTACCACAATAGGAAACCGCAAGGTGAGTGCGATGTCACATCTATTGACTTGCAGTTCAATAGTAGTGCTTATGCTCCCGAAATAAGGACGAGTCGTACGGGCTATCTTACACGGGCACGGTGCGGCACGACGGCGCGGCGTCGGTCGACTAGCCGGGCTTCTGTCGCGGCACAATCATAGGCGTCCGCGTGGATATGTGGCGTGGGACGCTCGAGTTCTACCTCAATAGGAAACCTCAAGGTGAGAAAAAAAGACAGATCCCAAGAGACACTCGCAGTACAGTAGTAGCGCTTATGCCTCCGATACAAGGGCGAGTCGTACGGGCTGTCCTACACGGGAACTGTGCGGCACGACGGCGCGGCGTCGATCGACTCGCCCGGTTTCTGTCGCGGCACAATCATAGGCGTCCGCGTGGATATGTGGCGCGGGACGCTGGAGTTCTACCTTAATAGAAAACCGCAAGGTGAGTACAAAGACATCCCAATTCTCATGGATTATCTGCAGTTCAATAGTAGCGCCTATGCCCCCGACATAAGGGCGAAACGTAAGGGCTGTCGTACACTAGCACGGTGCGACTCGTAGGCGCGGCTTCTGGCGCCTCGACCGGTATGGCACATTCATAGGTGTCCGCGTGAATATGTGGCGCGGGACGCTCGAGTTCTACGTTAATAGGAAACCGCAAGGTGAGTACAATGACACATCCTAAGAGATAATTGCAGTTCAATAGTAGTGCTTATGTCTCCGACGTAAGGGTGAGTCGTACACCAGCACGGTGCGACACGACGGCGCGGCATCGGTCGACTCGCCCGGCTTCTGTCGCGGCACTATTATTGGAGTTCGCGTGGATATGTGGCGCGGGACGCTCGAGTTCTACCTCAATAGGAAACCGCAAGGTGAGTGCGACGACACATCTCAAGAGTCACTTGCTGTTGAATAGTGCTTATGCTCTTGAAATAAGGTCGAGTCATACGGGCTGCCTTAGACGGGCACCGTGCGACACGACGGCGCGGCTTCGGTCGACTTGCCCGGCTTCTGTCGCGGCACAATTATAGGCGTCCGTGTGGATATGTGGCGCGGGACGCTCGAGTTCTACCTCAATAGGAAACCGCAAGGTGAGTGCGATGACACATCCCAAGAGACATTTGCAGTACAAAAGTAGCGCTTATGCCTCCGCCATAAAGGCGAGTCGTACGGGCTGTCGTACACGGGCACGGCGCGGCTTCGGTGGACTCGCCCGGCTTCTGTCGCGGCACAATCATAGGCGTCCGCGTGGATTCGAATTCTACCTCAATAGAAAAATTCCAATGTGAGTTGTGGCACTAAACGCAGTGATAGAGATCATTATTATGGCATTGACGGGCCAGCCCCAATAACTAGTAAGGACGACGATACTGAAACTTATAAGTACTCGTTCGTGCCTCTTTCTCCCGACATTTACAGCACATAATTAAGTATCTTATAGATAACTTCATTTTCTACCAATGACCCCGGTCATTGTTCTAATTTCTCAGCAGTTAGTCGTAAAATTTCTAATGTTTTGCAGAGAAGTTTGCTTAAGTAAGTTGTTAAGCTGAGATGTAAAGATAAACGTTAGAATATAAACAGTACGATAGCGCGGGTTAGCAACATCTCGATCAGGAAGTAAGTATTAAATACGGAACATTACCGTGACTTTTTGATAAGAGGGTATTTTTTTTCCATCTTTTTTAATGTCAATAATAAATACGAAATTGATAATATTCTGAGATGGCTTTTGAACGAAGATTGATGAAAAGTTGAAGAGTCTTGAGAAGTACCTGTACCTAACACAAGAACATACTGAAGGCTTCAAAAGTCTTAGTTAAGTTGAGGAGGCGTGATTTTACGGTCTGTTGTTTCCCCGTTCGGAAGGAACTGGCGAGGATAAGGCGGTTTCGGGCTTCACCACCTTTTTTTACGTTGTGCCTGGAGCGAGCTTGGATAAATCATAATTTCAGTATCAAACGATTGACTCGTAAGTTTAATATTTGTTGTGACTTTTTTTGCTTCTTCTGGTGCCCCCCTAGACGTGATGCCCTAGGCAATTGCTTAATTGGATTAAGGGTTAATCCATCACTGCTCTGCAGGCATATCGTTCTACGACCTGCGGCGGCACCAGCAGCTGCTGCCGATGGTGTGCTCGACGGCGGCGCAGTCGTCGCTGCGGCTGATCTACGCGGCGTCGTGGCGCGCGTCGCTGCTGGTGGACGCGGCGCGCGCGCTCAACGCCGCCTGCCGCCTGCCGCCCGGCCTCTGGCGACGTCTGCGCCCGCAGTTCTGGCTCACGCTGCCGCATGATGGTGAGTTACTCTATTTGTAGCCGCATACTCTATTTCTCAGATTCAGATTGAGATACTTTATTTTATTGCACGCGACATTGTTTTACACATACTTATTTTACAGGTAGGTACTTAAGATGGAAAATACAATCACAGTGTAGCGCCCGGTAAGGGCTGTAAGTCAGCTGACACCAGGGTCATCTTTCACCCATTAGGGGCCGTGGGCACATGGGCTTTTGAAACTCCGTCTGTGACAGCAGTTCTGGCTCACGCTGCCGCATGATGGTGAGTGGAGCCGCCTACGCAATTTGTCAGCTAACACCAGGGCCATCTTTCACCTATGTGGGGCCTTGGATACATAGCCCTTCAAACATCTCGTTTGGTAAACGTGGGGCCCCCAGGACTTGGCCTGGGGACCCAGGCTCTGGGCTCGTGCCCATTGTGCCTAGTGGAAAACACGGTGCTGACTGACAACGCTTACCGCCCGGCCTCTGTCACCGGCTGTGTCAGCAGTGCGCAACACTAAAGCTGCAGGCAAGAAATAGCGACAGCACAGGGACCGCGGGGCAGGAAGGAGCGGGACGATGATGAGTATTTTGTATGCTCACTTGCCACGCACTGCGTCAGAAAACCCCTTAGTTGATAAAATGCTTATGATTTATTTAACCATCGCCGCGTGTAAAATACTCAAAATTTTACAATATTATTAAGGTCTCATGTGTGAACTTGTAAACAGAAGTTCATTACAAAGAGTTTTTTTTTGTGCTTACTAAAAACCCACAAAAGTAAGAAGATCACCGCCATACAAGCTGCCCTAAGAATGACATGAAAGTTATCGCAAACAAACTCACGCTTACGCACTGAATACTGAACGGCGCAGCGCCAGCACGATGCGCGCATGCATCGCGCAGTGCGCGGGTGAGTGACCGCAGTTTGGACAGTTTGACTGAGGCCCAGTTTCACCGCCCTCTGACCTCCGTACGCTGCTATACGCTGGGCCGTGGTGACAAGATTAGATAAGAGAGTCAATACCTAGGAGAGTTGATGCTTAATTCAGTGATTTGTTCCTCTCCTCGTTGGCAGTTGGGAGTTACCAAGACCTTCTTTTCCAATAATCAATTAATGCGAGAATGTGCATTTTGATCCTTGCTAAAAACCAAAGAGAATTAGAAACAACATATTTTAAAATGTATATATATAACCAAAGAGAATCAATACACAATTATATAGATACCAAGTGTCAGATCAAACTCTTGAATTTTCTGGAACTAAATTAATTGCAGTGCTTATCAAATTGCGATTACAACAATGCACGACATTGTTATTGACATTGTACCACTTGGCGGAAGTTTGCGGCCCAGCTGTTGCTAACGACGACCTCAAATACCGCAATGTCTTAGAGCATCTATGCGCCAAACAGTGCACTAATTTTGATTGGCGTAAACAACTCAAGTAGAGTCTAGAATTGTACTGACAGCCCCATTTCTACCTGTGGGTGTTTTGAGAAGCGATTACAAAACTTTAGGAGTTTAGAGGAGATGAACAGCAGCGTTCCCCGGTGCCTTTTCGTTTATTATACTGCGGTAATCAAACCGCCTGCGTAACGCCGTGATTATGGACATACCCCCCTTCAGAAGGCGGTCATAAATTTGACGGGCCCGTTGGTCAGAGACCATGGCAACAAAACCAAAGGAAGGTTCAACCAGGTTCAGAACCCGCTAGGGGAAATCTTTGTATGATGATCATCGGCTTAGTTTGGAGCTAGGCAACTGGTGTGTTTGTCCATCATCATCCTCCTGCCCTTATCCCACACTAGGCGGGGTCGGCGCAACATGTCTTCTCCTTCCAATCACTCCTATCAACCGTCAACTCTACATTCATTCCTTTCACGTCCATATCATACTTCACGCAATCCATCCATCTCTTTTTCGGTCTTCCTCTGTTCATCTTTCCACCCACAGTCATATTTAGCACTCTCTTAGTGACATACCATTCTTCTCTTCTCATAACATGCCCATACCACGCAAGCCTTGCACTCCTGATCTTATCTACTATTGGCGCTACTTTCAGGCTTCCCCTAATATATTCATTCCTAATTTTATCAAGCCGGGTTAGTCCAAGGAATTATTAATTTATTTATACAAATTATAAATCATTCCAGGCTGCGTGCTAGAGGAGGGCGAAGCAGACGACAGGATGGAGGTGGAGCGCGTGCCGTCCAGCCTGGTAAGTGCGGAGAGCGCCTTCTACTACTGCTAGCGATGCGCCCTCCTGTCACTGCGATATACACGCTCAAATATTCATCTAGCACATAATCCTCACTTATATTAAAAATCGGAAAGTGAGTTTGTTTATATATTTGTTTGTTTGTTTGTTCCACTTGCACGCCGTAACTACTGAACCGATTGCTTTGAAGTTTTGCAGACCTAAAGTGAGAAGGCTGGATAAAATAATACGGTACTCTTTATCCCGGAAAAATGATATTTCCGAGGGAAAACAAAAATATTGTTGCTTAATGGCCGAATTCCACGCAGGCGAAGCCGCGGACGGAAAGCTAGTGTTCAATAAATGGTTAACTAAGTGGTATTTATCAGTCTCAAAAAATCACAAATCATTACTAACCAACCACGCTGTATAGTTATTAATTGCACCATACACTTTGAAATACAGGATATTCCGATCTGATACCCTGGTTTATCCCCCCTGGGGTCACAGAACGGGCAGTATCACCAATCCCGTATAAGTTTTTGATATCTCATACTAACACGTGTCGTCTACACCTACCTATCATAAACTTATCTGAGAGTTATCAAATTGGCCCTTAGAATAACTTTCATAGCATTACATGATAAAATAACATAAACAAATATATATTGATAATAAGCGTCTATATCGTGGTCTACAGGAAGGGACTTGTGACGTATTTGTGTGGATTCTAGTGCCATATTTCTTGTTGGTGAAAATATAGTGAACTCTATCTATGATAAAGTATTCGTTTAAATGTTTCGATACATATTCTAATATTCTGTTTCCACTGTAAGAACTGCATTTACGCTTTCTTATTCAAATGTATTCTTGAAATAAGATCTATCTTATTATTTGTTTACTATCTTATTTGGATAACATTGTATAATTAAAGTTTTTACTGTCTATTACTTTACTATGTACATATGTATTCATATAATATCGTGCAACAAAGCCTTGTATATTATTATTGGATGAATCTTAATAATATTGGGTCAGGTTATTTTTAAGGAATATGTGGTATGTTAAGATTAAGTTTTTTGTACACTTGGTGTGAGTATTGGAAGTTATGTTAGTATAATCTGTGTATTAATATTTGCATTAGATATATCCGATATGTTGAGCGCAGCATGGAGCCAGCAATTTGTACATCCTCAGTCTATCGTCAAAATATTAACTAAAATTCACTACGTCTGTTCATTTTAATTACTAACAAACAAAATGGGCTAAACCAAGAAATCTGGAATCTCACTGCTTTGCATGGAACTAACTCTTTGGGGTAGCACTCGTTTTCTTTTTCCATTTTGGATTTTTTTTCCGTCAGCGATTAATATCTCAATATAAAATACCCACTACTTTTGGCTGGATTTCTGATCCTGATGATATGGTACCACACACTTTGGCAGCGCCACATTAAGTGCCTGCATTCAAGTCATTTGAGAATGAGGGTTTTCGTAAATGAAAAATCCACTAGATGGCAGTAGGTAGGCGTAGGGTGTAACTGTTAAGTGATTGGTGAATTTTGACATGACATTGACAGATATGTCAAAATTCACCAATGACATAATCACCGTGAGTAGCGATAACTCTGCCATCTGGTGACTCACATTCAAAACTTTTACGCTCAATGTCAAATTCTACTGTAAAACCACGGAAAAACACGGTGCCAGTGACTCATATTCGAAACTTTTACGCTCAATGTCAAATTCTACTGTCAAACCACACTCTATAGTTTACGCCTCACGCCTACGTATTGCCATCAAGCGGATTTTTTAATCGCAAACATTGTAGATGTGTGGTAAATAAGTGATGAGTAGTGGGTTAGAGGCTGACGGGCACCTGTGTCCCCAGACGGGGAGCCTGAAGCGCCGGCACTGGCAGCTGCCGCCGCGCGCCTGCGTGAGGCGCCCGTTGCCGCCCGCCCCGGCCCCTTAGCCCCGCTCCGGCCCCTTAGCCCCGCCCCCGTAGCGATGGGGCCCTGTCGCACTAAACGCTAGTCTGATGTCTTTGTGAACGAAATTAATATATATATAAATTAAATTACTAATTGATTTTACCTGATATTTATTTGAGTATTTCAAATAACTGAAAATATTTGTTCCATGTGTAAAAAAATCGATTCATTTATTTCAGTGTAAAATATGAATATGTTATGAAATTGGACAACACTTTGGTTTGTTATAAACAATTTGATGCAGTTGTGCCTCATCCATTGTAAAATACATGTTCACAACAAAGTTGTAATATCGATGATAAATGTGTAAATTAAGTAAAAAATTGTTGGCTGCAAACCGGCTGCTCCATCAAAGCGATTTTGTATGATCCTGATCAAAGCCCCTATAATTTAATCTTAAAGTAGAATAAACACTGATCGCATTTATGACTGCAATTAACAAGAAAAAGTAAGCGTTAGGAATATAAAAGATAATATGCAGATTCTTCCTCTTAATTTGTTTTTGCATTCCGATACATAATATATTTACGACTTTAAGTTGAACATTAATTTGATTGAAAGTTGAAAAACGATCATTCAGATCGTTTTTCCGTAAACAAAGCAGTTAAAGGCATAATAATTATCAGTAGGTAGTGAATTTTCACTAAATAAATAAATGTTAACTTTCCTCATTCGTAATTATTATTGTCGATTAAGAGAACTTTGAAATGTGTAAATATTCTTATGTATAAGTAATAAATAATCTATATCTATAAAACTCAAAGGTGACTGACTGACATAGTGATCTATCAACGCACAGCCCAAACCACTGGACGGATCGGGCTGAAATTTGGTATGCAGGTTGATGTTATGACGTAGGCATCCGCTAAGAAAGGATTTTGATTAATTCAACCCCCAAGGGGGTAAAATAGGGGATGAACGTTAGTATGAAACTTTGTCAATTTTAAACCAATCGGGCTGAGACTTTGCATACATAAAGTTACTATGACGTAGAAATCGCCTAAGCAATCATATTGATAATTTCTAACCCCCAAGGGGGTCAAATAGGGGATGAACATTAGTATAAAACTTTGTCATTTTTTAACCGATCGGGCTCAGACTTTGTATTCATAAAGATAATATGACGTAGGCATCCCCTTTTAAAGATTATTTGAAAGATCCACCCCTAACGGGAAAAATAGGTGATAAAAAAACCGAATTACACGCGAACGAAGTCGCGGGCGCCCGCTAGTTACATCATAAGATCTAAGAAAAAAGTTTACCGATAAAGTTGAAGTGACCAAGCATTTACTGACTTATTTTTTGTGGCAAAAATAATGAACATATTAAATTTATGAAGAAATTGTTTGAATTTTGACTCTGCGCTATATGTATAAGGTTAAATTTAGTTTGTTTTTATTCGAAGTACCTGTTATTTTGTCCCTAATGATAACTTTTCCATCATGGCAGGTTATAGTGATTTTGTGGTCAACCTTCAGGTAATCTAAATACATAGATATAAAATGAATGGTGCTTGTAACTTGAAAAGAGAGGAAATGTGTAATTATATTGAAGACTGTGTGTATAACTGACTGAATGAATATTATGTAGTGTTATTTTGAAACGATTAAAGTAACTGTGATACTATTAACAATACTTTTATTGAATTACCTATAAAACCTAAACATACAGGGCTTTGTTTTCTTAACTATTGTTTCTTTAATTATTAAACAACGGTAACCTTGTCAAATCTGATATTAATTTTGGGATTCTGAAATTATGAAATGTAATAAAACAGGGTACTAGGTTGACCATTAAGTATTATTTTTATAATTTATAGTGTGACAGTTGGCACTAGGATCCTTAATTGATTTGATTATTGTATACTGTTAGTGAAATAGTAACAATGAGGCAAATGGGAGTTTAAATATTTTTAGTATTGAAATATATAAGTTTACACTTGCCAATCATCTTCCATGCACTGAAAATCTGACACTTGGATCATCTGCAAGAATACCCGAGGGTAGTTTTATGTAATGGGTGTGCTTTATTTCATTCATTTTATTTTAGCATTCTTTTTGTTACCATCTAAATGTAGCATCTTCTCATCTTTATAGCATAAATAGATAATAGAAAATAAATTATTAGCTACCTAAGATTAATGAATAATAGAAGTTCAAGTACACACTGGTACACAGGACATAAAAGTATTGCCAGATGACAAATATAGCCAGTTTTTTATTTATGACGTAATATATAATTCCAATAACTAAATGTACTACAACTTTCAACTAGGCTGTAGTTACCTAATAAGATCTGAAAATTATAAAAAGTTAGTTTTGGTCAAGGTATAACAAGAACTGAAATATTAAGTAAAACACGTTCTCAAAGGCAATGGTCGGTTTCTTCCAGCTAAGCGAGATCCTGCCGAGCCCGTACATGAACGGCTTCTACGTGGACAATGTGGAGCGCGACTACCGCATCGTGGTGTGGGAGTGACAGGACACACCCGTCGCTGCCGGGCAGACTCGCGAAAGACTAGCTAATCAATGTGATACATAAGTGGCAACACTGTGACGGTTGTAATACTTTTAACAGTCATGAGCACAAACATGTATACAAATACAATCAAATATAAACTTTACTGCTTTGACATACGTGTCGATGTGTATGTAATGTGTACACATGTTGTTGCTCATGACTGTACTAGAATTCGTACTAGGTGGTGTCCCAATAAAATAAGCGTTAATATAGTTATCAAAATTAATCATCCATAAATAGATTTTTTAGGATAGTAAGTAAATAGATTATCTGTAGCAATTCATTTTATACCCTAATAAATATGTTTTAAATAATATATATCTTGCTAGTTGCTACAAACGTATAAATACGTTTTAGAGATGTAGCTTTTAAAAACCAGACGTTACACATATCTCATAACCATACCAGTTCTGTATGTTAAATTAAAAATGAGTTGTCAGATTGAAAGTTCTTTGAAAATTGTCAAAGGAAAGGAACACTAAATTATGAAATAATCATCATCAGCCTATAGCAGTAATTGCTGGACATTGCAACGTACCCGATTAAAAAAAAAATATATATTTTCTTAAGAATGTGTGCATGTTTTCATAGAACATATTTTATAGGTATAGTGTGTTGGTTGGGAAATTGAATTCCCTAACTACATAAATCAACAAAGTTCAGGGTCAAAAGTACAAGAGGCTCGTAGGCGTGGAAGGTGGGCCTTGCTATTTATAATACCTGTATTTTTTATACATTCTTTGTCGTTTCACTTTTCAAATTCATAATTAGAATCGAATTCATTACAAATCATCTAAATGTAAATGTATTCAAACTTTTAAAACATAGAACAGTGGTCAAATCACTTGAGTCTAAGAACTAGGAGGATGTTGGTTCATTATCTGCCAGCAAAAAACCGATAAAACCGTTTTTGAGAAAGAATTAGCGTAAGATTAAATGTTAATAATTTTCGTGCATAATATTAGGTCAGATAAAATAAATATATTATAGCAACCCTCCCTTCGGTGTTGCCACCTCGAGCCTCTCGCGGCCGTTTGCCCGCGCGTTTCAACCAATAGGAAATTGGCGCGCTGTATGCAAATTTTCTGATTGGCAGACCACGCGGGACTGCCAACTTACAAGTCTTGCATCCCGCGCGGTCTGACCAATGACAGCGACGCATTGTATGTTCGCGTGTGCGGAGCCATCTATGATCTAGTTTATTCGGACGTACCAACATGACTGTTTTCACGCGCTCCTTGTTTTCTTCTAGTAGCTCAGAGAGTCGCCCTCCGGACACGCACGCGCGAACATGAGAACCCACGATTTGTAATAATTGTTAAATTTGTAATGTATAAAAACGAACCTTAGAAGTGTACCTAATGTAACCTTCTCTGCTAGTTCAAATAAATATGATCCAACCCTCATATATGGCGCCCAACGTATTAGTTAGTTCTCCGTGTTCGTGACCACGTGCGTGTGAAAAGAAAATGCCGATGAAACTCAGAAGCATGGACGATACAGTCGTGCAAGTGGGAGACGCGCGCGAAATCCCAGCTCCCGCGCAAGAGCTGGATGAGCCCTACCGCGGCTTTGAAGAAATGGCGTCTGCGTCTACTCCTGCCCCGCCAACTGGGGACTCCTCGCGGCCGGCGCCACTGCCGCCGCCGCCGTGCGCGCATATGCGCGCTTCTTCGCGCTTCCCTTCGGGCGCAAGCACGCCCCGAGCTCGCGCCCATTCGCGCGCCTACTCGCCGGACGACGCCCCGCCGGCGCCGCAGCACCGCGCGCCCGTGTCGCGCGGCTCTTCACGCGACCCTTCGCCACGGCACCCGAGTCCCGGAGCGCGCGCCTCATCGCGCCACGCCCGCCGACCACGTGCCTCATCGCGCGCCACTTCGCGCCACGCTCGCCGACCACCATCACGCCACTCATCACCCTCCGGACGACGCGCCGAGGCAACGTTCACACAGGAAAGTGTAACTTCCATTATTAACACGCTCCAAAAGTCGCAGACCGAGGCCCTACACACTTTGCTACAGTCAATCGTGAGAGCCCCAGCAAGTCACGACACCATGGCCCGCTGCAAATCAACATTCAGCGGGATACCGGGCGAGAGTGTAGAAAGCTTCATTGACGCTGTAGACAGCTACATAGATTGTGTGAATGTGACCGACAGCAATGTCATCAAAGGGCTATCTATGCTGCTCCGAGGGGATGCCGCCGTGTGGTGGCTAGGCCTCAAAGCGCAAATTCACACGTGGCAGGAAGCGAAAGAGAACTTACTGTGCGCGTATGGCGACCGCCGCCCGCCGCACCGAATTTACATAGAAATATTTTCAAATCCGCAAAATGAAGAAAATACAGATTTGTTTGTGGCAAAAGTTCGCGCTCTCATGTCTAGACTCCCTAAGGGGGATATCTCGGAGAGCGCGAAATTAGACATGGTCTACGGTTTGCTCCACACAAGAGTGAAAAACAAACTCCAACGCGAGGATTTTAAAACATTTAAAGAACTTTTAACTCTTGCTAGAAACATCGAGGACTCCATGGCGGACGCGCGGCAGTCCCGCGCGACGTTCGTCGCCCAGCAACAGCTGCGCACGCCACCGCCGACCAGTGCCCCGCCGCCGCCGCCCGCGCCGCGCCCGAGCTTGCCGCCGCCGCCGCTGCGCGCGCCTCCCGCCGCGCTGCACCCCGCGCCGCGCCCGCGCCCGAGCGAGCCGCCGCCGCGCCCGCGCCCGAGCGACGTCGCTGCGCCGTCGCCGGCTGACGACTCCGCGGCGAGACGCAGACGCCCCGTGTGCTCGTACTGCAAAAAGTACGGCCATCTCCGGGAGCAGTGCCGTAAGTTGTTAGTCAGACAGCGTCCGGGTGAGTCGAGTTCCTTCCGTACTAACTATGACGCGGATAACAATAGTGATAACGGTGATAAGCGGAAAGAAAGTTTCTATAGTGTAGCTTCCCCTAATTTACAAAACAAATGTGTGCCAGTGTTAAATTGTAATTTAAACGTTAGAGACTCTAAGAAATATTTTAACAGAATAACTAGTAATAATAATAATCGTTCAACACGATGTAATATAACTAGTAACAATAATAATCGTTTAACACAATGTAATATAACTAGTAACAATAATAATCGTTCAACACAATTGTATAATAAATTTTTGTCTCAAAATATACAAGGTGTAAATGTAGTACATAAAAATTTGATACAAGGTGTAAATGTAATACAGGGTAAAAATTTAATACAGGGTGACAATTTGTGTGCCCATAACATTAATAATTTATCTCGGAAATGTTGTAACCATAATTTTGTGAATTTTGTTGATTGTTTTGACTGTGTATGTAGCGGAAATGTTCTACCGCGCGCAGATGATCGTGAGAGGCTCTGGTATCGGGATAGACGTCCAATTTTTAAAATTGAGATTTTAGGTGTCTCTGGTACAGCTTTAGTAGATACTGCCGCTAAACACTGCATCGCTGGTCACACATTGTATGCTCTTCTTGTGAAGAAAGGTCACCCCCTCGTTCCATCAGTAAGGCAGGTAAAGCTTGCTGATGGTTTCACTCGAGACATGGAGGTGCTCACTACGGTGCTTGCAGTGAAATTAGAAAAGACAGAAGTCACCATACCATTTCTAATTTTCCCACAGTCAACCAACAATGAAACACTACTGGGCATCGATTTCATTAGAGCCGCTAAGGTAGTTATCGATTTTAATAAACATATCTGGTTCGAGTACATAGATGAAAGTCATGTTCGAGAACACAAACTTCTATGTGAACCTGTCTCTAGGGGTACACGTTGCTCTTCTGCTGACTTTCTCCGTACTGACGAGGGTGCGCATCTTAACCCGGCCGAGCGCTCCGCTCTCGCTGAGGTCCTTGTCAGGCACGCGCACATCTTCGAAGCAGGGGGAGGAGCAACGCCGTATGCGGAACACTGTATTGATACAGGTAACCATCTTCCAATATCAGTCCCGCCATACCGGCTAAACCCGACAAAGAAAGAGTTAATGAAAAATGAAATCAACAAAATGCTGCAGGAAGGAATCATCGAAGAATGCGAGTCAGCATGGGCTGCACCAGCCCTGCTGGTACCAAAACCTAACGGTAAGATCCGCTTCTGCGTAGATTATAGACGCTTAAACGCTATCACTAAAAGCGATACGTACCCAATGCCTCGAATTGACGAGCTTCTTCAAAGTACAAAGAAGAACTGCTACATGAGTACAATCGATCTGCGGTCCTCATATTGGCAGGTGAGCGTGCGAGAAGCTGACAGAGACAAAACGGCGTTTGTATGCCCGCTGGGTACGTACAGATTTAAACGTATGCCGTTCGGTCTGAAGAACGCGCCGGCTACGTTTCAGCGTTTAGTGGACAAGCTACGTTCCTGTGCAGCTTTAAAGGATGTAACACTCCTTACATACCTTGATGATCTGCTCATCATATCTGAAAGCTTCCAGCAGCATCTTAAAGACCTGGAAGCTGTCTTCAAACGTCTTGAAGAATTTAATCTCCACGGCAACCGGGAGAAGTGTGCGTTCGCTCGTGAAAGCGTTCGATACCTCGGGCACATCATAACCCAAGATGGTATCTCCACCGACCCGGGTAAGGTAAGTGCCGTCGTTGAGATGCGAGAACCAGTAAATCTTAAACACCTGAGAACGTTCTTGCAAACGTGCTCATGGTTCCGAAAATTCATACCGAATTTTTCTAAAGTTGCGGAACCATTAACACGTTTGACAAGGAAAAATCAAGTATGGACTTGGGGCTTAGAACAGTCCCAAGCATTTCAAGAGCTTAAGAAGCTCCTTACTTCAGCACCAATCTTGGTTCAGCCTGATTTCAGCAGCCCCTTCATTCTCCGCACAGATGCGAGTAACTACGCCCTAGGCGCAGTTTTATTACAGGGAGAAGGTAAGAACGAGAGACCTATCGAATACGCCAGTCGTCTTCTCAACAATGCAGAGCGCAACTACTCTACCACAGAACGTGAGGCTCTAGCAGTCGTCTGGGCTGTCGAAAAGTTCCGGTCTTACCTTGATGGGCAACCAGTGATCATTGGAAGTGACCATCAACCACTACGTTGGCTGCTCTCTTTAAAATCGCCAACCGGTAGGTTAGTCAGATGGGCCTTAAAACTCCAGTCCTTCGACATCAAATTCGAATACACACCCGGTAAGGCTAACGTCGTGGCAGATACACTGAGCAGGCCCGTTTGCTCCGAGGAAACTCGCGCCAACTGCGGAGTCTGTTCAGTCATCTGCGATCTGCCCACGAAATCACCTAGCCAGCTTCGTCAGGAACAATTAGACGATCCCGAGATTGCTAAGATCCTGAAGGAAATAGAAGGAACTGACGAGGTCGCTGCGAATAGATGGTATGAAAGAGGCTATCTCTCCAATCAAGGTGTACTTTATAGATACAACCCCGACTCAGAGAGTGAGTCCCCTCAATTGGTGATTCCAGCAGGTAACGTAACTGAGATTTTAAAAGAACTTCACGACTCTCCGCTCGCTGGTCACCCAGGGATAGACCGTACCTACCAAAAGGTAGCGCAAGTATATTACTTTACAGGGATGCGCAGAATCATCACGGATTATGTCAGAGCCTGCATCCACTGCCAACGATACAAAGCATCCAATGCTAAACCACCTGGTCTTCTACAGACTCCGGTCATGAACCAACGTAACGAGGTACTAGCAATAGATCTCTTCGGACCTCTACCGGAAGCAAGTCAGGGGGAGCGATGGATTCTTCTCATAGAGGACACTGCCACAAGGTGGGTAGAGTTGTTCCCTCTTAAAGAAGCAACAGCAGAAGCCTGCGCTAGAATTCTTATTGAAGAATATTTTTTAAGATTCGGTTTACCTCGTAGGATAATATCCGACAATGGCGTTCAGTTCATCTCTGCAGTTATGCGTCAGTGCATGGCAACCCTAGATATAAAGCAAAATCTTATCCCTCTTTACCATCCAGAGGCCAATCCCGCAGAGAGAAAGAACCGTGATCTCAAGGCCATGGTCGCGCAGCTGGTCGAAGAAGACCACTCATCATGGGTAGACAAACTGCCTATGATTCGCTTTGCGCTTAATAGCGTCAAGTGCCGTTCAACTGGTATGACTCCAGCTTACTTAATGTTCGCCCGAGAAATGCGATCTCCTACCGAAGTCACACACGACCTTCGTTCCATTCTCGGCAAAGAAAATTTTATTCCTCAGATAACGCCTTACCTGAGGCATTTTACTAATGCCCTTCCAGCTATCCGTGAGCGAGTCGAAAAGCAGCAAGATAAGACCAAAGAATACGCTGATAGGTCTCGGCGACCTGCGCACTCATTCCAGGTAGGTGACTTGGTTCTTCTTAAGTCGCATCTGCTTAGCAATGCAGCGAAGAATCTTACATCTAAGTTCGTGCCGAAACGTGACGGTCCCTATCGCATCGCAGAGAAGGTCAGCCCAACTTCATTTATTTTGGCTCACATAGATCAACCACAGACTATAGGCAAATATCATATAAGTGACCTTTCCGTCTACATAGCTGGTGACTCCAACACACCTCCTAAACCTATGATCCCTAAGAGGAATAGAGGTCGTCCGGTGACAAATAAGAAAGTCCTAGGTCAGGAGCGAGGGCGTACTCCTAACCTAGAGGGGGAGTATATAGCAACCCTCCCTTCGGTGTTGCCACCTCGAGCCTCTCGCGGCCGTTTGCCCGCGCGTTTCAACCAATAGGAAATTGGCGCGCTGTATGCAAATTTTCTGATTGGCAGACCACGCGGGACTGCCAACTTACAAGTCTTGCATCCCGCGCGGTCTGACCAATGACAGCGACGCATTGTATGTTCGCGTGTGCGGAGCCATCTATGATCTAGTTTATTCGGACGTACCAACATGACTGTTTTCACGCGCTCCTTGTTTTCTTCTAGTAGCTCAGAGAGTCGCCCTCCGGACACGCACGCGCGAACATGAGAACCCACGATTTGTAATAATTGTTAAATTTGTAATGTATAAAAACGAACCTTAGAAGTGTACCTAATGTAACCTTCTCTGCTAGTTCAAATAAATATGATCCAACCCTCATAATATTCTATTAATGTATTATATCATTTATACTTGGTTGATGTAGGTAATTTTTTTCGTGTTACATATATTACATGTAACAATAAAATAAGTATGATTCGTGCTAAAATAAATGTTAATTTATGATGTGATAGTGTTTGATTTTGTAAAAGAGAGTTGACAGCGTTGGTATGTACGTTACTTTGCAGAAAACGTTTTGCAATGAGTATTTAATAGACTTTGGATGAGTCTGAGTCTGGGACTGGGATATACATATTTAGTAAGCGGTGATATATGTATTTTGTAGCATTACGATTTTTTTAAAGATCGATATAATTACTACCGATTGCTATCAATTGAAGTTTCATCATTCAATTGAGGCTAAATAAAAATTATATTCCAAGTCTGGAAAAAAAACATTGTCAAAGTCAAACTGACATTAACAAAACAAGCTGTGCTGTCAGATGTCAGAATTTTTTAGTTTATTTCTGATACTCGAAGGGTGAGGTGCTGTTCATCTTTTGAAAAAGTCTGTAAAAAACAAGACTGCGTTTATAATTACTAACTTAGTGTTTGAACACAATCGCCCTGCCATTTTGTTTGGGCTACGCGTGTAGTGCATTGGTTGTTCGCGTGAATATAAGTTTACAAATATTTGGATTTGGCCTACATACTTGCCGCTTCCACTTTTCTTGAACTTCGAAAGGCTTGTTCCGGTTCATCAACGTCGACAACTGCACAATGTCTCCTCTCGTAAGTACTTCTTAATTCATTCGCTTAATCGATTAGCTAGAAAAACTTAAAGAAAGGTTGTGTTATCTATTTGTGCTAGGCGGGAACCAGGGCGATCCCTGGTGACGTCAGACAGTATATGGGGCGGCGGGCGGGATCTCCTGACCTTGGCATGTAACAAACATAATTGTGATGACTATACATGTTAATATGAGTGGATGAATCAACCAGATTGCTTAGTAATGATGTCTTACGAAGCTTATATTAACTTTTATGATTTCTGTCGGGAATTGAACTTTATACTGCGGTCATTTACCCGCCTATGCCTAAATGATACTTACGTGGGTTTCCCCCCTTCTGGAGGAGGGCTACGCCCAGCAGGGGACTACGAGGCTGATGATGTTGTAAAAGTTAATAGGTAACAAAATGAGTAAAAAGAAAAGTAATATTAAATGCTTTATTTTATTACTCAATCTACTTATTATGAAGTTTAAAGTGCTAACAACATTGTACTACAATAAACCTTACATTTAGCTTACTGTATAACAAATACATATCTACAACAACACTGGCAAAATAATAAGGGCCCCAAACCCTACCCAATGGTAGGGTTTGGGGCCTTAATCTCATTAACTGCTTTGTACGGCTGTTGATTTCCATGGACAGCATTGATCACTTACTATCAGGTGACCCTCTTGTTTGTTTGCCTCCCTCAATAAAATTAATTAAACATTTTTTGTTATTATCAGCGTGAACCAACTGTGGTAGGGGTGGCTAACTTCAATGCCGCAGAGGATGCGGCCACGTTGCGTGGAGCGATGAAGGGCTTCGGCACGGACGAGCAGACCATCATTGACATCCTCACCAGTCGCTCCAATGCCCAGCGTCAGGCCATCTCGCAAGCGTTCACTCATGAATATGGCAGGGTGAGTTGATACATTTTTTATACAAAACTAGTGCCTCCTCCCAGCTTCGCACAGGCACTTCACAAGACATTTACACACATATTTTTTTAAATATATATAGCCTATGTTATTCAGGGCTAATATAGCTTTCTAATGGTGAAAGAATTTTTTAAACGGTCCAGATTTTTTTGAGCCTATTCATTCAGCTTAAATCTGAAACACATTTACAGGCACTTGAACTTTTACCCAAACGCCGAGACCATGCACTTGCACTTTCGTACTTGGCAGGGATCGAAACCGCGACCTCTCTGGCGTATTGGCAAACTTCACAACTATTCCTAGAGAGTGAATAAATACTAGCTGTATTCTGCTCACATAAATGATTAGATTCCAAAAATAATTTGCCAGGGTCACTGTTTATGCTATGCTATGAGCTCCTAAAAAATCTCAATTATCTTACGTACTACGTTGTATACGTAAATTGTGGTTTAAGTGGGGGCAAAAAAACTGGATCTATTACATTACGAGTTTTGACGGTGACTCACGAGATCCCACGACCTTGATAGTATAATGTACGACGCATCATACAGTACACACAACTGTGTTTTACGTAATATAAGTTGTGGTGAGTAGACAGACAGGCTTCAGAGAGTAGTGAAAATAGCTCTTCCAATAAGCTCTTTATTAAGAGAGAAGAAGAGAGCGGGCTATTGTTGGATTGGTAATATTTATCGATCGTCAACAAGACCCTTACTATCAATCAATGCTTTTGTTCAGGCGCAGTGGTCTGTGACTAGCGAGTTACATTGCGACCAACGAAATATCAACGATTATTCCGAATTTTATAACGGATATCCTCACTTCTCAGTCCTTGTGTTTGCGATAGCTTTGGCATCGATATTAATTCTTTCTCTAGAGGAATCTTAAAGTTTAGAATGATACAAAGAGGATATACTTACTCATGGTTTTATTTTAATACTAGCCTTCCGCCCGCGACTTCGTCCGCGTCCCGTCCCGTCAGGTCGTTCCGTCCCTTAGTTTAGTCATAAATTTTTCTTGCTTAAAAACCATCCCTGGACATAAAGAACAATTAAAAAAAGAATTGACCAAATTTTTCCAGGAGTTATTGAGTGATGCGCTTACCAACACATTTTGCGATCGATTTTTATATATAAGATGTATCATCTGTCAAATAAATTGCATTTGTTATTCAAATTAACATACTTAAAACACACTTTGAACCTTTGAGCATGATAATTTGGGTACTACGAGAATAACAAGCCCCGTCTATCGCAGATTCATGAGCTAACGCCTGACACAAGATTAATCACCTTTGTAATTATAGTATGTGATACAAAGGAAAGAATAAATAACTTTGATTAAACGCATTACGCGGAAAAATGCGTCACTAATAGCTCCACATATGAAGTTGTGACCTTTGAATTCCTATACTTATGACCTGTCTGTCCACCTGTCAGACTTATTAAGAGTTTTAGCACATACCTACGCATACCAAGTCGAATCAAATTGTTTAGTTATGATTAATGGTATCTTTGTATTTGCTGATTTAATACGTAAATTATTTGTTTGCATTATGACTCTACGTACGCACAAACCTTCTTACGTACGTGCAGGAGTAAGTTAGTAAGTACGACTCTACGGAAAACTAGCAGTACCTACCTACTTAGTAACTGCTGCTTGCTGCAACCAATATTCAGTTGCGTATTGGTTGAGTGGAATACCTACCAACACAAGTAAATACGTATTATATCAAAATCAGGTCTTAACAGCCAGTCTAATGAAAATAACTTTGTAACTTTCATATTGAATTGATTATTTTATTAACATTAAAGTTGACATTGATGAAATTTTAGTGAGAGATTAAATCGACGGGTGATTATTTTCTCGTCAGCATGCGATCAATAGTTTGGTTGTGACTGCAATCTACTGCAGTGCATGAAGAATATACCTGCCATGGTCAGCAGTCTAGTGATAATATACCTACCCCTTTTGGTCTAGCTAGTGGTTAGAGATTCAGACCACAAAACTGAAGGCGTGGTTTTGATTCCTTAATTGGCACATGTTAATGTTATAAACTTAGCGTTTTCCGAATGCAAATGTCATGGATAAAATTATTTTGGATCCCTAACATCCAAATATTTACTTTTTAATAAATTCTATCTAATGTTACATGCATGTTTACGGTAACATATTTTTCTTTAAGATTGTTTATCCCAACTAATCCCAACTTAATATTATAAATGCGAAAGTAACTCTGTCTGTCTGTCTGTCTGTTACGCTTTCCCGCTTAAACCTCGCGACCGATTTTGATGAAATTTGGTACAGACAATCTTTAGACCCTGAGACAGAACATAGGCTACTTATTATTTCGAAAAAAAGAAATCCACGCGGACGGAGTCGCGGGCGGCCGCTAGTTTATAATATATTTATATTTTATAATATAAAAATGAATCGCAAAATGTGTTGGTAAGCGCATAACTCAACAACGCCTGGACCAATTTGGCCAATTCTTTTTTTTTAATGTTCGTTGAAGTCCAAGGAAGGATTGTTCTTACGGCGAGAAAAATAGGGAAAGGACGACGGGACGGGACGGGACGCGGACGAAGAAGCGGGCGGAAGGCTAGTAGAACTATAAAAATAATAGTTTCTTCCATCGAATGACAGAAGGTAGGCCGCCATGGATTACGTCACACTCTGACCTCAACTAAAGTAATTGGGTCGCTCTCATTTAAAAACTCATCAACTGAAATGTTGGGCGAGTGCATATATTAATTTTTACCAAAATATACTCTAACTTTTATGATATCTGACACACATGCTCGTTTAACAATAGAATTTCCGTATAGGTTCAAATCTGTTCAAATTCAGATGCATGTCATTTCATGTTACGAAGTCGTAAAGGTCATGGTTACCAATTGTTTATCAGATAAGTTGCATAATGGCTAATGTGCATTTTTACAAACTATCACGGCATTTTCCTGTTAAATAATGTATCTGTATACTAGACTTACTATACTAATAAAACAAAGCTGTCGAGTTTGTTTGTTTGAACTCGCTGCCTGGTTGGAATTGAAAAATCTTTTGTGTTGTCCATGTGATAGGGAAGGTTTTAAGATATAGTATAACACTATGTGTGAGTAAACCGAAATCCACGCGGACGGAGTCGCGGGTTGCCACTAGTGCCTAATACAAAGGTTTGAGTAAGGTTACTTTTTTCTTCCCGCCAAAAAAACTTTTACGTCACATCCTTTGATTTACTTCGAGATTTCTGCGGGCCAATTGAGATTATTGTTTGTCGGTTTATGTAAAACTGCATATTTCCTTGTACAGGACATCATCGAGGACCTGAAGTCGGAGCTGGGCGGCCACTTCGAGGACGTGATCGTGGCGCTCATGCTGCCGCCCGAGGAGTACCTCTGCAAGGTATATATTCATCAAGTATTGTAGGTGTTTGCCTGCCATAGAGAAGTCGTTAACTAATACCCACACAAAAGTTCATTACTCTCTTATGCTAATTGCTAATTGAGCTATAGATTATGACAATAATAAATAGGTACCTACATGAGAAAATTGAGGAATTGGTGTTGAGTAAAGTAAGTGAATGGGCTACGAAAGTTGCATCAGAAAGTTTGCTGTTTTCTTCCTTGTATTTAAATTTATTCAAGAAATGTTCAACTGCCTGAAATCGATATGGAAACCACCTAAAGGCTTAATATTACGTATTCATATTCGTTAAATATATTTTGTCATGTCTTTTAACCCCACCTGATTCAATGCACAGAAGTGTATTGCGTAAGTTTACGTTTGATGCAAAGAATCAACATGAATTTTATTTTTAATAACCAAAAGATAATGCACCTGATTCTCTAAGGATTTACTGGAATTGTTCAATTTAGTTAGTTAACCTAAATTAGTTCGATTTACTGGAGTTGTACTTGTATTTGAGGGTTAGTTAAAACTACTTTTTTGTCGCTAGGAGCTGCACAAGTGCATGGAGGGCATGGGCACGGACGAGGACACGCTGGTGGAGATCCTGTGCACGCGCACCAAGAAGGAGATCGCCGACATCGTCGACGCCTACGAGCGCTGTGAGTGAAACACAGATACGACTTGTATAACAATGATGATAGTGGGTTCGATCCCTACTTGGTGTGTCAAATGGGTGGACAAACTTCCGAGGTTCGAACCCATATGCATTTCCGTACATACACAATACACGTACACTTTTGTGTCACAATGCACATATACACTTTTCAGTGTGTGCAAATGTTTGTTGACATGAATCTGAATGTGTAGCGTGATAAGGTCTTATCGCGGTTAGTAGTACATAACCTAAGTTTGCTTTGTTTTGACCTTTGATACACTGTCATGGGCTTTCTACCTATTATTACAGTATAAAATTAAAATGCTATGATAAAAGTGTAATAATTCACTGATACGATGCATGTCACTCCTAAGACATAGGTTACCAAGGGAATTTTCAGCACTTAGCCTTCTAAGTGGGCCATTGCATGTGACACTGTTACTGTGTGCCACAGTGCAGAATACCTTATACCCTCAAAAGACATATAACGTGTGACTCTAAAGGTGCGAAAAAAAATGTATCCCATAAATATGTATCCCATCTCTTAAATTCTGTTATTATGACAACCAGTCAGCGATAGACCCACTGGTATAAATACAATTAACTCTTCTTCATTTCAAACTTCATAGTAATATAATATAATTTCTCCCGCAGTGTACAACCGCCCTCTGGCGGAGCACATGTGCTCGGAGACGTCGGGCGACTTCCGGCGCCTGCTCACGCTCATCGTCACAGTAAGTCCTCGCCATACCACGGAGCATGCTGTGGCTCCTTCACACTCGCACTCAAACAAGAATTACAATTTCCTAACAAATATTTGAAATTGATGAAAAAGAAAAAGCCAACTTGTCTCAGGCACAAAGGGCCAGCCTACATCTATGGACGTAAATACGTTCCCCTGCGTCAAAGAAAAGGCGGGTAGTAACCCTCAACTTATTAATTTTGAGTTTTTTCTTCTTCATCAATTTAACTTCAAAACATGCAAAAAATATTAGACATAGCGGTTACCGCAGAGGAAATATTAATTACATAATGCAATGGTATTAACAGCCATATATCTTTGAGGTGGATTTTTTAAACGTTGAATCGAATCAATAATATAAGAGAGCCTTTTTTTGTCTTGTCAACAAGTTTAGATAAATCGAATTATACCTATCAAACAAAACAACACTGCTACTATTTACTTAACCAATTTCTACAGAGTGTTTGAACGATCCATCTCAAATGTTTAAAGTAAATATTAAACATTAACAAACATATCTAACATTAAACATTATGTTCAAGACCGAATGTAAGTCGGAATCGTTTGTGCTAAATACCTTATTTACTAGAAGTAACACAAACAATGAATGCTTTGGCGTTGTTTTTCGTTTGCGTACTAACCATTAATCGTACATGTTCTACTAACTAACTTATGAGAAAATCTACTGACCCAAGTTTAACGAGTTAAAAATGCTTATTGATTAAGACTTTATTACGAAGTAATAAGGTCTAATTTATGGCAAATACCGTTATACCAATATTCGTTAAAATATTAACACGGAAATATGTAGGTGAACTGTTCACCTTCATACTTCACCTAGTTCATTTAATCTTAATGAGAAAAATTTGTTCGTCAACATTTGAAGGTTGTTAAAATAAGCTTTTGTTTAGTTTAGTATCTCTATTCAATGTTGTGGGATAACATGGTTCCAGAAAGAACAATTGTTATCTGACTTTTTAGTTAAAGTATTTATGTTAGCAAAATGTAGTGCAATGTAACAATAAACAGTTTACTATATGTGTATTTGCCCCATTATGAGTTTCGATTGTAGGTATCAGATTGTTAAAATATTTGAACCAAGTGTTAATGAAGCAAATCGATCAACAATGTTGATGTCGGTTTCCACGAATCTGTGGTCGCAGTAATAACGAGCCCTTGAACTGGTGTGACTCAGCTCACCAAGCTCGCCATCATTGTTCCGACTTGTATAATAGTAAAGCATTTTTATGTTGAAATTTGTTTTTAAAATTGTTGTGTACGTATTATTTGTACAATATTGGCATTGACTACAATAAATGTAACACCCTGTACACGACAAATGACAATTTTTCATTAGGTTTGTAACGACAAATACTATTAGAACCATCAAGTTTAATCGGTCCACTACTAAATTATCCTACCTACTATTGGAATTCAATGAATACTTTTAAATCTTTCATATAACATAATATTGATTGAATGTAAGGTGGTGGCAAGAAATTATACTTCAAGTTCATAAATCATAAATGCCAGCACAACACAAAGGGCCTCGGCCCTGCTTCACACAGTTCCCATTACATACCACCGCCACTTTCTGTTCTATCGCTTGTGCCGTTCGAGGGTAGCCTTGCCGGGCGGTCGCTAGCCACTTCTAGATAGACACCCGGAAAAAAATCTACAGATTTAATGTGCGAGAAAGTACGTAGTATTTAAATTTTCGCTACTTAGGTAACAAGTGGATATAAAGTAAAAATTACTCATAAAATAGCAGCTAAGCAAATAATATTCATCAACGTTACGCATGAACTTGCAATTTTCGTGACAAAGTTTATTTCTCACTTACATAAATACTTGTTCATTCACTTAAAAAAACTATGTATCTACCGAACTCCGTAAGAAAAGACTTAAAGGGTGTATTAGGCATGCGACTGCTTGGCAAGGCTCTGCGCTAGAGTATTACTACGCGTAACTGTAGCGTTCCCACCAGGGGGCGCGCGACGAGGAGGCGGGGGTCGACCAGGCGCGCGCGCAGGAAGCCGCGCAGGCGCTCTTCGACGCCGGGGAGGCCAAGTGGGGCACTGATGAGGAGATATTCAACAAGGTAAGCACAAGTGTAAAGAAGAGAACAACAAACTTGCGTCGTTAGGCACAGACGAGGAGATTTTCAACAAGGTACTAGTGTGAGATAGAACATCAAACTAGCGTCTTAGAGACCACCGTCAACTACCAGGGGAGAATAAGGTCTATGAGGTAAGATGGCGTCGACGCGGAAGCATTCTTCAACGCCAGGGATGCGAAGTGGGTTGTTGACGAGGGGATCTGTTTGTAGGACTCTGTCATATATGTAGGATTTTGCCCAGTCTCCTTGTTGGAAACCGCAGTACGGTGCGGTACGGACGGTGAACGGGATGGGCTGCTGCTCATCCCGGTAATATGTAGTAAATAGTATATGTAGTAATAATATGTAGTAATGTTCCAGTTGCAGATCCCAGGGGACAGTAGTAATCAGTTTCCATTATCTGATATTTAAGTAAATCGATCGGATTGTTTAAAAATTAGTTTCTTTTCTCTCCAGTCTATTATTATAGGCTGTGATGTAAAATATGAAAACCCATCGTTACCCACGCTTTTCATTTATAATATGAGTGTGTTTGAAGTTCTATTTTCAGCAGGCATATCAAAGTCTTTGTAATTTGTCCCAACCTTTGTATTGTTTCCTTTTGTAAACATGTTAGTATGGACGCAGTGGTATAATTGATTTGACCGGCACGCGTGGATAAATAATGAATTACGACTACCAAGAGTACTGTTTAAATAATAGGTTGTGTATGGAGAAAGAGTGAATTGTAACAATAAATATCATCGACCACACAGCAAAAATGACAGGATTAGTGCAATTGATAGAACTGATAGTAGAGATTTATTAATTGCATTCAAAATTATTCAGAATTCAAAATATTCGTTTTTGGCAGGTGAAGAATAGAACCTTTTTACGTTTAAGTTTTTTCTTTTATATTTTCAATGTAAACCGGAGAGATTTTTTATATTATTTTCGTCATAAAAATTGTGTCATAGTCGAGTTATTTATATTTCCGCTTAGATCCTGGCGCACGAGAGCTTCGGCCAGCTTGTAGTGTATGTCACACCTCCCTATATAATAGCCTGCATGCTTATTAATTGAGGCAGTAATTACACAGTCGTTGCGCAAAGAACACTCTTTTATTCGCTCCCGAAAGCACATCATTGCATGGCGACCCTGCCAGTGCTGCCTTGCGGCAGCGCTGAGCAGATGGAACAAGGACAAATACAGTGAGTGGAAAAATAGTGAAGAAAAAAGACTTGAACTACGACAAACAAAAATGTGAAGTGATAAATATAAAATATTTTAAGGCCATGGACCTTTTGCTAGTTTTAAATACATATTCGTAAATAATGAACGGACCGGCCGGCCGTCAAAATAAGAATATTAATTAAAAATAAAAATATATAATCCTTATAGCTAATTTAAAATAATTAAACGCGTACATAAATACAAATCCAAGGAATAGTGTGAATAAACTTTACAAAAAAATATACTTACATAGTTATAAATGAAGATTTTAAAAGAAGAAATTTCATGAGTATCAAATTAAATAAATGGAAATCTGCAAGAAGAAATAACTACAGAGAAGTTAATAGAAAATATGTAGAAATCAAACAAAAATTTTGGAGTATGATGGCGATAAGCAGGGAGCCGGGAGTTGATGGAGTCGGATGAGTGGAGACGTGGAGCAGGCAGCCGGGAGAAGTTCGCGCCGGAAGTGGAGGCTGCCGGGAGATCAGCGAGCAGGCGCCAAAGATCGAGTCTAAAATATCCTTTTTGTTTGACATATTTATTTTATCTTGTGAAAAATTTACAACATTTTTATAATTTATAGGTATTTCTCTCCGCGTTACAATATTTCCAAATATCAAATAATGTATCTGTAAAATTGTTAAAAGTAAGTCATATTAATAAAACTTGAAAAGTCGAAATGGGTGTTGACGATGCGCATAAAATGTATTTCTATGTAAATTGAATGAACAGATTTGGGACTTGGAATACATAGTAAATCATAGGCAACGAAATAAAATACGCAGTAATACAAAGTCCATTAACCTATTCGTTGCAACCTCGCCAGTAGGAGAAGTTTCGTTTTAAATAGATAAGCGCTTGAGATTGGACTTAATTAAATTAATTTATTTACATAATTCTTAATAAAAAATTTTTCTTCTTACTTTTGTTAAAAATGATCTTGTGACTACTAATAATGCCTTCTATCACTAATTGTTTCAATCAGTTATTTATATTTCAGCTGTTGTTGTTTGATAGTCGTCACAATTAACGTATTACTATTATAATATTTCGAAAGAGCATAAATTAAATTTGTAAGTTCAGTTTGGCATCAAAAAGGTTAACAATTAGGTACAGATAGTTTAACAAACAACAAGATATCTTGTAACAGTGCATGCGAAGCATTCCCGTAGCGTAATGTAAGAACACGCTCATAGGTACCATATTTGGAACGCGTTAGCAACTCAACGCGTGATCCAATTCATCTAAGTTGCAGTTTAGCAAGAACCAAGACCACCCAATGCTAAAACTTGCATACACGTGTCATGTTGAATCGAACACCTAGGTACTTATGATGCAACTTATAATTTTATTATAACAGCTTCTTAACTTTTAATTTCTTTTGACTATAAATAATCAATTACAGTTATGATAGCAATATTACTAAACAATTCGTTTAAAAAAAAAAAACGCTTGAAATACTTTCCTATTAGTTTGCGTATTTAAATCATTGATTATTTTTGTTTGGTAGATATCGATACTTATTATTAAATTTGATTTAACAACATTAGTGTTCAGTAAATTTATTAATTTCATTTTAAATATATTTCATCGGGAATAGGTAATAAAATATTACGCATTTAGTTAATAAAAAAAAACCAGTCTTTGATATACACACGAGTGTTTTTGTTACTTGGTAATAGATGTTAATGTTTATCGCAATTTTCATTTCATTTGAAATATATACATATTAGGCACAGTCGCATTTAAGTAGATTGATAGTCACAAATACTACTTATTAAAAATATTATAATATTAAATAATTATAAATATCGGCAATACAAAAAAAAAATTACTTCCACTTACCTATAATTATTAAAATTTTGACAATAACAAAATAAATATAAAAGTTTAATTTTTTCAGTTACATTACTACTTTACAATATTAGTCATTAGATTCATTGGTTTTGCGCATTTTACTTTTGTTCTATTATCGTGATTTTATTAAAACGGATACTTTAACTCGCGAAAAATTAAAAAGTTAATTGATATATTTACAATAAAATTGTTACTATGTGTTCCAATCCTTTTAAAATAATATTCGATTAAAAATTTGGAAATTGTATTGCATTATTGATATTTTTGTGTGTTCATGCGTAAATAACTGCGTACTTAAATTGTAACGGATCAAGAAGAAGGATAATTTTATTTGTCATTAAAGTTTTATTAGAAAAGTTATGAAGACTGCATAAATAATCTCAAAACGAGACAAAACTTAGGTTTTAGATATGTATTAAATTCTTTTAAGCTACTTTAAGTAAGTTTATTAGTTACATTTTCTAAGACTAATCACTGGATATGACTCCCACGGATTGACAAATAAAATATGATCATACGAGATATGACATATTAATATGATGTGTAAGGATTAGGGTTGTGCTATAGAAAATTTAGATGGTTACATGACTACTTTTAGTGTTATGTCGGATTGTAATGGAAAGTGGTTTTTTATAAGAGCTAGGATATTGGTATTTGTTTTATAGTAAGGAAATTGTTTGTAATTGATATGTTAAAGTAGATAGGGATGCCTCGATATTTAAAAAGTTCTTTTGACAGTTGGACTGATCACCCAATAGTTCGTGGATATTTTAAAAAATCGAGTGCATCACTATAATGGAATAGGTAATTTAGAAGGAAATCAGATTGTATTGGTATAAATAAAATGCCTTAGTGCATCAAGTTGTTTATTACGAGCTATTAGCTACGTATAAAATAATGCTTAAGAGCATTAATGACGAAATACGCAAGGGGCATCCTTCATTCGATCATGGTGTAAACGAGATTTCTCTGTGAGAATAGTTGGAGGTCATGTTGCCTTAAAACAACCCCTTGGTATTAATTAATGGTACAAATAAAATATGGTACTAAATATAGAGCATGCTCGGCGGGAACAATCCTACATTTAATAAAAATGTTTGGAGACGGGTTTATAATAGTTGGTCTTAAAATAAGTCCCGCTAAATAAATATAATAAATAAAATTAAATAATGTACCAAATAAAGTGCGCACATAATAAGTTTTATAAATAAATAAAAAATGAAGTACCATAATAATATTATAAATAAATAAAAGTCGACTATAAATTAAAGTATAAATAATATTTTTTTTTATGAATGAAGCCATGATATACTCGTATACAATTAATAAAGGTACCTAATACTATGTAATGATAATGAAACAATGTAAAGTGACTGGCCAGTCCACTAATAAAGAGTAGATTAAAAAAAAATGTTATTATATTTTTTTTCAAAAATACGGGGGAGGTGTAGTGTATGTCACACCTCCCTATATAATAGCCTGCATGCTTATTAATTGAGGCAGTAATTACACAGTCGTTGCGCAAAGAACACTCTTTTATTCGCTCCCGAAAGCACATCATTGCAAGCTGCGCGCGATCTTCGAGGCGTACAAGGACATCGCGGGCCGCACCATCGAGCAGGCCATCAAGGCCGAGATCGGGGGAGAGCTCAAGGACGCGCTCTCTGCCATCGGTCGGTATTATACACAGCATGAGAACTTCAATGTTAAACATCATCATCATCCTAGCGTTTGTCCCGGTCGCATCCTCGGCTGTTGCCTCGGAGTCCAGGGTCCGCTTTCCTGCTGCACCTACTCCACTTCGCACGGTCTTGGGCATCCTGGGTGGAAAGACCATTGGCACGCATGTCATCTTCAACGACGCCAAGCCAGCACTTCTTGGGCCTGCCCCTTCTTCCGGGACCCGGCGGTGGTGGCATGGTGAGACATTTGTTTCCCACGTAGCTGGCCGGTTTCCGTAAAACATGGCCGTACCAACGTAGGCGACACTCCTGCAGTTTATCTGCAATATCACGGACACGAAGGCTACCCCGGATGCGTGAGTTCTTAATGCGGTCTTTCCGCGTCACTCCACACATCCAGCGCAGCATCTTCATCTCCGTGACACGCAGCATCTGCTTGTGTCGCTCAAGTACAGGCCACGTTTCACTGCCGTATAAAAGGACGGGCCTAATGATGGTCTTATAGACCCGTCCCTTCAACTTAACCGGCATTTTGGGGTCACAAATGACACCAGTCACCTCCCGCCACTTGGCCCAGGCTGCTGAAATGCGGGCTTTGACGTCGCAATCGATGTCGCTAGACGCATGAAGTACAGATCCCAGGTATTTAAACTGGTCCGTACGCTCGACCAAGTCACCGTCTATGCGTACGGGTGGGGGATCTGTGTTGCAGGCCATGTATTCAGTCTTCGCCACGTTTAGTTTTAGACCGCCGTTCTCAAGTGCCACCTTCCACTTACCCGCTCGTCGCACCAGTCGTCCCCTGTCCGAATCCGTCAGCGCGATATCATCAGCATACATGAGCAGCCACGGGGGTTGCTCATGTGCGTCTATGATGCTGGTTGACAGTTCGTCTAATATCACGCTAAACAGGAAGGGACTAAGGACGGATCCCTGGTGGACTCCGACGGTAACGGGGAAAGGGTTGGTGTCACCAACAGCAGTCCTAACTATTGAATCGGAATCGTGGTACATGTCTCGGATGACGTCAATATAAGTTTCAGGCACCCTCTTGGACCTCAGTGCCCACCAGATCATCATGCGAGGAACACAGTCGAAGGCCTTCTGCATGTCCAGGAACAGGAAATGCAGAGGCGTGTTCTTCGTTCTGTATTTCTCCATGATCATCCTTAGGGCAAAAACAGGGTCCATGGTACCAAGACCAGGTCGAAACCCGTACTGACAGTCCGAGACAGTACACTCCTGTCGTAGCCGAGAGTCAACTATTCGCTCAAATAGCTTCATAGTGTGGGACATTACCTTTATACCGCGATAGCTTCCGCACTCCTGCACCGATCCCTTCCCTTTGAAGACTGGAGTTATGATACTCCGTCTCCACTGGCAAGGGATCCGCCCGGTGTAGAGTATGCGGTTATAAAGGTCGGTTAAGATGCCCACACCACGAGAACCCATCGCCTTCCAGGCTTCAATGGGGACTCCATCGGCACCGACTGCTTTCCGATTCTTCATGTGGCGAAGAGCTCTGAGGACTTCATCAGGCGTTATGGGTGGCACTAGTCCTTGATTCGGAGGGAGGTCCGGTGGCTGCACCTCCTTATGCTGCTCGTTGAGCAGCTCGTGGAAATACGAGCGCCATCTCTCCTTCACCGCGAGGTCCTCGCATAATAGGTTGCCACTAGGGTCCTTTACACAGCGGCACTTGGAAATATCCAGTGCAGCTTTGACCCTAGAACGAGCTACTCTGTACACAAGCTTCTGCCCCTCAGACGAGTCCAGCTTATCGTAGAGCGGTTGTAAGTGTTCTCGTCTGGCTCTGGCTACAGCTTGTTTAGCAGCGCGTTTTGCAGCCCCATATGCGTCGCGGTCTTCAGGAGATCTGGTCGCTTGCCACTTTAAGAAGGAGGCTTTCTTCTCCTTGATCTCCCTCTGGACTTCTGCGTTCCACCACCAAGTCTCCTTGTCACATTTGCGTCCACCCTTTGAGATCCCGAGCACCGCCTTTGCCGCAGTGGTGATTGCATCCTGAATCCCATCCCAGTGGTCTTGGACCGGTTTGCCATCAGCATCAGCACAGGTAACGCTTGTAGCCGAGGCAAACTCTTGAGACGTAGATTCGTTCAGCCGCCACCACCTGATCTGGCGTCGGCAACGCTCAAGGGGCTTCTCCTTGGGTCTTACGCAGAGATCCATGACAAGGAGTCGGTGTTGTGCAGTGAGACTCTCACCGGGTATGACCTTGCAGTTGGCTACTTTGCTGATGTGGTGCCTCCTAGTGAGCAGGTAATCGATTTGGGTAGCATGCCGCCCGCTCCTGTAGGTGATTAGGTGTTCGGTCTTCTTTTGGAAGAACGTGTTCACGATCGCAAGATCCGCAGCCGCACACGTTCTGAGGACGTCCTCCCCTCCCGCGTTGCGACCGCCGTATCCAAAACCACCGTGAACACGATCAAACTCCTCACACCTGTCACCCACATGGCCGTTCAGATCGCCTCCCAAAACGATCCCCTGTGACAACGGGATGCCACTCAGCACATCTCCGAGTTGGTTCCAGAACCTCATCCTTTCAGCATCGCTACAGCCAGCCTGCGGCGCATAAGCGCTCATCAAGTGGGTCGTTACTCCATCAATGAGCAACTTAACCACCATAAGCCGATCACTGCAACGATTCACCTCCAGAACGCTGTCCTGAAACTCCTCAGAGAGCACCACAGCGACCCCGTTCTCCCTCCCAGGCGCACCGGTATAGATCAGCTTGTAGCCATTCCCAATGGACCGGGATCTGCTGCCTTTCCATCGAGTCTCCTGCAGGAACGCCACGTCCACCCTCCGCCTGATGAGTACGTCGGCCAGCTCCCTCACGCGTCCAGTAAGCGTGCCAATGTTCCAGGTTGCGAAGCGGAGTTTCCTAACACGGTTCGGGGCTCGCTTCTTCAGCCGTGCCCGCCCAGTGCACGGTAGCCCTTGCCCACTTGTCACAGAAGTCGGGCGAGGCTCCTGCGCGCCGTTTTGCGGCGGCGCCCTAACAGCAACCGTGTTCCTTCTTGTGACAACCATTTTTATTGATTTGGCGGTTTTGGTTTTTACGGAGGCGACTGCCGTCTGACCCCCCAACCCCTAGAGGAAAACCCATTGCCAGAGAACTTCAATGTTAAACATGATCTATAAATTGGAAATTTTTCTGTGATAGGGAGGCAAACGAACAAGCGTTTCGCCTGATGATAAGTGATCACCGCTGCTCATGGACATCAAAAAACGCACAAAGGGCGCAGATGTCTGCCTTTAAGACCCCATACCCTCCCAAACTGAAGTCTGGCGACCTTACCCACCAGCAGAAACATAGCACAGTTACGAAGTGATACTTCATTGTGGTCTTATGTAAGGTGGAGGTATTTCCCCAAACGAGCGGCTCATTCGAAGGAAGTTCCACTAAGCCCTAACTCTCTATTTATACGAAAAATACAGCCTGGATATGTAATAATACGCATCGCGTTATAGACATAGAATCGGCAAAAACTCATTCGACAAGTTCATTGTCATTGGGGAATGCCAGTTGCGACATTTGAATTCTTGCGAGACCAATTGACTCAATTGCCGACGCGCTACTTAGGCGCAGGAAACTGTTTATTATCCAATGCTATGTTAGAACATACACTTGGTATTAAAGCACGCATAGAATTGTCATAAAATACGTTATTATTTTTTAAATAAGCGGTCTGCTTCCGACCAAGGTTCGCAGATGCTCAGACAGCAATTGAGTTCTGGAGACCATACTCACCAACAGAAGGAAAATCCTGTCCTGTCCTGGATACCTTCATAGGGTTCTCTTCACAAAATCATCATCATTCTCCCGCCCTTATCCCGTACTAGGCGGGGTCGGCTCAACATATTCTCTTGTTTCACTCACTCCTAGGGTGAGGGTTCTATTCACGTATTTGACACGATATTTAAAACCTAATTCGTATATAATAAGGTTTAAAACAACAACTCACCGAATATATAAAGGGTTACGAGAGATTACAGCTGGGCAACAGAGAATTACGTATGTGTGTGTGCGTAACGTGGCGGGCTTGCAGTAGAGTGCGTGGAGAGCGCGCCGGCGTGGTTCGCGCAGCGGCTGCGCGGCGCCATGCAGGGGCTCGGCACCGACGACCGCACGCTCATCCGCGTCATCGTCAGCCGCGCAGAGATCGACCTGGCCGCCATCAAGCGCGAGTACGAGCGCATCTACGACAAGACGCTCGAGAGCGAAGTGCGGGTACGTCCGTGTGTGTGAGCGAGGAGAGTACACACTGACCCGCCGGGACGCCGACATAGATCGGCACCTGCCGACATAGATCGGCACCTGCCGACAAGCGTCGGCGACGTACGTCCGCCACCTGTCATGTGCGCAGCGACTTACAACGCGTGAAGGCGCCGACTAGTCCACCGATAACTTGCCGACACATGTCGGCGGCCCGGCGAGCTCAGTGTGTATTGCTCTTTCCAGTGGAGTGCGTGGAGAACGCGCCGGCGTGGTTCGCGCAGCGGCTGCGCAAGGCGATGGACGGCGCCGGCACGGAGGACGCGACGCTGATCCGCATCGTCGCGAGCCGCGCAGAGATGGACCTCGGCGGGATCAAGCGCGAGTACGAGCGCATCTACGATAAGACGCTCGAGAGCGACATTAAGGTGCGTCTGGTCTACGTGATGGCAGTATTTGGAACTGGCTTGGATTTTTATTGCACATCATTTTATGCCTGGATGATTCATCAATTGGCTGTTAGACATTGAAAGCACAAAGTACGATTATTATATTTTGAAACAGCACTTAAAGGGAAATTTCGAGTTGCTTTTAAAGTGGTGGCTAAACTGTTGTACCTCGGAAAGTATACGAATCAAAGGAAAATAAACTTACTGTGATTGGCTTTAAATACTGACAGCAGAGCTGTACATTATGAAATAGAAAATTGAAAAGAATTTACTTTCTACCAAGGAAAGTAGTATTGCACGATTTGCACTCCTAACTCTAAATCCTAGCACCAAATTAAATATTAATTAATAATTACATTACAAAGTAGTACTACACTAAGTAATATGTAATATTAATTTAGCTTCAAATACTGCCATCAGCTTATTCAGCTCGTCTCGGTTCACATCACAGTTATATCAAGCATGCCACATAAAAGTAATGCTTCTACTATTTATTACAATATTGCATGAAACAATACTTTGTATGAGATACCCAATTATAATTTATTTTGCTTTAAATGTTCCTGTTATTCATTATTAGACATTACTTTTATGTTGTAATGTGTTGATTATAATTGTTCTAACATTTCTACAACGCTACTTGTGGTGGTTGGAAATAGGAGGTGAGATAATGAATTTCATTAATTTTATGTTTGTATTTATTAACCCTATTATTGGCCTCTTATCATTTGATAGTACAGATTGATCTATAGGCATATTCCTTTTTCCTAGTCTTAAATGGTTAGACAAATTGATCAAAAAATAAACACGTTCCGTTTAGAAAAATCCAATTTCTTAGCTTAGAGTTTAAACTTTCCACTATATGAGACAAATAAAAAAACATTTAGTAAGGGCAACTGCACGTCATAAGTTGGTCGAAATGTATAAAAATAACTATGTATGATACAGAGTTCGCTATAGTTTTCGTTGAAAGTACTTACTTGGAGGTATACAGGACATTTTTTTCAGAATTATTGTAATAGTATTTCAAAAGTTAAGGGGGGGGGGACGCTCTAATTTTAACTTTGTATTAATATATCTCGAGACTGGGGTGTTTGATCCACATGGTTTCAAGGCGAGTTTTATTGTATTTAAAAATACCTGTTTAACGATACCCTACACGATGGGTTAAGTCGAATTTTTTTTTTTGATTTAACTTTTCGCTGTATGGGAGGGGGGGTAAAAAATGATTATTTTTCGATAATTTTAAAAACCAATTCTTGAATATCACTATACATCTCTCCACCAATTTTCGTGGCAATCGGTTCAGAAACGGCGGAGTACGAACCAGGACAGACAGACAGACAGACAGACATGACGAAACTATAAGGGTTCCGTTTTTGCCATTTGGCTACGGAACCCTAAAAACGGAATGTAACCAAAGATTATAACTAATTTATATATATACCTACCCTTGCTACAATAATCACTGATAAATCTGCTCCTTACTTCTCACGTGAATAACCCACAAATCCATGATGATCACATAACTAATTAAGTCGCGTTTCTTCCCCCACGCCGCCGCATGCGCATGGCTCCCGCGCCACCGCTCTGCTGGTACCACGCCATCTTTCGGCCGAATGCCTCACTACTGAACACCGCCATCTACCGGTCGTTGGCGACACTACTGAACACCGCCATCTATCGGTTGTTGGCTGTACAACTTCTGCTACTACACCCCGCTCTGTTCCCGCGACGCGGCAGCAGGGGGAGACCTCCGGGGACTACAAGCGGGCTCTCGTCGCGCTCCTGGGGCCGGCGTAAGCAGCTGATGAAGACCAGACGCCAGATGATTCACTATGATAGTTTTTGAGGAATTTTGTGAAAGACTTGCTTGTGTTAGAATAAATGATGCAGCTATTTGTCAATTAAATGTTATTGGACCAGGACAGCTTTAGACAAATCGTAGAGAAGATAATCGTAGGTCTTAAATTGCATATGTAAATGAAAATAAATAACAAAAATTGTATTGCATTTGTGATGCAAATTTAATTTAAAAGTGTTGGTTTACAGATTCCTCAAAAAATATTTTGAAAAAGTGAATAGTTAATTTAATAAAAATATTTTAAGGGTTTTAGAGCATTTTATGTTTTAAGATATTGATTATTGATTACAACGATAAGAAGGCGATATATTTTGTACTGTTGTATTATTTTTGTATTACAATGGATCTTCTTTATTTACTCAGATGTTGATATTTAAATTGAAAAAGTATTTCCTCGAATATTAATAATTATTTATTGAATTATTCATGTTATCATATAAAATTTGCTTAATGTGTGGTGCATCGCTAATTCTAGATGTTATTGCTGTTATAGGACATTTGAATTTAGATAGTTATACGAGAAATATATGTAAAATATATACGAAAATAATAGAGCCTTTGGCAGTGCCTTGGATTGTTTTTGTTTTGTCAATTGCGTGTATTAGCCTTTTGAGATTGTTACTAGAACTTTAATTCGGCTTCCCGGCTTAAAGCCGCGTTACATTCCCTCCTACTGTTGTAATAAGAACTAGCTTTATGTTTTTCACATCACAAAAATAAATGTTTTAAGAAGAAACTTAATTTGTTTTATTTATACACTTTTGCATCGTCATCGATATTCTTCTTCTATTTTTAAACACCAAAAGGAGTGGCTTTGGCGGATAAAACGGGTACTTTAACAATAAAAAACCGGTTTCATCATAAAACTTATAATATTTACTCATATGCCTTACGCACGTAACAGCCATTCTGAATCAATCTCACCAACGTTACAATAATCAGTAGTAAAATACAAGCGCGGCCGCGCCTTCACTCTCTCCAACATACAGTTGCTCTAACTACATAATATTCAAAATAATCACATTCAATACAAGCAATATTCTCCGCAAAACAATTGTCGATATGTTATACAATATAATTTCAACAATAATCCAGCTGTTATAAAAAGGTTATAGGGTATAATTCGTCTGAAAATCTATCATCACTTTTCCCAACTATTGGCCGGTTTCAATTGTATCTATAAAGTAAAGATGATTGAAATCGGCCTTATGTTGTCCAACTTACTAAAGTATACCTTAATGAAAAAAAATTGACTAAATCAAACAAGATTTCAGGCATGACAAATTATACCCTTCATAACAAAAGGCAGAAGCGGGGTTCAAAGAGCCCTGCTTGTGGAGCCCTCTGCAATATAACGCTACATTCAACTTTCTACCATAACAACGATTCCAGCGCCTCTGGTGGCGCGCGAGTACTATCGCGACTCCGGTAAGCCGTGGACGGACAGTGCGTACAATGTACAGACAGACAAGAGGACGTTAATCGAAACACTGGGGTTTATCCGCCCTTATGTTTGGGGCACAAGGGTTATTATTGAACTGCGAGTGTTAACAATGAAGCGTGGTTGACTACGCGGGGTCATGTCAATAAATGCGGTACAAAAACTGAACGTTAATCAATTTATCTCAAACAGTTAGCCGTTCTAGGAAGCGAGTAATCGTCTATGTGTACCCAAATATGCAATGTCTGTCCATGACTTTACAATACAACAATATTATCATCTGGATTGGTCAAACTCTCTACTCTCTGGCAACATTGGCAATAACTCTCAATATTTACAAGGGTTGCCACATCACATTACATGTCATACAATATTTTTTCTACATCTAAATATTTGTTTAAGCAACACAAAATAATTAGAACTATAAAATTTATACAGAGTAAGTAAACAATATATAACCACTTACGAGGAACATATCGAAAAGAGAAGAAGTAAATAGGTCAAAAGCCAGAATAATGTATAAATACGATTCATACCGTTAAGGCATAGATTTAATATTAGAAAAGCTAGAAATAATCTGACAAGCGAAAGAGGTCCCAGCCTACTTTAGTACGCCCTGCATGAGGGTAGCGCTGTATAAATATAAATATAAATTATATTACATCACATCAATTACGACCGGACAGCGGTCCTAACAAAAAATTTGGAATGGCCTGGACTTGTTATAGCTAATGATTTATTCCATTGATTTGAAGCAGCATGTATGTATTTACAAAATGTCTAAGTATTTCTTTATATAAATTTCCTTTTGAAATTCTCGATTTAAACAGAAATCTACTCACTTCCATTAACTGTTTGTCCTAATGATTCATTATAATTATAGCTGCCCTCAATTTTCAAAATACAGCATTCTAAATTATGGATAAGATACACGAAAATATGTATTATACAATTTCGTAACATTTTTAATCATTGAATCTCAAGTTTCGAAGCTCCTATCCGCATATTTGTGCGAGTGACATAGTTTAACACGACCGAATCTTCTAGACATTCGACTCGTCTGAAACATCGGTCTTATAAATGTTAATTTATATATTTACATTTACATAATTTGTGCTGGGACATTATATAACATATTAAGCTACTTGTGCACAGTTCTCTCGTAGGCATCATCACAATTTACAATAAATTCATTCATCTTTCTCCGCGCGTCGTGGCTACATCGCGCGGCATACCTCCATGTCGTCGAGCCTTAATACGAGGTTGAAATATTCGTGCTTTTATTTTATTTAGGACGAAGTCGAACTTTGGAAACTGCTACAAAAATTGTTTTTTTTTAATGTTTTTTAAATTAGCTGACTTATTCCCAAGTAAAATCTAAACACACACAGGTCTCTGGCACATGAAGTGCCACACTCCACAATACACAGCCTCTATAGCTTATCAGTTATAAAATGCTAGACGGTGAGCGAACACTGGTGTAGTGCCTCAAGGCTTGATAACGTTACCAGAAATATTGTTAATCAATCGTTAAGTATCTATACTTTGATTTAAATAATTGCCGTTAATATTGCTGGTAACGGTATTTTTACCAATACAAAATCGATAAATATAACGATACCTTGGTATAATAAGGACGATACCTTGCTATCGTTATAACGATCCACATAACGTTACAATACTTTCCTTCAATACCTCATTTTTAAAGGTATCCCAAGCCTTGCTATGGACCGCTGCATACAAAAAGTTAGGGTACCGCTAAGAGTTAAACATACATTTAATCAATTGATGGTAAACCTACGTGGGGTACCTTTGAGCTTTCGGTCAGTCCAAACTTACTCGATTGCCAATAGACTTCGTCACACCGACGCACTGGTCCAGTAGAATCATTCCGGTGACAAACGTCAGACATTTTGAACCGTGAATTGTCTTATGTCCATAATCATAACCGCTACTATTGCACCGCATGTTTACTATGCCGAGCCCATACGTGCCGCTTGTACAGACAGGTACAGACAGAATACTCAAATACCGTCCTTATGTCGCGGTCATAAGGTCTATCGCACCGCTCGTGTTTACCTCACGTTGCCGCCGAGTGTACGATCCTGTCGTGTCGTATTGTCTTATGTCCCGATCATAAGGGCTACTATTGCACCGCACGTGTTTACTTTGCCGGGCCCCGCCTTACGTGACACTCGAAAGCCAGCAGCACGTCAGACAGATCACTTACATACACTTTAACTTTGCCGGATCCCGCCGTACGTGACGTTTATACAGCCAGCACGTCAGACAGAACACTCAAATACCGTCCTTATGTCGCGGTCATAAGGTCTACCTCGCGTTGCCGCCGCGCGTACGCTGCTGGCGCGCGGCTCAGTCGCTGGCCTCGAACAGCTTGGCCTGCAGCTCGGCGAGCGGCATCACTTGCTCCTCCCCTATACTCGGCTGTTGTTCTTGCTTCGACTGTTCCCGGAGTTCTGTTGGAGGAGGAAATTCAATGTAAGTATAAGATTCACAGAACACTTTTATTGTACATGTGCGCTAGCAAATTTTTACAGAAATTCAGTCCGTTCACAGAGTCATGCTGACGCAACTGCGTACTAATAAGGCAATTACTAGCGGATTGGTAACACTTGTACAGTCGGCTAAGAAACTCGTTCACCAGTTTTTAAAAATTGTCATGTACAATCATGAGCACCAACACGTATACAAACACATTCAAATATGCTACTGCTTAGACATAAGAGTCTATGTGTATAACGATATGTGCACATGTTGGTGCTCACCAAAAAACAAGGTGACTGTAAGGTGAATAATTTGAATATGGACATTTTGGATGAGAAAAAGAGCCATGTGGTTTTTAATACACGAATAATACTGTCTTGGCCCTTAATGAGACGGTGACAATAGACCCAGGTTTAACTGAACTTGACCTTGATTAGTTTCGCGAAATCTTAAGAAAAAAATGATCAGTCGTCACTGTAAGGATTAAAGATGTAAACCATTTTCCTGGCTTCACCATGTCCCATATTATTACTAATTTATTTTAAAAAAAGCGGCCGCTCTTGGATTTCGCATCTCTTTTCATCGCCAAAAAATATATGTTCCTTATGTTCTTTCTCAGGGTCTAAAGATTTTTTGTGCCTTTTTTCATCAAATTCGGTTGTGAGGTTTAAACTTCTTAAGCGGGAAAGTGCAACAGACGGACAGAGTGTCTTTCGCATTTATAATATTAGCAGGGTAGGTAAAAATATGTTTACCATGCCAGCGCTGCAGCAGGCGCGTGTAGTGGTCGGCGCGGTCGTGTCGCTTGAGCTGCATGAACACGTTCACCAGCCCGCGGTAGTCGTACTCCAGCCCCGAGTAGCGCTCGCCGAACAACTTCAAGCCTAAACATACAAACTATATTAGGGGCCACCCATAGAGTATCTACAGACATCACACATTTGATTAGATTTTGAAAAGTGATGTCACGAAACTTAGGACCCCTCATGCCTCTCGTCACATCATGTCACAATTTATTGATACCTCCCTCTACCCCTTTACGTGCGGCGTACTTTATAGATAAATCCTTATTAGGAATGTTGACCTCCTATTTCACTATTAATTTCAAAACACTTTTCTACAAAAAGAAGACTGTTTTTAGTATATCATTATCTTATGAAATACATATATAATATGTAATATACGATTTTTTAAATTAATTATAATTAAATAGTTGACTTAAAAAAATTAGGTCATAATATCTATTCCCATACAAACTTCATAGATGGGAATCGTTTTGACAGTCAATAAAGGCAAGTCAATTGACTTGCGGTGTCAACATCCCCATTAACCAAGGGCGGATTCAGCTTTGGCGCCAGGGGGGGGGGGTCACATAGTCGTAGTCAAGTCAATATAAATTTAATAATTATTTTCCAATTAGTGGTCCACCTTTGCAACTGTAACCAGCTCAGGGGGTGTCATGACCCGGGATGATGACCCTATGACACCCCACCTGAATCAAATGATTGAACTATAAATACATACTAATAGATATAGAGCGCAGATACAGCCTCTCAGCAGCGGAGTGCATGTTCATGTGGTAGTTGTAGAGCGAGGCGAGGTGGCCGATGCTCAGCCCCACCTCGTAGTCCTCGGGGCCCAGCAGCTCCTCCTTGATCGCGATCGCCTTCAGGTGCATTATTTCCGCGTCCTGGAATATGATATAGTCGAGTTAAATATATGGTACGGACCTTTGCTTTTACATTATAAAACTGAAAAATAAATATTAAGCTACTTCTAAAAAGAAATAATAGCTAATATGTTATATGATGTTTTTATAATTATTCGCGGAAAATAGTCGTGGTTATGCTTTTTATCAAGTTTGGAAAAAAAACTTTCGAAGGTTGTTAAGGAAAATGGTTAACCCTTTTGATGGCGGACAGTTAATTAAGATATTGTGTGTTTGAAAAAAGAGCAACTGCACGTGTTTCTTGCTGGCATCTTCTTGGCAGAAACAGCATGTCGAATCAGAGGCAGCGTCCCATTTATTTTATTAATCATCATATATATGTTCAGATGTACCTATTAATTTTTATTATTGAAATGATCTTAGTTTTTACGATTCACAAGTGTTTCTTTGTATTTCTTATATGAGTAAAGATATTTTTGATTTTGTGTGTGTCCCCTCGTACCTGGAACTTCTGCATGCTCTGGTAGAGGCGGCCGAGGTTGCCGTAGTGCTTGGCGGTCTGCACGTTCTTCTCGCCGAACGCCATCATGGACAGCGCCAGCGCCGCCTTGTGCAGCGACTCCGACTCCTCCAGCAGGCTCGGCTCTAGGTAATACGATAACGGTTAACCTTATTCGCTTATAAGAAGGTCCAACACCAATGAAAGAAAATTTATATTTCTGCTCCATTAAAGTTTATAAACACGTTTGATAACACTAACACGCCTCGCGTGTTCATGATGATAGAAGTCTTTATACCAATGACACGTATAAAATGACGCTTCATGAACGGGAACGGCAACCATTTTAATTTACTTGAATAAAATATGGTTGTCAGTCAATGTGTTAAGTTATAATTCTAAATGGCACATTGAGATATTTTTTTCATTTCACTAGCTTTTTACATTTATTTATTTTTCACTCTAAGAACACATATTTCATGAATTCATACAATATACCAAGATCGTTACACTCAATGGATTTTTTTAAATGATAAATCGGACGTTATTACCACTCATGTCCTGCCCGCCGGGTGTGTCGAGAGCAATCTCCTCCAATATGAGCGCCTTCACGCGCTTGGCCGACGCTAGCAGCAGATGGTCCGGAGGAACTAGGTTCTAGAAACAACAGAATAATGCAACTTTACAATTTCGTCCAATAAATACATAAATGTCACTACAAGGCAAAGGCGTTACGGAAATCCAATCATTATGGATGTAATTCAACAAATATTATTTTCTTAAACTATCGAAGATACCGGGGGATCCCCAAAATTATAAAAAAAAATATATTTTACTATATAATTGTAACATACGAAATCTCAATTTCAAAATTCACTTTATCCAAATATGCTTCAGAAAAGCACTTTTAACGTTAGAAAATATAAAATGATGAAGAATCAGCAAAAAGAACTCTATAGATGCTCTTTTCAAATGCCATATTTGTTTACAATATTTTAAAATGGTTGAAGTATCAGAGTCAGACAGATTCTATAATAGAACAAAATTAAATTATATTTTTTAAGAGCTGGTTCGTCTCAGGCGACCAGTCCTCAAAAGTGGCACCTGATCACAAGTATGACGTATGTGGCAGCCATATCACTCGACCATCTTAGTGGGAATGTAATGACCCGCCATTGTAACTATTATGCCGTTTAAGGCAATTGTTAGATAAAGATGTAGCTCATTTAATATTTAATTACTGTTTAATTCATTGACATATTTACACGAATGAAATCAACAATCAAAGCGTTGCTCGGCAACGGCAACTGTCCTTGTCACTGGTATGTGACACACCTCGTCGCCAATTGTTAAATAAAGATGTAGCTCATTTAATATTTAATCACTGTTTAATTCATCGACATATTTACATGAATGAAATCAACAATCAAAGCGTTGCTCGGCAACGGCAACTGTCCTTGTCACTGGTATGTGACAGTAACTAAAATGAACATCGCACACAAGAACCGGTACCTCGATGATCCTGATGGCCCGCTCGGCGTGGTCGCGCGCCTTGTAGAAGCGGCCGGAGGAGTACTCCAGCACGTAGAGCGCGTAGGCCAGGTCCTTGTACACAATGCACATCGCAGTATAGAGCGGTACCTCAATGATCCTGATGGCCCGCTCGGCGTGGTCGCGCGCCTTGTAGAAGCGGCCGGAGGAGTACTCCAGCACGTAGAGCGCGTAGGCCAGGTCCTTGTACACAATGCACATCGCAGTATAGAGCGGTACCTCAATGATCCTGATGGCCCGCTCGGCGTGGTCGCGCGCCTTGTAGAAGCGGCCGGAGGAGTACTCCAGCACGTAGAGCGCGTAGGCCAGGTCCTTGTACACAATGCACATCGCAGTATAGAGCGGTACCTCAATGATCCTGATGGCCCGCTCGGCGTGGTCGCGCGCCTTGTAGAAGCGGCCGGAGGAGTACTCCAGCACGTAGAGCGCGTAGGCCAGGTCCTTGTACACAATGCACATCGCAGTATAGAGCGGTACCTCAATGATCCTGATGGCCCGCTCGGCGTGGTCGCGCGCCTTGTAGAAGCGGCCGGAGGAGTACTCCAGCACGTAGAGCGCGTAGGCCAGGTCCTTGTACACAATGCACATCGCAGTATAGAGCGGTACCTCAATGATCCTGATGGCCCGCTCGGCGTGGTCGCGCGCCTTGTAGAAGCGGCCGGAGGAGTACTCCAGCACGTAGAGCGCGTAGGCCAGGTCCTTGTACACAATGCACATCGCAGTATAGAGCGGTACCTCAATGATCCTGATGGCCCGCTCGGCGTGGTCGCGCGCCTTGTAGAAGCGGCCGGAGGAGTACTCCAGCACGTAGAGCGCGTAGGCCAGGTCCTTGTACACAATGCACATCGCAGTATAGAGCGGTACCTCAATGATCCTGATGGCCCGCTCGGCGTGGTCGCGCGCCTTGTAGAAGCGGCCGGAGGAGTACTCCAGCACGTAGAGCGCGTAGGCCAGGTCCTTGTACACAATGCACATCGCAGTATAGAGCGGTACCTCAATGATCCTGATGGCCCGCTCGGCGTGGTCGCGCGCCTTGTAGAAGCGGCCGGAGGAGTACTCCAGCACGTAGAGCGCGTAGGCCAGGTCCTTGTACACAATGCACATCGCAGTATAGAGCGGTACCTCAATGATCCTGATGGCCCGCTCGGCGTGGTCGCGCGCCTTGTAGAAGCGGCCGGAGGAGTACTCCAGCACGTAGAGCGCGTAGGCCAGGTCCTTGTACACAATGCACATCGCAGTATAGAGCGGTACCTCAATGATCCTGATGGCCCGCTCGGCGTGGTCGCGCGCCTTGTAGAAGCGGCCGGAGGAGTACTCCAGCACGTAGAGCGCGTAGGCCAGGTCCTTGTACACAATGCACATCGCAGTATAGAGCGGTACCTCAATGATCCTGATGGCCCGCTCGGCGTGGTCGCGCGCCTTGTAGAAGCGGCCGGAGGAGTACTCCAGCACGTAGAGCGCGTAGGCCAGGTCCTCCTGCGCCGTCGCCACGTGCAGGCTGCTGCGGCCGAACACGCCGCGCAGCGTGCCCAGAGCCTCCTACACACATAAAGACATCATTAAAATAATATCTTAATAATAAGCATATCTTATATGCCATCGAAAACCATGTTCCAACCACCCCGACCAACGCTTTAATTGATTTAACCCGTCTTCCGATTCCGGATCACCCTGTTGTTCGGGAGATTTTGGGCAGTACGCGAGTACCGAACACAAAGGGTGTTCATAACGCGCTACTATTCGCTGTGAGCTCCAGGAACTCGTAGACGTTGACGCTACGCGTGATAAAAAACATATTGACTATGCAGACAGATAAATAAATAGATGGATAAGATTTTATTCGCATCAGAAAGAAACGCACAAAATGATTCAAATTTAAACAAGTAAAATAAATGGTACAGTAACTATTACATCAAAATGTGTGCCCCAGTGATGCCAAAAGTACGTAATAGAGCAATGTTCTGATTTAGGACTTAGGATCGCAATCAACGAAAGAGGCACGACTATAGCTTCAAAAAAAAAAAAAAATGAAGATAACTATTAAAATAGAAAAATTAAAAATTAAATTCAACGTAGCACTAGTTGCAGACACGCGCTACGAGTGCTACGTGTGCTACGTGTGCTCACCTCGTAGACGTTGACGCTGTGCGTGATGGAGTCGATGTTGAGCAGGTAGAAGCCGTAGTCGAGCAGCGCGGCGGCGTAGCGCGGGTGGTGCGGCCCGCACGCGGCGCGCGCGAGAGCGACCCCGTGCCGCACCACCAGCGCCGCCGCGCCGAAGCGACGCTTCACCACGCACGCCTTGCCGCACGCGCGGACCGCCTCGATCGTGATCCTAGAACAACACATACAAGTTAGACAAAAATAATAAAATGTTACATGATGATAAAGTTATCCCAACTAATATTATAAATGCGAAAGTAACTCTGTCTGTCTGTCTGTCTGTCTGTCTGTTACGCTTTCCCGCTTAAACCTCGCAACCGATTTTGATGAAATTTGGTACAGACAATCTTTAGACCCTGAGACAGAACATAGGCTACTTTTTGACCCATTCCAACCCCCCACTTCCCTGAAATGGGGGGGTGAAAGTTTGTAGGGAAAATCTAAACTACTTGAGTTAGACGCTTGAAATTTGGCATGCAGGTCCCTTAGTAAACTTGATGCTTAATTGCAAAAGGATATTGCGAAATTTCCACGGGAACGGGAATCAGCGGGAAAAAACATTCGTATAATGAAAACCGACATCCACGCGGACGAAGTCGCGGGCGGCCGCTAGTATGAAATATAAAATTAAGATTTATTAATCAGATTTTAAAGCCCGTTGCAGTCTATCGATGGCCGGGAGCCGTGACGACACCCGGATCGACCGGGTCGATGACCGCAGTACGGTACAAGGTCATTAATCAAAGAAAAAGACAACGTATTACGCCGACCCCAGAATCCGGCAAATGATGAATCTCTGTACTTACTTGACCGGCGTGTACGGGGTGAGCAGTCGCAGCGCGCGCAGCGACCAGGCGTGCGCGGCGCTGTAGTCGCAGCGCACGAGGGGCAGCGTCTGTGTACTCACTTGACCGGCGTGTACGGGGTGAGCAGTCGCAGCGCGCGCAGCGACCAGGCGTGCGCGGCGCTGTAGTCGCAGCGCACGAAGAAGAGCGCGCTGAACTCCTTCAGCACGCGCGGCAGCAGCGCGCCCAGCCCCCACACGCCCTGCCGCCCCGCGTTGAACCCACCCACTACCATGCTGTCCTCGTCGGGCGGCTCCTCGGTGCTGTAATCATCAATGACAAGAAGTGAATAAATATTCTGGCCCATCATCATATCATGTAAATATTGCCGATATAGCTACGCGGTAGTCGTAAAGATCGATATATACAGGGTGAATTCTTGAAATGGGTTTTGTAAGACAAGTACATAAACTGTTGTAGTAACAAGAAAACGTTGTTAGGCAACCAACGATAGACTGCAAAATTACTTTTTGAGATATTTTGATTGGCATTCTCAGATTTTAAAAAAGTTACAATCAGCATATACAGTCCTGAAACTGGCAGATTTTTTTTTCATGCCGATCGATCCTATCTCTTGTAAAAATCAAATGACTATATGGGACCATTTGAGGTTTGAGTACTTAAAATGTCAAAAATCGCAACAAACACTTTATATCAATCGCGACGAAAACGATAACGCGCGCTCGCGAAAGTGGCATCTTGGCTGCAGCTTAAGTCAGCAGTTGTCTTCGGGTTCTGTGTGTCTCTGATGCATGTTGCTCACCTGTCTGCCGGCTCGGGGTCGGTCTGCACGGCGACGTCGCGCGTGGCGGCGACGGCGCAGGGCCCGCCCGGCGCCTCGTCCGCCGCGTCCTCGGGCAGCCCGAGCAGCTGCAGCGCTAGCGAATACGTCTCGGCGGCGGCAGGGAAGCAGCAGTACGCCGACTGTGTGTTCAATAACCTGAAAAAATATAAATTATAGATGAAGAAAAGTAGTCGTGTCGGGCCGGCTCAGAATAGTAATAACCTATCGCCTTCCAAGAAATGGTAATTCTAGTGTGTGGGCAGTGTTTCCCTGTGAGCTATAACCGAAACATATTACCCGAATAATCTTATCTAACCCATGATCAGGCAGAAACTTTGCTATTGGGCAAGCCTAACAAAGACCATCCTCAGTCATTTGCAGATTTTTAAATCCTACAACAAATGCTCCATTAGACGAACCTGTGACAGCACTCGAGTGTGAGCCGCTTGTAATACGTGGTCTGCGGCTGCGCCTGGCAGATCTCGCGGCAACGCACCAGCACCTTCTGCGCGTCCGCGTACCACCCAGCCTCGTTTAGGAAGCCACCTGGAAACACAGGGATATCGTACATTTATAAGAGAGGTAGAGCTTAGTGGAACCTCCACTCGAATGAGCCGCTCTTCTGGAGAAGTACCACCTCCTTAGAGAAGACCACAGTTAAATAGCACTTGGTAACTGTTGTGCTATGTTTCTGCTAGTGAACAAGATCACCAGAGTTTAGTCTTAATAGCCATAATAGCCTTAATAACCTCCAAATGCAGGTACACTCCACAACAATCCAATAGGACTACAAGAATAGGGGACTGACCAAGCCGGAGTCCCAGGTGTATGAGACTGTCGCTGGGGCGGGCGCTCGCGTCGCACTTGCCGAGGTAGCAGTCCGCCAGCTCGGTGGACAGCTTCGAGCCATGTTCAATCACCGCCTGGAATCATACACAAGACCGGGTTAGCATTAGCTTACCACTATTATGAGATAGATCGAATGACAAAACTTGTAATATCATCATCACACTTTTTTTTATCCCGATGGAGAACGTTGTTACGCGCCATAGCGTACAGGTTAGCAAAACCTGCAGCAATGTGCGGGGCTCAGAAAACTTTTTGTCTCACTACCAACTAATCTTCTGGAGTTTCCTTCGTAGCCGAGCAGGGAGAGACCGGTATCCGCCTTATAAGGCAATTGACCGATCCATCCCTGGGATATAATCATTAACACCCTACTGCAGTCCAATACTGGACGTAGGCTCTACCGTGACAATACGCGTGGTGAGCGTGGTGACCGTTGTATGGTGACGACATTGTTGTTTCAACATTGCTAGGCATAGAAGAGGAAGACAGAGAAGAGGTCATCATCAACATCCTAGCGACTCTCCAGGTTGCATCCTCAGCCATTGCCTCGGAGTCCAGGGTACGCTACGACTTTAATTCCTGAATGGACCTGCCTCGTTATGACAATGGAGCAACTGTTGTCTGACGTCTGAAACCCTTAAAACTGAGAAGTCATATCACAGACAAGTTCAAGATATAATACGCTCTAGTATTGTTTTGGTAGACGACATGAGAAATCTGAACAATCTTATCATTATCTAAAGAAAGAGCTTATAAAGATAAGTTTGGTACTAATCTTGACAGTTAAACGCATTGAAATGACGTACAAACACGACAATCGTTGGTCGCCCTTCAAACCAAATTAAGAGTATTCGTTGATATTGACATTAAACTTGAGTACACGTCTGTCATTGAAATGATCACTTCATTTGAATAATAGAGGTCTTTGCCCTGCAGTGAGCCATCAATTGATTTATTTTTATGTACTTTTTTTTCGCATCCCGAAGACAGATAGCACTATAACATGTGATCGGTGCAGGGTTTGAAATTTCTAGATATGATGATGATGTCAGGAAGATATGAATATTTTATTCCATCATAGTTAGTTAGCTCCTAATTTTAATTCAGAAGTGCGCAATAACGCGTAACAATCCTATTTTTTGTCTAGATATAAAACACCGCATGTCAATTAAATCGGTCTACACGGAAGCAAAATAGAGCACCCAATTAAAACAATTCACGTATTTCCATTGAGCCTGTGCTTTTAACGGCGGTGTCAAAGATTACATGCATAGTCAATTAGTCCGATTTAAATAAGCCCGTTAACTGACGTACATTCTTGTAACTGAACCCACGAGTAGTCTAATGAACTTCCTATTTTTTTTATCCCTATCCCTACCTGCGGGAGATTAATAAGTATCAATGACGATAATCAACAAACCACGTGATGATAACAAGCGATATCTGAGAATGTTGCCATTGATACAGACCTACCTGATTTTGAAAATTCATGAGGGTCCAGAAAACAATTTTCAAAACAATTCCTTTTTTTACGATCTCAAGAGACTTTATTTACCAGGCACTGGATTCCGCATTAATATTGGCAGGACACAACCTGAGCAAACTGGGAGAGATCCATTTCACCTATTTGATAGGTTGTTAGCAATTTATCATTAACAGTTAAAAGTCAATTTTATTTTTAACAGTTAAAAGTCCTCCCCACGAATGTCGAATAGTAATAATTGCACTTTAACAGTTGTTCCGCACGTTTACTTAACAGCTGTTCGCGACAACTAATGATGCCGTAGTAAATGCATCAGTTAACTGGTTGCAATTAGTTAGACAATGATGCAGGGCGCCGCGTGACGCAACCGCATATAATATGCAGCCGTCATTCACGACGGACGGGTGCACGTGCATTATTGCACCTGACGTCGACAACAGTAAATAAGAGAAATTAATATGAATTCTTCTGTTATTTCCCTGTACTATATAGCGAGAAATCTTCATATAATAAATTATTTGCGAATAACATTTTGGCGCGCCCGTTTGTCTCCGGGTCAGAAACCCTGGCTACAAAACAAGGGCAAGGCAAGGGTCGCGGGTTCGAATCCCGCATAACTTACAGACTTCTTTGTATTTAGATTTCTACTATGGAAAAGGTATCTTATTTCATTTAAATCTCTCTAGGATTCTTTCACAATTAATGAACAGAAGATGGTCAGATAATTTTAACGATGAGAGTTTTTAATGGCAGGCGATATTTGCGACACTTGAGTGGGGTTATTGCTATTCAGTATGGGTTGTTGTTGTTTGTTATTGACATTTCCTTCCTCTTCCTCACGTATCCAAAAACTAAGAATGCCAGTAGTCTCACCTGGAAGCACTGGAGAAGCCTCAGCTGGGCGCCAGTGAACCGGAGCAGGCGCTCGACCGTGTCCAGGTCCGACAGCTCCGACCCCAGGATGCACAGCCGCTTCTCCTGCAGCATCTGCAACAACACAACAAAGTTTTATTTACCATCATCCTCATCATCATCATTGGCTTTTTCGTCTATTTCAAACGATGTAATCATTGACATGTAGAAGACAAGGCCATGCACTTTATTTTATTGTCTGTGCACACAGACCAATTCTAGAACGAAAGATTCTACAGCATATTCTACAGGTGAACACATGGATGGACACAGATCACATATTTGGCAACATTTAGTATGTTGCCAAAGATGTTAACGAGATCAGATATCACCTATGGCGGTGTAGGTAGACTTAATCTGAGAGAGACCTATCACAAACCACACTCAAACCAATTGACAATTAAATTTTTATTCCTAATTATTAATCACCCTTTCACCGAAAACGCTTTTATAAGCCATCATTCGCAAGAAGTGCAGGAATAAAATAAATGAAACATTGTGCGATTGATGTTAACCTGTGATTAGCCTACTAAGTATTACAAATGAAGAAGGTTTAATTCCTTGTCGTGCCGTACGGGGAACAAAACAACCCTACATTTATGTATGTACCAAGGCGACATACCAGCTGTTCCAATTAAGAATTCAGAGGCTTCAAATTAATTGCGTGAAACTTCGCAAAGTTCCCCACCTTCGCATACAAATTGCGTACATATGCGTAATCTTGGCAATTAACCCAGCATTCAATACTGAAATTGAATTAACCAGCTGCTCAAATGATAAACCGCTAGTTATGGCTGTAACAAGCTTGCGACGATGAAGCCATAATATTGTGATTACGTTGTAAGATACAGCACAATGTTGCACTTCGCCAAAATAAACTTAATGAACGTTGCCGCTATCGAGAACCGATATTTTACGACGGCAACAAAAGTCGCTAATAGACTATTTATTCAGTAGTCATTTACATCATTGTAGGGAGCGGAAGAGCCGGAGTCGATACACGATACTATGTAAAATGCAGTAAACGCAATTTTGTACGTCAACGACCGGCCTGCTGAATAAGAGCGATGTAAAAACTTGCAACATGACTACACTGTGTTTATTTTCGACGTGGACAACGACGATGCAAGGGATGAGCGATTTGGCATTCATCAATTTCAGCATTGGTGCTTTTTGGGCTATATTAAATACTCGAAACATACTTACTAAATGTTCTAGTTCCAGATTCCATTGCTATTTTTAATCATTAATTTAATTAATTTTATTCCGCATTGGTCAAATTGAAATTTCGCCTTATCGTCAGGTGAGCCAAACATCAAGTCTACGAGATAAATAACGATAAAGAAATTGTTATCATACAAATCGCGCCCTATGATGTCGGAGGCCAAGACCCGTTTCGGGTCGCTGAGCCAGCGTAGTAAGTAAGTATCATACAAATGAATGAATATCTTGTTTTCTTCCTCGAAGTTCGCATACATGGATGATTTAGGTCCACACATGGGGCGTGGTATAGTTTTGTATGCAAATCAGTCGCTCAAGCCATGCTGCTCGACCTACTTGCAGCATTCCACACAACTATTTCATGTCTGATGTGCTCCTTATTAGCATTTTAATCATACCAGTATTTTGGGACTAGACTACATACAAGAACGCAAAAAGCCAAGTATACTTAGTTCAGGACGGCATTATAAATATATAGGTATTATATCTCCATCACATAATCATCATCCCAACTAATATTATAAATGCGAAAGTAACTCTGTCTGTCTGTCTGTCTGTTACGCTTTCCCGCTTAAACCTCGCAACCGATTTTGATGAAATTTGGTACAGACAATCTTTAGACCCTGAGACAGAACATAGGCTACTTTTTATTTCGAAAAAAAGAAATCCACGCGGACTGAGTCGCGGGCGGCCGCTAGTGTACAATAAAAAACCTTAAAAGCATTAATACTGAAACTTGAAAGTACAACAAAGTTTTCAATAACTAAGAAAGTATCACTTAAATTCACGTGACCGTATTTCAATTTTCCTACAAAAACAAACACCTTACGTCAATTGCCTCTACCGTTAATAAATCCCACTTGACCCACCGCGACGAAATGCTAAAGCTTGCCACTTGAACCGGCCGCAAGGACAACGGCCGCGCGATAACCACGCAACTCTGTTTACTAACCGCCATCGCTCTCAAAGTCTCGCGCAACATACTAACCTACACCTATTGAAGTACTTATTTGCAAATTGGCTGAACGAAAAACGGTTTTTCATGGCTATATTTGAACGGGTACTAAAACTTTAAGCTGGTGTTTGTCTTGAGGTTAAATAAATAGCGTTAGCGTCCTAGGAAGTCCATTCATGATTTCATGCTGTATCTAAATCACCAACGGTTTATCTTCATCGTCAAAAGTCTCTCCTAGGTTATAACTATGGGTATTATATAACTACAACCCATAGTTAATTCGCTTGGCCGTCTTAACACAAATGAAAAAAAAAAAAAAAAACAAATTACGCGCTTCTTCGGAAAAATATCCAACGAACACACCTATCACTGTTACAAGCGAGAGTAATGACTCAATAGATACGAGAGTTGTTATGAAAGTCCACGTGACGGGAGATAATGACGGTCAATCTCATTCCATTCGCATCCAATCAGCGGCAAGGATTCACCCGATTGAACAACTGATTGTTATTGGCAAAGCCGTTGACAGCACTCATGTGATCGATGCGATTGTAATGCGAAATGACGCGAAGCAATTATAATAAACGGTAGAATCATAACAAGCCTTGAAAGAAATGCATAGGCAAGGTTGTTTCCAGTTATTATCGATACCCGTTGACGCTGAACAAATTCAAACATCAACATGTCTGATGAATCACTTAACGACTACTCACGTTTCATTTTCCTGTATTAATATTTCCCGAACCCACTGTTTTGAACCATTAAAAAAGTTATTAATGTCAGAATCCAGTTTGACGACCCAAAAGCTTATGTCGGTCATTGTTGTTTCAGAAGATACGTTAGTCCTTAATATTAACAACATGAGCATTGAGGTCAAAGCCACCAACCAGGCCTTTATTTAATCATTTTTACAAGGTCAGGAAAAGGTTTCCAACAATCATAAAAACAAAAATTAACGGTGTGTGAAGTGAATATAGAACCTCAAGTTATTGATCTTGTTTAAGCATAAATTTTATAACGTCTGATAGACGAAAATAGAGTGAGTAGGTTTCTTGCAAATATAGTCTTATAAAGAAATACTTTTGTCCTACCGGATGAGAACATTTTTTTAATTTTAGGTAATAGTAATTTCAAGCTTATAACATCTTGCCTTGCCTAAAAGCGGATTATATTAATTACGGCAATTTGTCTCTCTTCGTCTTTTCTCCTTGAGAATTAATTAGTCTATTAAGTTGTAGATATTTCACGAAAATGCGTTAAAATGAAAAATAGAAAAACAACTATGAAAATTTTACGCATAAGTAATTTTATTAAGTCCCTAATCTAGTGCCAGTTAAGAATATTCCAAAAAGTACGATGATATAATTAAAATAAACTTATAGGTCCAGGTTAACTGGGAACAGTGCAGGCAACTATTGATGAATTAATGTGCCCAAGTGTACGATGGTATAATTAAACTTGGAAGAAATTTCCTTATTTCTGTTTTTCATAATCATCGCTGTGTTAAGGTCACGTTCATGAAACGTTTTCCCAATGGCCACGGCCTCTCGACTCGGTGTTAACATGTAACACACGTTGATAGCGCTAAATCTATTTGCACACTAATTACCTGTGTTAATAAGTCATATAGCGCCAGTCAAGCCTTGTCAATGGATTAATTAGGACAATTAAGCCACAATATAAAAATACCGTGTCATGGTGGGCATTAAAGTATAAATGACAATCAAAATACAATCATTTTCCAAAGTCTTATAAAAGATTAAAAAATCTAATTATTGGGACGGTTGCATTTTGCAATGACGAAGTCCTTTGTCAGTACTAGAATGACTTTAGTTTCCATTTAAAATTAAATATTAGAAAAAAATTAAGTATATTTTAAAGAATCTCAACTTCCTAACATATTTGAAAACAGGCAAACTCACAACATATCAAGGAGAATACAAGCAACGAAATACACGTAATAAAAGTTTACACCGGCCTTTGAGTCTGTGCCAATTTAACTCGAGCTTCAATTGGCACTGTTATTAGAATTACGCGCGTTTGTTGAACTAATACAGACCATTAGCGTAGGAGTTATGAGATACTGGGTGTCACAGGAACGTGGTTTTCAGGTCGTTGTAGTGCTTTTGTAATTTATCTTACTTTTCAAAAGGGCTCTGCAAGGAGGAATACCAGGACCTTATTTATTTCTGTCATAAAATCAATTTAAGAAGAAATTATTTTCAAATATATTAGCACACAAAACTTGAAGAAACTCAGCTTAAGAACTAATATAACCTTCTTTTTCAAGGAATGAAAGTCGAGGTAAGGGAATGCTGAATGTCAATAACTCAACAAAAATACAGATAACATACGTCCATGACTAATGCTAATAGGATTATTTTCAAAACATACCATATCGAGACAAAACACTAAGAAAAATAAAACAAAACATTACAAAAGTGTAGGTATGTGCACTAGTATAGACGCATACGTAATTGTTACTGACTCCAAAAACAACGTTCTTCTCGCACTAATACCGACCGACATTGTAGCAAACGCAACATTTTGCGGATGATTTACAAACAAACACCAGACAAACGGAAATAGTTTAGGTGAAAAACATTATGTGCGTAAACTGCCACATTGTTGCTGTGTGATACTCGGAATCCATGGTCATTATCAACAATGTAGTTTACATCGGCCATTCCACGGGCAGAGAACACTTTGTTCTTTTTGGACTTACAAAATTAAAGATTTAAAAGGAGATAGTTGGAAAGTCAAATTTTGAAATTTTATATCATGCTCAGTCGCTTATGTGCAGTCAGGGACATGCCGCTTTTAATTTTTGAAAACTTCTTAATTCTTAATTTTGTTTAATAATGCGAAAACACGTTTTAAAAAAAGTCACACCAATTTGAATTTGTATGCAAGACGGCACGTTGATTGCTTATTATCAAGACGCGTTGTATGAATCACCTTTAAATATGTTATTCCTTTTTTAATAAGGAAAACATAACATCTTAACGAATTCCCGCTTTGTATTTAAGTCACATTCGTCTACTTGTAAGCTTGTAACCGTATCCCTAATCGACGGATTGACATGGACGCGACCTTTGCAGTGAATGCGGAAGAGCTCGGACCGGTTGATGATTGCAGCGGTGCATTGAATTATCGCACGGTCTGATGCATCTTTTGGGTTCAAGCTTTCTTACGATGAACATTAATAAAATATCCTTCTGATTTTGAAAGTAAAAATTTCCTGTTCTTTTATGTATTGCTGTAGACTGTTTTATAGACTCAAGAAAAAATATCTTGAAATTAATCAAACGTAATCGCTTAAGGAAGCAATAACATTAATTTATTACCTAAGAGCAAATTCTGTTGATCTGAACTTAAAATTTCAGTAATAATTACTTCCTAAAAATATATTAACTACAGAAAAAAATAACAGAACATAATACACTTGGATTCAGTTAATCGATAAACTCGGCAACAAAATTAACATTCAGTTCGTTATCAATGAATCCTTCATTAATTTTCATTACATTGTAGCTTCAACAAAGTCTTGAATGCTTCTGTTACAATTACCACGGACTTTCTCAAGACATACAAAGTAATACATAGAAACATTTTAACCCTTCGTCCAAGTATGGCGTGAATAACAACGCTATTGATATAAATGAAAATGTCACAAGCAGCACAATTAAGCGTTGCCCGTTGTACACAGTCGGCAATGTAAATGCAGCTGTTATTTATACTTGCAGCCTGCAAGCGCCTCGTCTAGGGTTGCTGTTATGTCTAAGACTTCAGGGAATCAATCTTAAATCTGCTTATGTCAACAGGCAGTCTTTCAACAAATCCTATTGAAATCTTTCTCTCTCTCTGTCTCTTTCCGTTAATAAGATTATGTCGTCTTATGGTGGAGTCAACTGAATTTCTCGGTTCCTTTACAGTAAATAGCTTTTATTAATAACACCTTTCTGAAAGGACTACCTTTCAGCTAAACCTAAAGGATTAATATGCCATACAATAATACTTGGATTAGAAATAATCCCACAAGTGCCGATTTTCTTAGATTAGAGATCGAATAGAGTCTATCATTATTGTCTACTCAATAGACGCTAGATTTATTAGATGCGACAGTTGCAGAAGCAGCCCTACACCCGTCGTGCCTTGTAAGTTGCATCGCATGGTACATTGTTGTGGCCTGCAGTCATTGTTTTTGCGTCGCTTACGTGCACGGCTTCTGCAAATGTTGCATTACCTACGCAGACAAGATGCTTGTCATGCACTATACTTTGATGTTGCTTTGGAGTTACTGCCGTTACATTGTATCAATGGGGCCTTTGGGATTGTTTTGGATAGGATTTGTCATACAGGACTAATAGTTAAATTAGACTTATGAATTTAAGAAAAACAGCACATACAGAGATTATACCCATTAGCAGCTAAAGACTATTTAAGTGGTCACACCGTATTTCAAAGTAACAGCCCCCAAACTCACGGATCTGTTTAATTTAATATGTTGGACAATATATCATTAAGTTAAAAAAAAAATTGAGCCCAATTTATGATCAAATTGAATTAAGAAAACTTAAATAAAATTCTGCATAATCGAAGACCTTCTAAAGGATATAAAAAATATGCTAATTATAATGACCGATCGAGTTCCTCGAAGCAAATTTGGTAATCAGGTCTTGTCTTATGCATGGCATCGTAAGAGAAGTCTGTGGGTGTTAATTGCGGAACTATTAGCTGTATATCGGCCGAGTAAATACCCGCAGGTAATCTGTTATTGCTGACGCGAATAGCCTAGCTGCCAATATGTGCTATTGTTTCATCACACGCCAGCTAGTGCTGGGCCTAGACAAAATATAGCGATGGCGGAATTTTATATGTTGAAATTTAATGGATGGTAATGGACAGGCACTGTAAAAAGGTCACGTCACGTGGTCAACATGTGTTTTGTTTTGGAATTTAATTCAATGCTCAAACGCTAGTTACACGACAGTGATTTCTGATTCGATTTACCTGCCTCAATAATTCATTCTATAGCCGCTAAAAACTTCAACATAAAGGTGGGTTCTTGTCAGGTCTTGAGCCATCCCGATTGTGCTACCGCTAACAAAGAACAAAAGAAAGTGATTTCTCAATTCCTTTTTTTTAAATTAATGTATATGAATTAACCACCGAACCACGAGAGTTAGCAACACTAGCACTAGTACTAGCGATGCGCCGGCGCATACTCGCGCCTAATGGTGTCATCGGACTGTCAATGCCATCGCAACCGATTGGTGCCATCCGAGTGCATCGTATGCGGCGACGCGGTGCCCACTGGATCATTAAGCAATGCAGTTAATCATTACAGTTGCTGATATATGAAGAACTCATAGACTGTATTAATGATTTAAACACCAATCTACAAGAGATAGCAACACTAGTAATAACGATGCGTCGGCTTATACCGTCTAATGGTGTCATCGGACTGTCAATGCCATAGCAATCGATTGGTGCCATCCGAGTGCATCGTATGCGGCACGGTGCCCACTGGCTCATTAAACAATGCAGTTACTAGTTACGTTAGACATCATTACAATTGCAGATATTTGTAGAATTCATAGATTGTATTAATGATTTAACCACATCTACAAGAGATAGCAACACTAGTTCTAACGATGCGCCGGAGTTATGGTGTCATCGGACTGTCAATGCCATCGCAACCGATTGGTGCCATCCGAGTGCATCGTATGCGGCGACGCGGTGCTCACTGGGTCATTAAGCAATGCAGTTAATCATTACAGTTGCAGATATTTGAAAAATTCATAGACTGTATTAATGATTTAAACACCAATCTACAAGAGATAGCAACACTAGTTCTAACGATGCGCCGGAGTATCCCAACTAATATTATAAATGCGAAAGTAACTCTGTCTGTCTGTCTGCCTGTCTGTTACGCTTTCCCGCTTTAACCTCGCAACCGATTTTGATGAAATTTGGTACAGACAATCTTTAGACCCTGAGACAGAACATAGGCTACTTTTTATTTGGAAAAAAAGAAATCCACGCGGACGGAGTCGCGGGCGGCCGCTAGTATTGTCTAATGGTGTCATAGGACTGTCAATGCCATAGCAATCGATTGGTACCATCCGAGTGCATCTTATGCGACGGTGCTCACAGGGTCATTAAACAATGTAGTTACGGTGATATTGCCGTGGCAGATATTTGAACCAGTCATAAGTCTCGTGGAGTGTCTCCCAGGATAGCGTGCATCTCCGTAAGGGAGTGAAGATAGATCAATAATGTACAAAAAACATATGTACAAAAATGATAAAAAGTTCATGGGTTTGATTTAATTGAAAAAACTGTACCGTAAACGACGAAAAGTGTACTAAAATGCTAAAATTCTTGTCAGATACAACCTTGTGTTCTTCATAAAAAGTTGAAAAACTTGTCTTCGCGATAAGTAGTTACCATGCGATTTAATCATGTGAATTTTATAACCAAATAAGATTCCGTGTGAAAACTTGTACCTACTCAATCTTGGAGAAAGCATGAAATATGTAGAGCTATAAAAATGAAATGTTTTGATGTACATTTTTATGACCGCCACAGACTAATAGACTTTCATTTAATGACATTGTGTCACTTCATTTCGTGGAAATAATGAACTTAAATACCGGTCCATTCTTTGGGTTTTGAATTAAATGTTGAACTAATATTATATAATATTTTGTGTTTGTTTTTAACTCGTGACAATCAATTTGCATATTCGTCCTAACATCAGCAATCAAACAGAAACAAAAGGAATCTTACATAAAAACAAGAAAGAAAAATATCGTGTATGATCTTTAAAAATACCTTAAAATTCATGTCAACCGTAAATGTCATGTCCTTTAGTTGTTAGTGTTACAAAATAAGTATAATTTAAGCGACATAGGTAAAAGCAAAGCAGCAGAAACATTGAAAAATATGCAAATCCGCAGGAAATAACCTTGACAAAGTATTCGTTTCGACGAGTTATCATAACAATAACAAACATGGAATTGTTTTGGTTAAGCACTACATTGTAAATAATGCGAAGTTATTTATAGTTATATTCATCGCCAAATTAATATCCTGAAGTCAACGCCACTATGAAGACCCAAAATTACGAAGTTTTTTAATTTATACGAGAGATGATGTGTGGCTAGCTGCTAATTAAAACAAAAAACAAAAAAAAAACAAAAAAGGTTTTTGCAAGCTTAAACGTTTCTTGTGAAAACCCTTTTTTTCTACAGTAATTATAATGAATATTCCACTTTATTATTATTTAAAAGTCATCATTTATTTAAAAGACATCATTTGTTGTTTTGATTTATGACAATTTTAGAAATGGCAAACAAGTAACATTGCATTTGCTTATCTCGTAGAAGGTAGTTGGACGAAATACAAATAGCCCGTATGATAGCGATAAGACACATTGGGCACGCGACCCCTATATAAATAATATTTATAAATATTATATGATGCGCAATACCGCATGTAACATTGTTTTAAGTTTACTATGTAAGCTTTTAGAAAAAGCAAATACATTTGTTCGGAGCTGCTGTGTTTATTGAGACTGCTCTTTATAGCTTCCGATACAGCGAGATAGGTTACCGAATAGCTGTATGAGTGATGCTTTAAAATGCGTCTCATCAGATGCTTTCTAAGCACTTTTTACTGCTTTAAGCTGCTAAAGAGAGATGCTAATTTGAGAGATCTATTGAACCTTTAATATAACTTGCACAAGTCCTAAGAATTTCACACTCATGTTTAAATTATTTCAGAAAACCGTATCAAAAGGTAAATGCTGCCGCAGGTAGTTCAGGCACCCATGCCCTGCTGAAAGTTATTCTTGTCAAAAAAATGTGCTTAAAAGAAAGGTCGTGAAAAGATTAAACTATAGACAAAAAATCATCTGGTAGGTGCCGATGAACATTGAACTGTTTGCCTGCACAAAATCTTTATCTCCGTATACTGCTTTCTGCCTCTAAATATCAAATTACTAGCGGTCGCCCGCGACTCGGTCCGCGTGGATTTCGATTTCCAATAGCCTAAAGCCTTCCTCGTCAAATGGACTATCCAACACAAAAATAATTTTTCAAATCGGTCCAGTAGTTCCTGAGATTAGCGCGTTCAAACAAACAAACAAACAAACAAACTCTTCAGCTTTATATATTAGTACTAGCGGCCGCCCGCGACTCCGTCCGCGTGGATTGCGATTTCCAATAGCCTAAAGCCTTCCTCGTCAAATGGACTATCCAACACAAAATAATTTTTCAAATCGGACCAGTAGTTCCAGAGATTAGCGCGTTCAAACAAACAAACATACAAACAAACAAACAAACAAACATACAAACAAACTCTTCAGCTTTATATATTAGTATAGATAGATTAGTATAGATATAAGTGTCTCATTTGCCTAGGTGGCATTAAAACAGCCAAGCAAGCAATGCTAGAGTGTCCGGCTAGTTTTGTAACAGCGTACTAAATAAAGGCGCTTGGCAAGGTCGGGCTACAACGCTCGCCAACACGGTTCGCGCAACTCCCCTCACCTGTGATATGATTTATTTAGGTATTGTCCTATGTTGTTGCTAACAGCACCCGTTTTAGATGGCTAGACAACTTAATTAATAGTATTTGTCGATATAAATATCTCATCAGTTAGTTGAAACCCCAAGTATTTGAATTTACTTGGGGTTTCAACTAACTGGGCTGAAGGAGCAACCCAACCATACAGTGCAGCCTTGGTTGGTCCTGTGTCTCTTCCTACGTGGTGTAGATGTAGAAACACACTTAGCGGAAAAAACGCGACTAAAATTCATTTGCTATGAAATATGACGCGACGTAATTTTGGCTCAGTGTGTCCTCCAATAAAAATAATGCGGACGTAATCCCGCCGAATCTCGGTCGCGTTTTTTCAGCCTAGTGTGTTTCTATAAAAACAAGTTTAGTATTAACTAACGTGCTTCAATTTGAATATCATCCAAAATATAACGTATTTCAATTCAATTTGAATAGAAATATAACTCTACAACTATGGTTTTTCGATTGTTTTTTATAGCTCACGTAAAATACGAGAAACTACGTTAAATCATAAGCGGAAAGTTAGCTATAAAAACCTACAAAATATTAAAACGATACCAGCATCATAACAACATTACGTAAACTGTAAATTGCAATCGATACAAGAATTTTCATCGATTAGCCACGGTGACGCAATTTATCATGATTGTTTACACGAAAATGCCAAAATGTTTCTATGAAAATTTTAATTAAGTTATAAAACTTTTGACATTTGATTTGGTCTTTCTCTTTTCAAATTACATAATATTTAGATTTAAGTTTTTATTACAAAAATCGATATGTGTAGTAACATACTAAAAGACCCGTTCCGTGACTTGTTTACCAGCTATAGCTACATACACCCTACTTCATCGTCTGAGGTGGCAAGAGAGCGTTTTCATTAACTCCCCTCTGAAGTAGTCTGCTCTTTTTAGGGCAGCTATTGCCTTTAGCAAGGTTCACGGGTTCACTGGCTGTTGAGCCTTGTACCTCGCCCTTAGTCAACAAGCTGTGGGGTTCCTTTGAGCTTAAAGTTAGCCATGCAAGAGCCTTAAGCAAACCAGCCTTTACTTGAAATGCTACACTTCGGTCAAAAGAGTTCAAAGGAATTACGATCAAAAAGATTTACTAATAATGATTTTAAGATGTGAACGCATTATTTCAAAATCAAACTATAACTATTTAAATATAATTGAACACACTACATAGTCTTTCGTTTGACAAAATTGATCAGTAAATGGAAGAGGAAAAGGTTACTAAAGCAAATCTCACGATTCCCACTTTACTTCTCTTTCGTAAATCCTGCCAAAACAAAAACAAGTCTTTCTAAATAAATATTATGTAACGATGATGAAAATACCGTGTGGAAATCTGAGCACGTGGCCATTTGTTTGAAATCTATGTGGCGGAAAATACTTCCAATGTATTTTATGTAACAATGTGGGCACAATATGTGACATGAAGTAGACGAAAGTTAAGGTCAAGGGCAAGTTGAACGTGGTTAAGTAGCAAATACGTTTAATATAAAGAGTACATAACGTTTATAAAGTTATAAGATTATATTCAAAGGAAATAGACAATACGTCCTAGTAGAACAAGATACACAACTCCCTAAACATAAACCGCATCAAAATACTTTCAAGGAACTAAAAATTTGCAATTAACCCGAATAAACATTTTCACCGTTTATACAGCTTTCGCATTACTTTGTATTAATGTTCTGTCAGTTTGTTACATAACCCTGCAGACATTGATAATGCCACGCGTTCCAAACGTAGCTGCATAAACTTTGAATATTTCAACCGAATAATTAACACGAGTGAAAATCAGGTTAGCGTAATATCAGGCCCGTACGCAAACAATTTTAGTCCGAGCTATTTTAGGTTATCGATATTTGAGTCAACGTTTCAAGGATTCTGTTAATGTAGGTATTACTTACACTGCAACTGAATATAAGCGGAATGGGAACATTTGTAATGGAAATTGGGCAACTGTTCATTAATACTGCAGTTATAGTTTCTCATGCATCATCAATAAATCATGTGGGCGTCATTATTTCTGACTGGGTGGCATTTATTAAATTTATAAACACATTCGTCTCTAAATGCTAGTATAAATAATTATTCATATTCGCATTTCTTATCTAGATCTATCCAATCTCCGACCGGTAAATTGCCTATATCACATTATTATCAGGAATTGACTTGAATCAGGTCCACCCTGTTTATAAGTTATAACATAAATGAACAACTCAAAAGATTAAGGCAAGATTTGTCCCTTTTCCCGCAACAAACAACTAATATTTATGTTTTCGTCAATAATGTCCTTCAGAAAACGAGTATTACGAGGATAAATCAAGTGAAATCACGTAGATTATTTATATCCCTCGTCCTTCGTAGAAACTAACTACTCCGCAAAAAAAAGAAACTAGAACATTAACGCCAGCCAGTGTTTATGCGCAGAAAAAACCACCGGAGATTGTGGGATGTGGTCAGACCACAGACTCGCAAATTCTCAGCCGTGCGGTCGGCGACCACCACGCGGACAATGCCAATTGTTGCCTGTGAACGATCACCGTAAAAAGACTATTCAGGGTCGGCAATTGCCAGCCACGTGACGTCATTGAGCTAAAATTATCAGTGCACGCGAACGGCTGCCGGGTCATTTGAAGGAAAAGGATTAAAGGCCCGTCAATTTGGGAGTCGCGCGACAAGCCATTTGTCATGTCATCAACTGGGAGAGAGATAAAATCATTCAGAATAATGCAAACGAAAACTTACAGTACACGGGCAGCAGGGGTAATGTACCAATTCTCGAATGTTTACAACTAAAGGTTTATGCGAACAATTATGTGTCTGCTCAAAGATGTGTTCAAACAGATTCTATAAATATTAGTTAACTTGATTTTATACAAAAACACTTCAAAAAGAGTGGGAAAGGATATTCTGGGATAATGTAGGTACAAATCTGTACAAAAGTTGAGAATACTATGAGAATTCAGAATACAGAGATAAACCTGACATAAATACCAGCAAGTTTCTACCACGTACCTGTTTATACATTGGTAAATTAAAACATGCTTCCACCTATCCAAAGACTTTCATTTCCAAACTCCATCCATTCACTTCCTGTCTATTCTTAACCAGATCGATGTTGCTAGCTAAGTTAAAGACAAGAGTAATTAAACTTGCTCAGCCGATGGTGCGGTAGAGACCTTGACCGCCGCCCGCGAAACACTACACTAGGTCAACGTACTGCCGGTGATGCCTAAATACCGAGCTCTGAGCAAATGGTGGCAAATTGGCAATAACAGCATGAGTGCTTGTATGAACAGATTTTTTCTATGATGATTCAAATGGTAAATATGTAACATGTAAGGTTTGTTGTAAGTTCTATTCATGTAATTTAGGATCCACGTCGTACTTTAGAACCTGCTTCAAATTGAATATCTAGATAATATGATAAGACAAATGGCATCATCAATGTTGTGGATACGTGAATTTTACACCAAAATTAACAAGTTTACTTGCCTAAGTACAAAGATGTCAATAATTCTCAATGATAAACATGTTTACTTTTTATCACGTGAAATCATGTTGATGCAGCATATTACAAAAGATACGTAATAAAATAGCTGCCTCCGTGGTTTAGGGGTCACGGCGCTCGCTGTGCTTAAACCTCAGAAGTCATGGGTCCAAGCTGTTGGTCCGACTATGATCTACATTGTCTGGTTTTCCTTATAAGGGTTACGGAGGTCAGACGACAGTCGCTCCATTGCAATAACCGGGCCGGTCAATTCGGCCGGATAATGAATGATGATGATAATAGATACTCAATATTTTGTATATCGAGCAAGGAAACTACGAAAATATTTTGGTCTGTTTGACGTCTTGAAATCTCAAAAACGATAAGCAAGTATCATAACTGATAATGCCGCTAACTGATAAAAGATCTATCGATATCAAAGTTGCAAAGGCTATCAGTCTTGACTCTTCATTTTCATTGTCTCCAGAATTCATTTAAAAGAGAAAAGGCAGGTTATTAGAGTGCTCATAAAGCTTAAAGTATTCCATTCTATAAGGAAGAAATTGTCTGCAATGAAACCGACTTTGTATTGTATGCAATGTAGACAAACAACAACAAAATTGTTACGCAGACAGGATTGTTCCAGAGTTTCCTCCTCATGATTCATGTAACAACTGACGAGCGACACACATGCATTACGTGATCCATTCTACAAACATTACATATAAACAGAGATTGACGTACTTGATAGATTTCATAGATAAAAATTAAGGAATATTCCTAGCATTCGTGCGACGTTACTTCCATTTCAAAATTACCGGGCCGGTTATAACTCGGCCTTGGTACATTACGAGCTATAAATTGCAGTATAAACACTGAATAAATTATTACACGCAGAGCTCAGTCGCGCTGTTTAGATTAAGCATTACGATTTGTTGGAAATGAAATGGAATAATTTGTTCAGAAAATTGATTTACCTACTTAGTTTACTCTTTTATACGGCAAAACTTTCAAAACACGCAGTCCGTTGGTCGATTAAATTACTAAGTTCTGTTAAACGCACAGACATTTTGACTTTAAATGCTAGCAACCGTACATACAAAACTTCCGCATTGACAATAGCAGTGTGATAGCAATGCGGTAAAATTGCACGTTAACCTTACGGCTTACGCCAATGCACTAAAGTCGATAATCGATTGAAACACACGTGACGAGCATATGATAGTTTCAATGCACAGATTTAACTCATCTGTTATCTTATTACGACCATATATTTAACTCCTACTACTATTATAAAGGCGAAAGTTTGTATGTATGGATGTATGGATGTTTGTTACTCTTTCACGTAAAAACTACTGAATGGATTTGAATGAAACTTTATCACAATATATACTTTATTAGTATATTTTGTTTTATTTCACTTATGATAGTAATGAATGAACTTATTATAATTATCTATACAAATATTATAAAGAGGAAAGGTTTGATTTTTTGTTTGTTTGTTTGTTTGTATGAATTGAATAGGCTCCGAAACTACTTGGCAGATTTGAAAAATTCTTTCACTGTTGGAAAGCTACATTCACCCAGAGTAACATAGGCTATATTTTATCCCGGTACGGGAAGTAGTTCCCCCGGGACGCGGGTGAAACCGCGTGACGGGCCGCTAGTTATACATACATATGTAGGTATAATAAATAATGTGCACTAATTCAATTTTAAATTCACACATGTCAACAGTGCTATATTTCCGACCAGTTCGAACTATGGCGTGGACACATCTCACAATCTACGAGTAAATCTATGACAATGACTAAACGACTCTACTGCGCTTCAGTAGTTTGTTTCAGATGAAGAGTGACAGCTTGGTTTACTGTACTAGCACGGTTTTTATATACATATTGCAATGCTGTTTTCATCGGTTGCATCACGGTGTTACGACGGAGTTTGATAACCTTAACTATGGTCGGCCTTTCAACAGGAACTGTTAAATTGATTGCTCTTTACAATGTCACAACACATTTCGCGAATTCGGATCTTTTCAATCATATGACATAAGATACATAACCATGTAAATGGACGAAAATAAAACGATAAATAAATAGCAGATCATACTACAAACAACGTTATTTATGAAAACGTTGTTCTGTATGTAATTAAAAAAAATATTTTGGCTACGGCTGCGACAGTCTATTATTGTTTTACCCTAGCCATCGCAAGGGTAAAAGTCAAAACATGTCTGAGAATGCTTCGCATTTTAAAAATAAAATCTTCACATAGTAGCGAAAAGCTTGCAATAACTCACAAATAGAATCGACTAGTCAACGATTAACTCGAGCTCATTATTTATACCGTGATCATGATCAACTACAATGTTGCACGGAATCAAGAGAAGCGTTTCAAAAAACGACAAAAGCCAACAGGAAAGGGCCTTCGAGCCTTATTTGGATTCCGTCGCAATCTCTCATCGCACGCATACCTCTCGGACCATAGATTTAAATAGTTAGATATGCCTCGACTTAAAAAAACTGTGACTGAGAAATTATTTTGATTCACGTGACTTGCGTTCCTTGGACTAACAAACCAATTGCTTAGCCCAAACTAAGCTCGAAGCTTGAACAGACCCTCTCTGATCACTAGACCAACGAGCCTGTCAACGTAATGTACGTTGGTTACTAAGGTAATCTCGCGATGTGAAGCGACCTTCGCTATAATTACAGGGCTCGTGTCAGAACGGGTCAAGTATGGCGAGGGCATATTTTACAGTTTAAATCTCGGCCTCGGAGCAGTCTCTGGCTAGAACCCGGAGCTTCTAACGCAACACAACCAGTCGGCAATTAACACAAACATAATTGCGACGGTCGCCCGCCGCTGCAAAAACGCACGGTGCGTATGCGCAAGTGTGCAAACGGGCCACCGGGTAACCGCGTTGGCAGAGCCTAGAATGCCTGCCTAGATGCTGCCCAGTGTGAAACCGACTGGCACACATCTACGTGCAGACAGCCCGTCAATATTCAATATCACGCATCAGATTTGCGGTACACGTAAATTCGACATAGAAATTGTCAAAGTGTAACATTTATCTTTTACTAGCGGGCGCCCGCGACTCCGACCGCGTAGAAATCGGTTTCCGCACAAATACATAATGTTAAACAATAGTCTAAAGCCTTCCTCGACTTATGGACTATCAAACGCAAAATTTGGAATTTTTCAATCCTAACCAGTAGTTCCTGAGATTAGCGCAAACAAACAAACAAACTCTTCAGCTTTATTATATTAGTATAGATTTAATTAAGACTAGCGGCCGCCCGCGACTCCGTCTGCGTGGATTTCGACTTCCAATAGCCTAAAGCCTTCCTCGTCAAATGGACTATCCAGCACAGAAATATTTTTTCAAATCGAACCAGTAGTTCCTGAGATTAGCGCGTTCAAACAAACATACAAACAAACTCTTCAGCTTTATATAATAGTATAGATTTGTTTTTTTTCATAACTTTTATCATAAACTCCTTTCCTCTTATAATTAGAGATAGGAATTACAAACTCTGCTTCACGGAATCAAAAAACGCAGCGTTGTAGGCCAAGGACCGCACAAGTCTCTCGAGCTACAAGAGGTATGTGAAAAGAGGACCACCTGCTATGTTCCTCGTAAACAACTCTCAGTAACCTAGTACTTTACTTGACTGCACTTGCTCAACAACATTAGGCCTTGGGCACAAAAAATGCATATTAAATAGCAGGCTTCATAATGTGACGGTGGAAAAAAATTCTAGTCTCGTCTGGTTAGTTTAAAAGTTACCTTTTACGTCAAATGGGCGATTTCCATAATTTGTGTCTCGGGAAAAATAGGCTTAAAAGAATTTGGTTGCTTAGATACATTTGTGAAAAGTGTCAAATAACAACAATATTCAAACTCTGTTAAGTTTTCATTTACCGAGAGATACATATATTATTGAAACCTGCAATTGGGTATTTGACTGCATACTAAGATTAAAGACGAAATCAAAAATTAGGCAAAATTTTTTATCTCACAGTTACTATTGAGCTTTTATCAAATTATTACAGCTAATTGAAGTTAAAAGAGTATTGATTTGACACAGATGCTTATCTGACGTCACGATTCAATATGCGATTTTTGTCATTTCTAGTACTCAAACCTCAAATGGTCCCTTAGAGTCATCTGATCCTTACATGAAACAGGATCGATTGGCATGAACAAAAAATGTTGCATATTTCAGCATTTTCTTTGCTGACCGTAACTTTTTTCCAAAATCTGTGAATGCAGATCAATACACCTCAAAAAGTTGTGGATGTTTGCCTAACAGCGTTTCCTGAAACTACAACGGTTAATGTACCAGCCCCTCAAAACCGATTTAAAAAAAATCCACCCTGTATACAGAGGTTTTGTTTTAATTAAATACTACGAAATAGGTTAAGAACCACTGCATCTTATTAAAAATGTTCAAATGTCAACAAGTTGTGGTAGACAATTCACTTTTTTTGTTATTTAAATTCACTGAAAATGTATGAAGATGTTGAATTTTTGAACTTCAATAAAACCAAGACCAATGACCCTACAGCTTTGGTGTCATAATAATAAATACTCCGGGGGACAAGTTCTAACGAAATACAGCAATTTTTTTTGTTGGCCGGCACTTTCATATTTGGACCAAAAAAGATGATGTCCTTACGCGACTTAATTTCGGCATTGTGTGTCATCCTTCATTTAAAATATATTGCAGCAAGCGTAGTCGCGCCGATCTTACGTCGCGGTTTTTAGGCTTAGTGTGTTCCTCCACTTAAGTGTTCTAATATCTAATTACTCATTCAACTTCGCGACAACTTTTTGTACCCTAGCGCTAATTTAAAATGATTCATGCTTGATCAAGTAAAAAACAAGTTATAATCAAGAGCCGATCGAATTAGAATAAATAAGCTCTCTGATTCACTTCGTCTTAAAAACTTGTGAAGTGTTGTCGAGCAAAAAAGTAAGTATAGGGTGCTTGACTTATCCGGTACAAAGGAAGCCAAGCGGTTAATATTCCTTACTAGTAGAATATTAATTGTGTTGGGCCTCTGTATCAAAGAGAAGACGCGATTTCTATACAAATAGAAACATAGTAAGAAATCGTTTTGGCAGCTATGAAGGTGATGTTGACACTACCATTCAAATCGACTTTCTAATACTAATGAAAGAAAGCTATTTTGTCTGGCTCGCTAAGAAGTTTATACAAAAATTCACACTACTTAATTATACATATTAGTAGTCGGTAAACGTATACTTATATTATAGGAGATACTTTCATATATTTTTTTATAATAGTACCTAGGTGAGGTAGCAAATGATCGGAGGCCTTACCATCAAGTCTTAAAGCGATCTTTAAACAAGTGAGTAAAAGGGATGCCGCTTTACATGATGTAAGGCGGCATCTCTCTTACTCACTGGAATCCGTCCTGCTATAACGGCTGGCAGTAAGCCCCCCAGATGGATTGCCTGATGGTAAGAAATCAGCGACGCACATGGACACTTGCAGCACCAGAGGAGTTATAAGAGCGTCGCGGCTTTTTAGAAGGGAGTGCGATTAATACATACATGCTTATAGATATATATTTTGTTGATATCTGCAACAATTTAGCAATTTAAATGGAGCACGATGGATGTACTCGTCTCGTATCAAGTGGACCAAAGTAGGTCTCGTTTCAAGTCTAGCATTCAGTCTATCATTATAGCAACGCGATAACAGCCTATAATAGCTGCAATATTACGAAGGCGACACTATAACGGATCCTAATAAGGATCATATTCATTAACTGGATAGGTTATTTTGTTAGTTCGTATAAGGCTAGTTGGTAGATCCACTTCTGATATAATCTAGTTACTTTTTCTTACGTAAAATGTTTACGTATATATTTTATGTTTTGTAGCAGCTGTAACAGTAATTAAAAAACGAATATATGTACCTACATATTACCACAAATGGTCATAAACCTCTTACCTCATGTTAACAATTACACTTACTCATAACCTTTTATTTATCATGCGAATACGCGACAAAACTTATTTGAATGATGGCTAACACGCAAGCACACAATATCTGGTCAATTGGGACATTATTAAATTTTAGAAGTAATTTAAAATGTTTCTATCTATTGAATAATCTCTTCGCTGCAACGCCGACCGAATCGGATGTACCGTTAAGCCTCGTTAGGCATTAGTTAGATAATCAACATTACCTAAGTTAAATCGCAGGCATGCCTATTAAATTATCCACAAATACGCTTCCTTCACTTCAATTAATTATTTAATGATAGGAAATGAATTCCTCGTACGGCCACCGATCGTAGGCATTGTGAAGATGACAGAATATGCCGCTTTTACAAGTAAGTGACGTGTTTAAAACGGACCCAACGAGGCAAAGATGACTTTAACGTTAACTTACAATAACTTGATTCTGTAAAGCAAGTCTAAAAATAATGCCAATTTGTAACAGTTTAAAGTTAATCATACTAAACAAAAACATACCAACAAGCAAAACACTTCCATTTAAGTAAACTTGACGAGTTTTACCTGAAACAAAAACGACAGAATTTTAATAAAAAAAAAAAATTAAACCGACTTCAAAAAAATCGTGAACACAAAAACAAACTAAAAATTAAAAAATAATTCCTAATATCTATTACCTAATACTATTATTTACCTAAACTATGTCAAAGTAATCTTAAACAAACTAACTGAAGTCAGTGCTTTTTCTCTTCTGTTTTTTTGGGCAGGCACCGACTTCAGTTAGTTTGTTTAAGATTACTTTGACATAGTTTAGGAAAATAATAGTATTAGGTAATAGATATTAGGAATTATTTTTTAATTTTTAGTTTGTTTTTGTGTTCACGATTTTTTTGAAGTCGGTTTAATTTTTTTTTAAAAAGTCAGTTTATTTCATGATTTTTAGTTGTGTTAAAGCGTTGTGAACTTAATTATTAATAGGAACTTTGTTGTTGTTTAAAGTAAATGAGAGTGTGGATAAATTACTTGTTCTCGCGAGAAGGCCCAGCGAGACTTCTCGGCGAGATTTCTCGCCGTGGGTCTGGATGTAATATACACAAGTATCACGTTAGCCCTACATACATTCGATCGACCAATTGCAGTTCTGCCTTCCAACTCCTAACCGTTAAGGAGTACTGTAGCTTCATCATCAGCACAGTAGCATCAGATGTTGATTCAAGCATACCTCACAAGCAACATTTAAGCCCTACATACTACTAAATAGTTTCCATCGACCAATTGCAGTTCTGCCTTCCAACTCCTAACCGTTAAGGAGTACTGTAGCATCATCATCAGGACAGCAGCATCAAATGTTGACACCCTGAAGCATATACCTGAGTAAGACATGATTACGTAACAAAAACACCATACGAGCAAAAAATTTTCGGTGGTTGCCCTCGATTTCTCCTGGATTCCATCATCAGATCCTGGACTGGTGAAAATGGGACCACCTCAGAACTGAACTCTATCAAACAAAAAAAATTTTTTTGAAATCCGTCCATATTTGACGAAATTATCGGTGAACATACATAAAAAAAAAAAAAAAAAAAAAATATTATACATACAGACGAATTGAGAACCTCCTCCTTTTTTGAAGTCGGTTAATAACAAACAATATGAACATAACTTCAATAGAAAAAGTGATTTTACTCCTAACTGATAACGTTTTAGTTATTAGTTATAACTTGGTGTTATGTTCCTGAATTAAACAAACTTAGAATGCTTTGCAAATTTATCAAAATCCGTTTAGTTTCAGTGTGATTGACGGACAAATACATTTATAATATTTGTATGATGATAACAGTGGCTGGTAACCAGACCCGAACGTCTCCAATAGCCCGTAGCGTCCGCCCATACATTCTAAACAGCCTGGAAAATTGAAAAGCGATCGAGCAATAACCATAACTTCGATGCACATTATCAATAACCAAACCATAAATAAGGCATCGTCGCCGGCTCTGCAATAATTCAAACTCAGAATTGAAAACGAGAACTTCTCAGCTGGATATCTGGTTTGAAATTGGATTAGTGGGATGAAGTTGACGGGTACCGGCCGGTGGTACTGGTACACGGTACCACGGTAGATGTATAGTGGAAACCAAAACAGCGATAAAGGTCGGCCGGGTTTACGTAAGTAGTGAAAGCGAAACTGGCAGCGTCGACTGACGAGTGGAAGCACACACTACTGAATGACAGTAAGACTAAACATTTAGCTGAGCTTCTGGAAATATAACGTAACTGATATAATAAAGCTGAAGAGTTTGTTTGTTTCAACGCGAGAATTTCAAGATATACTGGATCTAATTGAAAAAAAAAATTGTGCTCGATAATCTATTTGACGAGGAAGGCTTTAAGCTATAGCGTAGGTAACACTATGTGTGTGGAAAGCGAAATCCTCGCGGACGGAGTCGCGAGGGGCCGCTATATTATAATGATATATATATTATATATGTTACGGGCAACGTGATTAATCGGGAATTATGAATAAGGGCCGGCCTTTATTAATAATTCCCAAGAGCGTTGGGCAAAGTGATTAATTTATCACTTTGACCGGCCCGTATTAATAATTCCCGACGCCTCTTGGTCCATGTAATAAATCAGTGTTTGAGATGGCTTGTATTTATCACTTGGACCGGGCATTATGATAAGAAATGTTTAAGGGTCACAAAAAAAAATAACCCTAACCTATTTTAGACCACCTAAGAAGCGGAAGACTAATGGATGGATATAGGTTAGGGTTATTTTTTTTTATGACCTTTTAAAATTCCCCTAGTCACGAACATAACACATGGTAACGACTTTTCATCTTATGTAATATTTTTATCTAAATAAAAGTAGGAAGTTAATTATATCAATAATTGCTTTTTAGGGTTCCGTAGCCAAAATGGCAAAAAAACGGAACCCTTATAGATTCGTCATGTCTGTCTGTCTGTCTGTCTGTCTGTCTGTCTGTCTGTCCGCCAGTCTGTCACAGCCACTTTTTTCCGAAACTATAAGTACTATACTATTGAAACTTGGTGAGTAGATGTATTCTGTGAACCGCAACAAGGTTTTCACACGAAAATAGAAATAAAAAATAAAAAATGGGGGTTCCCCATAGTTAGAACTGAAACTGAAAATATTTTTTTTCATCGAACATATACGTGTGGGGTATCTATGGATAGGTCTTTAAAAATTATAATGAGGTTTTTAAGCTCATTTTTTTCTTAAGTCAATACTTTGCGTGACAGACTCTTCCAAAGTGGAAAAAAGTGTGTCCCCCTCCTCTAACTTCTAAAGTAAGAGGATGATAAATCTGAAATAAATATATAATGTACATTACCATAAAAACTACCAACGAAAATTGGTTCGAACGAAATCTATTCAGTAGTTTTTTTAATACGTCAAAAATAGAATTTGTACGGAACCCTCAGTGCGGGAGTCCGACTCGCACTTGGCCAATTTTTTTAGTGTTTATTTTTAAATGTTCAATTGAAGTGTCCTTTAACTTTTCATGTTAATTTTGTAAGTTTAATAAGATTTAATTAGCAAAAACACTTCAAATAACCTATTTTATCCCTTTGCCCAATATGGGTTGGGAATTATTCATAATGGCCGGGAAAAGTGATTAATTTCGCTATTTTTATCACATTGCCCAATTGAGTAGGGAATTATTAATACAGACCGGGAATTATTAATACGGCCCGGGCTTATCACATGGCCCGTAACATATATATATTATAATAACTTAAACCAGCTCATCGAGGAGCTCAGCAGCACTCATGTTGGATGCTATATAGATGGGATATGTGTTAATAATATTAGTTACGCTGACGATATGGTGCTGTTGAGCCCGTCGATGGGTGGCCTTAGGAAGCTACTAAATGTGTGTGAAACATATGCTAAAAATCATGGTTTAGAATATAATCCGGTAAAAAGCCAATTTATGTTACTCAAAGGCAATATGAGGGGGCCTATAATTGTACCACTTGTTACCCTAAATGGAGCTTCATTGAATCATGTGACAAAGTTTAAATACTTGGGACATATTGTAACTGATAACCTTAATGATGATTCTGACATTGAAAGGGAGAGAAGAGCACTGCAGGTGCGAGGTAATATGTTGGCTCGCAGGTTTGCACGATGCACAGCACCAGTGAAGTTGACACTCTTTAGAGCATACTGCCAGCATTTTTATTCGTGCAGCCTGTGGGCTAATTTTACTAGAAGTGCTCACAGTGCTCTGCGAGTGGCTTATAATAACATATTCAGGGCTCTGTTTGGGCTCCCACGTTATTGCAGTGCGTCTGGAATGTTTGCTGACGCAAGCACTGATGACTTTTATGCTGTTATGCGTAGAAGTGTGGCATCATTGGTGCAGCGGGTACGGGGGAGCCCTAACAGAGTCGTGGGTATGATAGGTGAGAGATTGGACTCTGATCTGCTTGGTCAGTTCATCAAATTACATGTTTGATGAGCAGGCCGGGCGGGGGGAGGCCTGTCTCTCGTCTCCTTTTGTATGTTATGAAAGTTAATAAAATGTATAAATACTAATACTAGGTTAAGGACATTGTTACTAACATCTATGAGGCCTTAAAACCTTGAAATAAATGATTTTTATTTTATTTTATTTTTATTTTATTTTATATATACCTTCGCTGAACACTAGTGTTCAGCGCCTTGTATAGAAATGGATATACCTCGGCTTTTGTGTCAAAACAATTAACTTATATTCGAATGAGATTCACATATTTGTATACGTGACTATAAAATGAGACTGCGTACGCACATGTGCACTTTAATCTTATACGACCACAACTAAAGCAACCGGTAGTCAGAAGCAGGACCCAACAACTACCTACCTGTATTTTTAATGCATGCATTACACATACTGCTTTCTAGACTGAAACAGAGTTTTTACGAAAAAAGAGAGATCAATTATCGGTCCAACCCGAGCTTCCAATTAGGTTCGCTATAAAAGCGTCCTATGTACATAATTGCTCAAAATTTTAAATCAAAATGACGGAGAATTTTATTTCATCTACTACTTTAAAATTTAAAGAATTAATGTTAGGGAATCCAGCATAACCGCTCTTACGAATGAACAAAATATCGCAAAAGGAAACGTAAATATAGCTGTCCCACTCTACAATTTTGCAATACATCAAGAAAATAGGACTGGCGCTCGTAAAACTGTTACTATCGCATACTTTGAACAGTCTGTTACAGATGTTATTAAAACATATTGTTATCGAACCCAAACACTATAAACTCTACAACTGTGGGTACTATGTTGCATTCTACGGGAGTGTCGAGTGACCCAGATATCGCGTTGCCAATACATGATTGTAACTTCACTGCACTCCTGCCTTTACTGCAGTTAAGTGCAAGTCTGTGTGTGGAAATATTACTTTTACGATTAACCATTCAACGATTACTTTTACCATTCAATAACTTAAAATTCATTCAAATGTGTGAGGAATGCGGAGAAGAGAGAGAGACTATGACACAAAATTTAATATGTTGGATTGATATTTTGATGTGTACTTTCTCTTCAAATATCTTGTTATGTGACCAGCTCTTAGAAAAGTATAAATTGTACTTCATTACAATAGCAGTTTACAAAAGTATCAATAACTATTTTTGTAAAAAAATATGGTCTACGTGAATGACGCACAGATTCTTTTTTGAATGGCTCATCATAATAACTTTATGCAAGTATTGTTGAAGTCTTCTAATTAGGTAAAGTATTTCCGTCAATGACCAATTCATTCACCTATAAAAAAGCTGAGTTAGTTTAGTTCTAGTTCTTAGTGTAAACATTTATAAGCAATTAAGCAGAAATATCTCCTACTATTCAAATTACATTGTGGATATCGTAACAAAAATAATAATTTAACCCATTTGAGTGCCAACCACGCAAACATTCATTGTGTTTAGTGTTTTCATAGTTATTTAATAACTACACTCTTAGTGTAGTTATTTGCTAGATACTTAACTTCAGCATTCAATGGGATAAACACCGCACAACATTCACACAAATCAGCGTTTCATTAAAAAACAATGAGTTCCCACAGAAAGTGAAATGGGAGCAAATACATAGCTGTCCCTTAACTAGCGTTGGAGAAATTCACCTTGAAAAGCGAAAGGGGCCCACGTCACGTTTCTCATGCGATAGAACAGATACTAGTTACACTATCTATCTAACTACAGACTGAAGGGAATGCAGCAAAGGAAAGTCAAAGTCACGGCGAAGAAATAATGATAGACTTTAAGGAGCCCTGGGCCCTTTCAACTATAAGGCTAATTGATGGTTGGAAACTAGATTTAGATTGTATCTACTTTTACTAGATCAATTTATTGGATACAATGTTAAATGAGAGAAGTTTCTTCATGTATTTTAAATGCACTTGAAATTGTAATATGAAATAAAAAACCATGTTCGATTTAAAAATAAAGTACATAGTCACTAATAAAATTGATCTGAATTGAATAATATTAAGATTTTTATCAACAACGTAAAGATAAACAACATAATTAAAATGACAATTGGGTCAAATCTGACGACCACTTCGGTGCATTCAAAAGGTACATTTTCAGGGCTCAACTATCCACCGTCACCATTACTAGCAGCATTTACAGGAAGCCAAAGGGAAGAATTTAGTACCTACGTACAAAAAGAAAACAAACCAGTTCATAAGTACGAAATAATCAGATAACAAGAGTCGGCATCATAGCCTACAGCACTATACAAGTTGTTTATCTTATCTTATCAGCACATATTGACGTTTATACTCGCACATAAGATGCAAATTCAAAAGACTGAATCAATATTGTAATATTAGTAAAAACGGATCTCGGTTTTATCACTTCTGGTACAAACATGATCCTCTTGGTCGACCCCAGGGTTGTCTTTAGCCTATTAGGTCTCGATCGATCGTGGGACCCTGGGCACGTGCCCATTGTGCCCAGTGGCCAACAGGGGTCTGATCGACCCATTACTTACTCTTGGATCGGAAGCTAAATCTGTGACTAGTAGTTGTCTACACTAATACGAGTATTATAAAGAGGAAAGATTTGTATTTTGTACGTAACGATTAAACTCAAAAACTACTGGACCGATATTAATAACTCTTTCACTGTTAGCTAGCTACACTATCCCCGGTGCACATAGGGTACTTTTGATCCTGGAAATGTGGGGGATATTTGAAAAAATAAATTACGCGCGGGTGAAACCGCAGGCGGAAACAAACATTTAGTATTATAAAGCAATATTTTTAAGATTTCTAGTCAACTTGAAAGCTTTAACAGCGCCAAAATTTCGCAGTTGAAATACTCTTATTTACCGTTAGATGTTCGCAAAGATTGCGGTCTCAAGAGTCTCTCAACTTGTATTTAGCACATTCGGTAGTGGTAGTCGGTCGGTAAACATAAAAAAACAATTCATAACCTCATAACGTAATTCACGATGATAAGTGGAAAAATAAAGGTAAAACTGTAACGATATACCGGTTCAGAGGATACTTTTATTTGTTTGAACGCAAAGAAGTGTGCTTCTGATTTTTCATTTAAAACGATGCCATGGCTTTTACATCGCTTTAAAAGAACGGTTATGTGGTTTACTGTCTGTAAATTTGCAAATATAGTAAACCACACTGCAGCACTGTGACACATAGTTCTTGAGGTTCTTAATAAATCGTTTCTTTTTTTAGTGATATGCATGTTGTTTTACAATAACAAACAATACAATCGTTAACATAAAACAGTTCGCAGTATTACAAATTAATTTGTACTATAAAACTACTTCGAGTAAGGCCGTCGAAACGAAACTCGTAGCATAATACTGTTATAAAAAAACAAAATGTTTAAATTGGCTATGTGTGGTTAAACCATATTTGAGAGGAAGAGTAAACATATCATTACCGCGATTTAATTGCTGCATGCATGGAAACAATAGCTTACTAAGATAAACTGTCACTTAAGTTATTATATTCCTATCCAACAATAACACTAGAAAACCTAGGTAGGTACTCAATTACACATTATCATATTCTCAGAAATGTAGAAAACATAAACGTAATTATTTCTTCATAACACCTTGTAGATGTTGGCTTAAACATTTGAGAGAATATTAAATTTTTCATTGAACTAAAATACGAAAAGAAAGGAAGCTAAACCTAACCTATATGTAACAAACATTATACGTACTTTTTTTGCATTTATACGTATACATAGTTCATGCCAACAAATAAGTTAACGACTTTTCGGCCACTCGAACAATACTTTAGTTACACAAATATGTATGTTCGGTGGTAAGAATAGGAAACCTAACCTATCCATTACGTGTACAACACGATTTGTCTGTTTATTTTTAGATCTGTCGGACCGAACACGTGCTTCCATCTTCATTCAATCACTTTAGCTAACAAATATGATTTAAAATGAACTAGGTAGGTAAATCGGCAAGCAAAACTTCTGATGGTTGGCAGTCATCGCCGAAGCGTCATTCATGGCTAACACCATATAATTTTTTACATAATAGCGAGCCTATTTTGGTCTTATAGTCTAATAAACAAAAAAAAATGCATTTTCTCTGCATTACGTTGACATTACACGCACTACATACGTTAAAAGGAGAATGTGCAAACCAGTCTTAAAAAACTTGATACTCAAAATTGGGTCGCTTTTGGGTTTTTACTTTTATCGATTTCGAGTTCTCGATGTGCGAATTCAGAAAATCTTATGATTCATCAGCTGAAATGTTCCACACGCGAGCGTCCATTGCCGGCATTACGAGCACCGTTACAGTTAGTGTTACAAAAGACGTCTGCTGCAGGCGGTTTGCCTTCACCCGAAAATGCTAATCGCAGTGCGCGAGTCAGACTCTAACTGTAAAGGACCGTTCTCGTCTTTCAAATCTTTGTCATTGCTGTTTGCTCTTCGATATTTTCTTCTGTATGGCTATCATGTTCTTCTTTTACATTTTTCTAGTATTTACACATGTTAATCATTCATCAAAATTCATTCTTTACCCAAAAGTGCTAAGCGCAGCGGGGCGGTTTGATCGACGTTTATTTTCAAATAAATTCGTGGATTTACTTATTTTTATTTTACAGGAGCCATTTTCTTTCAATCTTTGTTAAAATACTGAACACACCCTTGTGACAATAGCGGCGCATTCTATTGAGATAACTAATGAATAAGCCCAGTTTATAGAAAGATAGAGGCTGTGTGCTTTTCTCTATGCAGCTCTTAATTTTCATCAATCAAAACATAATAAACATCCAACCTGTATCTACCAAACAAACATATTGTGTCTCGTATCACAATCCTCAGTTTAGTGAGGATTTAAATTCACAACTAACATAAGGTACGTCAGTGATGATAAAAGTTGGAAGACGGCGTGACAGAGGCGTGGCACGGCGTCACCATCTTTGTGGTTCGTGTTGTGCAGACAAGCCCACGCAATCCACCACGCATATTAATTAATATAAATAACGATAAAACGATTAACGTTATCAATGACACTTCCTTGTTTTAAAAAAATACGTTTCTTTAGTCTAGCTTGTTTGTGTTTAGAATGACAGGCGTGCTTTCGTGGATACGGAGTATTGGCTGAGTCAGTGCGGGTTTTAATTATAACAGCCCCTGGGCAAGATTTCTACAGCACCCTCTACTAATAAGTAAACTTCGAACTATGTATAAGGATAAAAATTAAACAACTGGACTGAGTCAGTATTCAGTTGCCAGTAATAAGGCATTGTGATTAAATCAACATCTATAAATGGTACGAACAAATGGTCTTCTAATTTTAGCATATACTGTTTATATTGGTAGACCTGTCTTTATAAACATTGTTATTGGCAGCTTTCCATAGAGACTATTATAGCAGTCACTACCAGTCGATTTTTGTTTAGTTTTGTTAGAAAATTGTCGCTCAATTGTCATGTGCTCGACCATGCAATATAAAATAATAAACATCTGAAAGTATATACTGCATAAGTCGTAGGTAATACACAGTCCATAAGTTTATTTACCGAATAAAGCGCTAAAATGGAATCACTAATTTAGTGTTACAAATTATATTCGAGAATTACCTTTTTTTCGTAAAAAAAACTATTAGATTATATAAAGTCAAAGCGTGAAAATAGTAGACCCATTAAGCTCGGTCAGCGAACTTTAGTCAATCAGAGTTGTGGTTGCGAGAAAATTACCCAAACATTACCATTAGATGTGAGATCTTAGGGGTTCGTTTTGACACGAAGTCATTTTTAAAAGTAAGTCTATCAAATAATAACTTAATACCAATAAACAAGTTTAAGGAGAGGGCTATTTTGAAGGTATCTTTTTGTTCGACGCATACTTAATACTTATTTACCACTTAATCGGCGTGCAAACAAAAATAGCACTGTAATAGATTATCTGAAGGACACTTTTTGGGTTATCTATTTCATAACGGTTGCTTTTAAAGAGATTACAAAGTTTTGATTGTAAGCCTGCAACGGCGAATAGGCAATCAAATCTATCGTAACAATACATCGAACGGATTAACCGATGTATTTACCGAGATCAGTCGACCTTCGCGTCCTTTAACCACACCACTTACATGCAAATTGCAATGCAATGAATGACGAGAGTAATCGGTATTAACAGACTGCAGGATTTGCACACGTTAATGTTTCTAGGCACGCGATAAGATAAACAAGGTACGGAGACAAGTTGCCTCCCGCACTCATAGTAACAACCTGAGCTGGGATGGCAACATAAGTCGAAAAGATAACGATATTGATGAGAAAAAACGCAAAGTTGCAAATGGTCTGGAAGTCCATATTTTCGACATTTTATAAATTGTCAACACTAGGGAAGCAATTAACTCGTTTGAATTGGAATTTGAATTTCAAACACCTGGAACGGGCTGATGATGATGTTGTGAGAAAGGACTTTCAAGAAATAGTTACAATAAAATTAGTCTTCATCCATTATACATATATTTAATTTGCAATTATTTAAGCTGCCACTATTGGTGATATCTGAAAGTTTAACAGATGGCTAAAGCAACATCAGTACAGATACCTATGAAACGTTGTCAGATAATTATGTGTTGGACTGGTTTTGACGCTTGCCAAATTCGGGCGTTTTAATTGAACACTTTAAAATAATGAACCAACATTCCGGTAGATAGAATATATGAGTTTGTCGCAGATATTTTCACTCTAACTTTATAATTTAGGTACCTCGTGAAATGATAAACACTATAGCACTGTATTTTATCAATGGGTTTCATCGGTAACAATTTAACGGAATATAAATAGACTTTTCAGGGTCACCTTATAGTGACAGTATGCAAACACTAGGTTATAATTAGATCAAATCATGTGCCTGTCTGCCAAATAAAAAAGCGAAAGAAATAGAGTATAGTATAGTTGTACCGGAGTATACTAGCTCACTGTTAATGTGTCCAATTAATCAACAGTGTCAAATATAGGAAAATAATATTAAGTTTTTTTTTCAAGTATAGGAGAGAAAAGCAATTTTCTGATAAAGTGTCCCTCATTGATTGGGTTATTTTACATTTACCACTAAGTTAATTAGCCACACTTCAGAAAGTCCGTGAGTCTAGTCTAGAGAAACAAGACACAAAGTATCCATGTCGGCACAGGGCTTTCATTGTCACGTCTAATACCTATTAAATCTAGGATGGCTCTGACAGGCAGAACACCCCTGTGGGTGTCAGTTAAATGTTACGTCTGTGAACGTAACAATGTAAAGGGCAAGGGGCGTTACTTTTAGGTACACGTCTTGAAAAGGTCAAGCGTGACGATGAGAAATTGCCTTTAAAACAAAACGTGTGCTGTAATCGAAAGAAGGGTGGCGTTGAACTTGTATCATTTATCTATACTTATAGGTGTAACTAGCGGCCCGCCCCGGCTTCGCCCGTGGTACTTGTCCACTATTAAATGGATGATATTATACATAAAAACCTTCCTCATGAGTTACTCTATCTATTAAAAAAACCGCATCAAAATCCGTTGCGTAGTTTTAAAGATTTAAGCGTTCATAGGGACATACAACATACAACATGACAGGAAAAGCGACTTTGTTTTATACTATGTAGTGATAATAAAGTTGAAGAGTATGCTTGTTTAGTAAACGCGCTAATATTAGGAAATATTGGTTAGAATGAAAATGTGGTAGTCAATTCATCGAGGAAGAGTTTAGGCAACATTACGCTACGACCACCAGAAGCGAATCAATGAAAATGTGGAAAGTACAGTACTGTTACTCATTTTCAAGACTAAACGTAGGTAATTATGGTAATTCGGTAATTATGTTTTCAATATGGCAAGGCACATTTTAAATATTCGAAGCCGTGCGAAAAGATAATTGATCTCGTCGTTTCGTTAACACATACCTACCTACTTTCCTTCTCGATACCGAAACAAGAATGTCTTGTTTGAATATTTCCTCAGAAAAATATTGTGAGTTACGCAACCAGTTAAGATTGAGTGAAAACAATGTTACGTAAGTTCAGCAAGATTTTTTAAATCAAATTGACGTGGTAACCCAAAATGGGTTAACAAAATCAGATTGATACGTGTTTGAGAAGGGAAGAAAGAAATTGGTCAAGAAAGTGGTACCTATTGCCGATGAAGAAGTCAACAAAGGAAGACGATACAAGAGATGGATGGATTGCGTGAAGTATAATATAGACATGAAAGGAGTGAATTTGGAGTTGCAGGTTGATAGATTAGCAGTTGGTCGAAGAATAGATTAATGTTTATTCAGAGAATCATAACAAAATCAAAACATAAAATTATAAAGAAGAAGGGGCAGACTCAAGAAGCGCTAGCTTAGCGTCGTGAAAGATAACAACCGTGACAATGGTCTGACTGACTACACAGGTTGCCGAAGACCGAGCGAAATGGAGTAGAAGGAGCAGGAAGGCGGACACTGAATTCCGAGGCAATGACCTAGGATGCGACCGTGAGCAGCGCTATGATGATGATGAAACTTGTTTTTTTTGGGTTCTTAAATTGTTCAACATCAAGCTTGAGTGTCAATTTTCGCGTCGAACCACCTGACATTAGCGGAATGGCACAAAATAACTTTCACATTATTCGCAGGAAATGTGAGTGGCAGCGGCGACCGGCGGCCCCTTTGTTTGTAGAAATCTATCAGTATTCAATGTGGGGTGCGCACTTTCGATGGACGAAACCTTGCGAATGTCTCGACTCGGAGATATTTGGCGCCTTTCGACAATGTTGTCGAAGCCGGTTTGAATCGTCATCCATGAGATTGTTGTTTAGTTATTTCATCAACTGTAGCATTACATACGGACGGAGCCGAAGACCGTTTTTGTGCAATGTTGTTCGTCCTGTATACTGTTAGTAGTCGATGTTAATTAATTTTGCGATTTCGACAAAAATAAGTTGGCGGTTACCTAAGCGTAACGATCCCAATAGCAAAAGACTGGGAGAAGAATACAGCAGAAGATTATACCTACAGACAGAACGACGAAACCGTTGCACGACTACTGACCGCAAACAATATCAAAGCAGGGCAGGAAACAATGAACTTCTTGAGAAAATGATGATTCATCAATAAAAAACAACAAAAACTACATTCAGCATTCGTAACGACATGATTGGCGTTGATTCGAGATGCCTGCCCCATTCGGGCACATGTAAACCAATACTGCAGTTGCATCAGTCCTCGACATTGTTGCACCAATCACGTCAATCTCCAGAACGGACCAGATTGCCGGCATAATGAGGATGTGCAGTCGCCAGTGTCGATGTGGCATGCGGGAACTCCCACGACATTCAGACTGCATTGAGACACTGCATAATTTTAGCTTAAATATTCAATTATGCATTTCTACAGTGTAAAGTTTTTTTCGAAATAGTGCACTACCACAACCAATTGAGATGCAGCCGTTTGGTGTAATGGTCGAGAAGTCGGGTATTACACCAAAGGTCGCGGGTTCGATCCCCGCACGGTACAAACATTTGTGTGCATGAACATGTCTGTTTGTATCGGTCTAGGTGTTTCTATGTATAATATGTATATATTTACAAAAAAAAAAGTATATAAGTAATGTTTATCCGTTGTCTAGCATCCATAGCACAAGCTAATGCTTAGTTTGGGGCTAGATGGCGCTGTGTGAATAATTTCCAGAGATATTTATTTATTTATTTATATCAACTGCAGTACATTATCTTTATTTGCAATTGTATTAAGGTGAGCAAAACACTATCTTGGCCTATGATGATGGTGTTTCACAACTGCAAAACTTTTAAGTACCTAAATAAAACATTTAAAGTTAAACAAAAACTGTCTGAAAAATAATTAAGCAATTAGGTATATTACCAAATCTCTGGATGGATAGTGGAGACATTCAATTCCCTACTATCTGTGTGATTGATTAATTCTGAGCTACCTATAACTTGACGCGTTAAAGAGTATGCACAAAAATGGCAGGAGCAGCACATCACTATGACAAGCTGTCTTGAATTAATATTAAGAAATTATAAATTGCATCTCAGACGTACTTGTAATCATACAAATACCTAAGTTATAGAAATAGAAAGAAGGTAAGTTGTGCCTTAAGCCTACATTGACGAGCCAACAGAGTTAAAAGTATCTTTTGGCCATGGCTTACATAACTTAGCAATATTAATTGCTACTCAACTTGAATGGCATTTACTGATAAGCAAAGTTGACAAGCAGAAAACTTATTTGATATAAATAAATCCTGAATGTTAGTGTTTACCAGCTACCGGAATATCTACTCTACCTGTTGCTTAGATAGAAAGACAAAAAATATTATGCAACTTGTGCAAGCATTTGTGAAGCAGATTAATGATAGCAATAGTTTATAAATTACTCTTAACTTTTATTACATAATATTATCAGAAAATATTAATTTCTTCTAGAAGAATATTTGCATCAGCAAATACTTAGATACCTACCTACTGTGTACTGACTTCAAGCTATATGCATTAGGTAATATAAACAAAGGTACATGATTCCTACTCCATTCCGTCAACAGAAATGTAAAAGGGGAAAAACAATCATCCCAGATAAGGTTCTAGGAGGTAACGACATAATTTTATCTCAATTAATTTCATCTGTGTATCAAGTCCTCTAAAAATGAAACGTGGCTTTCGCATTGCTGATTTAATGCGAATTTTAAAATTCTTGTTTATAATCCGAGCGGTTTCGTAACAAAGAGCTTCAGATAGTGTTACGAGTGGACGTTTATATCTCACAAGAGTGAAAGTGCTCCGCTGGTGGCACCTACACTTGGTTCATGGCCACCTCAATAACTTAAAAACAATCAAAATAAGCCCCCGAGCCAAGATCCGCTTGAGCTGATAAGAACGGGTATCGTAAACCAGTAAATATAAGACGATATAACGGTATTGCTACAGCCAGACTGTTTTTATCGACAAAATGTGCTCCAAAACTCACCTTATAGTAAACATCCATGAGTATCGTGTCGGGAAGCGAACGCAGGTCATTTCGCTCACACTTGGATTTCTGCAAATAGTTCACTAAATTTGTCAGACACACCTCGTACAAATTATCGGGTATTTTCTTTGCGCGCATCGGCGACGACGACGCGTCAGCCATTTTTGCGAGGTAAAGCAAAACTCGCTTCATTTCGCTCGGTTACTTGACAGGAATTCAGAATGATTCACACGAACTTCAGGTTGGTTTATTCGTTTTCTATTGGTCGATTTTGAGCTTAATATTTATGCTTACTCGGAGATTCACATGATTGGTTGTTAGGAATTATGTAGAGAGCAGATACAAATTATTTATTATACTCTTCTAACCTACAGTCAATGTCATTTGATAACGAGCAAAACAAGTGTAGTGTGAAAGAGATAACTAAATTCACTCATGTTTCTACTTTATATTTCAGCTGGTTTAGACAGAAAAATGTCTGGGTGTCAGCTGACTAACCGGGCGCGGGAAGCTTTGAGCTAGAAATTGGTTCCTCGCTATTATATACAGCGAGCCGTATCTCCAGTTATTTACGCATGCTATCATTTTGATAAGAAGACACGCTTGTTAATGTGGATAGTATACATCATGTTTACTATTTTAGTAGTATGACAAAAGCACAGTTATTTTTTTCTTTATCCTTAAGTGTGGGCAGAATGTTTCATTAAATGGTTATTTAAGAAGCCGAATCATTATTTGCAAAAATTGTCTTACTTATTTATAAGTTTTTAAGAGTACATATTTATTCGTTCCATTCATTAGTATTATCTATAAGCTTAGTTCCGCCGAGCTATTAAGTTATTATAATGTGCGTACCAGGTATTCTTGCCGGTAGTGTCAGACATTGTACTCGCTTCTGAACATGCAGTTATTAAATCTTGCGCTAGATTCGATTCGCATTTCATTAATAAGCCATTTTTTTCTGGTAGCCGTATCTTTACTGTAACACAGACTCCACTCGGGTTCTACGGCGAGCTGTTATGGTTCTTACTGGTTTTCTTTTGCAATAAACGTGACAGGCATGCTTGACAATAATATGTAGGCTCAATGGTAAATTACACACCTAGTATCTCTATCTGACAGTTTTAAAGAGTGGTGCTCTTGTTGGTGTCATTTTAGGAAATGAAACATCTGTCTTGTCCATCTTCTCCATTTCACGTACTAACTTGTAGTGTGCAGGTTTCCTCACGCTCTTTTCCTACACCGCCGTCCGTACAGCTGGTATGCGATTACTAAGCTCTAATTTTTTTGATAACCGAGAAGTGCGTTCCTGTGGGGATCTGAACAGCCGACCCCACGCATGTGAAGCGGCGCTCATACCACTAAGCTACCGAGCTTTACACCTACATTATACATTTCTCAAAATAAAAACCAAAGCATAATTTGAACATTTTTATTCAGACATTTTAAACTAAAAATATTTTAACGCTAAAATTGATAAACAATAACACACAACGTGTCCTAACTAAACTAACATCCTTTAAAGCTGTCCTGCAGGAAATAAATGCCTTCCCATCCATGTCCAACATGTGATTGCAATCAGTCAGGCAATCAAATTAACAGATACTTGGGTACTTTTTTACAATTTCTTTTTTATCAAACAATAGACAGATATGATCCGTGAATGACTGTAGCGTGGTTTGATTGCGTTTATCTTATTTATTTTGCCATAAAATACGTTATCATCAATTTATCTATTAAGTTGGGAAAGTGATTTTTCACTTCTCTATCAGACGACCAATAAGAGAGCCGAAAAAAATAAATTCAAAAATGAGTCCTTCAATCAATATTGAACGGTTCAGGGAACTACTACAGTTGAATGGCAATCTAGCACAGAAGGTCGGGCACTGGTCCTGATTGCCCACGAACGGCAGGCCTACTGCTTGGCCACGAGCGGCCACAGGCCTCTGGCAGGCCTATTGCTTGCCGATGGTGAACTTGGAGACTGTCTCGAGCAGGTTGATGTACGCGGCATGCTCGTAGGCCGTGCTGAAGTCAGACAACTTCTGGACGAACTCGTTGCTCACTCCTTTCTCCTCCAGCAAGTTCATCAGCAGATCGTATAAGTACTGCAAACAAAAAATATAATAAACAAACGGCCAGGTAAGTGCTTCGCTACGTAAAAAATAAATCTACACAATAAAGCTGAAGAGTTAGTTTGTTTGTTTGTTTGAACGCCCTAGTTCCAGGACCTACTGGTTTGAATTTTTAAAAAAATCTTTTTGTGTTAGACAGTCAAGGAAGATTTTAAGCTAATACAATAGCTTTTGTGTACTTGACACTTTAGAGTGCGGAAACCAAAATCCACGCGGACTTAGTCGCGGGCGGCCGCTAGTATTAAAAAAAAGTGTAAACTTCACACAAACCAACAACTAAATAATCAGCACAAAGCCTTAGGTTTGGATAGGTGAGCCAGTTTTAGAGTTATACTTATAATATTCACGAAAAGTGACAAAAGTATCTTTATTATTCATTGTAAGACATGAAAACTTACACTTAATATTTTTACAGCTCCAAGGACATTCAAACCAAATAAACAATTTTATTGTCTTATCTTATCTTATCTGCAATGTTTAATATTAAACAAAGGTTTGTCTAGAGAAAAATATAAACTTAACTAACATTATTATCAAGATAAATTGTAAAATTATTTGGGTCACTAACGCATAATATAAACACCAAGCTGTCTACAACAAAGACAGATAATATTGTTTATTTGATATTAAAAAAGTAATTAAATAAACAAACAAGTCCTACATAAAAATGAGTATAAAGTAAACAAAGGGATTTTTTTTTCATTGATCTTGATAACGATAAAAATATAATTTGAAAAAATAATAAAAACACAAAGAAAACAGTTTATTTAGAAAATTATCCCTAATAATTTTTGCCAAAAAATATTCAGTAGATTAAAATAACGAAAAAATATAAAAAAATATCCAATATTTTGACTAAAATGTTGCATATCATCGAATATTTCCCATATTACAACAGGAAATCAACTTCAAATCAATGCGGCAATATCCCCCGATTTAGGCACTTGGCGCTACATGTGCTATAGCACCAAGTGTGGCAAAGAAATGGGGTAGTGACATTTGACTCTACCGGGATTCGAACCCACGACACCTACGTAAGCACCAACTAAGTAATCCATTGAACCAAATGGTCTAACGTTATAGGTGACGAAACAGAAGATACTATGATAGTGTGCCATGTCTGTCAAAATGGCGAGACCAAATCCAGAGTAGTCAGAGATTCAAGTATCCAGAATTCCTGTCTATTTTTATACAAACAATAGCTAACCTTATAGCTTTGTACTATTAGCTACATTCAATAAGTTATGACCTCGTTATCACACCAATGTTTGTTTTGTCCAGACAAATTCAGTTGACAATATCAAAGAATATTATCATTCATCTGTTCTAGATAAGTATCTCTGAGATCTAACCTAAACAACTTCCCTACTAATATTATAAATTCAAAAGTAACTCTGTCTGTCTGTTACGCTTTCCCGCTCAAACCTCTCAACTGATTTTGATGAAATTAGGCACAGACAATCTTTAGACCCTAAGAAAGAACATAGGCTACCTTTTATTGCGAAAAAAAGGGATCTGAAATCCACGCGGAAAAAGACGCGGGCGACCGCTAGTGTAACTATAATAGATTATTATTGATGAAGTATTTACTAACCCCGTCAAGCACGTCGCCGGCGACCGCGTAGACTTTGTCGTTCCATTCACCTTTGTAGATAGTCACCTCGTCGATGCCGAAGATATCATCTGCAACAAACAACCACAATGTTTATGATAAACACAAAGGAATAAATATTGCTCTATTGTAAAAATAAATACAAGTTGCCTGCCTTCATTCAGATTAAGTTCTCTTTGCTGGTGAATAATTTAGAGTTTAGATTGGTTTATTATTATAACAAAATGGAAACTTTGTTTGTACCAATAAAATTTAACTTTTTGGTTGCTTCTATTTATACACTTTCTTTCAATATGTATGTTGTTTTAAAATGTTTTAATTTTATTTAATGTTCTTTATTTTAATTGCAATTTGTGTCACACTTGTGCCCAATCATCAAAAGAGTTTGATGTTGATCTATGGTGTGAATAAATATACTTTACCCTGCTATTGGCGCTAGGATTCATTATGTTGTAATAAACCTAGTGTGGCATATTGAGCAGGGATAAATGTCAAACTTTGTGTTTTTCAAAACAGTTTAAAATAATACTACAATCATTATTGTTGGAAGTAAAATAATAACTTATTTCCGAAGTATTAGAATCCAATTGATTGTTGAAATAATAAATTACATGTGATATACACAAGGATTGAGGAGCTCGATGGCGCAGTCCCACCGAACTATGTGAGTGAGGGAATACGAAATGCACCTGTGTAATATATCCTGCGTACCTGGCTTACGCAAGATCAGCCGCTATGGTCGAAAAACGGTAGAAAGGGTATATAAATATAACTGTACTAGCGGCCGCCCGCGACTCCGTCCGCGTGGATTCGGGTAAACCTCAAAAATTGTAGCCTATGTGTTATTCTGATGTATAAGCTATATTGTGGTAAAGTTTCATTTAAAATCCATTCAGTAGTTTTTACGTGAAAGAGTAACAAACATCCATACATCCATACTTACAAACTTTCGCCTTTATAATAGTAGTAGGATTTATTTATTGATTTATATAGAGATTATACTATGGGTAAGACTTTCTTTTAGATACGGTCTACATTCAGCACTGAAATGCAACATATTTACCCTTAAAAAAAACCGGCCAAGAGCGTGTCGGACACGCCCATAAAGGGTTCCGTAGCTAAAAGATGGCCCGACCGCTTAAGACACCATTTACTAAGGGCAACTGCACGTCATAAGTGGGTCGAGTTGTATAAAAATAACTATGTATGATACAGAGTTCGCTATAGTTTTCGATGAAAGTACGTACTTGGAGGTATACAGGACATTTTTTTCAGAATTATTGTAATAGTATTTCAAAAGTTAAAGGGGGGGGGACGCTTTAATTTTATCTTTGTATTAATATATCTCGAGACTGGGGTGTTTGATTCACATGGTTTCAAGGCAAGTTTTATTGTATTTAAAAATACCTTTTTAACGATACCCCACACGATGGGGTAAGTCGAATTTTTTTTTTCGAATTTACTTTTCGCTGTATGGGAGGGGGGCTAAAAATAATTATTTTTCGATTATTTTAAAAACCAATTCTTGAATTATCCCTATACATCTCTCCACCAATTTTCGTGGCAATCGGTTCAGAAACGGCGGAGAACGAGCCAGGACAGACAGACAGACAGACAGACAGACAGACATGACGAAACTATAAGGGTTCCGTTTTTTGCCATTCGGCTACGGAACCCTAAAAAACAATACTAACTGTACTCATCCCCAGCGGTTGGCGGTGGCTCCTGCAGGAAGGAGCAGGTGAACCCGAGCGTGGTGTCGCCGCGCACGAGGTCCACCTCGAACTGCGGCTTGGAGCGCATCTCAGCAAACTCCTGCTTCTCCGGCTGGCTCTCGCCTTCGTTGAACTCGTCCGAGTCCACCGTGTGGTTCACGTTGAATGTGATTTTGACTCTGAAGATTATTAAAATAAACTACAGTAGGACCTCGATTATCCGGACTAATTGTTGTCGGTAGGCATCCGGATAATTGAAAGTCCGGATAATCCAATATATTAAGAAAAACGGGCTTTTTGCATATGTACATATGTAGTCTGTACCATACATATGTAATGTTAGGTGTTTATTTATAACAACAAATACATATGATCGAAAATCAACGTTTATTAAGAAATTGTACATAATGTACGTATAATTTGCTCAGAATAATTATGTATGTATTTGGTAATTTGCATTATTATGCCAGTTCTGACATGTTAATGTTAGAATAAACTCGTCACGATTGGCAGTCCGGATAATCGCGAATTCGGATAACCGAGGTCCGGATAATCGGGGTCCTACTGTATTACCTCAGAACATCACATACATTGATTGATCTGATTAAAAAACTTGTGTAACAGATATCAGAATCAACAGTGGTATTACAAATAAAATTAAATTAATACACCCAGACCAGGACAAACAGACATGTTCATGCACATAAATGTTTATCAACTCAAACCACATGGTGTTGTGGTCAAGAAGGTTAAGTGGCTAGTCAAAGATTGGTTGAAGAGTGTGTTATTTTTTTTTGTGTTTGTCTCTGCAACTTGCTTCTTTTTTATTCCTTTTTTTTATGAGGTGGACTTTGTCATAATGACAATGATAAAAAAAAAAAATAAGTTATCCATATGTACAATTCTTGAATGAGAGATGGGAATGACTTCTCCATGAAATGATGTTTATTAAAATTTCCTTCTGGTTAGGCAAACATTTGAGAAAATAGATAAAGTCAAAGTCAAAAAGTCAAAGTGGTTTATTTTGCAATTTGATTTACATAGAAATTCTTTTGCACGTCATAACATTTTTTTACCTACCAGCACTTCGACGTGAATGGCCTGCTGAGAAGAAGTGCCGCAAGAAACTCAACAGTTTGCCTTTTTTAAAAAATAAATATTTGTACAATTTTTTACATGTCATCATAATAAATCATTAAAAATGTCAAAAAAAATAATGTCAAAAATAAAAAAATAAAAAATTACAAATGTAATAAATAAATAAATTAGACAACCACATGCGCAGAGTGGTAAGAAATTGTCAGACCCACAAATTCTTGTCAACATCATTTAAAAAATCTTCTATCTTATAATAACCTTTTCTCATTAAGCAGTTCTTAACTTTTAATTTAAATAGATGTAAAGGCAATTCAACAAGATTTTGTGGTACTTTGTTGAACATTTTAATGCTTAATCCTACAAAAGACTTTCCAGTTTTTTGCAGTCTGACATTTGGATAGGCAAGTCTCTGCTTATTTCTTGTATTAAATTTGTGAGTATCAGATTTTTTGAGAAACTGTTCATTATACTTTCTAATATATAAAATACAATCAAATATGTACTGAGAAGGTACTGTTAAAATATTAATTTCTTTGAATACATCCCTAAGTGAGTCACGAGGTCTAAGGTTGTAGATCGCACGGATAGCTCTTTTCTGCAATATAAAAATTGACTCAATGTCTGCAGCAGAGCCCCACAACAGTAGACCATATGACATAACACTATGAAAGTAACTGAAGTAAACCAGTCTTGCCGTTTTAATGTCAGTAACATATCTTATTTTTCTAACCGCGTAAGCAGCAGAGCTAAGTCTTCCTGCTAGTGCAGTTATGTGAGGACCCCATTGTAACTTGGAATCGATGGTGATTCCTAAAAATACGGTTGAATATGCTAAAAAAAGATAGATGACTAAAATTAATTTTGTTTCATTAAACTTACATTTCATCTTGCAGTTTCTTGCTGAGCACGACCTCTGCACCGTCGCCCTTGACTGTGAAGCCGTCCACCTCGGTGGGCAGCGTCTTCATCTTCTGTGCTTTGCGCTCTGCCACAATCTCCTCCGTTAGGAACTCTACCAGTTCCCTCTCACCTGAATTCAGAGTTATGATAGTCATTTTATTATTTATATAAATTGTTTTTAAACTTAATTTTGTAAATAATACCACAATTTTAATAAGCCTTTTTATTCAGTTGGTTGTGTTATTAAATTCTACAAATTATAAGACCAGTATTTCGGAAAATCTTATTTAGGCGCTAAATCACTAATTTTAATTCATTGTGAAGAATTAAAATTAGTGAACTTTGTGACTGGTTATGAAAATTAGTATACATTAGAACACGTTTTTTTGAGGGTTCTATAAGTTGGTAATTAAATTATTCATCAGATTGAAGTCAACCAACCAAAATCTTACAGTGTTGACACTAAGGGCCTAACAGATTTAACAGGAACTATCTGAGTTTTGAAACTAAGTCAAATATTAGGAAATAATTGTCTCATACTTTTATGCAGAAACTGAGCATAGGCCCTAGTTCCTGGATGTGAGTATGAAATCAATGTACCCAGCATTTGGCGCCAAACCCTTCTCAGGTTGAAGAGCTTGGTGTGGCAGAATTATGCAGGGATAGCATAATAAAAAAAAATAACAATAATCTACACTGTATGACAGTTGACTAGATATTAAACTACAATTATAAATAAGAATTTCATTAACTTTATTTCACAAAAAAGTTTGTAATTATATCATTGTGACAGGGTTATACTAAGATTTAATTTTACTTCTTTAATGTACAATATACATAATAGAGTAAGATCCCGGTGCCCCCAGACGTTACTTATTTTCTCATAAGAAATATAAATGGGATAAAGTAGTGTTAGTACGTACTTTGAGTGTGCGCATACCTGTTACCTTGGGTCGACGGCCAATTCATAGGTACCAGGTGCTAAAGGTAGATAAATACAGTACTGATTTTTCTTAAATTCTCAGTGCTGATTTTTACATATGTTTTAGATATTGTTGTTAAAAATTAATAATCATTATTGCTAGACACTTTCCATCGGCGCTTACCCTTACCAGACGCTTTAAAACTTCAAAAAAATATAACATATTCTTACTTATAATCTCACTCTTGATTTTTATGTATGATATACTTGGGGAACTATTTGAACACCCCTGGTCAGCAGCCAGACCAATTGGAGGGGTCAAACATCCCCCCAGACACACGTAAAGTGTCGCTATGTGTATTAGTCCAGTAATTTTAGCAATTTTGATCCACGATCTGCGGAATAATTCCTAGTGAGCTGAATTTTTGTATACACCTTTATTATGATATTGTAATGAATCGACATTGATATCGTGCCGGCTAAAAAAGTTATAGGGGTCCAAACGTCAAGAAAATCAGTTTTTCGCAAATATCTCGCGATCTATTGCTCAGAGGTCAATAATGGTTTCATAAAAGTTGTTCGTCGTAAAATTGTGTACAAAAAAGGTCTCTTGCATTTTTCTGTAGAAATAACCGTTTTTGAAATAGAGACTAGAATGCACTCAGATATGGTATTGTATACCGTACTCCACATACCAAGGCATAAACCCTATTGTTTGTTTTTTTCCCTTTTTTGTTTGGGTTTTTTGTTAGTATGATGTTCTATATATAGAAATATAAAGCACTTGTAATACTAGTAAAGTCAGGAAAATAGGAATATCAACAATAAAAAACTAAGTGGCAATTTTTTTTGTCACTTTATAACTCAAGAACGGGCTCACCGATCCAAACCAAATTTTCAGGGTTTGTTAAGACTATTTAGTAGATAGTTTATGTGAAGTTTTTGCTTCACTTTATACGTAGCGAAGCACGTACCGGGCCGCTTGTAATGATATAGATATGCTATGTCCAGTGTCGTTTGGACCCCTATAACTTTTTTAGCCGGCACGATATCAATGTCGATTTTTCACATCATCATTACAATATCATAATAAAGGTGTATACAAAAATTCAGCTCACTAGGAATTATTCCGCAGATCGTGGATCAAAATTGCTAAAATTACTGGACTAATACACATAGCGACACTTTACGTGTGTCTGGTGGGATGTTTGACCCCTCCAATTGGTCTGGCTGCTGACCAGGGGTGTTCAAATAGTTCCCCAAGTATATCATACATAAAAATCAAGAGTGAGATTATAAGTAAGAATATGTTATTTTTTTTTGAAGTTTTAAAGCGTCTGGTAAGGGTAAGCGCCGATGGAAAGTGTCTAGCAATAATGATTATTAATTTTTAACAACAATATCTAAAACATATGTAAAAATCAGCACTGAGAATTTAAGAAAAATCAGTACTGTATTTATCTACCTTTAGCACCTGGTACCTATGAATTGGCCGTCGACCCAAGGTAACAGGTATGCGCACACTCAAAGTACGTACTAACACTACTTTATCCCATTTATATTTCTTATGAGAAAATAAGTAACGTCTGGGGGCACCGGGATCTTGGACTATAAGATTGCGAATTACTTAAAAACTATCTCAAACTACTAAGCTTACTTACATTATAAAGAAACTACTAGTAAGAGGAACACAATCGCATTTTCAAATCAAGGATAGGGAACTAGGATAGGGTTTTGAAGATACTCACCAATCTCTTTGCTTTTAGAGGTTGCGTCTTTATCTGCTAGAATAAGGAGTAAGCAACATTAATACAGTAATAAATTAAAACAGGCAAGACGGAAGGATAAGGAGGTATTGCTGATTCTGCATGGTGCAATCATAACCTATAAATGTATGGGAATGTTTGAAGGTTAGGTTACCTTTTGTGTGGAGAGCTTTTAGCCCACAGCCACAACTGCATGTGTTGGAATGGTTGTGCAGGAGGGTGGAAGAGGCTGGCGGGCCATCTAACCTCTTGGAACAGCTCATGTGCCATATTCCCCTCGTGAAATCACGTTTTACTGGAGCCTGAGAACGCGACACCAAAGCACCGGTAAGGGCTGTGTTTTTAACGCAACTTTGTATAACCCTGTGCGCGGTCTTTACTAAACCGTTCATTTTTATTGAGGAACTACTCAATTATTCGCGTCTGAGTGAAAATTATTCAAAAATTGTCAAAGAAATTGTAGAACGCGAAAGACAGTAGCGGTGGGCGATTATGAGATATACTAACGAAATCATTCGATTATGAAAATGTCTCGAGATATCTCGATTATAACAATTAGTAGTTACTAATACTAATCTACTAATTTAGTACTATTACATTTATGAACTAATATGAAGTCAGTCATGCACGAGCGGTTGCAAGTTACTAATACTAATCTACTAATACTAATAGTAGATTAGTATTAGTAACTTGTAGTAGTTACTAATACTAATCTACTATTAGTCGACTTACTATTAGTAACTTGCAATCTGCTAATAGTAGATTAGTATTAGTAACTTGTAAATAGTAGTATGTATTAGTAAAAGTAACTAAAGTTAATAGTACTAAATTAGTATCTACTAATTAAGTACTATTAACTTTATACGTATTAGTAGTACTAATATGAAGTTAATGGTCAGTCATGCACGAACGGTTGCAGGTCGATTCACACTATTTACAGGCTTTTCAGCACTGCTGAGTAGTGCAAACAAAATTTACTTAACATTTATGTAATCTAAATAGGTATATAAATGTAAATGTACTAATATAGTATAACAACTATAACATTTTGAGATCAAATATAAAATGATCCTATTTAATACTTAATTAAAATCAAAATATTGCAAATAATATTATCAAAATATTATACTTACAAGGTTTTTTTTACACCTATGTTAAAACTACGCCAAATACAATGTTATTTTTTTACGGTTATATGCTATTCGAAGCCTCGAATCGAAAACACGATTAGTAGTACTAATTAGTTACTAATTCATTCGATTATGAAATTGTATTAGTTACTAATTCCATAATCGATTATCAATATTAGTAATTCAAAATTAATCGATTATGCCGATCAGTCATAATCGCCCACCGCTAAAAGACAGACTGACTATTATTGCCAGTGTAAAATATTACAATCTGGTTAAAGAATTTTATTTTTGGCCACACAAGTGTTGACGTCGCTATTATTATACTAGGTATTTATGTCACTTGATTTGAACATCACTGTAAAAACCGGTAAATTCCGTATCAAAAAAAAGATTACTGTCAAGTGTCATCTGTCACTTGCACGTGTTTTTTGTCATTTTCATTCAATTGGCGAATTAAGTGATTTTATTTTATTGAACTAAAAAAAACTTTATAATTAAGTGGAACATCATTAAAATGGCAAAGAAACGAAAGTTAGAAACAAGGCCACCAAAAGTGGAGAAGTCAACGCCAGTTGAAGTTGTAGTTGAGGATTTATTATCCCATCCACTTTGTCTTCATGGGCCGACTTTGTTGTTTTCAAGTGATAAGGGTCGCTATTACTCGTGTTCCCTTTGCCGGAACAAGAAGGATTGCACAGTGCACATAGACGAGGAGGACTGGCAGAAGGAAAACGTGAAGAAGCGAAATGAGAAGTACTACAAACTTATTCCTAAGCTGGATAAGGCGTCGGCGTGGAGAAATTACAATGAGGTTATATTTTTATTTATACTAAAATATTATTCTTTTCAACATAATTTTAATAATGAACATATTACATTATGTTTATCCTACTACTATTGTAAAGGCGAAAGTTTGTATGTATGGCTGTTTGTTACTCTTTTAAAAACTACTGAATGGATTTGAATGAACCTTTACCACAATATAGCTTATACATCAGAATAACACATGGGATATTGGAAATCGAAATTCACGCGGACGGAGTCGCGGGCGGCCGCTAGTAAACAAATGAACTAAATGCTAGAACCATCGCCTTCCAGAGATACTTTAAGAGAAAATGTAATTTTATATAAATAGGTTGTATTTTGTCTTTCTTATGTATTACACTCCCTGTATACTTCTGCCACACTAGGCTCTTCATAAATGAAGAAACTTAGCGCCAAATACAGGGTACATTGACTTCATAGTCACATCCAGAGACTAGATCTTGTCTTTTCTGTGCATTAAACTATGATACATTTTCTCACTTAACCTTTTACAATCCAGCCAAAATCAAAATATACTTATGTAGACCTCTGCAATGCACTTAAGATCATCAATAATAATATCACAAGATGATGACTTGACTACCGATTTTGGAACACAGTCATTGGATCACAGAGGAGCTCTGACAAAAAAATAAATATATGATTTATTTTAACTTTTCAGGTGAAATCAAGGCACTGGACAGATCGGGCTTACTGCATCACTTGTAGTGAGCTCTACATAGTTTCACAAAGCAAGAAGCATCTGAAAGACCACCGGACCATCTCACCACTGACTGATGAACAGCTGGCCCAGCCGTCTCAATGGTTGCCGGCTCTGGAGAATGACACGGTGGAAGCACAGTACTTGTTTAGTAAGAAATCTGTCAGCACAGTCTTGGGGATCCTTAAAAATAATAACATCAGGTGTGATATTTTTAAAAACTATTAAAAAAACATTTTATAACTAGATTTTTATGCATGTGTGAATTTTTCATTAATTTAAAACATTTAGGGTTCATTATCTCTGTCACACTATTTATTTTTTGGCTATAAAAACCCCAAAGGATAAAAGTGTGCTGTGTTAAACAGTAGAAAATTTATTAAGGATTAGCCTATCACCCGTGACTTTACACGGCTTCGTCTAGTCGTAAATCTTTCTTGCCTTAAAAACCATTGAGATTGAAACTGAAACAACACATTTGACATCCAATTTCTTGCTAGTTAAATATTCCAAGTTAAGACTGAACTGAAATATAAAACAGTTATCCATTTAAAACAGTACCAGATGTTAATAAAATCATGTTTTTAATTCCAGCAATATCCTATGTATTGGCACACCTTCCATACATGAAGCAGCACAGGCCAGCCCCGACTTTGAGTCATTACTGCTGGACTTTGACATGAGGCATGCACAGTTCCACCATCCCAACAAGTTCCTGTGGTACAACATGTTCAACGACTACCTGTTCAATGGCAATGATGATGAGAAAGTGCTCAAAAAGTTTATCAAGAATTCCAGGTAATTTAGTCTGGGTACTTTGAATATCTTTATTATTCTCTCAATATTCATCAGGTTAATGGTACACATTATAAAATTGAAAAGTATTTTTTATCTTATAATCGCAAGTATTGTCTAAAGCTAAATGAAAGGAAAAAAAATGGTTTGAATCTACAAAATAAAATAAAACATTTGTGTCATTCAAGAGATTAATTGAAAGTATTTTTGTTAATATTTTAGTGTTTTTATTACAGGAATGGCGGCTTGTGTGTAGTAATCGATCCACCATTTGGTGGTCGTGTGGAGCCCATAGTACACACATTGAGGGAAATATCCGCGACTTACAGAAGGCTCTGTGAGAAGCCGGATGATGAGATGGTGTCTGTTATCTGGGCTTTCCCATATTTCTCTGAGCCATACATTAGGAATATGATGCCAGAAATCAAGATGCATGACTACCAGGTAATTTCAAAATATTATATGTTTCTGAACTTTCTAATAACTACTCTGATTGTACCATCAATGGACATGGCATAGAGGATTTCTCCATCCATTAGGATTCCATGGTAGAAACTTCTCAATATTAAAGTCATAAGTTAATAACGAAATACATACTTCTAATTGTGTAATTGTTGATAAATTATAAAATTGAAATCATAATTTTTCAGGTGGAGTATGAAAACCACAAGAAATTCCACAGCAAAGGCAAAAGCGGGCGCAAGTTCGGGTCGCCAGTCCGTTTCTTCACAAATCTGCCGCTCTTGACTATTGATTTATCCAACGACAAGAACTACAAACTGTGTGACAAGTGCAAGTACTGGGTCTCTGTTACAAACAAGCACTGCGCTAAATGCAAGGAGTGCACCAGCAAGAACGGGATGACGTATAAGCATTGTCATGTGTGCAAGAGATGTGTGAAGCCAACCTTCTTCCATTGTCAGGAATGTGGGAGGTGCTGTCAACAGAAAGGGCATGTCTGTGGAGTAGTGGTGGAAAGTCAGGTAAGAATATATCTAAATACTTTACCCAAAAAATAATTGTGCTTGGTTAACTGCGTAAAACTGCAATCTGTAAAGCCATTTATTTCAGTTATAAGGGAATATGAAAGAAAAACATTCAAGTCAGTCTGAGTTACAGTAAAACACAACTTTTACAGCCTACAAGATGTAAAGTGGGTTAATTACACATTGCAAACAACTGAATTATATTAATGATGGATTCTTTGTTTCAGTCATGTTACAACTGCAATGAAAAAGGCCACAAGAAGGCAGACTGCCCAGAGCTACAGGGGAGCCAGAACAAGAAAAAACGCGTTCACGCATAAACATTTATTGACAATAAAAGTTATATAAAACACTTCTTCTGTAATTTCTGTGATCCCCAGATCCCCAATCAAGTACCGTTTCTTTTGTACAAATCAATATAATTCCGAATCTAATATAATCATGATTTTCGATTGAAAATAATATAAATCACAAATTATTGTAAAGTAAAATCTGAAGATCTTCTCTTATTCTAGTTAGATGATGAGTTTATAAGCCACTGGAACAAAAAAACAAGTTCAATTTGACTATAGCAGATACTTTTCTTATAAGCAACCTTATTATTATTATTTAGCAGTTTTTTTTTATGCTAGACAGGCAAACAATTTTAATGAGAGACCTTTTGGCATACTGCACCTATCAAGCCCTAACTTGCCAACAGAAACATATTAATCATAACGGATTTCAATGTCTTCTGTAGGATGTATTATTTTTTCAGCTGAGAGTGGGTACATTTGTTTCGATTCACACATTTATCAAACCAAAATATTAAGAAGATAATATACTACTATATTTTAGTATAGGCACCGGGCGTAGCTATGACTCTGCCATCCCGTGACTCATATTCGAAACTTTTACGCTAACTGATAAATTTTACTGTCAAATCACAGAAAAAAATCGGGATTTTAGCGCCCTCTACAGTTTCTGCACGGTGCCTATTTCCCACGACTTTGGTCTGCCCAACTATGACAATGTATGGTCTGTTGGTACTCACTTCATGCTGATCTTGTTGAGCAGCTGCTGCGTGGCGGCGTACCGCGCTTCGACGCGCCGCGCCTGCGCCAGCCACGCCGCGCGCACGCCCGCCCAGCGCGCACTGTGCGACCGCACCAGCTGGCTCAGGGTAGGCGGCGGCGCCTCGCGCTGGCAACAGGGAATGTTATTATAATCTGTCTACGAATACATAGTGACGGATTAACCCTTAATCAAATTAAGCAATTGCCTAGGGCATCACATCTGGGGGGCACCAGAAGAAGCACAAAATTCTAGTTGACATACGGATAGGGGGGCCCTCAGGCGTGGATAGCTTAGGGCATCAAGTAGTCTTGATCCGTCAAATGCGTGATGGAAGGCCAGCAAGGGGGCTGAGAGATGTGCGGATGGCATCACACCATTTCAATGTCTAGGGATTCTATATATATTAGTTTTCATACTCTTAATCAAAAAACTAAATATTTTTAGCACCAGACCTGGGGTCCTTTTGGCAGATCTCCTTTCAGTAACTTGTACAAGTAATGGACATAGTTTTAAATTGAAGTAAGCAAACAGCTTCCATTTTGGAAGTAACAATGATGTTCTTACATAGTTTAAGTTAATGTTATCTTTATTTGTCTCCTTCTGCTCGGGTAAGAGGTCTGGTATGCGGCTCACAGGAGGTCCTTCAGGCCCCGGCAGCTCCACACTGTCTTCAGTTGGCTCTGGCTCTTCAAATGTTTGCCTAATCAATAAATACACAGCATTATATTCAGGTCAGGTTAAAATGAAATGTTTTAAAAGAATATTTTACCATACACAAAGAAATAAATGAGATAAATACTATTGAAAATGTACACATATTATTAAACTGAAACAAACTTTACCCAAACTTGTAGTTTAATAAATAAAGAAAAATTTTTTGATAAAGGTAAACAATACTAAGTATGTAAAATGCTCAAAAATATGTACAAAATTTACCCAAACTCTTTATAATTAGCCTTCGGCTGGTTGATCATCCACGCCCGACAGATCGGGTACAGCGGCGTGTCCTCCTCAAATTGAGACAAGTCCACACTCCTATCAAACAGCTTGAGGACATAAGACTGACGAGCTGATGAGGCTTTGTTTGTATCATCGTCTTCTGAATTTTTCCTATTTTCATGAATGTGCCTGTAACCACAAAGTAAAATTATGAACAAGAAGAAAATAGATTTTTGTAATGAAAACAAAGTTAAAATATTGTCAATCAACAATGTTATAATGAATAAAACAGTTTTTCAAATAATTATTTATCACTGAACATCACACACATCGATCTGACTTTGTAGTAAGCTTTAGACTTAAACTCTAGTACCTATTACAGACAGATATTAGAAATCAGAATCAACAATGGTATTAAAAATATACATAAAAAGATACATATGGCATGTCTGTCCAATGGAGTCAATTCTATGGGCGATGATGACTCCACACAACTGACATCAAAGTCACGGGACGCTAAGACAATGGTGGAAGGGCAATTTCCACAGTCAGATGCCTGACTGGCAACAAGTTGCACAGTGTGGGGAGACTTGGCGGAAAAAGAACAGGCTTGTACCCAGCAGTGGCATATTGATACTACTACTACTACTACTACTCCGCTGGCTCAGCGACCCGAAGTGGATCTTGGCATATTGATAGCTATAAAAATATTTAATTTAACATTTACACCCAGACCAGCACAAATAGGGATGCATGGGCGTAGCCACACTGGGGCAAGCTGGGGCACTTGCCCCACCCTGGGCCCTGGCTCTGACCTACAAGGTGTCTGATTAAACAATTTTTTTTTAATAACTCTAACAACATCAACAATCATACTATCCGTAAGTTATTGCACAAGAAAAATATATGAGATTAACGGCTCAAGGTACAAAAAATCGGAGTGCCCCCACCCTCCCCCGGGGGATAGTTTCACTGCTGCCCCACCCTGAGCCCAAAGCTGGCTACGCCCATGTAGAGATGTTCATGCACACAATGTTTGTACTGTGTGGTTATCAAACCCACTAACTCTTGGTCTTATAGTCGACATCTTGAGTATTACATGAAACCGCTGGTTATTTATTATAACATATAAAAGTTTTTATTTCGACATACCTCTCCTTCTTGCTGGGAGAAGGTTCATAAGAAGAGTCTGATTCTTCTACAGATGGTTCTAATACCTCCAAAAGGCCTTTTAGACGACCTCGTGCAGTTGACACTTCTGTAATAAATTTCTAATTAGCAATCACACAAATTAAGGAATATAAACTGTAATATTAAAAATATTCGAATAAATTGTGTTACAGGATCATATTGTACTTACTGCCATGATTCTGAGATGACCAGTCCCTTGTCTCTAATTCTGGTTCTGAAACAATTATAATACAAGTTAATAATTACGAATTACAACAATATCGCCGTAAGTGAATAGTAGGTATTTTAAAAATTAAGTGTGATACCTCTATCCTCATTTTCCTCCTGGCTTACTCGTTTTGCAGCATTTTGTTTGGCTTTGCTCCTGGGAGTTAATAGTCTTCTTCGTTTGGGCATGTTTGATTGGTAAAGATTTTAACTCTAAGTCAATAAATAATTAAAACAAAAGAAGTCTTAAAAATTAAATGTGACGGCAAAAATCAGATCGGTTTTGTTTGTTTGATATTTTGAAATTCGAATGTAAATGTACATAATTTTTTCAATTTTGTTTCTTTTTTTGCTTTGAAATATGTCAAAACAAGTAGTAGTGTAGTTCACCGATAAAAGTCGATAAATATTATTTTAGAAAGCACTTAATATTAATTATATATAAATTATAATTTTTAAAAACAAATATTTAACTAAATTAAAATGATTATCAAGAAACGAATGTGCGTTATTTCACAATTAAATATCCCTTTTTTACTATCCACCATCCGCCGCGCTGTTTTGATGTGAAACTCATTCACTTGTTCTATCATTCGTTCAATAAATCAGTTTTTGTGAAATGTCAAAGTAGTTGTGTACGAAAATAGAACAAAAATCAAGAAAATCCGCAAATACACATCTTTTCACAGATTTGCTTACTTATTTTGTGTAAAACTGTTTAGTGATTCCATGTGCAATAATGGCGACCACGGCATATGAGCATGATGCGGATGGTAAGCCAGAGAAAAGATAATTTATTTCACGATTTCGCGGTCTGCCTTCTAACATATCGTTCTAGTTATTTGTCTCAAGATTGAGTTTCAACTTACTAAATAACTTTTCAATCGTAACTCACTTCAACAGAATTCGTTCCGATCCAGTTCACATATGAATTGCTAATTAATACAGACAGACTGTTATTATCAACAAAATACGCATCGTTTAATTAATTGCCTCAGTTTTAACCGTCATTCCAATCGTTAAATGTTATCGCCTTTTCATATTTTTGAATTATTTTGTCCAATTGCGTGTTCCCAGGTTATTGAATTCAAATTAAATTATTTTTGTTTCACCCTGTAACAGGTTCCAAGTTTATTCCTGCTACTCAAAGACCCGACGGTACTTGGCGTAAGCCTCGAAGGATCAAAGATGGCTATGTCCCTCAGGAGGAAGTGCCCCTGTACGAGAGCAAAGGCAAACAGTTTAAGGCGAGACAAAACACAGGACTGCCTGTAGGACTCACTCCGGAAATTGTAGCAGCTGCCCAGAAACCCAAGAAGAGTCAAGGAGGCACCATACAGCCCATTCCAGGGATGATTATTAATGTCGACAAAAAGAAGAAAAAGAAGAAGTCTGGTATGTTTAAATAATCTAAGCTTATCTAATGCAATGAAAATAACTTATCATTGACCTATGCCTATCCTTATCCTCTCTATTTTAAACTTTATTAATGTGCAAGTTCATCATGTTTAAGGATAGCCTGCTGTTAATCAATGTTTAACTATAATTCCTGATATTAATTGTTCCAGGCGTAGAGGAAACAACTGAACGACTTGCCAAATGCGAAATAATAGAACCAACATTCAGTAGTCCATCTCCAGCATCTAGCAATAACACACAAGCTGCCAACCAAGCTGACCCAGCTAAGAGACTTAAGAATCTACGAAAGAAACTCAGAGAAATAGAGTTCCTCGAGGAAAAAATTAAGTCTGGACTCCTCAAGAACCCTGACAAGGATCAAAAAGAAAAGATGTCTAAGAAATTAGACATTGAAAAAGAAATAGAACTTTTAGAGCCTCAGATTAGCTAATAAGTTCAGCCAAACTAAATGATTGAATGGAGTACATTATGGAATCATGATTATTGGTTTTACCTGTGTTGTCTTATGTGAGGGTGCAAATGATGAAATGTTTCTTTTAAATATAAATTATTTACAACACAATTTCTTTCATTCAAAACTGGTATCATAACAAAATAAGTCATTGTATAATTAAAACAACTTTATTCAAATCACAATGTACAGTCAATTGAACAAGATTGGCTAATTGATTACAGTTTTGTTAGATTTACGAATACTAGCAGCATGAATCAAACTATTGTAGTTCACATCACTACAATAGTACCAACAAAAGATGGTTTATCTTAGCACACTTATACCTAATCTTACTTTATCTTACAAGTGGATACTATATTCGAATGGTGCTAAGTATATTATTTTATACTTAAATTATGCCCGTTGGTTACTCAATTATGTACTTTTCCATTTTTATGTGCTGGAGTTGAACAGATTAACTGTGTCATCACATGGCTCGTCTTCGGGCTTTGTTGAAAAAGTCTGTAAATTAAAATCATTCATAATTATAGCAATATAATTCTACGACGCAAAAAACAATTTGCTACCAATAGTTGCAACTTTCCAGTTCACATACTCACACATGATTGATTTTATATAAATTCGTTTCTAGCTTTCTGTCTCGCATAGTTGCCCAAACACGCGAGAATTCCTATGGCTGCAATACCGAGACCTAGAACGGTGGCGAGGAAATCCCCAAAATCATATCCGTGAGAGGCTTCCACTGTTGTGATACTCAACACAGCAAATACCAACACGAGAAGTTTCAGATACATTTTCGTTAAGACTTTTTTTTGTAGGAATAACACAAAATGTGTAACTTCGCAAATTATCAGCGGTTCCACGTAAATGTTTGTTTGTTAACTTTTTGTTCGCTGTAAACTGGAAATTGGAATGTCACTTGTCAAGTTGTCAAGGTGCTAACTCATTCATTATTCATCGTACTCGTACAATTTAGTTCTTTCGCTTATATACCAAAATATGTTTAAAAAAGGTAATCGATTTATATTTGTTAATCAACTGGCAACACCAGTTTTAAATGTCATGTCAACAAACGAAAAAATATAATGACAGCTTTGGTGCATTGCATCGTCAATGTCGTCGATAAATTAGTTGAAAAAATATATAAAGCTGTTTAATCTGGAGTGTTACGTTCTTAAAATACATTAGATTCCAATTAGGAACCAATTCGAAGTTGTTATAGTGGTGTAGTGAATGTAAAGTTAGTGTAAACAAGGTTGTAATAACCTCAATATTTTGATGAGGATTGGTTGTTGAGTTTCAAGATGAGTTACAATTCCGGTGGGAGTGGCGGGAAGGGGTTCGGGTTCGCGGGCTTCACCATGCCGAAGCGGAACCCGTCGAACGTGTCGCTGCACGCGGTGCCGCCACCGACGGCGCAGATGAACGCGGTGCCGCCGCCGACGTCGGGGCTCTCGAAGCAAGGCTACTCCACCATGAGCTCCATCACGCAGAACGCGGTCACCGGCAACTGGGGTAGCATAGGCAAGAAGCGGTCTAAGACAGAGGATGAGTAAGTGTTTACATCTAGTAAGAATGTGCTTCTCCAATGGGAAATCGTAATTATTAAAAAAATATAGATTTCATGAACATAGAAGTGTAAATCAGTGCATTATTTATGGATCTTTACAATATCAGACATGATACTAAGTGATGATCTTTACTTGAAGAATTTTTTTGTTGAAATAAAAGTAGAACATTCTTCTATCAAGTCTGCCTTGGTCCTATGTTAAATGTTAGATTTTATTCTCCTGTATGTATAAGCATTTAATATGTTAAATGCCACAGCCAAGTCTTATATTTACTAAGACTTGAAATGAAAAAGACACTTAGATGTTTTTATAGTAATAACATTTTCTTTTCTTAGAGCACTTAAATCTGTTCCATTAATTAGATTGAATAAATTAACTTATCTAATGCTATCTTATCTTCCCATTTACAAACTATGTCATTGTCAAGGTACTTTGATGAGGACGACGAGCCACCAACTCCTGCCTTGGCTTACATACCTGCACCAGGGAGTCCAAGTTATGAAGCAGCTTCCACTTCTAAGGTATGCTTGCTTATCTTACATATGTTACCCCTTTACTCCCTTCTGAAAGGCCATTAATGAACTTGTAACATGTCAGGTTTCCTCACGGTGTATTCCCTTACAGCAGAGCTAATGGCACAAACCCACACTGATTTCGAAAAATCCAGAGGTGTGGGCCTGAATTTGAACCACGGATCTAATAAATGAGGCGCCGTCCGTACCACTAGGCATATCATTGCTCAGACAAGATACTTCTTATTGAACAATTTATAAATTTATCATTTCTCTACAATTAAATTTCTATTACTTATTGCTTGTTTTTCCTTATTCTACAACATATATTTTATTTGAAATCTTTCATTTCATTGTTTTAAAAATAATATATGAAAATGATTTCTTAAAAAAAATTATTACATCTCAGAAAGATGAAGAAGATGAGGAAGACCCCCTGGACGCCTACATGGCGGGGTTGGAGCAGCAGGCAGCTAAGGATCTGGTGGCCAGTAAGGAGAATGAGGCCAGCGGTAAAGGAGACAGTGGCCGTGGAACTAGAGGAGATATCGATGAACTGGACGATGAGGAGAGTTACTACAAGTTAGTTGTTCAAGTTCAAGAAATGATTTTGCATGGTTGCTTTAAACTTTTGCATCATGCATTTCAATAAATTTTAATTTTAAACCAATATTTTACAGTTTTCAAAACCATTTGCATTCATACATTAATGCATGGTATGTTAATTATTGGCTGTATATTCACTAAATCTGACATAAAATAACTAAATGTGTCCTAAATTCGTTATTGTTTTGCATTTAAAAAGAATAATGTATTTAAAGAAAATACCAAATTGAATGCAGCTTACATTTTTAATAATTTTTAAAATCATCATTTTTTTTACAGATACATGGAAGAGAATCCATTGAACACTGGCGATGATGGGTCAGACTTAGAAATAGAATATGATGAGGATGGGAACCCCCTTGCTCCTCCCAAGAAGAAGTTCATTGACCCCTTACCGCCAATCGATCATTCCGAGATCCAGTATGAACCATTTGAGAAGAACTTCTACACACCACACGAAGATATTGAGAAGCTGACACCAGCACAAGTTGAGGAATTGAAAAAGAATTTGGGTGTTAAGGTATGTAATGTTGATTGATTTTAAATCTAAGGGTGTTACTACACCAACAAATCAATTGTCGATCGAGGGCTCCAGTGGATGGTAATATAGATTAGTTGACATCAAGTAATGAGTTTTGCATTCTGCTAGATTAATTAAGCTTCAATCCATTTCATAGTGTAGTAGCACCCTAAGTAGAACTATTGGTTAAAAGACCAGGTCCTTGTAACAAGTTGCTGAGTTTTTTATAGTTTGCAATTTTAGCAATACTACAAGTGTTGCTTTAGCTGGTTATAAAGGAAAAAAAATAAAAAACGACAGAAGAAAACCCACTGATTGAGATATTTTGCAGAAGCTATAGTATTGTTACGAACGTGGGGATCGGGATTTGGATTAAAAACCGTTGACTTGATAGAAGAATTTATTCGACGATAAACAAGTCACAACACAATCACAAGTCACACCACAAGCACAAGTCACAACACAATCACAAGTCACAACACAATCACAAGTCACAACACAATCACCGTAGCCAAATCACACAGAAAATCGAAGTCCGTAGGTCGCCTAGGTCGTACACTCAATCGCACTAAACACTATGTTCACAGGGTTCTTCGTAGTCCGTAGGTATCGCTTAGGTCGCAGGTATAGTCACTCGTAATCACTTGCTCGCACTTATCACTCCGAAAGCTCAGATTGAACTTGACTGACTCCCTACTTGAGCCGTATTTATATGACCGGCAACGCGATACTAGATAATCCGGTATTTGACTGACAGGTCAAATCACCTTCTTTTATTAAATGTCAAGAACGTAAACTTGTAGGAAAAACTGTATGGAATACAAAATTGTGACGTCACAATATTAATTGTCAAATCAATACTCTTTTAGTTTCAATTAGGTGTAATAATTTGTTGAAAGCTCAAAAGTAACTGTGGGATAAAAAATTGTGCTTAATTTTTGATTTCATCTTTAATGTTGGTATATCATAATTTATTTCGTATGCAGTCAAATACCCAATTCGGCCGTCCCGAGAAAGTACTCGCGCGCGAACAATAGCCCTCTTGATAACACGCGGTGTATCTAGAAGCGTCGAGCGCTCCCGCGGCCCTTTTTTCTACCTGCGACGCGCTCGCGCCGCGTCTGCGGTGACTCGGTCGTTGACCTTATTGCGTTGTTATAAGGTTGTAAATGGCGCGCGCGCACACTCGCCGCGGGGTTTGTACCGGCTTCGCGAATACTCTCGGCGCGGATCGCGTCTGTCCGTCACAATTAGATGTAGATTAGTCTCGAACATTCTACTTTATGTCGCGATGTCTCGATGGTTCCGGCTCGTTCGTAACAGTATGAATCTTGAAACCTATTTTCTTTGTTCTGTCAACAGATAACAGGGCCGGACCCTCCCAAGCCGGTCAGCAGTTTCGGCCATCTTGGCTTCGACGAGCAGCTGATGAAAGCGATCAGACGCTCGGAGTACACCCAGCCCACCCCGGTGCAGGCGGCGGGTGTCCCGGCCGCGCTGTCTGGGAGGGATCTGATAGGTGAGGTATACATGTTGTAGATAGTAGAAGTTATGATTGGTTTATCTACTACGTTGGAAGAGAAAGTTGGTTTAATCCTCATCTTAAGTCGTCCATTTGTTTTTATTTTTTCTGTCTACAACATTCTGTCTATAGCTTAATTAAGTTTCAATCAGATGTAGAGAAAACATCTTGCGATGTGCCAACTCGTATTTAAAACAGCTTTTCTTTTAAAGGATGCTATCGCTCGCTTTTCAGCCGAAACAAGCAGTTTTTGTATTCATTGGCTGGGTTGCCAGATGTTTGCTGTGTTGTACTAGACGCTTCTTGTATGAAACGAAGTGACTTATCTATTTCCCCCTTTACGATTGGCATTTATAGATAGGTGGTACTCATGCATAAAGGTGTTTTTGTGAATCATGGTGCATTTAATGTAAAAGCCATAGTTGTCGCCTACGTCATCGAAACTTGGATATCTAAAATCAATTGTTTCTTCAACAGGTATCGCTCGCACTGGGTCCGGTAAGACAGCAGCGTTCCTGTGGCCTCTGTTAGTGCACATTATGGACCAGAAGGAACTGAAGCCCGGAGATGGACCAATAGGCCTTATCCTGGCTCCTACCAGAGAATTGGCTCAACAGGTATAAAAGAAGAAACAATATTTTGTAAGATTTTTGTATGAAAAATGATGTGGGATGTATATACTCGTATTCACATTCTATATTATTACCAGCGGCCGCCCGCGACTCCGTCCGCGTGTATTTCGCTTTCCGCTCACATAGTGTTATACTGTAGCTTAAAGCCTTTCTCAACAAATGAACCATCTAACGCAAAAACAATTTTTCAATTCGAACCTGAGGTACAAACAGGTAGTTCCTGAGATTACCGGTTTATTATATAGGGTGTAACAAAGTATAGAAATATTAGTATAGATTCCAATACCAAAATAAAATTCGTATGTTTATTTTCATTAAAAAGGAAGAGTCGTAATATTATTATTTTTGCTTTATCTTCATCAGATATACATGGAAGCGAAGAGGTTCGGCAAAGTATACAACATAAGGTGTGTTTGCTGCTACGGTGGCGGCTCCAAATGGGAACAGACCAAAGCTTTAGAAGGTAATACATACTTATTCAATATACATGAACATAACTAAATCATATAAAAAAAAAACGGAAAATGCTGAGACATGGACAATTTTCTGTTACAGGAGGTGGTGCAGAAATAATAGTAGGTACTCCAGGGCGGGTCATTGATCTGATAAAGTGTAAGGCAACCAATCTACAGAGAGTTACTTATCTGGTACTAGATGAGGCTGATCGTATGTTCGACATGGGATTCGGTAAGTGAATATTAGATTATCTATATTTGGCGCCCAACGTGGTGTTATTACTTTTAATTTTTCTTCAGTTAGTTTTGGGGTTTTAATTGGTGATAGGACTTTTGGGCCCTACTTTGGAAACCACCTGAGATAAATGCTACCGTAAAAGCACTGTTTTCGCTCATATCAATAAATGGCGCCCAACGTGGGGCCACATTTTAGTTAATACTTCAAGTATAGTTTCTTAATTAAATATGATACACATAGATTAAAAATCTGTGTACCTTCCAGAGCCGCAGGTGCGGTCGATATGCGCGCACGTGCGGCCGGACCGGCAGGCGCTGCTGTTCTCGGCGACGTTCCCGCGGCGCATCGAGCGGCTCGCGCGCGACGCGCTGCACGACCCCGTGCGCGTGCAGCACGGCGCCGCCGGCGAGGCCTGCGACCTGGTGACGCAGCATGTCAGGTATGCGCGCACGTGCGGCCGGACCGGCAGGCGCTGCTGTTCTCGGCGACGTTCCCGCGGCGCATCGAGCGGCTCGCGCGCGACGCGCTGCACGACCCCGTGCGCGTGCAGCACGGCGCCGCCGGCGAGGCCTGCGACCTGGTGACGCAGCATGTCAGGTATGCGCGCACGTGCGGCCGGACCGGCAGGCGCTGCTGTTCTCGGCGACGTTCCCGCGGCGCATCGAGCGGCTCGCGCGCGACGCGCTGCACGACCCCGTGCGCGTGCAGCACGGCGCCGCCGGCGAGGCCTGCGACCTGGTGACGCAGCATGTCAGGTATGCGAGCAGCGGTGCCGGCCGAGAATTTGGTATTTGACTGCGTTGTAGATAAACTTTGAAACTTTTACATTAAAGACGAGATCCTTACTAATATTACAAATGCAAAAGTAACTCTGTCTGCCTGTCTGCTACGCTTTCCCGCTTAAACCTCTCGACAGATTTTGAAGAAATTTTTCACAGACAATCTTTGACCCTAAGAAAGAACATAGGCTACCGTTTATTGCAAAATGGGATATGAAATCCTCGCGATCGAAGTCGCGGACCGCGGCTTGTTGAGTGTAATTAGTGACACTGTAAGTTATTTTTTGTTGTATTTAATCGAAATATTTATATTATTCCAGAATATTCACCAAACCAGAGGACAAATGGTCGTGGTTATTGAAGAATCTAGTTGAATTTCTGTCAAGTGGGAGTGTCCTGATTTTCGTAACTAAAAAGGTGTGTAGAAACCATTCATAGAATGTATAAAAGAAATGGACATAAGAGCATACTCTATAGTCGCTAATTTTTACCTAAAGGTCATATCCGACTCGAAGGACCATAAATGTAAATGACCACTGATAATTGCTCTGGTTCGCAATGTAAACAAACTAACGTACTTGTGTTGACTGTACAGGCAGTGAGCATTTTCCATATGTAACCTTTTCGCTCATTTATTTATAGTTGGAAGCAGAGCAAGCGGCAGCGAACTTGGGCGTGCAGGAGTACGACGCGCTGCTCCTTCACGGAGATATGGAGCAAGCTGACAGGAACAAAGTCATCACCGCCTTCAAGAGACGCGAGAACAATATCCTCGTCGCCACGGATGTTGCAGGTGAGTTTGTCTGTTGTTGATGTCCATGGGCAGCGGTGATCACTTGCCATCAGGTGAACATCTTGTTCCTTTGCCACATGATAATAAAAAAAATATACTTCAAAAATGGAACGCATTGAGTTTCGGAATTATTCCACTTTGTCCCACCAAGGCGCCAATTGAATACAATTCAATACGAGTAACCCCACTTATACACTTAAGTGATAACCCTAGTGCATAAATTGATTCAGTGTGGCATATTCCACAACAAATTTTGAGGCAGTGGAATCTGCCCTACCAGTGGGGCTCCTTGGTGGGGCAAAGTGGAATAATCCGAGTTTCGTACATCACTAGCTAAATGAACTTCATGATCTGATCAAACCTGTATTCTCCACCAGCGCGAGGTCTGGACATCCCGCACATCCGCACAGTTGTCAACTACACAGTGGCTCGCGACATCGACACGCACACGCACCGCGTGGGGCGCACGGGTCGCGCCGGCGTGCGCGGCACCGCCTACACGCTGCTCGACCGGCACCGGGACAAGGACTTCGCCGGACACCTGCTGCGGAACCTGGAGGCGGCGCAGCAGGTACTGACAGGAGCACAGCAGGCGAACACAACTGCATTCAGCAGAAAAAACTTTTTACCGTTTGTTACCGACACACATACATACACACATGCACGCACCCACACACACGCACACACGCACACGCACCGCGTGGGGCGCACGGGTCGCGCCGGCGTGCGCGGCACCGCCTACACGCTGCTCGACCGGCACCGGGACAAGGACTTCGCCGGACACCTGCTGCGGAACCTGGAGGCGGCGCAGCAGGTACTGACAGGAGCACAGCAGGCGAACACAACTGCATTCAGCAGAAAAAACTTTTTACCGTTTGTTACCGACACACATACATACACACATGCACGCACCCACACACACGCACACACGCACACGCACCGCGTGGGGCGCACGGGTCGCGCCGGCGTGCGCGGCACCGCCTACACGCTGCTCGACCGGCACCGGGACAAGGACTTCGCCGGACACCTGCTGCGGAACCTGGAGGCGGCGCAGCAGGTACTGACAAGAGACGAACACAACTGCATTCGGCAGAAAAACTTCATACCGTTTGTCACCGACACACACACATACACACATGCACGCACACACGCACACGCACCGCGTGGGGCGCACGGGTCGCGCCGGCGTGCGCGGCACCGCCTACACGCTGCTCGACCGGCACCGGGACAAGGACTTCGCCGGGCACCTGCTGCGGAACCTGGAGGCGGCGCAGCAGGTACGGACAAGAGACGAACACAACTGCATTCGGCAGAAAAACTTCATACCGTTTGTTACCGACACACGCACGCACGCACGCACACACAAACACACACGCACACGCACGCACGCACGCACACACGCACACGCACCGCGTGGGGCGCACGGGTCGCGCCGGCGTGCGCGGCACCGCCTACACGCTGCTCGACCGGCACCGGGACAAGGACTTCGCCGGGCACCTGCTGCGGAACCTGGAGGCGGCGCAGCAGGTACGGACAGGAGCACAGCAGGCGAACACATCTGCATTCAGCAGAAAAATCTTTTTACCGTTTGTTACCGAAACACACACACACACATGCACGCACACACACACACAATCACACGCACACGCACCGCGTGGGGCGCACGGGTCGCGCCGGCGTGCGCGGCACCGCCTACACGCTGCTCGACCGGCACCGGGACAAGGACTTCGCCGGACACCTGCTGCGGAACCTGGAGGCGGCGCAGCAGGTACGGACAAGAGCACAGCAGGCGAACACAACTGCATTCAGCAGGAACAAACTTAACTGTTTATTACCGACACACACACATACACACATGCACGCACACACACATACAATCACACGCACACGCACCGCGTGGGGCGCACGGGTCGCGCCGGCGTGCGCGGCACCGCCTACACGCTGCTCGACCGGCACCGGGACAAGGACTTCGCCGGGCACCTGCTGCGGAACCTGGAGGCGGCGCAGCAGGTACTGACCAGAGCACATCTCACGAACAGCGTTTTGTTTTCCCCTTATGTCTGGGGCATAAGTGCTATTGGACTGAAAGTCATTATTGTCATTATCAAACTGTTTCAATCGAATTCTGGACGTATGTCTGCCTTAAATAGAGGGGGGCATAGGAAATACTAACAATCACCCTTCGTCCATGCAGGAAGTACCTGAGGAACTGGTGGGCCTGGCGATGCAGTCGGCGTGGTTCCGCAAGTCGCGCTTCAAGAAGGGCAAGGGCAAGAACCTCAACGTCGGCGGCTGTGGACTTGGGTTAGTAAATTGAATATAACATGTCGTAACTTGGGCCGAGTCCCGGTCGATAATTTTAGAATTCGATCGATCATCATCATCATCATCAGCCTATCGCAGTCCACTGCTGGACATAGGCCTCTCCTAGAGCTCTCCATTTAGCCCGATCCTCCGCGACTCGCATCCAGCTTCAATCGATAACGTTTGTCTTTGTAGCCATAACTTGCGAAGCGACAATGGTTATTTTTCTGAATTATATTTCCGCTAGTTCACGTTATTTCCATTTAGTGTCCAATTTTAATGTATGTACTCAAATATATCCGTCGTGTGTAGGTACAAGGAGAGGCCAGGACTGCCGCAGCGTACAGACACAGATGAGACGGCGGGTGAGGGGGCGGGTACGGGCGCGGGGGCGGGGAGTGAGCGTACGGGCACGGGCGGACCCGCGACCGACCGCCTCGCCTCGCTCAAGCAAGCCTTCCGCTCGCAGTATAACCAGGTATGGACTGCTTAAATGATGTATATTGTTATCTGGATCGATTTTTGAATAATAAATGTAAATAAATGTGGGTTTGGAATCTGATAAATTGAACATTTATATTATTAAAAAGTATGATGTCAAAGCCGACATTGTAGGAACTTGTGTTACCTTATGAGTTACCCAGAAAATGTACTTATCTAAAAAATATTAAATATTATATAATGTCGCACTTTTGGCACACTGTAAACTGACATGTGTCATAATGTTAAGATATGAGTAAAAAAACCTGTTTTTGGGAATTGAGCCACGCCAAAGATATTTCAATTTTAAATGTATTTTACAGTTCACAGCATCGTCCGACCACTCGTGGGAGCAGACGCTGTCGAGCATCCAGCCCGGCGTCAACGCGCCCGCCGCCGCGCAGGAGCGGCCCGAGCGCGTGCGCAAGAGCGGCAAGAAGAGCCGCTGGGAGTAGGCAGACACTACGACTTACGGTCTACGGTCTACTAAGGCTTAGACATAGACCAAACTCGGCTTGGACTGAGACCAAACTCGGCGTGGATTGAGACCAAACTCGGCTTTGGTTGAGAACAAACTCGGCTTGGACTGAGACCAAACTCGGCTTGGGTTGAGACCAAACTCGGATTGGTCCGAGATCAAACTCGGATTGAGACCAAACTCGGCTTGGAATGAAACCAAACTCGGCTTGGGTTGACACCAAACTTGACCAACGGCCTTTGGTCTACAAGCTTAGATCTAGACCAAACTCGGCATGGACATGGGCCAACAATCCAAATGGGTTTTGGTCAACTTAGGCTTGGACTTAGACCAACGGTCTTTGTTATATCCGAGTGTGACCGGTCGCCGAGCGGTAGAGAGGCAAGGAGTTTCATATTGTTCAGTTTAATTAGTTAAATAAAAGGTAGCCGGGTTGAATTATCCATGTCCATTTTAGTCACCACAATAAAACCTTAATAGCTTACCCAAAAGGTCCAAAATCAATGACAATGAAATACTTGCACTAAATAAAAATGTCATCCGAAATAATATCAAATACTCTTCTTCTTGACTTACAATACAGCACAACTGAAAATAGAGATAATAAACATTTGACCATGATTTGTAAAGAGTTGTGTGCACGTTTGCAATATTAGCGTGTCAACGGATAGTTTTTTCCTGCATCACTTTAAAAGTAGTCATCAATGATATTTTATTTATTTTAAGTTTTTAAACCTGATGTTGTAGATGTTTAAACTTATTATTTTAGCTCACGAACAAAACGACTTTACCATTAGTTGGGAAAAGTGACAATATTCAATAATATTTGCTTAATTAAAGGCTTTCGTCAAATCTTCCAATTATTTAAAATAGAACCTGTTTGTGAAATCAGTATAATAATTATTATGAGCCCATAAATAAAATGTCATTGATATATGTAATGAATTGTAGATGATCCTACTAGTTTATTATTTTATTTGTAAGAATGGAGTGAAGTGTTATCAAAACTTTATGTGGATGATTGGTTTAAAAGCTGTTTAATATATTTGGTTGGGACTTACATGTTCATGGGTTATGTTTTCATTATTTTACTTATTCATTTTCAAGTGAAAGAATTATATTTAAAATGGTTATGTAATTTTTAAATAATTCAATTTATTTTATACGTTTTTCTTTGGAAGTAAATTAAAAATGGTTAATTTGATTTGATTAATACTGAAAACTGGAATAATTCTGTAACGTTATAATATATATCTATAATCATTTTACTGTAAATAAAATGTATCATAGTGGCAAACTCTTGATGCACTGTTAATATCTACATATGTTAGATAAATTGACAGTTAAGATACTTTTTAAATAGCAGATATTTATGTATTTTATATATTTAATGAGTTCTGTTGTCTAGCACTCTTATTATTATTGTATGTATAATCTTCCGACCGATTTCGGTCACTAGTAACTTTGTTTATTTTCAAGTTAGCTGTTTGTATGTAAAAATATATTTCATTATTTGAATATAGAACGCACCATATGATCTAAATTAGGATATATAGGGTGGAATTGGCTTAACACAATTCCAACCTAAATAAAAGCACATGAAAAACACTAGATTAAAAAATAAAAATGTGAAATAATGGACGCAAGTGGCCAAGTATAAGTGTATCAAATATAAAATAAAATAAAATAATATATTTTAAAGCAATAATCGATTTTTTAAAGAGACAAGTTCTGTAGAGAAGCTGATTAATACATATATTAGCAAAAGATCGCCATAGCAAACCATGACAGTGCATAAAAGTATTTTTCATATTCATGTAAGAGTAATATTATATTTTATACAGCTATAGAATCTATCATATATATTGGACGCTTGTTATGTGACGTTTTCCGTAATTATAACCGGATAATATTGACGTGCTGTGTTCCGAGAATATGGATCTGGTCATCTGAGTTGGTTTGAAGGATACAGTTGTTTAAGAAAGTGTGACATAATGTCATGTGTCAGCAAAGTAACTGTGAGGTTAAACCATGGTTAAACTCATTAACTTTTTGCATGGGAAAGTGAACCCTGTTGTGTTTTGAATCGCAAACGATTTTCAATCTTATGGTGGTTAACCATATTCTCGGCTTCTCGGCTTGAGGCATCAACCAACACATTAAAAAATATCGAATAAGGTATTAAGTGTCAAAATATAAATAATAATAATATTTAATGCAAATAATTCCCGGTTGTAAAACTTTACGCAGCGTTTAAACTAAACGTCCCGGTTGTTACAATCGGTCGTGTGAGCTCGGTGCGTTGGATACCGTAAGCAGTCTTGTCGCATATGTTTGTGAATTAATTTTACTATGTAAATAGGAATAAAGTGATATTTAAGTCGAATGTTTTTTTGTTTTAGAAGCTATTTTCTTTTATTATACCTAAGTTTGTTTCAAGATTTGTAAAATAAGCGTTGATGAAATAAAAAACATAGGTTTATTCCCGATTTCTTCAATCTCTTGGTTTTGTGGTATGTATAGCAAATTGATAAGCTTTAGAGTTATCATGTAAATACACAGCAATATATATTTTTAAACTACCGTAGTCCTGTAGTACTTACATTTGAACAGTACGTGTAGGAACACAACTAGGCTGGCATTAGGCGGATATTATTTTTTTATACAAAATTGCGCGAAGTAATTTTGGCATGGTGTGACACCCGCCATTTTAATACGTCGCAGGAGTAGTCACGGCGAACTTCGGTCACATTTTTCCGCGTAGTATGTTTCTAAACTAAAACTCAATTAAAAAGTTTCGAGTCCGCTCGGGCATTCGCATTTAGAATGCTTGGCATTCGCCATGGTTTTAAAAAGAGCAATCTAAAACTTACATCGCTATAATAAAAAGCAAAGATATTGGAAGTACTAGATGGAGACCAAAATGCATAGCTTTAGTTTATTAAAAATAAATGCTGAGCGTTGACATTACAATTCCTTTTCAATTCAACTTAGATTATTGCAACATGATATTACGTCCAGAGGTTTGTATGTAACGCTTGTAACCTTTTACTAGCAGTAACTTGTACTGGCAATAAAATAGTTTACTGTTCAATAAACCGGATTGGGACAATAACTTCTACTTCATATTATTTTGACGTATCAATTTGGCGCCCAACTTGGTGGAGTGAAGTCTGGTATGGTAAATTATTGTGACATTTGGTTGGGAGTATTTATCGAATCTCTCGAGAGTCGTAAAATTATAAGTTTATGATATTGAATAATCATAGATAAAAATAATTGAAACTTGAAAATAAAAATGTAACTGCGTCCTAGACTACTGTTTAGTTAATCACCGAATTCTTTTATTACTTACCTACGTAAATACTCTCTTATTACTAAACTAGCGGCCCGCCCCGGCTTCGCCCGTGGTACTTGTCCACTATTTAATGAATGATATTATACATAAAAGCCTTCCTCATGAGTTACTCTATCTATTAAAAAAAACCGCATCAAAATCCGTTGCGTAGTTTTAAAGATTTAAGCGTTCATAGGCACCGTGCAGAAACTATAGAGGGCGCTAAAATCCCGATTTTTTTTCTGTGGTTTGACAGTAAAATTTGACATTTACCTTGGTCAGTTCGAATTCGAGTCACTAGATGGCAGAATAAGGCACGGTGTTTTCCGTGGTTTGACAGTAGAATTACCGACATTGAGATTGACATTTAGCTTGGTCAGTTCGAATATGAGTCACAAGATGGCAGAGTCATCGCTACGCACGGTGCCTATAGGGACATACAACAGACAACATGACAGAAAAAGCGACTTTGTTTTATACTATGTAGTGATACTAGTAGGAAGATAAAGATTTTTATCTATAAAGGGAGGTACATATAGCTTAGTGGAATTTTCAAACCTTACAGAAGTTGTAATATGTTCCTGCTGGTGAGTAAGGTGGCCATAGCTCAGTTGGGGAGCTAGCTCATCTGCGACGTTTGTGCGGTTGTTGATGTCCATTGGCAGCGGTGATCATTTTCCATCAAGTGACCCCCTAGTACGTTTGCCTCCCTTTAACATTAAAAAACACTCAACTTTTGCGAGTTAATTTATTTTCGAATGTGTTTCAATGGCTACTGTGGAATTGTAGATGGCTTAGTTTGTACCAATGTATAATTCGCGCGTTAACAGCTTCTCGGCACGCCATACCCTGATTGTGTTGCTTTGAAACAAATTAAAACTTCTGCAGCACGGGCTATTTCGAAAATAAATGTTTGATCCTTAACGGTACTGCCGTAATGCAGATTTGGAATTAGTTTATGGTGTTCCAATGTGTAACCCATAGATATGAAAAGCATAAAACAGGAAGATTTTAGTTGATTAATGACTAAACATAGTTTTTGTTGTTCTCTCTATTTGATTATGAGCCTAAATAAAGTTTCATTTCAGTTTGATCGGCCCGTTAGTCGAGTGGTCGTAGACCCTTGCTACAAAACCGAGAGTCGCGGGTTCGAATCCCGCTAGGGGCAAGTGTTTGTGTGATAAAAATCTGAATTTGTATTCGAGTCATGGATGTTTGTAAAAGTATTAAAGTATGTCTATCCGTTCTCTAGCATCCATAGAACAAGCTTCGAGCTTAGATTTGAGGCATTGTTGTGTTAGTCGAATGAATTTATTTGTTTACCCATTCGTTATGACTTCTAACAAAAAACATCTCTGTTGTATGTGTATAGTAGCGCGAGACACGTTTTGGTTACTTCACAACTAAGATAAGAACCTACATTAAAGTTTAAAAGAGGAGGCATTCACATCCGTCGCCCGAGGCGCACAAGTTACTCGGCTGCGACCCGAATCTTTGAAAAGAGGTTATGTACTCACAGAGAATATGTCGTGTACTACTTATAGCGCAATATTTATCTATCTATGTGCTATCATTCTTATGTTTATGCCGGATACATCCATTGTGGACTATAGGGTACGCTGCGACTATGATCCTGTTTGATCAGCTTGGTCGCAACCAGACAGTTTTATTGGAACATACTCGAAACCCACGGCATGGGCCAACATGCCTTACAAAGCACAGAATCATCATGACATTTTGTTTGGATCACAGTCGGTAGGGTCAACTCATCTAATTTGGTGATAAAATCGTAATTCGTAAATATTACTTCGTATAAAGCCATTAAATATTTATTAATTATAGGAACTAAATGTCTGCCTACTTATTGATATGATTAGATAACGAAATGATAATTATTATATGAATTACCACGTTTAAAAGACAATTCTTTGCCCTATGTCGACTTGGGCAATTCGGTGACAATCACTTTAATTCGGTGATACATACTCATCTTATTTGGCTATAACCAAATTATGTGAGTTTTAATATTTTTTGTTACCAACTGACCACTAATTATTAAATAAGTGCCAACGACCCCGTTGGCCTGCCCCGGTACCGGAAAGTTTTGGCTAAAAAGTGCCAACGACCCCGGTGAAGCGGTCCCGAAGACTCACTAGGGTGGTAGGCACACATAGTGTCGCATCTGCCCCGCTGGATTTCTCCCAGGGTGGTTGGCACTTTATGCGCTGGTATAAGGGGCCGGCCGGCTTGTCAGGGTGGTTGGTCCACAAACTGTCGCATCTACCGCGGTGAGTTTTCTTCCTGGGCAGTTGGCACCATAAAGGGTGCCAACGAACCCGGTGCATGGACCCCGGCGGCTTACCAGGGTGGTTAGCCTACATACTGTAGCATCTAAGCGGGTAGATTTTCTACAATGGCTGTTAGCACCATAAACGGTGCCAAAGACCCCGGTGTATGGGCCACGGCGCCTTACCAGGGTAGTTGGGCCACATATTGTTGCATCTGCCCCGGTGTTTTATCGACCGGAGCGATTCGCACTAAATGCGGTAGCGTTCCCTGGGAAGTTGTCGGTGCTTTTTCACTGGGGTTGTTGGCACTGATTATGGTGCCAACCGCCCAGGTAGAAAATACACCGGGGCAGACGCGACAATAAGTGTGCCAACCACTTCGGTAAGCGGACGGGACCCTATCACCGGGGTCGTTGGCACTTTTGTTTCCCAACCGTTCCGGTACTTACCACAATCAATCGTCATTATAAGGTAATCATAATTTTAAATGGATTATTTTATTTATGTAGTTATAGAATAAAATCAGTTGCGATATGTTAATAAATCAATAATACATTAGTAGGTAGTAAAGGAAAGAACAATAAGTAGGCAAATCATTAAAAACCATCCATTTTTAAACTTACAAGCACATATTCAACCTATTAATTAAAAAAAAACAATTTCCCTTGTCTAATTCGGTGATAGTGTTTCGCGCTCAAAGATGAAAAACCATAACTTTTTGATCTGTCTAAATAAGGTTTTATTGGATAACTATTCGAGTTTTCGAAAAAAAAATTACAGACATATAATTTATACATTCAGGATAACAGGTTCTGTAATTTTTATGGTAATCGAAGCGCATTTAGTAATTTTAAACGAATTTTTAAAACCTACTGACTTCGAGCGTGTCCACATAGCGCGAATTTTGCGGCTCGTGCGACAAAATTCCCGATTGTTATTGTCTCGCTCACTCAATTTGAATCGCAGATAGACACATGAAAAGAAGACTTATTGCTCTACAATAAGGTCGTATATAACAGTGAAGAACTTCATATGGTTTCTCGGTGTAAAGCTTTTAAACTCATATCACCAAATTAAGTATATCACCGAATAATGTGAGTTTACCCTACCCACCGCATGGACTAACATGCCTTACGAAGCACGGAATCATCATTCAGACAATCAGGAGATTCAAGTTTCCAATGTCCTAATAAAACTGGGAAAGATCTTAACAGAGTTAGTGTTCCCCAAGGATTTGAATACAAGACTTCTACTGTTTTAGCGCTCAGCGCCCTAACCACTACACCGAATACACCGTTTACTATCGCACACTATCTTTCTATCGGTGTGTCCCACATTAATTTGGGCTTAAACAAGAAGTTGGCAAAGTTACCGTAGGAAGATTGTTATCCGGCCGATAGGCAGAGTTTGTAGATCCACTATAAATTACGTCACATGAAGTTGCGATTAGTTTCAGGCAACCGGTGCCAGCTAATATTTTCAGTTAAGCGTTACTAAGAGTTAAAGTTCCTATAAATTGATAAATATATTTTTATTTGCAAGGTTAACATATTAATTTGATGAAATGATCGTGTAGCATCTATGCCGAAACTCTGCTACAGCCACCAATAGTGGAAACATGGTACTTTCCTTATTTCCTCTCTTACATTTAACTAGGCGGGATAGCATTCAGTAGGTATTGTTGCAAAATAAGAGAGCTCGGGTGCAGGATAACGCTTTTTCCTACTTTCCGAGATACGATTCCGAGAGCCGTGTGACGGCTCTTCTCCGACTTTTCCGAAACGTCTATGAAAATAAGTATGAAATGGCTTAGGGACGATTTTTATCCAGTACTAAAATATAGCATATAACTAAGTGATATTTAAGCTTACTAGTAGTTTTTGAGTTTATTCGTTATATACAAAAACATAAAACTTTCCTTTTTATAATACCTATTATACAGATTGGACTGTTGCACAGAATTGATTGCGACTGTTTTCTTTCCTGTTTGCTTCGTAATAATACTGGTGTTTTAAAGTTGCATTTGTTTTTTATGCTTAATACAAAAAAGCGCTGTCACATGCTATTTACTGTATCTCGGATTTTTGGCAACAAATCGACTATGCAGTTTCTGAAGTAGAGTTCGCATGTGAAATGAATAATCCTTTTTACACGTACACTACTTAAAACGGCGATTATTAGAAATTACAGTTAGTAGGCAGTTAGTAGATTTCATTCAATTAACATTTCGAATTCATATAAAATTAGGATATGTATTAGTTTCTTATCGTGCTATACTGCAGTGTAACATAAGTTAACACAGTTTATTAAGCAGGACAAGGAAAGTAAAAATAAATAAAGTATACATTAAAAAATACCTACCTACTATTTAAGTTAAAATGGATGCGTCTTGTTCTAATTTTAGTTGTTTCACTTAAGTTGAAAGTATGTTATGCTTAAACTGAAAACAAAATGAACTGCGTAGGCGGATCATTACATACGGGTCGGCTTTTCGTTGTAAACTGATGTTTGAACATAAACAGATGTCAGATGTGAAACATCTTAAGAAGAAGAAACTTTGCAGATTTCGTTGAACAAAGAAATACATGTGGGAGTGCTTTGAAAATAATTAGATGATGTTAGTAGGTAGGTATGTCATACTTATATAACATCATAGTACAGGCTTTCATATAAAATGTATGATAAATGTAAGATTAGGTAGGTAAGTATTGCCTTTGAGTCTTTATGTAAATGAGTAAATAGTTTTCCTTAGCAGAAGGTAATAAGTAGTATTTTACCGCAAAGTCATTCTTGCCACATGGTTTTTCAATGCAATTTAATATAAGATAGATAAGAGCGTTTGACTAAGGCACTCTTTTTTTTTGTGACGCTCGTTTTTAGTCGTGAAACAACCTCGTGTAGGCTTTTGATTCTAGGTACTACGTACTCTCGAAGGCTGCGTATTCATTCTGCGCGAGGCTAATCAGTATTTTGGGGTCGGCTGCCAGTCTTTTTACTCTAGTTTTTTCATGTCCGCTAATGAAAATGAATAGTTTCTCGGAAATGAATAAGTAATGAATGAATAAATGAAATAATAAATAATCTTTAATTCTGAGGATAAACGTGTTTGTTTTGTAAATCTTCTGAGTTTTGATGTCTGATCTTAACACATATTAAAGTTTGGTGAACCCGTTTAGTTGTTAAGACTCTTGTGCCTTGTTCGACCGAGAAAGTTGAGCTCTAGATGTATTCCTAATGAGCTAAACATTATGTTTGCCGTTCGTTTATTCCTCCACGAGGCTCCAAATGGGACGTGTGATAGGAAGTCTCTAATAGCTTTTTAATTCACCTCGCAGGCACGCGACCTACTGGAGGCATCTTAGATAAGCTGCCTGCTGATAATGGAACTATGCCGGCGCTTCTACACGACCTCATTTGTTCAAGGAATTGTTTGAGCACGTTCCTTTTAACCTATTTCTGTTTTAAAGCTTCGCTCGTCCGATGGTTTAGTACGTGAGGAGCATCCGCCGGGCTCTTTAACCGACTTCTGTGTGGTAAGGTCATCACATGATCTTCTCAACAGTTATGGTGAATGCGACGTGAGATCTATAACTATAAGTATAACTTGTATTTGCAAAATTCACCTACCTGTTTCTCACCCCTTCTCTACCAAAGACTGACTAAGTGCAATACTAAAACTATTACCAACTGCCAAGCTTCGACAATAATAGAAAACTTAAAGATGATGAAAGACATAATTTATAATGCAGTATAAAATATAGGTACATGGTCAGGGTAACAATTTTGTGGTGAGATATTTGTTTACAATTTTTTATTATAGTTTCGTTCTGTTATTTGGAAATCTTTGTCTACCTACTTAGGTAGGTATCCATTGTTATTTTTTCACATTGTGAAGTGATAAATCTGCATTTGTAATAATCAAATGATTTGTAGCTGTGAATGTTTGTTGCAAGTTTAGTGAAAGTTTCCTCTATCTGAAATTCTCTAAAAGAATCTTCTCAAACTCTTTGTTTTCAAAGAAGATTACGGAACGCTCCGAACTCTGGAAAGTAGTTTTCCATCCAACTCTTTATCAGACGGACATCGCTTGTAAGCAGCAGAATATACAAAACAACTCAAAACAACAATGGCGGACAGCGTAAACTAAACGCTTCCGTGCGTGCAGCGGAACGTACACTTGTTCGCTGGCAGCATGGCGCGCCGCCAATGCTCAACACCTTTGCGCGCCAGGATTACTTTTTAATTTTTATTTTTTTAATCATATCCGTTCGCTTTTGTTATCTGTGTTTGTGACTAGTTGACTACCGCGGGAAAGAAAACTTTTGGTTTTGTGTACATATTTATTTGTGTTTATAAATACATAATAATGTAACAACAGACATAATTAGAGAAGTTATTAATTTTAATTCAGTTATGAACAATTTTAGTTCTGTATTTGCATGACAGTGTGCGGTTTTGGATTAGGTAAGTTTTATTTTTAGTTCTTATTTGTTTTCAACTTGGATTTTATGCCTATGTACATATTTAGTTGAAAGTACAATAACAGCAATTATTATTTATGCCAAAGAAATAATAGAATTAAAAAAATAACAATCGTTTAATAAATCCACAATCTCACGAGGAAAATTTATTAAGATTATTGACGCTGATGCGCGTCGGAAGAATAAGTTAGAATGCAGGTTCACTTCCCATTTAATGCTTTAAACTTCTTATCGTTACTTGTATCACCTACTAGCGTACAACTTGTTAGAACCTTTCCTATATAAAATAATATGTTATCTTAAAGAGATGACTTAAGTATAAGACTTTATTCTCAGACAATCATTCACGTAACCGTCTCGAACCATAAGTTACCAGATAAGTAGAATATCTCCCGTGACATAATATATTGCCGAGCACCTGACTGCTAATGTTTCGGAGAGTATTGTCTCCGGTGATATATCACCGCTGCTGACGCCGTCCATACACTTGGAACGGCGATTAGTCTCGCATTGTCATCAAACTCAAACTCAAACTCAAAATATACTTTATTCATGTTGGCCTCTGCAAGGCACTTATAAATCGTCAATTAGTACAATAGAATGACTCGACCACCGACTTCTTAATGCAGTCATCTACCGAGAAGAAGCGGCAAGAAACTCGATAGTTGCTCTTTTCAATCGCCAAATAATAACAATAGTTTGTCCATACAATAAGATAACATACTTGTACTAGGTCATACAGTTACCTCTTTCAAGTATATAATTAAAAATATATTTAACATGAACAGATTAAGTCCTAGTCGACCAGTCCCCAAAGGCGGCACCTGTTCACAAGTATGACGTATGTGTCAGCCATCATCTCACTCAACCATTTTAGAGGGAATGAAATGACCCGCCACATAGCGCCACCACCCCAGAGACATTATAGTGAGCATGACTACTAGGACCCAGGCCATCCAACCATCAAATGGAATTACAAAATTTAAAGTAAAACTACACTATATGACCCAGTCTAGGTACATACTCTTTATAAAATTTATACAATGTATAAGCAAACAGAACAACATTTTACTTTATAAAATACAAACTTGTCTAATAAATAATAAAATAATTTGGAACAATACTATTCTACATTAGTTACATGTCCACATTGCATAAATAAAATAATATAAGCGTGAGAAGAAATGGCAAGAAAGCTAGCACATCAATAGCTACAGCCCTCCATCGTTCAGGTAGTCTTCAACTCTATAGTACCCTTTTTTCATTAAACTAGTTTTAATATAAGACTTAAACTGATGTAAGGGTAAGTTAACAATATCTAGAGGTAATTTATTAAATAATTTAATGCTTAATCCAATGAAAGAATTTCCAATCTTTTGAAGTCTAATGTTTGGGATTGCAAGCTTATGCCTATTTCTTGTATTAAATCTATGACAATCCGACTTTTTTGAAAACTGTTCGAGATTTTTTCGTACATACATAACACAATCAAGAATAAATTGTGATGGTACAGTTAATATATTTATGTCTTTAAATACTTCCCTTAAAGAATCGCGAGTTTTGAGGCCATAAATAGCACGGATAGCTCTCTTCTGCAGTATAAATATATTGTTGATGTCAGAAGCCGAGCCCCACAAAAGCAACCCATATGACATGATACTGTGGAAGTAACTAAAATAAACTAACCTAGCTGTTTCCACATCAGTCAGATTTCTAATTTTTCTCACTGCATACGCAGCTGAACTAAGTCTACCCGTTAAAGCAGTGAGATGAGGGCCCCACTGCAATTTAGAATCTAGTGTTATTCCCAGAAACACTGTCGAGTTGACAATTTCAACAGGTTCCCCATTAATGGTAATATTGGGAATAACGTTTTGAACATTAGGCATTGTAAATTGAACACATTTCGTTTTCTTGGTATTTAATAACAAATTATTAACAGTAAACCATTGTAAAATAAGCGAGACCGAATTACATCGGTTTAACGTTTGGGGTATTATTTTAGAGTATGATATATGTAGTGTATGAATTAGATTTACACTTATAGTATTTGGTGGTTTTACCTACTAAGAAAGTTCAGCACATTTGAAATCGCTTAGGTTGATGGGTGTGAATGCTATCACACATTACGTACACCATTATGTGTGATAGCATTAACTAATAAGGATTATATTATACTAGCTGCCCGCCCCGGCTTCACCCGTGGTACTTACATGTATTATACATACAAACCTTCCTTAAGAATCACTCTATCTATTTAAAAAAACCGCGTCAAAATCCGTTGCGTAGTTTTAAAGATCTAAGCATACATACGGACATACAGCGAAAGCGACTTTGTTTCATACTATGTATTGATAACGTAGGCATCACAGGCAGGCTCATCTTGCTGTTTTTTTATATTTCCAAACTTTTGAGCACTTTTTATGATGACTGATGATGCGATAAAAAATAAAGTGCTGTTAGGAATTGTCATCATACAGACGTAATTTACGTAATGTGATTTGTTAAATTGACGGTGTTACCATCTCCGTGCCTCAACAAACATATTAAACCATGGTTATTTTCTTAACGTTGTGTTAGATTGCTATCGCACCTGTCTAAGACAGAAAATGCGCTTAATTTTTCTAGCGTTGTTAGTGAGAATAACAGATTTGTGTAGCCTCCGATCTGACCAGCAAATATTTTCTTATCAAAGCATTACAAATAAAATCAATTAGATTATGTCGAATCGTAGGCTTTCAAAGAGTGAAAGCAGCGTTCTGTTTAATCGGTGACCACCGATGGGATTAAGGTCGCGACTGAGCATCGGTTTTTTGCCGAAACTGATTTCCACGGTTATTTACAAAATGTCATTTGTAGATAATTATCACTCGTGTCCATTACAGAATTATTTTATCTATTGAGCAGTAGTAGGCTACCTTCGTTTGTTTTCATTTATTCATTTTCACTGTATATTTATTGTATTAGATGTACTAGCTTGTTTTTGCTGAAGTACTATTTTGAAACATGTAACATAAACTTCAGAATCAATAAGAAATATCAATCATTTTTATGTTATTTCAGCGGGAAGACATCCCACTTCAGGTTCACTTAACAGGCAAGTGTCAATCAATATGCTGTCGCATTTATGAATTGATGGTTTTCGGCTTTTATGTTATTTATTCGTCTCACAAAATTGTTTGAGTAAATCAAGATCTATATTATTATACCAAACAACAAAAAGAAAGAATATTTCTCAACAAAGTATCTCGTTATGAAACTTAACTGTCGAAAATTGACGAAGACGACGTCACTAGTGAGAATGCTCATATACCATTAAGACTCTTAGAATTCCTACCGCTAATTTGAACATACATACTAGAAAGATGTCAAGACCCAATATATTTTATAAATTGTTTCATAGAGACGATGAAAAAGCTGATTCACAATAGTTGTCATTAATATTCGACTTACACTAAGTATCCTACACTAAGCTTACACGGTGGGCTACGGCCCCTTTGCTTCTCACAGTGTCACTAGGTACCTGACACCAGCCATTGAGGAAAATCTCTTAATTAGTGACCTTCACCGGCACTGAGATATATCAGTCCCAATGTCATTGAGGTGGTTATTTAATGTACTCGTAAACACACCCGCATGGTTTTCCAGTTCCTCCTACATTTCGGATAATGGCGTCCGTAGTTAATGGGCGATGAATCGCAACTTCAATTTAATCCGAAATGACGCTAACTGAAGGAAATAGGACATTTTATTCTCATAACTCGTCGGCTATAATGCAAATAATTGTGCAAATCACATCTGACTTAATGACTGATTTCCGTCGTAGGGTTTGTGTGGTGTGTGTTTGAAACTGGTGTAGTGTGTAGTGTAGTGTAGTGCTTCGTCTGGGACCGGCTGCCGGTGAGCTAATATACCTAGGCCATTCAATAAGTACTTAGCCTCGCTGCCAGATGCCGCTATTATTTAAAAAATGTTTTACTATCGTGTAGTAAATACGTTTTGAAGTATACTGAGGACTTTTCAGTCTTCTCCCTTCATTTGTTTTATTTTGACAGCCTATGGAAGTGAGCTTGTCGGTCAGTTTGTACAAAAATGGAAAGGAACAAAATCGTTAAGTGATTAGATTCTTGTTTTTGGAAGGAAAAATGCGCATGGAAATCAAAGAGCGCTAGAATGCTGTGATTGGTGACTCTTCTCCTTTCATGTTGACTAACAAAAATTGGTTTAATGAATTCGATCGTAGCCGCACGTCGGATTTTGATGAGCGAAGCCAACCCTAGCTAAAAACGGCTTCTACGGAGGAAAAGGTAAAAAAAAACACGTTATCGTGTTGGCAGACCAGCGATTGTAGATTCACGAGATAGCTGAGACTGTGGGCATTGCAAAAAGAACACTGCATCATATTCTGCACTATGAATTGGGTGTGAAAAAGTTGTTGGCGTGGAGGCTGCCGCGTTTGCTCCCACCTGACAACAAGTGCAACCGTAAGACAACATCGTCATCATGTTTGGCCCTGTTGCAACGCTATCCAGCGCAGTTCTTTCAGCATTTTATGACCGTCAACAAAGCGTGAGTTAAATGGAACACACCAAACCCAGGGAACAGTAGAAACAGTAGACTTATCCCGGCAAATGTGCTCCAAGGAAGGCGAAGACTGTTAAATCGGCCGTAAAGGCAATGGCCGCTGTTTTTTTTATATTCACGAGGTATGATCTACATCGATTACATCGAGAAGGGTAAAACAAGTATGGGGCTCCACTATTCTAACATACCAGGCCGATTCGACGACAAATTGAAAAAAAAACGGCTGCATTTGGTAAAGCATAAATTGCTGCTCCACCACGGCAACGCGGCGGCTAACACCTTCGCCGTTGTCATGGCCAAATTGGTAGAATTGTGCTACAAATTGTTGCTCAATCCATCGTAATCCCTAATTTTGGCTTCTTGTGACTCTTTCTTGTTCCCAAATTCGAAAAAATCACTCGTCAGAAAAAGATTTGGGACGAATGATGCGGTCATCGCCTCCCCAGAGACCTATTTTGAAGACCCTGGGAAATCGTATTTTTTGGATGGGTTAAAATGGTGGCAGCATCGCTGTGCCAAGTGTATCAATTTGAAAGGAGACAGTGTTGTGAAATAAATCTAAACTTTCTTAAAAAAATGTTTTTTTCATATTTAGGCTAAGTATTTATTGAACCGCCCTCGTATGTAGTTAGTTTATAAATATGGCGGTCGGTAACATCACCGACAACTCATCAGCCTCCACCACATTTTGGTAGGGACAGCTCAACACTCACGGCTGTCCCTATCACTTCCCCCAATCTACCAGGGGGAGCAGCGTCCTGCTGTTGTCCTGCTGTTGTGTAGGTGGGCTCCGTCCGGGGATTCTTCTAGGTAACTAGCACTACGCATCTACATGCGTTACCGTGATTCCTCCCCATTAAGGAAGATGAGGTAGGGCGCAGAGGTTTTAGTAGGTATGCCAGATGGAGGGCCCCACATAATACGTTATTCCCGGCGACTGGTATGCTTAGATGTCGATCCAACACATTTGAATCGGCGGCATTTCCTCTGCGTCAAATAAAAGTAAGTTACTAAATATAGGTAGTAGATACATTACATGTCAGGAGTCAGAGGTCAAGGTAGTTTTATTTCATTATTTTCTATAAAATGCAGCTGTATCTACTCAGTCGTGTTTTGTAAAAATATCGTAAACTCTACAACACAAAGTGTTACATTGTAAATATACAAACCTCGTTTAGCGCAATGAGTACCATTTGAAAGATAAAATAAGGTTTATTAAAAACCAACAGATTTTGTAAAGTCATTTGCGCGCCTAAAGTCAAATTAAAATACAAACATGCTGCTCATACGTTTACTAAGTATTTAAAGGACAATGATTCTTTATTCATCTCCAAGACACGTCATTTATCTCCTTAACAATCGTCAGCATACTTGCACCTGGCGAGTGGAGGAAGCTTGTTATTCATAAATATTCACTTATTATGTACCTGCCTACTTAGATACTTGACGAGGTATGCATAAATGATTTTGTAAGTAACAAGCAAGTAATTGAATTGGTTATGTGGGTTTATTTTAATTTATCCGCCTTCGAACGGATCGAATTTAAAAAGACAATGGCTTATCACATTGTGATGTATTTGCAAATGATGATTACGAGCCGGCAGTATCGGAGAAATAGGTTAATCAAATGTAATTTGAATTCGTTGAAGATTAATTAAAAGATGTTAAACGGATCATGTTGTTTTGTAGAGAAGACAATTAACGTCAACTCGTAGAGTTTGAAGAGTTTGTAAATCAAGTTAGTGAGAAGTTACGGAACAACCCAAAACTCTTACTTTGATCTTTAATATTGTTTTTAGGGTTTTTAAGGGTTTTCATAAATATGTAGATACAGTTGTACAGACCGATTAATTAAAAAAATCTCGTTAAACTCGCATAGGTGATATGAGTCAAAACAAGGGAACAAATTACATTTCAACATGCATTTATTGTTGTTTGTGATGATTCCAAAGTTGAACATGAGCAATAAATAAAGTCAGAATTTGCAATTTTCACAATTGCCTTCAGCATCAATATTCCACTACAGGGCAAATGTCATCATTTAAATTATGACATACGAAGATGCTTCCTTGCTAGGGATAGAATTTAAATTAAAAACATCCAACGTAAACACTCGTAAGCATAATGTGACCTCCGTTAATCCTAAGGCCATCTACACACTGTCAGTTTGGTGAGAGGTATCTCTCTAATTAACTCCCGTGTATAATCTATGTTTTTGTGCGTCGCGGGCGAGTGAGCGTGCGCCTTCCGCCTCTATCGACAATGCGCCATGATCATGTCATGAAATGTCATTACGGACAAATTATGGGCTTGGTGTGTGACGTCCGGTCTGACTGTATAGACATATGAAATGAAATAGACACAGTGTGCGGAGAAAATTATGTTATGGTGGTCGTAGGTAATATAATTGGATAGTTTACACTGCATGTAATAATACCTAATGCATATTTTCCGGTGTGGCTACTGTTGGTCCATTAATACCCAACGTAAAAAAAGCAATAAAAGCACCCATTTCTTCCCTTTGTAAGTCTCAAAGTGACATTTTTTGATATGCCAAATGAATTACTTAATAACTCGTTTACTAATTTTACTAGTAAGAATGTTACTCTTTGCCCCTTTATCAAAACTTTTCCCGTAACTAAAGGGAAACGCTCCAAAAGGATTAAACCTACTTTTTACAAGCACACATAACGACGCATAAACCTTCAGAACATTCATTTGATTCGCGCCCTCTCGTATGTAATGAAGCTTGTGAACAACGGAAAAATCTTGCAAATTCCAATATAAATGGAATCATAATTTATGATATGAGCTATTGCTAAAAGCATCTCATTTCTAATTCTCCCAATCAGTCCTAACGTAGACCATGATGTCTCCAACAGTGGATATTGTAATGAAATACCGATAACCATCCCATCCACGATTTTTCCCTTTAACAAAAAATTCAAAATTATTAAAGTTACTTTCTACAAGTACACATAACGGCGCATAAGCTTTCCCCAGAACATTCATTTGATGTAGGTAGTATTCAGCAGATGTGCCGACAAATTAGCCGTAAAGTAAACATGTAACAGGCAGTAATCCCGGGCAGATAATGCCGGATTAAAGAAGTGGGGCTCTCATCTATGATTCATGCTCGTTTCGTAACTGACGGCTGCCGCGCTGCCTCCATTATTACCTCTCGTATGTAAAGAACCTGGAATGTGATGCTTTACTTGCAGAATTGCGAATTGTATGTGGAGTTAATTTGGTTTTTATTTTTGAAGCTTCTGAACAACGGAAAAAGCTCTCAAATTCCAATATAAATCGAATCATAATTTATGATATGAGCTATTGCTGAAATGACCACCCATTAAGTAAATTAAAATTTAAAATTTAACACACTTTCGATTATAATTCTTCCCTTCATAACAAAAGAATAACACTCCAAAATGTTTCAGCCTCCTTTTTATAAACACACATAACGACGCATAAACCTTACCCAGAACATTCATTTGATGTAGTATTCAGCAGATGTGCCGACAAATTAGCCGTAAAGTAAACATGTAACAGGCAGTAATCCCGGGCAGATAATGCCGGATTAAAGAAGTGGGGCTCTCATCTATGATTTATGCTCGTTTCTCAACTGACGGCCGGCTGCCACGCTGCCTCCATTATTACCTCTCGTATGTAAAGAAGCTGGAATGTGATGTTTTAGTTGCTGAATTGCGAATGTTATGTGGAGTTAATTTGGTTTTTATTTTGTCTTACATATTTAACTGTAAGTAGTTATGTTGTTTTCCCGGAAATTTTGAAGACCAAATTATTTAGTAGACTTCTGTCTACTTTTAGAATACATAGATCATCTACGAGTAAGTGTTTTCTTCGTAGCGGCTGTTGTAGAGTTAGAGTTGTTATTGAATGGTATTTGGCATTCTTTATGTTTGAGAGAAGAAAGCTCTACTTCTCTCAAACATAAAGAATGCCAAATACCATTCAAAGTGGTAGTTCGATTCGAATAAGCCGTTGGCCTGGGGAAGAACCTCCACCTTACAGATGACCACAGTGAAGTAGCACTTTGAAACTGTTGTGCTATGTTTCTCCTGGTGAGTTAGGTCGCCATAGCTCAGTTGGCAAGGGCGTGGGGTATGTAGGCAGGCAACGCATCTGTGACCCCAGTGTGGTTGTATTATATCCATAGGCAGCGGTGATCACTTACCATCATGTGACTGACACATTTGTTTATTTGGCTCCCTTTGAAATCCCAACTAATATTATAAATGCGAAAGTAACTCTGTCTGTCTGTCTGTCTGTCTGTCTGTCTGTCTGTCTGTTACGCTTTCCCGCTTAAACCTCGCAACCGATTTTGATGAAATTTGGTACAGACAATCTTTAGACCCTGAGACAGAACATAGGCTACTTTTTGACCCATTCCAACCCCCCACTTCCCCGAAATGAGGGGGTGGAAGTTTGTATGGAAAATCTAAACTACTTGAGTTAGACGCTTGAAATTTGGCATGCAGGTCCCTTAGTAAACTTGATGCTTAGTTGCAAAAGGATATTGCAAAATTCCCACGGGAACGGGAGTTAGCGGGAAAAAACATTCGTATAATGAAAACCGACATCCACGCGGACGAAGTCGCGGGCGGCTGCTAGTAAAAAATATATATGTATTGTTCTAGAGTCTATGTAATTACCCTTTATTTACGGAAAAGTATGATGATAATGATAAGTCACCGTTAATTTATTTATTTGTTAATTATGGAAACGTTCTAGAGATTACTGTGTGCAGTAAGTATTTTTTCTACCATTCATGTCATCTAGAATTCCTTTGAGTTCGATGATAATATATGTGGTAGCGGCATGGAGGTATAGGTACGAGTATATAGCACAAACATGAATGTCATGAACAAATGTGTTTGTTCTGCGCTTGTCACATTATATCGTTGTTTAATGAAAACGAGATTTATTTGACAAGAAAAATGTGGAATCATAAACACTTAGTGCGCGACGGAGTGATAAAAAGTAATTTTCTAGAAGAGTAGTTACCACAAGGGAGTTATTGTTCTAGACCAGATGACTTGTGTGTACTGTCTCACCTATTTCCATATCACAATAGCAATTTGTTAGAAAGCTAAAGTAAATATGGCATCCTCATTTACATTACTCGTATATTTGGAAGAATCTGTTAGAAAATACTCAGTGTAATTGGTATGATATGTCTGATCCCCCTTCATTTGATGCGCCTGACTTGGTTTATTATTTCCTCTGGTATCCTTTTGCTTGGGCAAGTATTATATACGTACAATATGACGCGCAACAGAGAAATATACATATTATACCTACAATATATACAATTAGTATGTATTATATTTACATAAGTACACTCTATTAGTATTCAGAATATTATGAACGAATTCTCCATCAGATTGAAATTGCGTCGGGAAATTTCGATAACAATTACAGTATAACCATAATTCATTTGGCATGATTCCCAAATGATAATATGATTGCAGTCTGCGTACAATGACTGCATACCTTTTTAACCGACTTCAAGAAAGGAGGAGGTTCTCAATTCGTCTCTATGTTTTTTTTTTTTTTATGTATGTTCATCGATAATTTCGTCAAATATGGACGGATTTCAAAAATTTTTTTTTGTTCGATAGAGTTCAGTTCTGAGGTGGTCCCATTTTCACCAGTCCAGGATTTGATCATGGAATCCAGGAGAAATCGAGGGCAACCACCGAAAATTGTATGCTCGTATGGTGTTTTTGTTACACAATCATGTTTTACTCAGGTATATGCTTCAGGGTGTCAACATTTGATGCTGCTGTCCTGATGATGATGCTACAGTACTCCTTAGCGGTTAGGAGTTGGAAGGCAGAACTGCAATCGGTCGATCGAATGTATGTGGGGCTAACGTGATACTTGTGTATATTACATCCAGACCCACGGCGAGAAATCTCGCCGAGAAGTCTCGCTGGGCCTTCTCGCGAGAACAAGTAATTTATCCACACTCTCATTTACTTTTAACAACAACTAAGTTCCTATTAATAATTAAGTTCACGACGCTTTAACACAACTAAAAATCATGAAATAAACTGACTTTTTAAAAAAAAATTAAACCGACTTCAAAAAAATCGTGAACACAAAAATAAACTAAAAATTAAAAAATAATTCCTAATATCTATTACCTAATACTATAATTTTCCTAAACTATGTCAAAGTAATCTTAAACAAACTAACTGAAGTCGGTGCCTGCCCAAAAAAGCAGAAGAGAAAAAGCACCGACTTCAGTTAGTTTGTTTAAGATTACTTTGACATAGTTTAGGAAAATTATAGTATTAGGTAATAGATATTAGGAATTATTTTTTAATTTTTAGTTTATTTTTGTTATTTATTGACGAGGGGAAATACATTCCATATTTCCGCTTGGGAAGCAAGAAACATGGCATTTCCGATCAGTTTGACCAAGCGACCTTTAACAAAACAGCAAGCAAACTCAAAAAATCTAATTCGAGCCGGCAGTTATGGTTTTGAAAATAAGATAGATCTAGAAAGAAGCAGATAGAAGCTGTAGGTAACTTATGGTAAGATTCTTCAAAAACAGTTATGTGCGATAACCGCCAGTGGGTATGTGGCCTGTTTCACTAATTATTATACCAGGTGGATCAGCCAAGATGCCATTATGCGAGCGCGAGCTATCGCTATCTTCGCGAATAACATCTTCATCCCACACACTAAGTATTTGTGTAAGCGGGATATATGTAAGTTGCAACGAAAGCGATAGCTTGGGCTAAAGTGGCATCTTGGCTAGCCCACCAGCGAGCCTGCCAAATATGTCAATGGCAGTTTTATAATGTTTTCATCTGGCCGCTGTGATCCGATCACAGATTCCATGACAGTGCGGACCCCACGGTCACCTGCGCGCTTGACCGGCGGCAGATAATACGCTTCCGCCGGATGCAGCGCAATCGCCATTTTGATCGCTCGACATTGTGCGCGCGCATAATCGATGTTACACAATCGATGGTGTGTGGACGCTGCGCATGAGTTTACATGATCGCTGTAGTTTTGTTTCAAGGTCTTCGATATTGTCTCATTATTATGTTCAGATGTTCTGTTCGGTTTTAAATGAGTAAGTTTCTATTTATAGCCATTTACTTTCAGAATTTCGGAAGGCGTACAATAAAACTGAATTGTAACCCGTGTTACAAACACACATTATTATGTGAAGAATTAACTTTGTGACAAATAAACAAAACCCTTGTTATCCATAGGTAAAATTGCACTTTATTTTTTATCTCATCATCAGCAGCATGTTAAAAAAATATCAGCTAACAGTAGTTACCTAGTAAGGTAACTGGTCATAAATTCAATTAACTTGATCTTTTGGCCCAATATAGGGTGAGGAGAAAATCTGAGAAGGTAGATCACAACACTATTTGTATAATGTTAGTAGTCCGTTTTAATCATCTGAAAAACAATTCACAAGTATGGTCACGGTCTTAGACATAACTAGTCTATACAACACACATAAAAATTAATTAATCTGATTATTCCAGGGATGGGCTCGGCTGCTTCAGCAGTGTCCGGAGAAACTCCCGGAGCGGATCTTCGGCTTCCAACGACCGGGCTCAAATTCTCCGTAAACCAGCTCCGAGCACTGAACGCACAGATCGATGCACTTTATGAAGATGATCAGAAAGGTAAAGTAAATACATGCGTATCACATGAACGTAATAGGTAAGTATAATAATATGTAGACTGCATTGGATTAGGCCACCCGGTCCCAGGACAGATAGTAATTTCTATCAGGAACTATTAAATTCTGATTCAGATCCGATTAAAAATGTCAATGCACCGCGATAGGCTGATGATGACGGTTCTGTTCAGGTCGGATGTCGACGGAGATGGAAGGTGTGGTGGAAAGCCTGGTCCAACGTATCGTGGACGGCGCAGGGCAGCGAGACCCTCGCTTCAGGTGCTGCCATCTAATCGCTCTACATCGAGGGAAGAAGGTACACCTATTAACTGGATACTACTTTTATAAACGAATGTCTGGATAAATGATTTGTTTCAATCATCACGCGAAATAAGTTTGAAGCGGGATCAGCTGACTAAATACCCGAACGAATAAAGAACTTTATGATATTATTTTCAAACAATGTTTTTTTAAAAACTATTTCAAATGCTGTCTGTAATCCGGTACACAAAACTTAAGCATTAACCATGAACTATACTCACATCAGAGCTTTAGAATTGCATGGACATAATATTTTCATAATGCATCATTTGAGACTTCTAATACCGTCACGTTTTGTCTTTATGAAACTTGACAAATACATTCATTTTTCTCTAGATGCGATCCCGTTCTCTCGAGTATCTGGTGACCCTGGACTCTCTCCCGGTTTTGAACAGTAATGACAACTGTAGACTGCAGGACGGTCCTCTAGGATATGGCAAGATCAGGCTCACAGGGAGAGACGCTGACAAATGGGAGGAGTTTATGACTCCGTCGGGGTATCTTTGCAGGTAGGAGATGACGGTCTTCACATGCTATTTTCAGGCTCTTGATAAAATAGCGCTGCAAATCAGGAAGTAAAAAGAATCTATATCTATACTAATATATAAAGCTGAAGAGTTTGTTTGTTTGTTTGTTTGTTTGTTTGTTTGAACGCGCTAATCTCATGAACTACTGGTCCGATTTGAAAAATTATTTTTGTGTTGGATAGTGTATTTGGCGAGGAAGGTTATAGGCTATAGTATATATCTATTATTTTATCCCAAGGGGATGAAAAAGGGGATTAATGTTTGTATGAAACTTTGTCAATTTTAAACCGATCGGGCTAGGACTTTGCAAGCATTAAGCTACTATGACATAAAGATCCCCTTAGAAAGGATTTTTATATGTTCCACCCCAAGGGGATGAAAAAGGGGATTAATGTTTGTATGAAACTTTGTCAATTTTAAACCGATCGGGCTGGGACTTGGCATGCATAAAGCTACTATGACATAAAGATCCCCTTAGAAAGAATTTTTATGTGTTCCACCCCAAGGGGATGAAAAAGGGGATTAATGTTTGTATGAAACTTTGTCAATTTTAAACCGATCGGGCTAGGACTTTGCAAGCATTAAGCTACTATGACATAAAGATCCCCTTAGAAAGGATTTTTAAATGTTCCACCCCAAGGGGATGGAAAAGGGGATTAATGTTTGTATGAAACTTTGTCAATTTTAAACCGATCGGGCTGGGACTTGGCATGCATAAAGCTACTATGACATAAAGATCCCCTTAGAAAGGATTTTTATATGTTCCAACCCAAGGGGATGAAAAAGGGGATTAATGATTGTATGAAACTTTGTCAATTTTAAACCGATCGGGCTGGGACTTGGCATGCATAAAGCTACTATGACATAAAGATCCCCTTAGAAAGGATTTTTATATGTTCCACCCCAAGGGGATGAAAAAGGGGATTAATGTTTGTATGGAACTTTATAGGTATAGTATATACCTACGTTTGCGGAAACCGGAAACCACGCGGACGGAGTCGCGGGCAGCCGCTAGTATTAAAATATTATTGTTGGTTTTGTTCCGGAACGCCATAGGTTTAAATCGTTATATTTGCTCTCGCTTATATTAAAATTGGCACTAAAATAACAGCTACACGGCACGTACTCGTAGACCATAGATTTAAACTAGTGGCTGGCAACGTGCTGTCTTGCTCTGAGGAGCGAATGTCGCCCTTATTTTAGTACCAATTTTCAAGTATGACAAGGGCAAATCTAACGATTTAAAGGAGAATGAAAATGTTGGGCCCAGCATGTAATGACTTGGAATTTGGTCTAAAAATAAGTCGTTTTTTTGTAAATACACATGCCAAAAATCAGCTTGATTCTCAATCTGGAAACTGAGAAATATGAAAAAGATCGTTTTCCTGAAATAATCGATTGTACTTACGAATGATTATTCAAATGACTATTAGTTATGATTTTCGATTTCACATTAATTGACGTGTGACTTGACAATGTGTCACTTGTATCGTGTTTTTCCATGCGTTCCCATTGCTTTTCTCCTTATTTTCTATTTTCAACGACCACTGCTTTGTTTTACGGACTCCGAACCAGCCCACCTTATACGACCCTTGCTTTTACATTGGACACCGAAGATCGCACGCACGTTTACTTGGATTTGTTATTTCGGATTTCATCGCCGGCTTGCGGATTGGTTATTGTTATTAAGATGGATCGCTGTGTGAATTGTGGTATAGCAACTGGTCAGTGCAATACACTAGGCCACCGACCGTTAAGTGATGAAACAATTCCGGCGAACTGTAGGCTGCTGTTCTCACATTATGACCATGATATGGTATCTTAGCAGGGCTAGATACCACGACATTGTCCTCCTGCCCAATTCCTGGACGACATTTTACTAATTATTGAAGACGAATATGTAAAATACTACTTGAAATAAAATAAACTGTTTTATTGTTTGACGTTTTTTCTTCTTCTTCTTTTTCAGAACTTTTATTTGTTACCCATCTGTAATTGTTGATCCTTCTTCAGTAACGGGGGTAATTTAAATACTTTTAAATGTGTTGTGATGTGACTAAAAGTATTTTACATTTATTTTTATTAAAAATAATAGTGTAACTGCCTCCGTGGTGTAGAGGTTAGAGCGGTGTGCTCAAAAACTACGATCTCGGAGGTCGTGGGTATGAATCCCGCGGGAAACACTTTCACTTTGTGTTGTTTTTCCCAGTTTGGCTAGGACATTGCAGGTTTGAATCACCTGATTGTCCGATAATGAGTGCTTAAACAACATCTGAACATTAAGTAATTTAAATCAATGCATCTGACAGTCAAAGATTGCAACATAACCTCACTTTTACTAAACTTCCATTATCTCAGCTCTCAGATTGCCGAAACTTGCAGAATTTTCACTGATTGGTTTTTAAGTTTGAACCTTTTAAATTACACTATTTTCATTTCGTTACATGCTGGGCCCAGGGTTGTATGGGATCGTTTCGGTCTCCTTTATGCTTTTCGCATATAGTTAGCTTGTTGAAGTCAGTGTCAATAATTGAGAATCATATTTAACGTCTAGGAAGTCCTCTGTTACAATAATATTTTTTGTCAATATTTACATCTTATAAATCATCTTCATACTATCTTCTTCATACTATGTATCTTGCATCCTAGGGATAAGGTGGTGGAGCGCTGGGTGGAGCTGATAGCGCGTTGCGCGCACGCACGCGGCCCGGCCGGGGGCGCGCGGGTGCTGTGCGCACGCGCCGCCGCCCGGGCCGTTCCGCACCGCTACTGCTACTTGGAGAGAGGTGCGTACCGCTGTGCAGGCAACAGTTTATTTGTTTATTAATATCAATAATAAATTCATTGCAATAACACACGAATTGCCTAGCCCCAAACTAAGCTCGAAGCTTGTACTTAGGAAGCTAGGGAACGGATAGACATACTTAAATACTTTTATAAACATCCATGACTCAAGTACAAATGCCGATGTTCATCACACAAACATTTACTCCTAACGGGATTCGAACCCGCGACCCTTGGTTTTGTAGCGAGGGTCTCTGACCACTAGACCAACGGGCCCGTCAAATAAACTTGTTTTTAGGAGCGGCTTTGCTCGCGATATCAAAATTTCCATTTTATCCCATGGCACCATTTAATCGGGATAAAAGTATCCAGTCACCTAAGTCAGCCTGTATACTGCCTGCATAGCAAAGTTCATCAGAATCTGTTCAGTAGTTTCAGCGTAATTGACAGACAAACATCCAAACAAACGAACTTTCACATTAACTATATTACAGTACATAGAGTATGATAAACAAGACAAAATCAGCATAACTCATGACTTGGTGGGACCCTTCGCTATCTGGGAAAATTCAATTCCATTATTTTACTGAAACCAATTTCTTCCTATTATTGGCCTAACGCTAATTGCGAACGCAAGATTAAATCTATCCCATGCCGAACTCTCTTTGAATCCATGAATGTCAACAACCTTAAGTTTAGAAACTAAACAAGTTAGTGTAGTACATTAATTGGTTTTGGGATTCAGATAAGATAGTTTAGGAATGTTACTTGACGTAATAAGTCGGAAGTATTCTAACACCGTTTAAGCATCATCTAGAACAAATTATTCCCATACTAAGCTCGATCAAGTTAGTTACCTATGCTCTAACTTGTGACGCTTCCCACATAACTCCATAACTGACTCCGCGTCACTTGAATACGTCACGACACCCGAGTTCCAACTGTCGCATGTCTCGCAACTCCGTAACGAGTTTAGTGGCGCCATTTCTATGAGCACTCACCATGGCGTTGCTCTAACTCGATTTGATGCACGTTTATAGGCTGCAGGGGACTTAAAAGCATATTTTTTTTACTTTTTTGAAGAGTCACTGCTGTATTGGTGCGTTAAAAAGAGGGGAAAATACTTTTGCATGCATGTTGCCTATCTCTTCCCTATTTGGATTAGGCCCCTGATGTTTGATGCTCTATATTTATACCTCCCAGAAGTATGAGCATTCAGGATCATATCAGTATTTATATGTAGTATCCTGAATGCTCTAACTTTTGAGAGGTTATATATGGCATTCGTATGAGCAAATTTGAGTTATGCCCAGTAGAGTGTCTATGGATGGAATTAAACCCCCCATTTGGTACAGGCGTGCGCCCAGGGGCTTACATGATGATGACACTTACTGATAAACTTGGAACTCTTGCACAGCCACATCAGCCCAAGTGAGTTCGGACCGTCGCCTCGCCATCGTGGAGGGCGCGGCGTGGGTGATGGTGCGCGTCGGCGGCGGCCAGGCCGAGGCAAAGCTGGTGCTGGGCGCCAAGGTGGACGGCTGCAGCGCCGGCGCGTACACGACGAGAGTGCCGCTGACGCATCCGCTGGCGTTGCTGCACTACACTAGCGCTCAGCAGGTGAGTGGCATCAGATACCTCGCCATCGTAGAGGGCTCGGCGTGGGTGATGGTGCGCGTGGGCGGCGGCCAGGCCGAGGCCAAGCTGGTGCTGGGCGCCAAGGTGGACGGCTGCAGCGCCGGCGCGTACACGACCAGGGTGCCGCTGACGCATCCGCTGGCGCTGCTGCACTACACTAGCGCTCAGCAGGTGAGTGGATTCAGACACCTCGCCATCGTGGAGGGCGCGGCGTGGGTGATGGTGCGCGTGGGCGGCGGCCAGGCCGAGGCCAAGCTGGTGCTGGGCGCCAAGGTGGACGGCTGCAGCGCCGGCGCGTACACGACCAGGGTGCCGCTGACGCATCCGCTGGCGCTGCTGCACTACACTAGCGCTCAGCAGGTGAGTGGATTCAGACACCTCGCCATCGTGGAGGGCGCGGCGTGGGTGATGGTGCGCGTGGGCGGCGGCCAGGCCGAGGCCAAGCTGGTGCTGGGCGCCAAGGTGGACGGCTGCAGCGCCGGCGCGTACACGACCAGGGTGCCGCTGACGCATCCGCTGGCGCTGCTGCACTACACTAGCGCTCAGCAGGTGAGTGGATTCAGACACCTCGCCATCGTGGAGGGCGCGGCGTGGGTGATGGTGCGCGTGGGCGGCGGCCAGGCCGAGGCCAAGCTGGTGCTGGGCGCCAAGGTGGACGGCTGCAGCGCCGGCGCGTACACGACCAGGGTGCCGCTGACGCATCCGCTGGCGTTGCTGCACTATACTAGCGCTCAGCAGGTGAGTGTAGTCATCTGCAAGGAAGTTATCTAGCAGAAGAACGCAATAGAGAAGGAGGAGGAGGATGATCTCCATCTGTCGGTCTCCCGTCTCTGGCGTAGACGGCCGGTCTGGAGAGGACATGCTCATATTTACATGCGCTCTGATTTGTCCCATGGGTATGCCGGTTTTATTTCGTCTGTTCTTCATGTATGCCTCCTCTACCTAAACTCTTCCTGGGATTGTAGTCGTATAATAGTGTCTATTTGAGTTGATTGACTGAATAGTTAGGTTTTCTCTGACGTTTATTTAACTACGTTTCCTGCTGATATTACTCTTCCAATTAAACAGGGATACTACGCGGTAGCAGTGGGTCCTCCATCATCAGTGGTATGCGCAGAACGTTCTTCAACCTGGCAGCTTTGGCACCCGGCTCTCGAGGCAACGCTGGACGCTCACTTCTCCGACTTGTCTGCCATCGCAAAAGTGGCTGGTGCTCTGAATGCCTTAGTCGATAAGATGAGAGAGGGAGTATTTCAGGTAAATATTCCATAGCTCGTGTAAAGTTTAGTTGGATGTTTACTACTGTATGTAATATCTGCTACGAGAATGAATTTGTAAGTAATTTTAATATTTGCCTGGTTTTAGCCACTAAGAACGTGGAAATCTGGCGCGAAATGCTCACTTAGACCAAGTCTATCCGTTCATACACAACCAGCCACTGTATGAAGATCAACTGATAAAACAATAGCTGTCTGGCAAACATGACGAGACCCACTCCATCCTCGCACCTCATAGCACTCATAGCATCATCTACGTTCTCAGCAGGCCATTCACGTCGAAGTGCTAGTAGGGTTAAAGAATATTTGACGTGCAAAAGGATTTCAGTCAAACTCAAAGCGTTTATTTTGAAACTTCAAGAAAATCAAGTTGAAAAATAAAATTCTTTGACTTTCACTTTTGACGTAACTTTCCTCCAGCGGTCTGGTACAGTGACACGATCTGCACGTAACTTTTTGAAATATTGAGATTGCTCATTCTCCTTGTGCTCATCAGGGCAGCTTGCGCGTGGTGTCTCGCTACATGTGCGCGTGCGCGCTGCGTCGTCGCGCGCAGCGGGCGGGCTCGCGCGGCGCGGCGTCTGCGTCCGCGCGCGCAGTGTTGCACGCGCACGCCTCGCACCATTTGCTGCTAGTGCTGGACGAGTGAGTATACTAGTAGTATATGCGCAGAAAATAACTTTGGGTTCCTTTATAGGCGCGGTTGGAATCAGCCAAGGCTAAGTATAGAAACACACTAGGCGGAAAAATCGCACCGAAGCTCGGCGTGACTACGCTTGCAATATTAGAAAATGGAAGATGACACATTATGCAGAAATTATGTTGCGTAATAGAAAATGCATGCACCTCTGGATTGTCAAAATTCTATGTGCGTATTTACATTCCAGTTGTACGGTTAAGGAAAACATCGTGAAGAAACTTACACACTACGAGTAAGTGTGTGAAATGTGGAAGGCAATGGCAAACCACTCCATTTCAAAATTACCAAGAAAGTTGTTGTGTGTTTCGTTTCATAGAATAATCACGACCCTCAGTAATGAGGAATGCGACTCAAGGAAGGAAGGAATAGAAAATGCATTGCCGCCAAACTTCTGTCGTGAAATATCAGCCAAGTGTTCCTACACAAAAGCTTACATTTAGGAATTGCCGTACACTGCTTAACGTATGTTTCTTGCACTTTTTTTCTTTTTTACGCTTTTGGATGTACGAGTATGGTAGTCATTGTTGAGTTTAACCACTTGCATCCATTATAGCTCTTCCAGTTGCGCGACTGCTGATATATTCCAAACGACAGATAGATACTGCAAACAAGGTATACTTGACATGAAAGTTACATTGCAGGCTGGTAGCTCTCTGCGTACGCGGCGGACCAGCGGGATTCGTGTACCAAGTGGAGAAGGGGTCGGTGGTCAGACGCGGCGGGAGGGACGCTGAGTGGGGCACGGACGCCATCTGCATTAGAAACTGCATCTTGCATCTACAGAGGACTGCAGGTTTGTTAAAATGCTATTGACCTTTAAACGACTTTTTTGGTCCTGCTCCTTGCATAGATAGTGTTGATTATTATATCGTCTAAGTAAACATAAACGTCAGTAATGATTGAGATTACTATTATAACAAATTCGTAGATGTTCATGGGTTTCCTTGAATAAGATAAAATAATCCATTTGGTGTTTAACTTAAAACAATGCTAACTGTTAAACGTCATTTTTTTTTATCTACTAACATATTACACGCGTACATTATTGCTTTCAAGTAACTTCCCTTGTATTCGGCCTCACATTATATGTATCATGATTCAACTGACGGTTATATTTTTCTCGATTAATTGTGTTAAGGTTGTGAAGACATTCCATCAACGCCATCAGAGTCTCTAGAAACCGTACTCTTCAACCGCTGGGAGAATCTTAACAAGGAGTTCAAAGCTGGGTCCGGTGCTACGTATTCCAGAAGACAGCTCCGATACTTGTGGCGGTCGGCCAGTGAACTTGTGCGGTGTAAGAACATGGTCGTTTTTGTGAGTATCTATGTTAAATTTTTCAAGGTAATTTATGTTAGACTAGCGGCCGCCAGCGACTCCGTCCGCGTGGGTTACGATTTCCGCACACAGTCTTACCAAAAATAGCTGAATATAACAACAGTCTTTATGCATGCAGTCAACTTGCACACTTTTATGGGACTAATTACTCAGGAAAGAAATAATGGTCATATTGAGTGACGGAAAACGCTTATAATCTGGAGACCTTATACATAATTTGAGAAATCATCTGTCGGCACATTTTAGAACTAAATAGTTCGCTAACACAATAATTTACAATGATAAAACAAAGAAATATACAATAGCTTAAAGCCTACTTCGACAAATGGTAAGTGGTAAGTGGACTATCCAACACAAAATATTTTGTCAATTTCAACCAGTAGTTCCTGAGCTCAGCGCGTTCAAACCAATTTGGATCTTGAGTTGCATGTGTTATTGTAAGTCAACCATAAAAGATAGACATATGCTGTTGGGGGATATTTTTTAGGCAATTTTATGTAGAATATTTCCGTCATACATGATTTCTATGTGACTTTAACCATTAAGGCTGCACACGCGACTGAAGCTTAAGAAATGGAGTAAATTCTCCCGTTTTCCCCACATTTCCCTTCACCACGCTGCTCCTGTTGATTGTAGCGTGATGAAAAGTATCCTATAATATGCCCAGGAGTATGAAGAATAATGGTACCAAGTTTCGTCAAAATCCGTCCAGTAGTTTTTGTTTCTATAAGGAACATACAGACAGACAGACAGACAGACAGACAGACAGACAGACAGACAAAAATTTTACTGATTGTATTTTTGGTATCAGTATCGATTACATAACACCCCCTGATAGTTATTTTGAAAAAATATTTAATGTACAGAATTGACCTCTCTACAGATTTATTATAAGTATAGATATAATCTTGTTATTAAGGCGATACAAAAAACTTGGACGCGTCAATGTTGATATCGCGTTTAATTTGTAAAAGTGATTTAAGAAATATCTCCACCTCTCATGAATTCAAGTGAACATTGACATGAATTTCATCTAAATCAGATTGTACTGGCTTTCGTATCAAAACCACAAGATGTTTATTTATTTATTTGCACGTTGTTGTGAATGTTAAATGTCGTTTTATAATTAACAGGAAAATCGTAGCAACTTCCGAGCCAACTTGATTCAAGTAACATCTCCGAATGACGAATGTATTGAAGATCTCATCCACATTCTAGCCATCATGCTCGACCAGGCTAGAGACCTCTATATGAACAACTTCCAGTTCAGAACTCTTGGCGAGTTTGATAGGGAAATGTCTCACTACAGGTTTGTTTCTTATATTCATTACTTTAAGTGCTTATTTTCCTACGTGTATAAACTTACTTATTATTATTCAAGGGCACTCGTGTCGGACATTTTTCAACTTACCGACAACATTGTTTGCACAACACTGGAAACTGTTCTTTTTAGATTAAATAATAACTTACACATACGTACACAAATGATCATATAAGAGATTCCTTATCAATTAATTATTTGCTATTTCTATATATTGAAATAGAATAGTGGAAGTTTTCCAAATATTTTTTCATGTCCTTCATAATTTCATTTGTTATTCATTTAGGTCTAAGAAATGGAACAAGCTAAAGGAATACTATGACGCATCGTCAGCCTGCCTGATAGACGCGGTACGTCGAGACCCCGACCTTCGAAGAGAAGACTTGAAAGACCAAGTCAACATTATGAAGAACATTCTCCACTGGCTTCATAAAGGAGCTAAGGACGATAAGAAATACCTTGCTCCAGTTCTAAAACCTTATTTGGATGGGCTTTTTAGTAGTTCATTGGAGAACTCGTGGTTTTTAGAAGACTTTGAAGAGAAGAGATGTGAGAAGGAGTTTGAGGGTTTGAGAGAGTATTGTGCAGGAGTGCATGATGGGAAGTTGGAACCTTGCTTGGGACTGCTGGATGCGGCGAAGCGGATGGCGTGGGCGAAAGCTATGGTGGATTTTGTGGACCGGTTTCGGCATGTTGGTAAGTCAGTGGTTTTATTACATTGCATGCTTGAAGTATTTTGTGAACTTTTGTGGGGTTATCACCAAGTAAGATAACAATTATTGTTTATTTATAAGCAAAGATTTGATATGGAGAGATGGCAACGTAGACGTTTTTCCGAGAACGTCTATATTTTGCGTTATTATTTTCAAGTGACTTAATTTGCCCATTAGTTGGGGAAAGAAGACATAATATAATTCTAAAAGTATTTCTCGTAAATATTATAAAGAGGAACATATCGACAGATGATATTAATTACACTTCCATCAAAAGTAAAATTAAAAAATTGGCCAAGTGCGAGTCGGACTCCCGCACTGAGGGTTCCGTACAAATTCTATTTTTGACGTATTAAAAAAACTACTGAATAGATTTCGTTCGAACCAATTTTCGTTGGTAGTTTTATGGTAATGTACATTCTCTAATTATTTCAGTTTTATCATCCTCTTATTTTAGAAGTTAGAGGGGGGGGGACACACTTTTTTCCACTTTGGAAGGATCTGTCACGCAAAGTATTCACTTTAGAAAAAAGTGATATTAGAAACCTTAATACAAGGTGTAAAAAAAGGTATCACTATCCCTTGGACTATGCACAGTAGACTTAAATCTAAGTTGTTTACAAGGAAAACCAAACCTGGGAAAACGTTTTCATTTTTAGGCATGAAAAAAAATCTCAATTTAATTGCCAGCAATGTACGCGCGCCACAATGCGCATGCATGTGTGTGTGTGTGTATTCGAGTTCGAGGAGTCGGGCCGCCATTACGATTTACCTACAAAATTGCCAACAAAAACAGATATCGAAACGAGTCAAAAAGATTTACTTAAAACAAATAAATTAACAGCTAAGTACTTACCTACTCCTCGTCACTGTACTCAAAAGCAGGCCTCTCCAAGCTGATGAGGTGTGGCTCGATCTGGCGACCTTCCAGCTGCAGGCATAGACGGGCTCGGTACACTGTACTCTGGTGCACACGGTCCAGGATTCCCTCACGCACTGAACGCCGTTTAAGATCGTCAAACACGTCAATAATTTTTTGCCGCATTTCGGCACTGTTCTGGCAAGGACTATCAAAAAACCTGTCCTTGACAAAACCCCACAAGAAGAAATCGAGTGATGACCCCGCTTACTCCGCAATACTCTGGCTGCGGTTCGGACGCCCAATCGTGGATTTTGCCGCACCATCTCCAAAACGGCCTCTTCTGCAGCAGGTGGTATCGCTCCGCGCCCTACTACTTGGCCTGGCACAATCGGTTGATTGTCCAGCAGACGCTGTACAGCCCGAGTGAAAATACGAGGGTCAACCGGCTGATGGGCGGTGGGGTACTCAGCCCCGTAAATACGCAATGCTTCTGAAGCATTTCCACGGGCCATACCGTAACAGTAGACCATGTTCACGTATTCGCGGGCACTGTAGCGATATGAACTCATCACTGCTATCTTAACTTTCTTCACAATTACACTGTACACACTATCACAATCGAACAGTTCGAATCACGATCACGGATAAGCGTAAATCACAACACAACCTCATTCGATGACCTAAGAAACCGAACTAAACGAAAAAGACGTTATTTCACTATTCTTTCGCCGACAAAGCGCATGCGCAGTGCGCGAGCCTGTCAGGCGGCGCATGCGACATGAGACATTACGCGGTTCCGTATTCAATTTTGACCAAAAATGTAAAATCTATCATTGACAAAATCAGCACTAAGGTAGTCAGCACTAACAGCTTTAAGGTAGTCATGTAAAGCATTTGTTAGGAATAAGATGATAATCTGAGTGATTACATTGCACTTTGAGAAAAAGAAATGAAAAGAGTAAAAAAAAAAAAAAGCTAATTTAATAATTAAATTGAATAATTTTTCCTAATTTTAACATTCAATTGAAGTTGTTTTAAAATGTTCTGTTTAATCAAAATTAATGTTGCTTTTCTTCTTAATTAATAAAAAAAAGTTGTAATTTTTTTAAAGCAAACCTACTTTGATTCCTAAAACTTATCATCAACTTCTAAGGTTGCGTAACACAAAGCTTCGGAATAAACTATCAAAATAAATAATGATTGAAATCTGCAAGAGTTCCTTGATTTCGGTTTTAATAATACTGCGGATCCCTATTTGAATGAACGACAAGCGGCGCGGCGGCGCGAGCGGCTGCCCTTTCGGCGCGCGCCGTTCCGTTCTTTATACCTACCGGCCGGCCTTTCGGCGCGCGCCGCTCTTTATAAAGCGGGGTTTACATGGGTGCCTAAAACCGCACGATTTTTGTCGCGCGGCGAATATCGACCGTCTAAATGTCAATTCGGCTAAGTCCCAAGTGACTAAAGTCGCAAGCCCCAAAGTTGGGTAGCATCCGACTTTAGCCGCGCGGCGACCGGCCGTACGCGGCTGGTGACTAAAATCGACCATGTAGGTAATCGATCAGTTTTAGGCGATCGCCTGCCGCATTCTTCTCAACATTTTCGAAGGGAATGACAGAGTAGCGTGCGATTTTATTCACCAGTGTAAATGGGCTAGCGATGCGGCTTGGTGAGACGATTTGTGAAGCGACTAGCCGCACGGCGAAAATCGACCCGTGTAAACCCTGCTTTACTTACAACTCTTTACCTACCGGCCGGCGGGCGCTCGCGCCGGCATTCCGTGCAAACGGGAATACTGGGTCTTTATTTTTAATTTAAATTTTGTACGAGACTAAAACTTACATTGAAATTAGTAGCATATCCTTGTTTTTATTAATTCCTAAAGGTCCGTGAACTCGAACTAAAATTAAACTCGAAACGTTTATGTTTTATAAACGGGCTATCTTACTTAATAATAACAATGTAACATCGTGTGTAATTAAGTCTAATCATTAGGTTACAATTAACATGTTTACTTTACAAAATAACTTACAATGGTATTAGCAAGGGGATTCGCGATGAGCTAACAATGGTATTAGCGATTGTCTAGGAAGCACACGATCGAGTTAAGGCGATCGATTGTGGCCCTCCGGTCTAAGGTCAATAGCATATCAGCTGGTCGCGCGTACGTGTATGAGTGAGCGCCACACGAACGGGCGCGCTTGTGTGCGTTGGCCGTGTTTGCGATACATTGGAGTTTGTAAACTTTAAAATTATTTTATGAAAAAACTAATAAAAAACGATGTCATGTTTCTTTGAAGAAAAGTTTAGTGATGTGAAAAAGAAGTCATTTTATTAAAAACCTAGACTTTTTTAATTAATGTTTAGCTGTCAATATCTCGGAAACCGTACATTTCCCAGGCATGGTGTAGTGGAGAAAAATGTTCACAATAATTGGGAGAATATAGGGTTTCAGTTTTCGTTAGACCTTTTTTTCCACCGTTTATATTTTTTAAAGACCTATCCATAGATACCCCACACGTATATGTTCAATGAAAAAAAATATTTTCTGTTTCAGTTCTGACTATGGGGACCCCCCACTATTTTTATTTTTTTTCTATTTTCGTGTGAAAACCTTGTTGCGGTTCACAGAATACATCCACTCACTAAGTTTCAACAGTATAGTACTTATAGTTTCGGAAAAAAGTGGCTGTGACAGACTGGCGGACAGACAGACAGACAGACAGACAGACAGACAGACAGACATGACGAATCTATAAGGGTTCAGTTTTTTTGCCATTTTGGCTACGGAACCCTAAAAATACATTGATCCGCATGCTTAAGAAAGTTGAAACAGTTTTATTGGGTTAACATTAAACTCAATTCAGAGTTTTAATTAAATCGCACCGCAGTGTTCCGGAGCACAAAGCAATTTGTTTTAAAAGCAATTGGTTCGGAGCCAATCTGGCCTGCGTAATGGGTACTCTAACAAATGCATATTTAGGCTAATGATTAATTATTTATTGATAAATGATTAAAAACAGCAATCGTTTTTTCCTGACTCTCTCAATATGGTAATAAGGTCAGTAGTGATGTTTTCTGTACCATGGCTTCAGCCATGCAATATATCTCACTAAATGTGATCACCATTGCTGTAAATGAATTATAACTACCGTAAAACATAACAAAGGCGTTACCAAAATGCTAACTAAACTTCTAAATACTACGCGCCAGAAGTTTTGGATTCAAAATTATATGACATTCCTGGAGATTCATTCTTAAATTAGAATAATCCTGATTAATTTTCGAGTGGTCTGCATCTGGTCTCGGTTAGCTGAATTCCCTAGCAGACTGGTTTAAATGACATTATCAAACACTTTTAGCCTGAAGGGTAGCATTTGGTATATGCAAGCGAAAGCTTCGCTTTACATTTAAAATCGGATTTGCTGGCTTACGTTAAGTGAAAACTGTTAGTCTAAAACTGAATTGTTCCACTTTACATTTAAAAGCATGACGTTATGTTCGTTGATCTATATTCAGTATGTTTGTTTATTTGCGTAGATGTTTAAAACGCAAACGCTTTCGAAACGGCTTTAAAAAAAAATGTTCGAAACGTAGTTGTGGAATCCATATGATAATAATTTGCAATTATTTTCATTTTACATTATTCAAATAGAACAATTTTCGGTTGTAGGTTTATCTGGTCCATTTCATTAAACACAATTTTTGAGGAACATCTTAAGACACCCAGACGTCACCTCAAGTCTCACAGTAAAATATTTTACGAAGATGTTAAATGAGCCGCTTTACGACTGACTCGCAAGAGTGTAAACGTATGGTTCCAATGTCTGAAAACCATTATTTTTATTATGTACTTTGAAAACTGCTGAAAGAGATTTTAATAATTTGATTGACATTTTGACCCAATGTAGAATTTAGCAGTCTAATCGTACTAGTTTGAAATTTTCGGTTTAGGTAGAAACCGATTTGACCTTGAGAGAGGTTAAAGGCTGAAAGCCTAACTAACAGATGCAGAATAGGTTACAAGCAAAAATTAGTAGGTAAAAGAACAGAAAAACTTCAACTATTTTTATGATCTCGGGTTGTTGACCGGTCTGTTAGGAAAATATTTTCTCTAGGACATTAGACAGTCCGCCGACAGAAACCAGTGGGCGACGCGTCGTCAGGGCTCTGTATCGAACTTAGCGGGGATTTGCAATTCGCCAGGTTTGCTAACTTCGAACCTAGACAAGCCTTCGCTGGATGGATAAGTCTATTAGGATTTAATTCGGGTTTATTGCTTTAATGAAAAGTTTGAAATGTACCGGTTTTTTTGACAGTTCTAAACGATTATATGTAGAACATCTAGAGACTTAAGACTAATTCGTAATTTTTGGATATCATGTGGTCCTTCAAGCCAGACGCGGCCACTAACTAAGGAACTCATGGTATTCACAAATATAGAACCTGTTCAAATAATATTCCAAGAGGTGCGTATAACTGCCATAAAGATTGAAGCGAATTGCGTCAAAAATTATGAGTGCTTAGTCAACTCCACCACGTATTTAACAACGCGAATACAGCGAGTCAAAACCTTCCATTAATTTTCATTTCCAGTCTCTTTACATCGGAAACGCGCAGCCTCAGCTGGCATTAACTTTTCACCAGTCCTAGCTGACCCTCAAAACTTCCTGTCCTCGGGTAATATCCCCATTGGGAGGGATCGACAGAGGTCCAGCTACGATGGCCATATTTAAAATGTTAACGTACTCGCCAGCGATGCAAACCAGACTGAAATTTTGATCCCGATAGAAGTAGTGTCTTCTGTATTTTATTTTCACGGGTCGCCCTAACTTTGCCTTGCGATTTGGTTTGCGGAATCACAATTTTGTGAGACCGATATTTTAGCACCTATGAAACTACGTTTTTCCTCTCTATGACACACCGCTGTAAAGTGAAAGCAATATGTTAATTAATTTAATTTAGACTCACAACACTACTGCAATTCAAAGAAGAACAACATCTCTAATCCCGAAACATGTCATTCACATTCATGTAAAATATGACGAATTTTGTCATAGTCATTCTTGTGTAGTGTACCCATTTTTTGGTCATCATTCGAGAATCGTACTTCAGAAATAAGTGTTAAAACGACTGTATCTAAAGTACCCTTCGTCACATCTTGCTATTAATGCGAGTCGGACATCGTAAAGGTAGGCAAGGGTCTGCGTGATAGTGCCATAAAAACCTACCATGACGATCAGGGTACGCAGTACAGGCGACGTCACAATATATCACAATTATCCTTTGATCCTACAAATAGTGATGGTTTGTTAACTTCCATGGACATTTGTTATTGCTAAAATACGATGGAATGGATTTGATTTACTTTTATTTAAAGTCGACATGTAGGTGTTTAATATCAATAGATTATTTTACTTCGTTAGCAAATCTACCTATACAAAAATTTTAGTTGTTTTACTACACAAGATTACTAAAAAAAACATAAGAATCAAAATTTAAACGAAAAATGTGTAGTTTATAAGTACTCAAACCGTTGTTCCTGACTGTACCTCCACTTTTTACAACACTCGTTATATTATATTCTGTCACAGTGTACTCGTGAACGGAAAAGTTGGTCCATATGAATTCAGACGTGCCTAACTAGTTCCCCAGTTGTTTGCTGGCGTCGAACCAAGAGGAAATAGTTTCAACAAAGCGAACGGGGCAGTTATGACCGGCCTATATTGTGACAAGTTTTCGGGGACGATGACACTTTTTTAAAAGTACTACGATTGGCTGAAAGATGAGCTTAGATATTTCCTACGAATATCTTTTCTGCGAGGATTAGATAAAGCGGCCGAGCACAAAATGGGGAATACATTTATTTAATTTTAACTGAATTATCGATGAAGATATTTTGTGGTGTTTCGCTTAGTGAGCTCGCTAAGCTTCTGCTTACGTACTTATTTGAAAAGCTTCTAAAAGACACAAAACAAGTTATGTTCTGTATCTTATGTGACAATGTGATGCCTTGTTTTTCTTTAAAATAGATGTAATATTCGAATAAGTTATTTCCCAAAATATTCACTCCTGGAATTTCCTAATTATTATATTTATACTAACATTGAATGCTAAGCATACCTATTATAAAAGAAATTCACCATCAGCCGCAACATCCTGACGTACCTACACAACTTAAGCACCGTAAATCAAACCTACCATTCTTACCCTAAAAGTTTCGTCAAGGCATTATGCGTATCCCTTTGTTTCCAGACTTCCGACTGGTGTTCCCAACTGGGGACGGCATGGCGGTCTCGTACCCGATAAAGCTGCCGTCACGCAGGGAACTCAGCTCAGCCCGCACCCTTACGCTTAGCAGGTAACATTTTGGAGAACAAATAATTAATTCACTTATGAATAAGTCAGGTATTCACAGATTTTGGAAGTATAAAAATATTCCACAGCAAAATATAAATTAATCTGAATCTGAGGTAAGGCATAGTGAGGTAGTTTCAGAACGTGTGACAGGGATTTTACATTTCCAAATTGGTATTTCCAACAGACAAATGGAACCTAGCACTTGGTATTGACAAACTTCTTAACCATAAAACCAAACCAGTCAAAGTGGAAAAAAATATTCTGTTTTTGATTTCAGACGAGATAAGGTAGAAGCTAAATTGCGCTTGGCCAAAAGATGCGTGCTTGGAGCATTCAACAATGCCTTAGTTGGGGACAACAGGTAAATACTATGTTTATCATTTGTTAAGCATGTTTTGGTAAGATTTTTCAATATATTCAAAATCTATTGTGTGTTTTATAATATGTATGTTAGTATTAAAGTCTCACACATTCTATCTATATAAAAAAAAAACCCCTGCCACTGTAATAGATGGCCTTAAACCTTTAAATCCTTTAAACCTTTATCGATATACCAAATACGTCTGATAGTTTTTTCTGGCGCAGGACGTCTGGCTCTGTGAGGACCCTCGTTACCCGCTCGCGACACTTGTCACATGCCATTGTAAGGTTGTGTCCTCAAATGAAGAAAAAAATAAATTTAAAATAATCTACTTATCGTAAGAAGTTGACGGGCCCGTCGTTGGTCGAGTGGTCAGAGACCCTGGCTACGAAACCAAGGGTCGCGGGTTCGAATCCCGCTAGGGGCAAATGTTTGTGTGATGAACATCGGCATTTGTACTCGAGTCATGGATGTTTATAAAAGTATTTAAGTATTTCTATCCGTTTCCTAGCATCCATAGTACAAGCTTCGAGCTTAGATTGGGGCTAGGCAATTGGTGTGTCAGTCCAAGGCATTTATTATTTATTTATTTAAATACAAGAAAAAATTAATAAAACTTATCCTATACGACCAAGTACACAGAAATAAAACAATAATTTAATTAGGGCTATGCTTATATCGCACTTTGTTATGGAATGGGTCCTTGCTATTTAACTTGGCGTTTTAGAAATATAATCCTAGACGACAATATCGAGCAAGCATGACTAAAACGTGCGTGTTTTTGAAATAATTATTATATTTATTGCCATTACCAACTTTTCTGATCTGAAATTACGCAATAAATAACTGTTCCATTTTCGTTTGTTATAAATCTGTCAAAGTCAAAGACGACATCTCTACAATGTTATAGACGCTTGTGATTTTTAAGCGACTCTGAAAGGAATGATCGATTCTATTACGTGGGCTTAAAAACGTTTCTTTTTCGCGGCGGCTCGAATAAGATTGATCGCATGAAGCTTAGGCAGTTTTCCAATGTAGGCTGTAAATAATGAAGGATATCGCTCCCAGGAGCAACATATTGGTATGACTTTAGGTGTGCTAATACTGCCGAACTCGGCTACAACGAATTTACCTGTTTGTGTGAAATCGATAGCTTGAGAGGTCGTGGTATTTTTTAAATCATCTAACTTCTTCTTCCTTATTTAAATAGTTTTTTTTTGTAATTTAGTATGGAGCCAAACGATCAAGCGGGTCACCTCATGGTAAGTGATCACTGATCACTGCTGCCCATGGATATCGACATCCGTACGAGGTCGCAGATGCGTTGGCTGCTTTTAAAACCCCATACCCTCCCCAGCTGAGATCAAGTTATGTAAAAGGTGTAAGCGATAAGCTAGTAGACTCTTAAAGAGGTTTGAATATTTTTCTCACTAGTATGTATGCAAATAATAGACTTTCTATTTCTTAAAAAATACTTAGTACATTGCATCGTCCAAACCCATTGCTTCACCATTTGGCGGGCGATAATTTATAGGCGACCCATCGCAGCGAGTCCCAGTGATTAATGCCGCTCGCTGATACCGATTTCTAATTTGGATTAAACGAGCCCGAAATCATTTTCGATAACGATACCCCTATTGCTAAGTAAGGGATTTCGATTGCTGAGATTCGTATTTTGGAATGGCCGACTTCATTTAATGGCAGAAATGAACAAACTTGTGGGTTTGCAGCTTGATATGAGAAACAAGTGGATTTGTTCTTCTTGACTATTCAATATGCAGATCTAAAAGATGAGGGAGACTCAGTATAACTTACTACGAAAATTATGTATCTCCAAAATTATAATTAAATGTTTAGGTCCTTATCACTAATTAATTTCCTAAACTTTAAGAAATTTGCGGACCACATCAGGGAAATGGTCTTATATGCGAAATATACATAGTAGGTGAAAAACAATATGCTTAAGAAATAATGGGTCTTACCATGACCTATTAATGGTCTTAATACTTTATTTTAGAGCGTAAAGTGTAACATCAGGAGCTTGGTCCCCGTTACTTTACATAAAGACATTACCCAAGTCCGACGTAAAGAATTTCTCCAATAATTCCAATAGGCCAAAACCCCGAACCATGACACGTCACGAGAGCAGCGACGAGATCCTGGCCAGCGTGAAGGCCGGCAGCTTCTGGCGGAACAGCACCAAGCCGGACATCATCCCCGCTGCCTCCGTCCAGGACATTGCCAGGGACACCCTGGACGCGCCAAGAGTCCGCAGGAGGTCGCGACGGAGCAGGCCGGCCACTTCGTACGGATTCCCGGAGATTTGTTTGACAGGTACTGTTTAGATAAGGTTTACTCTTAACTCGAGCAGAGCAGCCAGAGCAGCCCCAAGTTGGCATCCCGGCTGCCTCTGTCTAGACATTTCCAGAGACTCCCTGGACGCTCCACGTGTTAGAGCGGGCCGGCCACTTCGTACAGATCACCAGATATTTAATTGACAGGTTTGGTAGTTTAACTTTTATTTATGCCAGTTTTACTTTTTACGAGTATTCAATTAAAATTTATTCGGAAGTAAAATATTCAATGATATTCTTTTAAAGGCCAATAAGATTTTCAACATAACTGACTTATTTAACTAGACTGTAGACTTCACTAGACTAGAGTCCAGTTGAAAACCCATAGTTCCTTTTTCGCATATCACAACAATGGCCGTATTTCCCAACTACAGATCAAGGCGACACTCAAACGATGAGGCGGAAGTACCACACGCTCAAGAGCTTGGTGTATACGGAGCCAGTGGAGAACATTAAGGAGCTGCGCCGAAGACCACGCTCCGCTGGGTCTACCGTCAGGAACAAGGAGGTGTTCAGCCGACCCAGCATACTGGAGACGTTTGACTTTATCAACAGCGTGAAGGACGCTCTATGTGGTAAGTATAGTTCTTTTCTCTATCATAGATCAAGGCGACACTCAAATCATGAGCTTGAAGTACCACACACTGAAGAGCTTGGTGTACACGGAACCAGTAGAGAACATCAAGGAGCTGCGACGAAGACCACGATCCGCTGGGTCTACCGTCAGGAACAAGGAGGTGTTTAGCCGACCTAGCATATTGGAGACACTGGACTTTATCAACAGCGTGAAGGACGCTCTATGTGGTAAATATTGGTTATTTTCCCAACCATAGATCAAGGCGACACTCAAATCATAAGCAAGAAGTACCTACCACACGTTCTTGGTGTACACGGAGCCAGTGTGGAACTCCAGGAGCTGCGTCGAAGACTGCGGTCTGCGGGATCGGGGAAGAGGCTCAGCACCTCTTTGTTGTTGTTGGTGGATCCAGCAGTAAACTTCATCAACAGCGTGGAGGACGCTCTGTGTGGTAAATAAAATGCAGCTGTTTAATGTTAAAGATTCTGATACTGATGAATGATTGATGTGCCGTGTATTGCCGGCATAGAATAGTGCAAGTGAGAGCATTCTCCAACTTTGTTACTAAACCTTCAGCGGTTAGGAGAGTAATTGTTGACCGCTCAATGCTACCGATTACTATAATATCGTTTCTTAAGACACTAATGGGAAGAAATTGGGAAGTTCTTTTTATTTATTTATTTAGCCAAGCAAATAATAATAATATTGGACTATTTATACATGGGGCATATAATAGGATCTTGCTTGATGTTATATTTAATTTCAGTGGAGGAATCAGGAGCGTCAGACGCCGAGGACCCCGGGTGGGGGGCGTACGAGGAGTGGGTGGCGGGGCGGGCGGCGCCGCTCAACGTGCTGGCGGCGCGCGCGGGCGCGCACGCGCTGCACCTGCTGCTGGGGGATCTGCTGCCCGCGCTGCTCAGGCATGGGAGGTTTACGGTGAGTTTCCAAAAAACATCACGATCTTGCTTCTCTTAACACAGCTACGCAATTTATTCTGAGATATTAACAGCCATGACGGGTACAGAATAACAACTTAGACTAAACATTTTGTTCTTTTGTGCAAAGCCATTGTCAGGATGCCAAAAAAAAGATGCCTATGTGTACGGGAATTGACCCTCACGAAACAGGCCTGTCTAGAGTGAGAGTCTTTGTTTACTGTTAATTGTATGTAATTTCAAATGTTGGTAATAAATATTTTCGTTTTCATTTTCATATTGAAGCAAAACTGACCGTACATGATCATCATTGTATTGCAGATTCTTCAGGAACTATGCTCTTGGCTTGGCGAGTCTGGGGAAGGTGCCTTGTTTGCACTGCACCGCCTCGCCCGCGCTGCTCGGTCTAGAAGTAGCGAGAGGGCTGCCACGTAAGTCTTTATTTATAAAAACTGCCATCCATGGAAATGTCAAGTTTTCTGTCTTTATTTCATTCTTTCTCGTTTCTACCCTCGTCCGTCGTTATCTAGGTCGTGGAGGCTTCCCGAAGCTGAAGGCGCGGAAAGCGAAGGCCCGCAGAAGTATCGCGTGAGACCACCCGACTACGTATCCGGGGACGAGGGCCCGCCGCCGCCCCCGCCGCCTCTGCCACGGCACAGCAGTAGGACTAAACAGGTATGAAGAATATTGTGTGATATAGTGCCGGCCTAGATTAGTACGGCCTCGAACGTAGATGTTGTAAGAAGCAAGTTAACTTAGTTGTGACTGGATGGGCAGTAGCTTTTCAATCGTTCACCAAGCCTTTCGTCTTCCACCACTTGGGGAAGATCTCGTCTAGGTAGACGTGATTATCCTATTTTATATGTATTTATTTATTTATTTATTTATTTATTTATTACACGAAAAACATGTTTATATCTAATGACTCTGCACTAAGCAAAATTTGCTTGTATCGCAGTAGCCAATACACTCCGTATACAATATTAACGTAAACATGTCAATATATACCTTACAAACTAAAATATATAAAAGAAAAAAACAGATTTTGTTAGTAAATACAACTTAATATCTATGTTAGTTAAATTGCTATTTCACACGTATTGTCTCTACCGGCGACGTGTGACGCAATCTGGTGTCCGGCAACCGACCTCTGAATCGCCGGTACATGACACCCTTCGGCCAAAACTCCTCCTTCATCAAGGTCGACAGATGTTCGGTCGGCACTCTCAGCACAAAAGAATTAAAATTCACATTGTGACGAGACTCCAACCGCTCGACCCTCAGGGTGAATTTGGTCTTTAATCGAATATACTCCACAATCTCCTTAGACTTCGTGGAGTAATGTAGTCGCGACAGGTACAGCAGCGTCGTCGGCGCGGCCGGACGCAGCAGATGATTGCACCCTGTCGGTGCTGTGCCGCATAGGTTTTTGTTGGTGGTCTTCCTTCTCCTCTTCTCCACCAATGTGAAACCATCTGCATCACATTTCTTCATCTGGCTCTGTGGCTCGGAAGGTGCAACAGAACCAGACATTCGGGACATGTTGATCCCCTTGGTTGGCTGCCGCTCGGGGTGCGGAGCGGTAGCGGATCGCTTGGCGGCAGCAGTGACAGCGGCGTATGCACGGGCAGGGGTCGCCGTACATACGTGTGACGTCTCCGCCGGGGCGGAGGGGCGCGGGGGCAGCGCAGGCAGCAACAGAGGCGGCCGGTGACGCATGCTCATCGGCGAACTCTGAACTGCTGAGCGATGCATTTTGCGCCCCGCGACAAGTGTTCTCATTGCAGGCCGGCGGTGACCTACTTACCGAAGCAGCGTTTCTTAATAACGCTACCTCGGCTCGCAATTCACTTATGGTGTTGTATATGCGAGCTCTTTGCGTTTATGCCGTTTCTATGCAGGGTCCGCTTTGACTATGATCCAGGATTTGGCGAGTCTGGTAATTACAGTACACCGACTGCCATCAGACCTTCGCAACCCTTAGAGGGGAACCAGCCAGATTGGATCATGGTTACACATTCTAACTGATCTAAAGTCAGAAACTATCTGAATGTGCAAGTTTCCTCACGGTGTTTTCGCTCATTATAAATCAATTCAAAATTACCAGGTCCAAACCAGCTACGGTGACTACAACCCGCCGAGCCGGTTGCACGCCGACAACCCGCTGTACTTCGAGCCGCCGCAGAACCCGCACCGGCCGCCCCAGTACACCGGCATCATCAACCCCCTATATGACGTCAAGATACCACGGGACAAGTTCCGCGTGAAGCGCTCCAAGTCGCTAGGCAGGAGCTCCAGCATCAAGAGCACTGCTCTGGAGATTACTAGGTAAGTCATCAGCTATCTGTGTTTGAGCAGCTTCTAGTTTGTTGTACTTTGAGTACACAACTCGATCTAAGACGTCAAGATACGAGACAACTTCCGGGTGCAACGCTCCGGGTCTTCGGGAAGGAGTTCCTATATGATATTATATCGGTTTGTTGGCTACGGTTCAATTTCCTTTTTGGATGATAGTATTTTGTGTCCACTGAAGTTTTTTTATCACCAATCGTAAGCGTTGTACGTACGTACACACTCGTTTAGTTATAGTTATTTTTCTTGATGGTGAACTTGGTTCCATTTTGATAATACTCATTTTCCAGGTACAACATAACTCTCGGCCACAAAAGCGGTAAGAAGACCAACGACGTCGTCACCGCCATCACTGGAATGACCGGCGAGACCGGCTTAGAGCCGAAGAGCAACTTCTTCCAGCGCTACAGCAACGCCGAGGTGGTGGGTGACTCTTACAAGATCAGTAGAGCTACTATTGATTAAATAGTTAGTCTTAGTACGTACTAGGGAAGAGACTACTAGATACTGTCGACATTCCTCAATCGATATTGAACCATAACTGTTGGGCATATAGTTGAAAATCGATTGACAGATGTGTATAGTTTGATACGCCGCGCCGTTGTCAGTAGTACTTAGTGAACATTGCATTATTGGACAGTCATGAGCACCAACTTGTTCACACATATCATACACATCGACTCTCATGTCAAAGCAGTAAAGTTCATATTTGAATGTGTTTGTGTAATTGTTGGTGCTCATGACTGGACATTGAACTGACCAGCGAGATGAGCTTAGATTCAAATGACGTATAGGTAGTGGTGATTCTTACAATTTCAGTAGAGCTACTATTGATTGACGTTGGATGTAGTCTTAGTAGATGATAGTAATTACTTAGTGAACAATGGATTGTCGGAAAGTAAGAAGTTACTTAGTAAAGGTTAGCTCTTTAGTTGTCACTAACGGTATTAAACGGGAGACTAAAAGATTACTATTATACTGTTGTTTTACTGTGTCTCTAACAACATAGTATGTATTCTAGCAATAACTTATAGTACTGGAGGGAGAATATGTTTCGTTTATTCCCATTTAGTACAAATTAGAATGAAAATGGGTTGTATCATGAAATGCCAAACCCCCTAGTTTAATTATGTATTTTAGAAAATTTCGATTGATATTGTAAATTTAAGATTTATTATGCTGATAATAAATATGTGTTTAGTGTTCTTTTTAGTATCCCAATTTTATAAAGATGATTCCAGCTAGAAAAAATTAAAATAACCAAAGATTCATAAGTTAGTTGTTTTCCTTATTACCTACATAAGTACTTTTAAATATCAGAAACTTATTCTAAAACCGCTTTATATTATATTGTATTATTGTATTATTTACTTATTAATTACTCCTTCAAAAACTTATGAGTTAACACAATATTATATTTCTATCACCTTAAATAGAACTTGCCATTTAGATTATGTATGAAAATATGCATGAGCTTTATTTGAAATACCAGTTGGGCAGTTTAATTAGATTAGATTATTATTATACTTATAGATCCGGCAGCGTGTACTCGAATGATTTATTGTATTTTATTTGGCTGTAGAAAAAGGTGTTGTAAATATAATCGTATTTATGTTGAAAATTATGCTTTTTTAGTTTGATAATAAGACCTAAGAATGATTTTTTATTTAGCATGACTCTTAACGACCGAATGCCAAAGAATACTTTCACTAAAAGGACATCATCATCATCATCATAGGCTATATTGTCTCGGAGCCCAGGGAACGCTACGACTATGATCCTGAATTGTCTATGTCTGACCTCCGCAACCGTCTATGTCATTACAAAAACCAGACAATTTGTATCATAGTCGGGACCATAATGGAATCATCATCCTTATCGAACAATCGGGTGATTCAAGACTGCTATATTCCAGCCAAACAAGAGAGGTAGAGCTTTGTGGAAATTCCACTCTTACAGAAGACCGCAGTGAAGTAGCACTTCGTAACTGTTGTGCTATGTTTCTGCTGGTGAGTAAGGTTGCCAGAGCTCAGTTTGGGAGGGTATGGGGTTAAGGCCGGCAACACAAAACGATACCTCTGGTGTCGCGACATAAAAAAAAAAAACTGGGAAAGCCCACACTAAGTGAAAGTGTTCCCCACAGGATTTGAACCCACGACCTGAGGTTATTGAGCACAGCGCTCTAACCACTACATCAAGAAGGCAGTCATTACCACTAAAAGGAATTCAAAGGATTTCTCTACTGGCCAGGTAAAATAATAACGTTTAAACTTTGCAAGGTTTCTTCGATACCCGGAAAACTTTACTCTGGGGAGACTTAATGTAAATGTTATTCGGAGGTCGCCCCCTCTACCGGTCAGGAAATGGCCGAGTTTGCTATTTGTGTTTGACAGGACATTTTCTAAAAGCTAGAACTAAATCTAAAATAAAATAAATCTAATGGAAACCCAGGGCTGTATCTTGTTATTGACTCTTTAAATAGTGGATTATTTGAGTGGTTAAGTTAAAAGAAATTAATTGATACTCTTTATTATTTCAGTTGAACGTAAAGTTTCTACGATATTTTTTTTTACTCACATAAAAGTTTCAAAAATCCACAATAGCTGAATAAATAATAATGGCAAAAGCTGCGCAGAAGATTAACAAATTAAAGCGATCTCAATGTGTTCCTGGCCTTATTGAATTATCAAATAATATGTTTACCAAAGGGTTAACAGGGTTACAAGGCCAATATCTTAATATCGCATCTAAAAACAATTCACTTAAATGTAAACTAAACTTAAACCAAAGGTCTTTCAAAGGTCAGGTTGGAGTTACATAAAGTTTTTCACTTCGAACGATTCTGACGTCATTAGGAAATTCCGCAGGTCAATCGGCAGGCAACTGTTTTAAAGAATATTTCGTAACTTCAAGTCGAAATGAAACTCCGTAACCCTTGTATCCCGCCCACGTTAAGAGGAAAGTTCTAAGTTCACCGAAGGACATTAGAAGAATATAGGATTTAGTGCCCTAAGGTAAATCTTCAAATCTTTTTATCCGATTTTTGAATGAATATTGAATATTTTAAACTATGGCTCCTATGAAAAAAGCATCTAACCCTAAACGCCAAAAAGCATCCTTGTGTTTGTTGCTAAAAGATAGGTAATTCCTTCATCAAAACAGCTAGGATCTCTTCGATATATTTTAAACAAACTCTCCTTTAACCGGTGTTCCTAGACTACACTATAAAGTAACAAAATACTTTCCATTCTACGTAAGCAATGTAGCAACAAGGAATTTTACATTCTTATAGAGATTAATAAAACTTTTAAAATATTAAAAGTTGCTACTCAGATTAAATATCTTGTTAAAACTTGAATGTAACGTTTCATCAAGGTAAGCACGAAACAACATTTGACTCCATCGTAATAGTAAGAGGGAGCGAAGTTTTCTGTTTAACGAAGTATCGAGGGAGAAACCCGATCCACGACTATCGGTTACTAAGTGCAGGCAACTTTCAAAAATGTCTGCTTAGATAAAGGCTAATGCTAGTAAAACCTTAGCTATAGTTTTAAGAACTGGTTTGCATTCAGTATGCCTGAGCTTGAGAGTTATTTGTATGCAAGATGGAAATTTTGCAGATGATGGTATGTGTTTGTGTGAAAGTATTGAACGTAATAATTAAACCAAAAATTTTACTAAACATTATCACTACATAGTATAAAACAAAGTCGCTTTTTCTGTCATGTTGTATGTTGTATGTCCCTATGAACGCTTAAATCTTTAAAACTACGCAACGGATTTTGATGCGGTTTTTTTTAATAGATAGAGTAACTCATGAGGAAGGTTTTTAAGTATAATATCGTCCATTAAATAGTGGACAAGTACCACGGGCGAAGCCGGGGCGGGCCGCTATATTGACATAAAAAGAGAACACGGACTACAGAAAAAAAAATCTAATGAGATATCATGATATCCATGAGTCATGATATCCACGAGAGGCGAAGCTTCTGACGGAGGACTAGTAGAAAATGATCAAGCTTATTAAACGAACAAAATTACGCAAATCTGTGCAAGTTTAAACTGTCGCAAGCTTAGTGCATACTTAATGAGACCGTTTCCGTAGTTTTGCTAGTCCTTACTGGAGAGAAACTTGTGACGCGGTGGACTAATATGTACGTTATGTTATTTGACTAATCTTCTGCTACAAATTTCATGAAGCTAGATTTACATAATCTCTAAGAGTCAGCAAAAAAAAATGTTCACTGTACAAGAATTGAATATTGATAAAAGAAGTTATAGATTTATTAAGTGTACTTTGTGTGTGACCATCAGGTAGAAAATCTGCTTAAAGCCAGGGCTACAGTGGGTTCGAGTCCTACACAACTTTAAAGTGAGTGCATGATATGCCTCTTTATTTATTAGTTTGGGAATATCCTATTTACATGAGCTTTTCATAATAATGTATCATAGATATTAGAACTTTAGCCCTGAATTATATCAACTTTACATCGTAAGGAGCTAGATATAACCAGACATGTGTGTATGTCCAACTATCTCTGCTGACTGTACCAGAGTAAAGCGCGGTTAAACTAGCTAATGTTTAATTACATGCGTCGTACACTCGCTCTGACCCACTTACACAATTTGATTTATGTGCTGTCTGTACTGGACTTCTAGAATGTTATGCATGGGTAATTTCAGAACTAATTTTATTTTATCTGCGCCTGTAGAAAATCTTTCAGCTACTTAGGTGTGAATCTGGAGATATAGTCATTATATTATGTCTTTGCGGCAAAGTACGAAAGTGTAATTAGTTTATTTATTTATTTAATAAGTACCTACAGCCACATGATACATATTCATAAAATGCAGTAAAAAGGTACAAAAAAAATTGTTCTGATATGCATCAAAACAACGGCGTACATAGCACTCGCGAATAATTAGGGTACAATTATTAGATAGATCAACGAACCAATTGTACACATCAGGCTTTTGCCTGATAGATACTGTCTGACATTGTCTCGTTTCGTCGTTGCTTAGAAGCTCTATAGAGAAATAGAAAAAACAACACCCCTTTTAACAATACCTACCTTTTAAATGAATAACGTCCCGTAACGTCAAAGATCGCGATGGAGCCTTGGTTTCGTAATAGTAAATACGCAATATTGCTAAAAACCAATTAGTTACATAACCTGCTTACAAAAGGAAAGAAATTACGTTGCCCTGCTCTTTTCCCTGTGATTGTAAAAGGCGTTCATGCTTGAAAGAAGACTGTAATGTTGATTAATATTAATTTAAGCAGCTTTCTGAAGCTAGCGTACTGGGTCTCTAGTAAAATCTCATTTTAATCATGTCATGTTGGGTATGATTTGGTTTAATAAGTTAGCACTTTTAAGTCTATAAGTCTTATAGTAATACACCAATTGAAGCCCCAAACTAAGTTCTTAGGGAACGGACAGACACACTTAAATAAATTAAATTACTTAAATAAATGAAAATAAATAAAAAAAAATATTTTGAACGACTAAAACTAAAACTTCATGGAGAACGAATGAAGAACATTATTAGTGTACTGCCAACCTTAATTTTTCGTTGAGTATAAAGCCCTTATAGCTCGAAATTGGTATGGTAAATATACTGGTATTCTTGTGAAACTCACGCTATTTAATATTGCTAGATAAAAGGAGAAAAGGTCTTTTTGGTGGCCTAGTCGATATTTTCTTGGCAGGGGCATAAACTAAAATAACTCCCCTTCTTCGTCTTTCTAGCGTATATCCCATTTCTGTACGGGGTCCGCTTCGAACATGATCCAGGATTTGGCGAGTCTAGTTATCACAGTGAAGCGACTGCCATCAGACCTTCGTAACCCTTAACCAGACAGATTTGTTCATGGTTGCTAAAATAACTTCTATAACACAAGTAAAAGAAAAAATAGAACTAGTAGCCATTAGAATACGTTCGAGACGGTTCGCGAAACGGCCGTTCCATCATCTCACAATTGATTATTAACCCAGACTTGTTCGCCTTGACCATGAGGCGACTCCTTTGTGTGTGCACAAAGACCGACGCACAGGTTCGCTGCAATTTGTCAATTTGCGACCGCGTCACGTGCGGACCGCACGTGGGAATATGTTTGTCCAGTGTCGGCGGGAAAAAACCCCGGTACTCAGGTTGTTAGTTGAGATTTGTTATTCATTTCGTTGAGAAAAGATGGCACGGTAGGTCTATGAACTTTTTGCAAGAAACAATTTATTTTAATGAAGGTTTTCGCAAAGTCGAATTCGAAATTTCGAACCGCTAGGTGGGCGTAGAGTTTAACTATATGTCAAAATCACCAATGACATAGCAGTTAGACCTCACGTCTACGTATTGACATCTAGCGAATTTTTCAATCGCAAACACACTCATTCCCGTATAAGTTATTTAATCCCAACTAATATTATAAATGCGAAAGTAACTCTGTCTGTCTGTCTGTTACGCTTTCCCGCTTAAACCTCGCAACCGATTTTGATGAAATTTGGTACAGACAATCTTTAGACCCTGAGACAGAACATAGGCTACTTTTTATTTCGAAAAAAAGAAATCCACGCGGACGGAGTCGCGGGCGGCCGCTAGTAACTTATAATACGTCGTCACTACAGAGTACACTCGTACGAGTGTACGAGTACGAGTTAGATTGTAGCAGGCAACATTTATCAACAACATTATAAATACTTACTGCTTTTGTTTACAAGACTAATGTTGTCTGTCTAGTTTTAATTACACACGACTAGTTCGGATCCGGTCGTAGTCGGAGCTCGTAGTTTGTAATTACTACGGCGTAGCAACCGTCGCGGCGCGACCTCGTAGTCACCTCTACGAATATTGAGTTATTTGTCGAATTTTGTAGAAAAGATTGAGAGGAAACACGAAAATAAACATAACACTCTTATAAGGAAATCATTTTGTGAAAGGATGCTTTTATTTGGTAGAAAGAATATATTAAATGAAAGATCAAGACTTGCAGGATATCACTACATAGTATAAAACAAAGTCGCTTTTTCTGTCATGTTGTATGTTGTATGTCCTTATGAACGCTTAAATCTTTAAAACTACGCAACGGATTTTGATGCGGTTTTTTTTAATAGATAGAGTAACTCATGAGGAAGGTTTTTATGTATAATATTATCCATTAAATAGTGGACAAGTACCACGGGCGAAGCCGGGGCGGGCCGCTAGTTAATAATAAATAAAATAAAATAAAAAATCAATTTATTTTCCACACAACATATTGTAAAAGTACATAGTTCCAAAGATGAGTAAATTACAGGGCTAATAAGCGTGTGTGGAACTGGAGCCTAAGCTAGGGTGACCCTGTATTTCAGGACTCCAGGACCCACTCGTGCATCGACGAGGAAATTCGGGGCATGTGCCATCGTGTGTAGATATGTGTGTGAGTGTTTGTGTGCGTGTGTGTGTATGTGTGTGTGTGTGTTTGTGTGTGTGTGTGTGTGTGTGCGTGTGTGTGTGTGTGTGTGTGAGTGTGTGTTGGTGTGTGTGTGTGTGCGTGTGTGAGTGTGTGTGTGTGTTATATATAGCTTATTAAGTAAGTCAAATATTAAGTAAGTTTAAATTAGTTAGGGCTAGTTTACCCCCTGAGTCGTATTCCTCATTACTGAGGGTCGTGATCATTGCATGAAATGAAACATACAACAACTCTCTTGGCAATTTTTATGGAGTCGTTTGCCATTTCCTTCTCTATTTCACAATCAAAATTGGTAATAAATTTGAATTTAACTTTAAAGTTTACCTTCAAATTGCATAACATGCATAGCTATCAACTTAGAACACATGGTAGCACTAATGTAATTGCTTCACACGCAGACTAGCTAAGCCCGTAACTTCTCTTTGTGTAATTAATTACGTCAATTTCAGACAATCTAACTTAGAACATTGTCTTGAACGTATACCTATTCGTAGATGCATAGGTATGGCATTCTAGTTGTAATTATTCCCACAAAGTGTGGTTACAACTTCCCTTTGGTAAGCTTGGAGATAAAGCAAAAACTATTCATCTTTACAATCATATCATATCAACATAGCTTCCCCTAGAAATCTTGGATTATGTGAAATAACTTTTTATTGCAGCGAAAAACCATGTTTGTTAGTGTTATCGGAAAATTATTACGCTTTAAAAGTTTAATAAAGGATTACTTCCTTTTTCTTTTCCTTTCTTTAAACAAATTTATACCTTAGAGACCAAGTTACCACTTTTTTTTGGGTTCTTCCCAATTTAACTAGCCAAGGTTACCTGGAATGGAATCGATTATTTATTTATTTAGGGATCGGAAGTTCCCAAGTGGTCTTAAACGCAATTTAATATGCATGGAATGGATATTCCAATCTCAGCATTCTACATACATATGTAGCTGGTCTATATTAGTAGGCACACACATACTTACCTATCATTAGTTCCGGAACTTGCGTTCACATTTGTGTAGGTACTTCTCGAATTATTGTTGTTTTATGAATTCCAACTTGTTTATTTTTTGAAGATGAAAGCTTTGTTGTTTGTTGAAACCGACAACAAAGACTTGGCTTTATGTCTGAAAACTGATATGATTCAAATTTATCTCAAAACCCTTAAAAAACTTCTTTGGTTCGGCTTAGTTCCATTACTAATGGAGTACATTGATTGCTTTGTACTACCGTTTCACCGTTTTAGCAGCGTCTAATAAACAGGGGGAGGTGCCATCTGATTGCTCCTTTGTAACATTCTTCTGGTGTGTCCATAGTGTTGAGGTCCTTTCGCTATACGTATACTGGATAGAAGTAGTACAAAGCTTCTTTCCACGAAAAATAATATATTTTATTGTTATAATATATTGGAAAGTGTTTTACTCATGCACGGCCACGCTTTCCTTTATGTTTATTTGACGATCAAAAATAACCCTTCCAAACTAAAAAGAGCGGAAGGGTTAGGAGAGACTTTCTAATTAATTGTTTTATGATGAAGGGAAGTTGAAGGCATCGAGAATGAAAATAAAATGTTATTAGTTAAATCAAAAATATACTTATGTAGGCCTCAGTGAGGCACTTATAAATTGTCAAAAATATCACAATAGAATGAATCTACTACCGAGTTCGAAACGCAGTCATCTGTCGAGAAGAAGCAACAAGGAACTCGATTAGTTACTTTTTTAATTCGCCAATTTATTAAATTTTCTTTAATACAATATTTCTCTTCGTACTCGAACTAAGTCATACAGTTCCTTTTGTTCAGTATAAAAATAAAATGTTTTATGGATAGATTGAGTCCCAACACAACAGTCCCCAAAGGAAGGATGGCACCTGATCATGACGGACGTTTCATGGTTTTAAATGAAATGGAGACATTTCATCGTCTTTCCAGAGCATTTCGACCACCGTTAACAACGATTAAGCCAAGCCTGAATCCTCGATATCGTTTCTGATTGACTGTAACCCAGATAAGATCTGCTGCGATAAAAGTGTCAGTTTTGTTCAAACAAAAAATATGTATTTCATTTTATGCCTACATTAATGTAGTTCATTCAGTACGACCATGCTTGATTTTAAAAACTCAAATATCACAGTAACCTAACTGCATAACTGTGTGATATATGAAGAAAAACGTCAGAAATATTATGTCTCTTTTTAAATAAATAAAAAGAAGGCCGGTCTTGACTCAGGATTGATTGCTTTTTGAACCACAGGGAAATTGATAAAACAAAACGGTTTATGACTGAAAGCTTGTGTGTGGTACACAATGGGCGCGAAGCATTTCATAGCCATGAAGTATGAAAGGGTTAGAACCTTTTGTATAAATTATACATTACGTTTAGGGATTAGCATTTGACTTGATGTGAAATCTAATTAAATTATTTTAGATTTTTTTTAATTGTAAAAATTTTTTTTTTTTTTTTTTTTTTTTTTTTATCGAAAGACGATCAGGATGACCTTACTCCACCTGGTGGTAAGCGGAAGTAAGGTCCAGATATAAGGTTGACTGGCTCAAAAGCACGTAGTACTCATTGAGCCAGTCACCCTTACCCTGAAGGCCTGCAAAGATGCCGTTTCACGCCCCGCCTAAAAAGCCCAGGATCATACGAGGAAGGAAACACGTGGGCCGGAAGGGCATTCCAAGCCCTGATGGCGCGTGGGAAAAAAGTGGAACTGTACCTCTTAGTACGGGCCACCAATGTCTGGATGGTGTGTGGATGACATCGCAGTCCGGCTCGTGTTGTTCGGGAGTGGAAAGGAGAAGAAGGAATTAGTTGAAATAACTCTTCAGAACATTCCCCATTATAAAGTCTGTAGAGAACACTAAGACTGGCAACGTCTCTACGTAACTGAAGAGGTTCTAGAGACTTAGTCACCTCTTGATCACCGACAATACGGATAGCACGTCGCTGCAACCTGTCAAGGGCCTCCAACAAGTACTTTGCGGAACCATCCCAGAGATGAGAGCAATACTCCACACACGGGCGAACTTGTGCCTTATATAAGAGACAAAGCTGCACCGGGGTGAAGAATCGTCTCACTCTGTTCAAGATTCCCAGTTTACGGGAAGCAGTTCTAATGACGCTCTCGATGTATTCCCGTTGGTTCAGGTTGCTACGAACATCAATGCCAAGGATGCTTAGGCTATCCTGTATTGGTAAAGTCGTGTTCTGAAGAGTGGGATAGGAAAGGAAAGGAGAAGCCTTTGCAGAAAACACGCACACCTGTGTTTTCTTGGCGTTGAACTCGACGAGATTGCTGGCACCCCATTTGGAAATGCGATCCAGGGCCTCGTCCAGTTCAGCGACAAGAAGATTCCTCTTTTCCTCGGTTTCGGCCAGATTTGCCGCAGGTCTTCCGAAATAACGTGCGTGGACAGTGCTATCGTCCGCATAGCAATGAATGTTACCTAGTGATATCATGTCATTGATATGCAGGAGAAACAAAGTCGGCGACAGTACGGAACCTTGAGGCACTCCGGAATTTATCGAGAAGAAGCGAGAAGCGCGTCCATCACAGAGGACACGAATCCTGCGACCCTCTAGAAATCCCGCAATCCAGTCGCATAAGCCAGTTGGCAGGCCATATGCCGGAAGCTTGGACAGAAGCGATTGATGCCAAACACGGTCGAAAGCCTTGGCAATATCCAGGCTAACGGCCATAGATTCACCATGCTTCTCCATAGCCTCCCCCCAAAGGTGCGATACGTACGCTAGAAGATCACCCGTGGACCGTTTTGTCCTAAAACCATACTGTCGGTCATGTAACAGTGAGTGATCTTCTAAGTAGCGGACAAGTTGGGAGTTGATTATCCGCTCTAGCACCTTACCCAGAACAGAGGTTATGGCTATGGGCCGGTAGTTAGCAGGGTCGGACCTGTCCCCCTTTTTGGGGACAGGTTGAACATTTGCTTCTTTCCAAGCCTGGGGCACAATACCAGAGGTGTACGAGAGGCGGTACAGGCGTGTGAGGACTGGAGACAACTCCGCTGCGCATTTCTGTAAAACTAACGCTGGTATACCGTCAGGACCACTGGCTTTCCTAACATCGAGTGACCGCAACTCAGCACGGACATCACATTGTCTGATGCGAATTTCAGGCATTGTGGTACCGCAGTCAGGGATTTTAGGCGGCTGTGCTCCATGATCATCGATGCAGGAATTAGCGGCAAAGAGGTTTGCTAGCAAATCAGCCTTCTCCTGCGGCTGATGGGCCAGCGATCCATCGGGATTTTTCAGCGGCGGCAGCGAAGGTTGGCAGAAATTGGATTGCACGTGTTTAGCCAGGCGCCAGAAAGAACGGCTACCCGTGGGGTGAGTTATGAGCTCCTGGCCAACACGTGCAACTCGCTGGGCATCTGCTTTGATGTAGGCCCTCTTGGCGGTCTTGGTGGCTTTATTGTAGGCTGCTTTGAGAGAGGCTATATTGGGATCCCGCAAAGCATGGGCACCGGCCCAAGCGCGGTACGCCGTCCGTTTCAGTTCAACGGAAGCAGCACACTCACGACTGAACCAGAGATTGGCCTTGCGACCGGAGGTGACATCAGTGAAAGGAATGTAGTATTCCATTCCAATACTGATCTCACCCGAAACAGCCGCTGCACACTTATCGGGATCCTTATCCACAAAGCAGTTCTGCCCCCAAGGGACGGATGCGAAGTATTCTCGCATACCATCCCAATCTGCCGACGAGTAGCGCCATAGTCTCCGCGTCACCTCCACAGGTTGTGGCGGAGCAGTGTAAGGTGTTTTAGCGCCAACAAAAATAATTATATTTTGATATATCATCAGCTTATGAAAAATATGTATTTTATATTTTTCCATGCTTAATACTGCATGCTTAATCGTTGTTCTAGGTCCCTATCTTTATTTTATTGCAGGTTGTTTTCATATTTTTATAACAGAAAAATATTGGTCTCAGTATTCGTATTAAGTTAAGTTTTAAAATTATACAAGACTACTGATTTACTTAATACATTAATAACAACACCTTAATTAAAAACAAAAAAACTACCCAAAAGCTATAAAAATTGCATCACTACCTACCTATACGCCCGTACTAGCACTAGTCAAACTATTATCAAAATTTATCTTTTAAAATTCGAACGTGCCTAGAAAATAAATTGACTGGATTATATGCACTCGCTTTCAAACTTATACCTATCTCCCTCTAATAATCGTCGATCATCTCGCCGTCTCATTCTAGTTTTCCAGTTCACGCGTGCGCAAAGAGCTTTTCCCCGAAAGATGTGGACCGGTCGAAGCTGCATAAGGTGAGAGATATTTCGTGATATTTTACGTGTGAAAAATATTTCTAACGCGTTTTATGACATTAAATAAATATTTCTATGTTCTCCATATGTCTCTTTTGGAATAGAGACAATGCACGATATCTTATGAACCAAAATTTTGCTTCAACAATTGAGATTTTTCTACTAATTAGCGCGAAATAATTAATTTAAACAATAAACTATAGTCGAGCCTTTAATCAATATGAATTTAAAATATAAAATACATTAAATAAACGGTAAAACTTGTGAACGTCGGAGAATAAAGAGAATCAGTTAATTTATAACAATAGTTACGCAAGAGGGGAATCTCAGTCTACGCAGCTTCGAGCGGCGGGCGGGCACAGTCAGCCTCCGACCCGTGGGATCTCCCGGGCCGCGGGACGACGTTCCTACATTCATAAAATCCCGGATCTGTAGCAAAAATCCTATAAAATCGACGCGATAACCAATATTTACCCAAAATACTACGATGTCAGTGCCGCCAAAAAGATATTATCGATATTCCGCGCGTTTTTCTCTCAGTCAAATTTGAATTTGGAATTGTAACCTCGTTATGTGAGAATGGCCAGTGCATGAATGAAGTCGTTACACGGCCAGTGTGAATTTGATTCGACCTTTTGTATCAGCAAACAAATAAGTGACTGTAGTGTTAATAGCCAGTTATTCTGTGACTTGTGACTGTGATATTTGCGGAAACGAATGGATTATGTGGTAAGAGCAAATAAGATTTTTTCTCCAATTATTCTTTGATAAAGATAATTTGACAACATGTAAAGGAGGATATGCCGGGTCCGTTTGTGAATATTCACATTTTTGACTACTTATTCAACGAGCTGCCCGATAATTGAGAATCTTAGAGCACATGTTAGCATTAATTAGTAATAATTACACCCAATTTCAAGTCTCTCATAATTTACGAGGGATGAAAATAATTGAGCATCATAAAATTTATTGAGAGATTTAATAAGGTTATGAATTTCAATTTGTTGCATTCAACAAATAATTAAAATGAAGGAATATTTATGATTATTACGATATTGAGATATGAATTCCATAATTTATAGAAAAGCATACTATCAGTGTTGTATTGATAAAGGGGATAATAATAAGGATAGTTACTTACCCTCTTTGCCCAGGAAAGAGGATAACCAATTTACCTACTTACTTATTTTTTTTTACTTTTTTATATATATAAAGATCGAAATCTTATTGGTTAAGACGGGGGCCAACCAGCCATAAACCTATATGTATCATGAAACATTAGTATTATGATGTAATAAATGGTATTTAGGCTAACTTGGCACAAAACTCCTCTCCAAATTCGTTTTTAATAGCTATCCGAGAAATGGTCCGAAGACAGTTTACCGTTCAAGGTTTTGGTACACCATATATTCCAGCACTTTGAATTGTCAATGTCAATGGCTTTACTCTTAGCTTTGTTCTTGAGTTCGATAAGGCCATGAGTAGAAACCGCCACACAGCTGGAGCTTACTAATAGTGAACCACAGAGTCGGGCGTCAGCAGAGACTTATGGCCTAAGGCCTTTATGGCCTGAGGCCTTTGCGGCCCCGCAGTTTTCTCAACTCCCATGGACAGCAGGGACGCGGCATCAAATTTTCAAGGTTGGATGTGTTCTTGACACCTGGAGTTCTGCATAATGAGGTCAACGGATATGCGTAACGCATTTGCATGATGAAAACAAAAGGCTGTCGGTCTCCCTTAGGACTGGACGCTTCTGTTTATGGAACTCAATTCCAAGTATATGCAAAAAGCCTAACAGTATCAGTATCAGCTTATTAATGTCCCACTGCAGGGCCAAGGCCTTCGTCATTTGAAATCATATTTTCGTAACAAAGATGGGTTTTGGCTTAATAACCACGTTTTGCAAATGCGGATTGGTAATCACAAACCCGGGCTGAAATCCCACATAATATGGGTATATTGTGACGGATTTTCTTACCCGTCCCTGAAATCGAACCCAGGACCTGGAGATCACGGCCCGGTAATTTAACCATGCGAGACTTCGAAATTCATGCTTTTAACAACTCAAGATCATCTCATCATCAGATGATGATCATCGAATCCTCTGCCAGCTTAGTAACTAAGTACAAGAGGGGACTGCAACAATTGGACTGTTCTAGAGTCATTAACCGATTACGTCTTTATCAACATCACATTGATAGGTCCCACTAGACTACCAGCGCTGCTATGGCGTGTAAACAACATGACGTAAGTACTGGCCATTGCAGTAGTATCAGCCAATTAATGTCCCACTGCAGGGCAAATGCCTCTTTCACTTAAATCATGTTTTCGTTATAAATGTGGGTTTTGGGCTGTGCGTGTGCTCGCACAGATTTTAGCTCGACCCGGGTAATGAACCCAGGACCTCGAAACCATCGATGCATGAAATAGACCATCGAGGAGGCGTACCACTGCAGTATGTTAGTAATTAGTTTGAAGATAAAATCTTATTGATTCCTAGGTGACTAACATACATTTAGAATTGGTTTGATGTTTGGTGGCCTTTCCAATTATTTTCTTTTTAATTTTTTGATTCAATAATTACTCTTTCAATTGGTTTTTAACGATTCCCATAAAATGTCCATTTCGTCTTTACTTAACATTTTATGCTGAAACTTTTAGTGAATCGTAAAGTTTAGCTGCTGTTGACAGAACTCGGCTACGACATTATTGTTTTGTAAGATGTAGGTAGATGCAATTAACGAAATGTACATATTTTCATAAGTCAATTTGGTCACTTCTTCGTAAGTGATCATGATTAACTAATATTTCAAATATAAAAGTTTCTTTGTTTGGATGTCCGTCAACCACTCTGAAACTACTGAATGGTTCCGGTAGGAATTTGGTATACCGGCAGGGCATGGGCTCATGCAGGTAAAAGGTAACTTTTTTCTATAGGTGATAGGATAATACTGCTGCTTAAACATGCACGATGATTTCACTTATCATCATCATCATCCTAGCGGTCGTCTCGGTTGTTTCCTCGGCCATGCCTCGGAGTTCGGGGTCCGCTTTCCTGCTCCTTCTACTCCACTTCGCAAGGTCTTGGGCAACAATGATTCCACCAATGTCAAGTTATAATAGAGGCACTTCAAAATAACTGTTCAGTGAAAAGAGATCCTTAACTGTACAAAGCGATCTTCTAGACTGTTTGTAAAACCGATGGAAACGCTGCAATAATAATATTTACGAACTAGCGGCCGCCAGCGACTCCGTCCGCGTGGGTTACGTACGACGATTTCCGCACACAGTCTTACTAAAAATAGCTGAATAAATCAACGGTCTACATGCATGCAGTCAACTTTGACACTTTTATGGGACTAATTACTCAGGACAGAAATAATAGTCACACTAAGTGACGGAAAAAGCTTATCAAACAATACTCTGGAGACCTTATACATTTGAGAAATCATCTGTTCACCGCGATTCAGATACGCGGCCACGCCTCTAGCGAGGTGCGCCATCTATCGGCACATTTTAGAACTAAATAGTTCGCTAGCACAATTTACAATGATAAAATAAAGGAATATACAATAGCTTAAAGCCTACCGCGACAAATGGTAAGTGGTAAGTGGACAATCCAACACAAAATGTTTTGTCAATTCGAACCAGTAGTTCATGAGCTTAGCGCGTTCAAACCAATTTGGATCTTGAGTTGCACGTGTTATTGTGAGTCAACCATAAAAGATAGACATATGCTCTTGGGGGATATTTTTTAGGCAATTTTATGTAGAATATTTCCGTCGTACATGATTTCTATGTGACTTTAACCATTAAGGCTGCACACGCGACTGAAGCTTAAGAAATGGAGTAAATTCTCCCGTTTTCCCCACATTTCCCTTCACTACGCTACTCCTGTTGATTGTAGCGTGTTGAAAAGTATCCTATAATATGCCCAGGAGTATGAAGAATAATGGTACCAAGTTTCGTCAAAATCCGTCCAGTAGTTTTTGTTTCTATAAGGAACATACAGACAGACAGACAGACAGACAGACAGACAGACAGACAGACAGACAGACAGACAAAAATTTTACTGATTGCATTTTTGGTATCAGTATCGATCACTAAACACCCCCTGATAGTTATTTTGGAAAAATATTTAATGTACAGAATTGACCTCTCTACAGATTTATTATAAGTACTAGCGGCCGCCCGCGACTTCGTCCGCATGGATTTCGATTTTCATGATAGGAATGTTTTTTCCCTCTAACTCCCGTTCCCGTGGGAATTTTGCAATATCCTTTTGCAACTAAGTATCAAGTTTACTAAGGGACCTGCATGCCAAATTTCAAGCGTCTAACTTAAGTAGTTTAGATTTTCCATATATTATATATTTACAATTAATAACACATCACAATGTTTACGTATCATAAATATATTTTCTACAATAATGAAAACTGTTGCCATGGTAATCATATTTATATTTTCTACAATAACGAAAATGGTTGCTATGGTGATATTTGAATTGACATTTGAATATATTTTCTACAATAACGAAAATGGTTGCTATGGTGATATTTGAATTGACATTTGAATATATGACACCATACAAACTTCCACCCCCCATTTTAGGGAAGTGGGGGGTTGGAATGGGTCAAAAAGTAGCCTATGTTCTGTCTCAGGGTCTAAAGATTGTCTGTACCAAATTTCATCAAAATCGGTTGCGAGGTTTAAGCGGGAAAGCGTAACAGACAGACAGACAGACAGACAGACAGACAGACAGACAGACAGACAGACAGAGTTACTTTCGCATTTATAATATTAGTTGGGATAGATACGAAAGGACTGTCATCCACACACTTTGAATTGACAGCTGTCACTTGAAACTCGCTGTTTGGAATTTTCAGTTTGGAAGTGCAAAGTCTGCATTTGAGAGGAAAGTTCTGAACGTTTGACAATCGATTTGTTTAATAACTGAGATGTCGTTTGGTACAGATACTTTGCATTGCACATGTACAAATTATTTGGTTGCATGAACAATGAATATGTCTGTTAGTATTGGTATTTTTCCTTGAATAGCAGTTACGTCGTAGAGGCCTGATAGGTTATAGTCGGTTTTTGGAACATGTTGGTTTATTTTCTTGAACCCCTTCTTTCGCGATATTTGATGTTTTTTTTTTACATAAATATGTGGGTATGTTTGATTAGAACTATTGAACTGATTTGAACCCACGACATCGAAGGTTTTACAGCTCGGCGCACCCACTAAAGCAAGGAGGAGTACTTGTATTCTCTACTATATCGTATGACACAACAGGATATAGTAAAGGAACACTAAGTAATATTTTACACGCTCGGAGACGCCCGGGCCACGCCACGTGATAAGGGTCCGCAGTCTTCGCTAGCGTTTAATTTTGTAATGTTTTGAATACCGACGAGGGCGGGAGCGGCTCAAAAATGTTCGAGAATTGTTCGGTGCAGGGCTAATTTTACAAAATTAATGGGATGCTATGTTTTTTTTTGTTTCTTTATGGGTGACTAGCGGCCGCATGCGACTCCGTCCGCGTGGATTTCGATTTCCATTATCCTATGTGTTATTCTGATGTATAAGCTATGTTGTGGTAAAGTTTCATTCAAATCCATTCAGTAGTTTTTACGTGAAAGAGTAACAAACATCCATACATCCATACATCCACACATCCATACATCCACACATACAAACTTTCGCCTTTATAATAGTAGTAGGATATTCTATTTATTTACCATTATTAAAAGACTAACTTTTGTGTAGCATTCGTGTAAGAGAGAGTAGGTATTGTTATTGCATAAAGTGAAATTGAAAACAAATGGAAAGATGCTGGTATGGATTTCAGAACAAAATATTTTTGATCCCGTTTCCAATAGAATTTCCGCTGAATTCTGTTTATAAATACCAATATTGCAATTTTGTTTTCACATCAAACAAAGAATCCATTAAGCCTATTGGCTTTAAAATCGCCATCGAAATGTTTTCAAATGTCATTTAGGACAGAGTGATCCGTTTCAACAATTAAAAGGCTTTGGGGGTTCGGTGGATGTCAAATAAAATATTTTTTAAACGTTGACAAAATATTGGTACATTAAGTTGGTATTTTTAAAGTCGTTTCTGGTGGACACGTAGTCACAATTCTGGCAATGCCCATGATTTCGATGAATCTCTGAGATTATTTTGAGGAGGTGGGTTGTGAGTCTCTTGTATTATTAAAGCACTTGTACTGCTGTACTATGTCGATTCCTATCTTAATGGAATATGTTAATTATTATTTATCATTTGGGAGTTTGAACCGTTTTTGTGCAGTAACTAGTAAATTGTTTGCGTCTTGCTTTCATTTCAGTTGCTTTACATTGTATGGAATATGTATTTAAAGTATATTTTAGGTTCTGTAGTACGATAATAATCTATGAAAACGTAGACATACAGAAATCTAGGTTAGTTTAAATATGAGCCCTAATGGGTCCCACCCGGCCAAAGTAATTTTGTAAAAGCCTTGTTGAGAAATCTCTGGAGAAAGAAAAGATGTGATTAGTTTTTCCTTTTTTTTACCGTATTGGATAAAAGGATTCTGAATTAAGTGAATCTTAAACTATTGAATTACAACGAAATTTCATTTCATGGTAAAACTTTTTTTACTTCTGTGATAAGGTGAATAAGTGAAAAAGTCAATGAATAAAGAAGTTTCCCAATGAAAACTACTTTTTAAGTTTCTGCTGCTAAATGGCAAAAAAAAAACGGAACCCTTAACCCCCTAACAACGTAAAGTCAGCAACTCAACGCGATCGTTACGACTCGTACCAAAGATATGTATAAAGTATAACATTGCAAATGTTGTTTCACAGGCGAGAATGGTTTCTGTGGGGGTACCAAGGTGGATGCATTCTCAATAACGTCATATTTGCAGGTGCTTTAAATAGAGGCGTCTGCCTCACCTCCTGTAATATCCGATTTCAGTGATAACGTAGCAAATGTGTAGGTGACCCATTTATAGACTACATCAAATTCTCACTTGTCCCTTATACCAGTGTGGGAAATATGGAGACTTCTACAAAGAAATCCCAGTTGCCATTCTATTAACTGGGACCACAAGGAAGAACTGTTTCTAGTCCGAAGAGGCTACTGTGGTACACCGACGTAAACTTAATTCTTATTTAATAAATAAGAAAAAAAAGAATATTACACATTATACGTAACAAAATGATACGTACATAAACTTTGCAGAACATTATGTTACGTTACAAGGCATAATTTAACTTTTCCATTACACTCGTTCATATTTCTAGCGCATGTAATCGAGCCGCAGTCAGCTTCCCATAACGCGTTATATATTGAGGCGTTTCACACGCTATTCGTGAATATTAACGCGTATGCCTCTGAGCAATCAAAATATCTAGTTACAATGGTTTCCATTTTGATGCTAACGTAAACTGCTGGGGAATTTGTTAAATCAATGAGTATTTTTAGAAGCGCCATTAATTATTTCAGCCAGTAGGTAAAACAAGATATGACGTGCAAAAGAATTTATGTGTGAATCAAATAGCGAAATAAACTACTTTGACTTTGACTGAATGTAGAAAAAATCTTGATTAATTTTAAAAGTCATTAATAATCAGCATTTATACTCGTTTAAATTAAATTAAATAATACTGACTGACAATGGATATTTCACAACTTCAAAACAATCCCGTCTCTATTCGCTATATTTTCCCAGGTCAGTAAGCAGTATTGAAACCGACTAATTCCCTTAACTTTGAATTGGCTTAACAATTTATAAAGTCATCTATCGCAATATTTACGGAAACATCCAGACCCATAATACTGTTAACTTTGAATTGGCCCAACAATTTATAAAATCAACTATCGCAATATTTACGGAAATCATCCCTCAGGTAACAGATTGTTTCTATTCAAGAAGCTGGCCGGTTGCTTCGCAGAATAGCATCTGCTCCCCGCTCCGCCTCGCTCCGACCAATTTGCCTCTTTTGTTTGTGGAGCGGAGCTAAAATAAACCCGCGCTTTTATGAAAATGTTTCCCTTCATCTCGTGTACAGATGAGATTTTTGGCTTTTAACTGGCGGTTGTAGGGTTGGATGAGTTTTATGTGTAAAACTAGCGGCCGCACCCGACTCTGTTCGCGTGGATTTCGGTTTCCGCACACAAATTTTATTATACTACCTATAGCTTAAGACCTTCCTCGAGAAATGAACTATCCAACATAAAAAAAAAAATACCCAGTAGGTGGTTCCTGAGATTAGCGCGTTTAAACAAACAAACTCTTCAGCTTTACTATACATATGACTATAGATGAGTTCGTATATCCGGTATCTCTCAAGGTGCGAGCTAACAAGGTACTTATGGGCTAGGGCGTTCCATCAAAGGCCTTATTTTCGGCACTATTAGACTTAATCGAGATCAAGAAACTTACCACGTCGCCATAAAAAAATTGAGATCTGTCCACCGACGGTTGCGGATTGGAATCCAGGATACGCGAGAAAAGTTGTGGTTGGCTATCTACCTCTTGGGGTTACAGACTCTGACCACAAATACGAAAGCTACAAATTCAAACCTCGCTAGGGGCAAAAGTTTCTGTGATGAATGTGTTTAAAACTATCTACGTGTATTCATTTCCTGGAATGTATAGTATACTAGCTAAATTGGTTTCGAAACTACGCAATTTGTGTACCAACTCGTTTAAAGGTTCTTTATATCGTGGTTCTCAAGGACTTTTTTATTTATTTATTTAATCTTAAAATCTTGTAGGAAGATAAAACTTTCAAAGGAGCGATTTAATGCGACAGTACAAGTGTAACAGATTCGACTTTTAAACAATGAGATGGGGGCGGTAAGGTTAATTAAGCCGCGTTAATTGAAAACAGACCTTGAGCGTAAATTGAAACTGTAACTCTTGTGTTCGACGACACAAATGCACTCGTAATGTGCCGGGGAAAGTAATGGTTAAGGAAGATTCTCTCATTGAATTCTGTTGTTAGTTATAGTGACCTATTTATTAGGGAACAGCTGCTTTAGAATTATCCTTCTAGCCGAGTTTTGTCTATCAGATCAATGAACTTAACATGATAATTCTCTTAGGTGCAAGTGAGTGTACATCCTGTTTACTATCACAGCTTTGAGGGATTAGAAAAGAACAGAGAACAAACTTCAGCCTCTCTGCAGGTTTACGTGATCGTTTCCATGACAGCTACACGTTTTTCCCTTCATTTATACCTAATAATCTATACTAATATATGTAGCTGAAGAGTTTGTTTGTATGTTTGTTTGTTTGTTCGTTTGTTTGAACGCGCTAATCTCAGAAACTACTGATCCGATTTGAAAAAATATTTTTGTGTTGGATAGTCCATTTGACGAGGAAGGCTTTAGGCTATTGGAAATCGAAATCTACGCGGACGGAGTCGTGGGCGGCCGCTAGTACATATAATAAATAATAAATAAATAAATAAATATTTCACAACATCACATACATTGATCTGACCCCGTGTTAAGTAGCTTAAGCACTTGTGTTACAGACATCAGAATCAACAGTGGTATTACAAATATACTTAAATAGATACATATAACACCCAGACCAGGACAAACAGACATGTTCATGCACACAAATGTTTGTCCTGTGCGGGGATCGAACCCGCGACCTCTTGCGTAATAGGCAACATCTTGACCATTACACCAAGCGGGTCGTCAAATAAAATAAAGCTGAAAAGTTTGTTTGTTTGTTAAAACGCGCTAATCTCGGGAACTACCAACTGATTCGATTTAAAAACATATATTTGTGTTGGATAGTCCATTCGCTGAGGAAGGCTTACGTGTAACACATACGTACGGAGACCTAAATCTACGCAGACGAAGTCGCGGGCGACCGCTTGTAATCGCAATAAAATCATAATCATTAGCCTTCATATTGGTACAGAGAATAACGTTCGCAACATGAACCCTGTAATTCATTCCACAAATGGACTGTAAATTAAAAATAATGCCCTTTTTCATCGCATCGAGTGTTTATATAACATTTCCGCAGCACTACACGTTGCCGAAGCGCAATAAATCTGCTCCAGTTGATTTATCAAGATGGCCGCTCCATGTTGAAAACGGCGCTAAAACAAAAGTGGTCGCGTCATTAGAGCGCGCTAATTGAGGCGGGAAGCGCTGGGACCCGGTTATTGTTATGCCGGGGCGAAGGGGAAATTGTAACAGTGCTCATTGATATTGTGCTTTGTATCTTATGAAAGTTTGTCTGCCTCGGGCGTGTATGATATGCAGTTCAAGCCCTGTTTTTCCCACCTCTGAAAAAGTTTCTAGTAGCTCAGAAACCTAATGGTAAGAGCGCCGCTTGATAAGGGTGAGATCAGCGATTCAAATCCGGTCAGGCACTTCTCAATTATCAAAAATCTATGTGCGTAATTTCATACCAGCTGTACGTTTTCCTTTACATGGTAAAGGAAAACATCGTGAGGAAACCTACGCAACACGATTAATTTGAAACGTACAAGGCAATGGTAAACCACTACATTTTTTCCAAGAGAGTTGTTGTGTGTTTCATTCAATGTTCACGACCCTCAGAAACGAGAATGTAACTCAAGGAGCTTAGCAATTTTAGCTGAATTATTGACCATCTAACATGGTAGGTTTAGGGACCTGTCTGAGATTGGCAAAACTTTCCCTTAGACTCGAAAATTAATTATGTTTGTCATAGTTCTGTTTGGATAATTTTTATAACTAAGATAAGCAAAGCTAACTTTTGTCAAAGAGAATATAATATTGTTTTTAAAACAATACTCAGCAAAATAAAATAAAAACACTCGAAAACAGAAGTGGTTCTCAACATTAGAGCTTTAAATGAAGCTTTCAGGAAACATTCACTTCTGCGAAGCGACACGGTTATTGTACGGCGGGAATTTGTAATAATGTTGGCCTTTATTAATATTACCATTACAATTGAGTATTTTGTAATTAGTAAACAATACTCGTCAAGGTTCCTTGGTTGGCAAGGATACGCGAGCAAGGTACCAACTAATTAAAATTATATTTCTAGTTATTTCATAACATTTCACAGTTATCTGTAGTCATTCGCATTTTTATTGAGACGTCCCAATTAATTTTTAACACGCGCAAATGTCTCTTTTGATGAGTCTCCAATTAATATTTTTTGAGTGTTGCTCCTGTTTTATCATCAATTGTTATTTTAATTTAATTAAATAAAAGTATACTAAATGATATCATAACTTTATCATAAGCATGTAGGAAAAAGAGAGACGAACTTCTTAGCTATACATGGATACTCCGTGCGGGTGCCGGGTCCATCGCGTGGAACAGAGAGGAAAGCCAGTCGGCGCCTGGGACTTTCGACCCAGCGTGTAGGTTTAAGGGGCCCCTTTATAGTATACTAACGATCACCTTCACCGATGACGTTCCTCTCCCTTCCCAACCATATTTGGTACGAGCCGAGTAAAGCGGCTTTAGTTGCTCTTTCCAGTAAGGAGCTAATATTAGATCTTGGTAATCCCAAGTCCTTCAGTAGGTTGTAGAGAGATTTCGCTGGTATACCTCTCGCACCCACTTCCACAGCATACAACCGTGCTGTATAACCATTTTTAGTCATTTTGTTGGTTAGGTCATAATACATATAAATGATATCATAACTTTATCATAAGCATGTAGGAAAATTAGGTAGTCAAAGGAAAAAAACCGTATTTTATCAATAAGCTTAACATGCAAAACGTACTTACATTTCATCTACGTTGGTAAAAAGGGAAGCCTTATCCTGCCTCAACGGTAAACCTATCGGAGCTGATCCGGCGACGGACGATAAATCCCAACCCTCGTGTTTGTTTACTATCAGCCATAGGGAAATACCTACTAAAGCATCAATGCTGGAGCTATTTCTGTACGTGTGTAAGATCTTCAGAGCTCAGTAGGAAAGGATATGGAGTTTTTAAGGTGGGAAACATATCTACGACTTAGTAAAAGGCTTAGATTTTGGGGTCAGCTCCGTTGCCTGGCCGTTCCTGTGTTCCAAACTCCAAACTCGCGACGGACCGCAATTGTGATTGGGAATAACTGACAGTTCCACTGGCACCTTTGGTCTAAAAAAAGTATAAGGCTATTCGTAAAACAGCCGCCGCACCAGGTACGACTATGGGGTGGAAAAAATCATCCGTATGTTCTAGAGCTAGGAATTACGTGTAAAAATAAATTATGTCTGAATTTTATCACATCCATAATCGAATTTAGCATTTATGAGCGTTCTGCCGGTAATTCCAGCCAGCACTTTACCTTAAGCTATTGCTCTTAATATTTAAGACTAAAAGCTTTGACATTTGCCGGCTACAAGCGTTTGTTTTGAACCATTAAGGATTTAGCGGAGACAAGGAGAGTCCCGGGGGAGCATGCATTTATTTATTAGCTGTCGTTTGATTAGCGAATTAATTCAAATGAGCGGACTAAGTGAATCAAGTCGTCCGAACAACGGACAGATTGGACGAGCTTCGCACTAATTCGGCGATAGATTTCCCTCGGGGGAAAATTATGGCGTGAAAAGTTAAAATCTTCGACGAAGAACAAATTTATGTTCAACTAGCGGCCGCCAGCGACTCCGTCCGCGTGGGTTACGATTTCAGCACACAGTCTTACTAAAAATGAATAAAACAACGGTCTATATTAAGCAAGCATGCAGTCAACTTGCACACTTTTATTGGACTAATTCCTCAGGATAAAAATATTACTTAAATTATGTGACGGTCAACGCTCATCATTATTATTATAATTTTTTTTTTTTCGGACGGACGTCGCTATTGGTTGCAGAAGGCTACCTTAACAGCTTAACCGGACAATTTGACATTTGAGAAATCATCTGTTCACCGCGATTCAGATCCGCGGCTGCGCCTCTAGCGAGGTGCGCCATCTATCGGCACATTTTAGAACTAAATAGTTTGCTAGCACAATTTACAATGATAAAATAAAGGAATATACAATAGCTTAAAGCCTACCTCGACAAATGGTAAGTGGTAAGTGGACTATCCAACACAAAATATTTTGTCAATTCGAACCAGTAGTTGATGAGCTTAGCGCGTTCAAACCAATTTGGATCTTGAGTTGCACGTGTTATTGTGAGTCAACCATAAAAGATAGACATATGCTGTTGGGGGATATCTTTTAGGCAATTTTATGTAGAATATTTCCGTCATACATGATTTCTATGTGACTTTAACCATTAAGGCTGTACACGCGACTGAAGCTTAAGAAATGGAGTAAATTCTCCAGTTTTCCCCACATTTCCCTTCACTACGCTACTCCTGTTGATTGTAGCGTGATGAAAAGTATCCTATAATATGCCCAGGAGTATGAAGAATAATGGTAACAAGTTTCGTCAAAATCCGTCCAGTAGTTTTTGTTTCTATAAGGAACATACAGACAGACAGACAGACAGACAGACAGACAAAAATTTTACTGATTGCATTTTTGGTATCAGTATCGATCACTAAACACCCCCTGATAGGTATTTTGGAAAAATATTTAATGTACAGAATTGACCTCTCTACAGATTTATTATAAGTATAGATATAGATGTAGAGCCGTCTTAAATAGAAACTGGGACCTGTAAGTTTCAATACGAACTGGCAATGGCTAGCAATTGTCTGAAAAGCTCAATTGACTAAAATGTTATCGCACTTATAGTGGGGCTATTCTATTTATGCGGAAGAAGGGCTATCTATATGGAAAAAAACTAAGGTTGTTGAAAAAATGTCATACTATAATGCGTCTCAAGTAAAATTTCGTGGTTTTATGTTCATTGTCAAAAAACATGATTTTTGGCGTTTGGTATTCCTACCATCCTTGAAAGCTTGTTTTAAAGCTTGCTTGCTGTAATCTATTTTGTATGGTGCCTTATCTCTCACCGGTCGCATTCAATGTGCCCAACGAGTTTTGTAAAGTTTCATGAGCAAGTGTAGTATAACAGGAAGTGTTTCATTTTCATAACAATTTGTTGAACATAAAAGGCTCGAAAAACTCGGGCCAAGCCATTGTTATTATTCACTGGCAAAAAACTTCGCAAACCGTCATATTTACACGGTAAAATTTATCACGGGAATAAACATGCATTATTCTCTGAGTCATAACAGACGCAAGGCTGCCCTAGGGACCGGTAGCGAGAGACCCGGGAACTCGCCCGCGGTGAATACGAAATGATCGCGCGACCTAAATATACGAATAGGAAACTATTTTCTGCCAGTTATAAAGTTTTAGCATATGTCGTAATTGAATATCTAAAATAAGTTTTGAGTGAAACGACTACTTACAAAATTAGGCGATCAAAAATTGGACTAACATTCCACTTGCGTTCTTCTTTGGACAATCAACCATTGTGCTAAACCACTAGGTACTAAGACAGCCCAATAAAAATGAAATGTAATTGGTGAAATGACAGAATGGCTTAGTCGTCCCACTTGACAAATATAATGGCGGTCACAAAATATACAAGAAATAAAAAAGTAAAAATACACGAATCACCCACTCGACTTTTCTGTCACTAACTTGATCATCGAGGTACACAGAGTACATTTTTAATTGAAACGAAAAAGTTACGTAATCAGTTGGCCGTCAACCCTTCTTCAGCGGCAGATATCGAGACCCTAACGACCCCTAAGCGATTCTTAACGTATACAGCTGTCTCGCTCTATTGTGCTGTGACAGAGATGTGAGATAGAACAGACACACGCCACATTTGGGCTATCTGATCTGACGGGTGCCTATCGAAGAGAATATGTGTCAAGCGGGAGAAAAGTTTTACGGTTTGAAGATAAAGGAAAATGATAAAAACATTCATTGAAGGTCCGTGGAAAAAATATTTCAAGCTGTAAGCGTTTCAAAGTGTATGTGATAAATGATTCTAACAGATTAAGGACTACTTAAAGTATTTAGGAGCCTTCCGAACGAGTAAAATACTGACTAGCCCAAATAAAAACACTTAACTAAAAGTATAATATTTTTAGCACGAGTAGAACTGAAGAGAGATATGTGCCAAGCGAAAAAAAAGGTTTACGCTTCCAATATAAGGAAAACGGTATAAGAAAAATTCATTCAAGTTCGGTGGGAAAAATGTATAAGATAAATTATTCTACCAGATTAAATGATGCTTATATGTATTTTTGGATAGACCTCACCTAAAACCTGAAAGCAGCGCTCGCAAGAATCTTCTAATCAAAATAACAAGCTTAGGGAACCGCATTATCTTACACTTGGAGTTATTTTCGTAAGAAAACTGCGGAGAATGCGACGTCTGAGTCGAGATGGGGGATTCCTGGCGGTTCCCCACATTCCCCGGTTGTATTACGCGGCGGAATGCTGTGGGGATCGGTTTAATAGGCAACTGGGCCGATGCAGCTGATATTTATTTATTTATTTATTTTATTTATTTATAAGGTTTATCAACTATTGTTACAATATGTCTTAGGTCTAATGGATACTTACTTATTAGAATTAACATTATTGCACAACAGATTTACTGATAAACACAGCATGCACAATAATTCGCAAGAATGCAGAAATTTACAATTTAAATCAAAACTCTACAATAATCACAAAAAAAAAACCTTAAACAGTAAATAATTTAAACCACAATTAAAGAACGATAGTTGTTAAAAAAAAAATTAAAATAATAAAAATAAAGATAAAGAGGTCTACTACTATGCAAAACAATGTGTTTTTGTTTCAAAAACACATAATAATACATTTATTAAACTGCGCAACCTAATTATCAAGATCTTATAGATCTTATATTTTTTCTGAATTGAAAAATTGACTCACAGTGGATGTCCAGAAAGTCAAATTTGTTGTACAATTTGCAAAGACGTGGAATTGGAGAGCTAGAACCGAATAGCGTTCTACGTTGTGGCGGGGACAACACAGTTTTTATTTTGTTGCGTGGATAGCGGTAGGGAATTTTAAATTTAAACTTGCTTAAGAGTTGAGGGCAATCTATCATATTTCTAAAAACTTTGAAAAGAAAAGTATTGCAACGCAATGTGCTTGAAGTTTCGAGTACAAGGGGATTCGGTTAGAATGTTTGCATAACACAAATTGGTTTGCAGTACATGAAACTGATAGGTTTTCTTTGCATTTTATTATGAACAGTCCAGTTTACAAAATAAACTAAAAAGTAGACAAGATTACAAAAGGAGTAAGCGCGATATATTTATTTTATAAATATTTGACTACTTACTGCTTGATGTTTCCCTATAACTTGATTCCGAGATGAGGGAATGGACTCAAAATACCCACTTTGGAATAAAAAGGTTATCTGATTAAACCACCAAGAATTAGTTCTAGCGATATTTTTTTTTTTGGGCAGACTGCGTAATTAACCCTGGTTTTAGATATGCGATCATGAAAAAACCTTAACTAATGTAATTTTCTGCTTTGTTGCAGCGATATTTCAACAATGTTCTCTTCATTTCACTGAGAAAGATATAAAAAGTAGGGACCGTCAAAGAATGCAAGCGAGCTATGAAAAAAATAATAAAATTATTGTGAGATAACGAGCATCGGTTTAGTACTGGAGTCGGATACTTCTTACGGGACTTGAGTGAGCTCTTTTAATGAAAAAATAGTGTTAAAAGAGTCTCTTAGCCGAGAACAGACTTCAGAGAGGATGGTGGATGAAACTAAATTGAATCGTCTGGGAAACTGTTTTAAAGAACACATAGGCAATTATAATGTTGATATAATTTTAATTAAATAGGTGCTTTTATATCTTTGAAATGTATTTTGATAGTAGCTTTCTGTGATTCACTATTTACTTTATATACACTTTTAGTCATAAAAAGCTACTTAACAATGTACTTCTTCAAGAACAACCCATGTAAGTCGCAAATGTTAATTAAGCCGGTTCAGTATTTTAGCGTGAATATGTAATAAATAACGCTTACGATTCCTAACTTATATGACAACCGTTAACCTTTTATGATACTTGTCGTAAAGTATCTAATTAAAGCAAAATTATACGTCCTCTACGGGCTTCATTTTAATTATAAATGTGTCGCAATCGTAGTGAGCTAAAATCAAATGTGTATTTTACATAGTTGATTGTGCTTTAGTATTGAAGTAATTACTTTAAACTGATACCCGATTTCCGTCCAGTTGCAAGGTAATAATATAGGCTGAGAAGCTCGATGCTCAGTGGTTAGTGCGCTCGGTTTGCGATTGCTAAGTTAAGTGACCTTAAAATTTCATCTCGAGCTCCACCGTGCTACGGAAGGCACGTTAAACCGTTGGTCCTGCGCCTGATCTTTCTATGAGTGTGCGACAACCTCTAGGATGGTCTGTAAATGAGTTATAACAGAGTGGTTGTGTTGCACTACTAGGTATCCTATGTACGGATTTACAAATAATGCAACACCTTTAGTATAGAGACACACTACGCGACCGAAGTTCAGCGGGATTACGCCCGCAATGTATTTTTAATGGAGGATGACACTGCCGAAATTACATCGCATAATATTGTTTTTTTGGTTTTGACTTAACTGTTCCAGTCCCTGTCAAGTAGTAAGTAAAATGATTTTCGTGAAAACAGTGTTTATTTTTCACATTTCGGTGGTGGTGTCGGTCGGTGTGAAAATATTCATACCGTGTGAGATATTTCTGAATCAGTAAACTGTACGCTGAATTTTAAAACGATCGGTGCAGAAAATAAATATTTTGACGGAAAAATATCTCTCGGAAAGCCTATTTAATCACTCACCTAGAATTAAACTTTTCTGTCCTCAACGAGTAATAAAGTTCTCCCATTTTTCTTTTCAACGTGTACTGCTCTAATTTAATTCTTACTTAGAGCGTCTTTCATTTCCAGACAAAGAAAAAACAACGTACCAGTTACTAAGTAGAGTTCTCTTTTCATTAAAACTTCCAACGTGACTCAAACTTGATTAATTAATAGTTGGCATTGTTCGCAGGTCAGATGCAAGACTGCAGCGGAATGATGGACGCAGCCTATGAACTGAATATTCGGTGATAGAACTCCAGGACAGACGCCAAAATGACAAACGTGAAACTGAAGCTCGTGTTTTTCCTTCTAAATTCCCTCCTGGCAGCGGACACAGTCCAAGCTAGGCCATATCCCGACAATAATTCCACAGACATCATCTTAAACTTTCCCAATAACAATAACACGTATAGCATCCCAGTAGACCCAAACTCTGATACTCTTGTAGTCGCTACCGATGATGAGCGACGAGAAATTGCCAACAAAGAGGCTGCAGATGATATGGAGACAATAGTAAATGCTGAACAGGACAGGGATGAATCAATGTCGGAAATGAAGAAGACAGCTCAGGACAAAGGTGCCGAAGCGGAGAAGAGGATGAACTCCTCGAACCCGAGTCTACACGAGATGATCAACTCGGAGACGGACAGGGAAGACTCCCTGACAGATTTGATGTTCCGGCCGGAGATGGAGTTTGCAGAGGACATGCCTCGCTTCGAGTTCTTGATCGCTGCGAAGATAAATGAAAGTGATGTGAACAGAACTGCGCACGCGAAGGGTGATAGGAACAGCAGTGATGTGTTGCGGAAGGTGGACTACGTGGAGCTGGTGGAGGTGATGAAGCCGATGGGCTTCGAAAACAAGAGCGCGTACCTCGCCAACATCACCGGCCACGAGGTGGACAACGACGTCGCTCCCGACACAAGTGAGTATACCATCAATATCAGTTTTCACTTTATAAATCTATTTTATTTCGTCACATGATGCTGTTTTGTTTTACATATAAGGTCATAAAGGTCTAGTTCCACTAGTTCTATGTGTTTTCTGGATACATCTTTCCAATATCTCCCCTGAACTATCAAGGAATGTTATATCTACTAAGATATAACATTACACCCATTATCAGGTGCATTGTCGACCTATATTGTTATGAGGAAAGGTGACAGTTTTTTTTGGGCCCACCAACAATCGGTAACGTTTAAGAGAAAGAGAAGTATGTAAAAAATGTATATGTTTTTTTATGAATTTTGCAATTGAATTGAATTTCAAACGAAACCGGAGTCAGTAAACCAAAATAAAAAACCCTTATTTTGATTATATCCGTGAACTATCTGTCCAAAGATTAGTAAACAATGGCTGACATACAGATAACTAAAGTAAAAAGGTTTTAATCAAAAAGATTAAAATACAACACTTGAAATCGAACATAAAGGAGACGCAAATTACTTTTGGAACGGTTTTCATGCCTATTTTTATCTAAGGCGGTGATTGGAAGTGACTTTCAATCATTTAATTAATGAAATAAAATAATTCGAATAAACAATACAAAAAAATCCGTATAACGGAACGCAAGTGCTAGTCTATTGCCGGATTTTGATTTTATATAAAAACTGAATACAAATGTCAGAAACCTCCCGTCTGTTAACTGTCATTAGTTACTATATAATAATTATAAAAAAGCTGTAGTTCGTTTGTTTGTTTGAACACGCTACTATAAGGAACAGCTGGTTCGAATTGAAAAAATATTTTTGGCGTGGATTATCCATTAGTCGAGGCGGGCTTAAACTAAAAAATGTAAAGCTATAGTTTAAGACTATGCGTGCGTAAACCTTATTCCACGCGGACAGAGTCACAGGCGGCCACTAGTCATAATAAATTGCTTTTACTTCAGATACATAGGAAAAACATAATGGAAAATCGCCCTTATGTGTAAGTATTTACGGTTCAGGCGTTGAAAGTCAGGAAAGCAAAATGACAGATTACTTTATGAGGTTTATATATTTTTTCACATCTTATTTCTAACGATTCCGGTTAAAATATGAAAAAGTAATGTTACCACTATAATCTAGAGATTATAAGGAATAAATTGATATCCATTTCGTAAATAAACGCTAAAATTTTAAGTGGGCCTAACTCTCCATACAAAAACGATTGACTCCTTTTTCTAAAGAGTTTAAACACGGTCTTAGTAACGATCTATAGAGTAATATACATTAAGTTCATCCCGCCTGAGACAACTGAGGTCGGATGAATTTTTCTCTGTTTATAATTTTAAAAATGACTCCCACCCAATGTCTTTTATGACTGCTTGTCTATCAACTGAACTGTCATAAAAAGGGTATAAAATATTTCGAAGCGAGGATGGTTATGAACGTTCCATTGCCATATATTTTCCTTCGATCCCGTCGGAAAAATAAACAAAGGTTGCAATTAATATTTAACGACAGCAACCGTACTCGGTGCTCGGCATACACCGCATCGGTGTCGAACCCATGTACTACACGTGGCAGCTGATTAATTTGGCTTTAGCGCTAATATGTCGCCGCGGTTTGTCCCGCTCCCGGCACGAGGGTCCCGTACAAACACAGGGTTACCGTAAAACTGTGTGTTTAACAGTCTGTTTACATTTCATTGATTCAGAAATGATATAAAGATTACGCAACAAGATTACAGATAAAATTAGTCCTAACTACCTGGTTACTACCCCTCAGCTTAAGCTATTCTTATGGACTCAACACAACAAACACGGTGAGATACTCATGTGTGTCGTTTGGCCAGAGTATTAAAAAAAAATAGCTTGCTGCCTATAATTAACTGGCAATCCAAAGACTGTATCGATTCTGATATGGTAGATGATCAAAAAACAAAACATACAAGGTAGATAATCCCTAAACATTTACGAGTATAAAAGCGCGTCCGGAGCCTTGACACATCTGGTCCCATTAATATAAAGTGAATCAGAGTAGCAACCCTACCAAAATCCCTTGTTTCGTACATGGCGTCCTAAAAAGCTTTTTTTGACAAATTAGCGGGCCCTGTTCGGAAATTTATGCACCCGGATCGCATCCCGATTTGTATTCAACCCCATGGGGCGTAAGGGGGACCTCTAGCTGGGAGAGGGACCAGCGAAGTTCCATTAAAGGCAGGAGTTCCATGTGTATTTTTGTGATTATATGGATTAACTAATTGAGAATTTGTGGAAAAGCTTGTCTTGTGTAAATCTAGATTCTGAAGTTCAATTGCCAAGGATGACAAATACAAGCTTTACTCTATGTCATGAATTCAAGCAGTCAGATTTAAACGTCTGCTACATAATAAATATCGCGTTCAATACCTCTTAGTTTTTGGTAACACGCAGATACGAGTACATATGTTAATATTACGTCTTTGTTGATTCTAATACGCCCTAATTATACGTATAGTCGTAAAAGGTTCATATTTTTTTTAGTTCCACTGAGATTTCGCTGAGCAAACCAAATTCAATTTTGGTATTAAACCTTTGGTATTCCGTGTGCGATGCCCGGTGACAGTCCGATAATGGTTCTCAATGTAATCTAAAATAGATCTCCAGTAAGCTTTACTTTCCTAGGGTTGCACCTTGAGTGTGCAAGTGCATTCGCAACGCACTGCGGCTGACCTCGGGGACCCTCTTGCTCGCATAACGACCTCTGTGTCAGAGGCATCCCTCTCAACATTATTGTGACTAGTCCTCTTATTTTGCTATATTATGATTTATATCAACGTCTCGTTTAGTGGTTTGAATATTGGGTCATGATATCGAGGTCAGGGTCCTTTTCCCCGGCTTGCCAAATGCGGATTTGGAATCACACACCCGGACTGTGTTAAGACGGTTTAACAATGTTTAATCCGCAATTGGCAAAAGTTGGGTTTTATCCAAAGCCTTTATTTTACATAGCCCCCTTTATAATCACCATATAGATCTCTAGGTAGCCCTGCTCTCCTAGTGTTGAACAAGGTTGATGTTGTGAACATTATAGAGACATATGCATGTATAGTGCAAGAGAGTCGCAACGCACTGCGGCTGACCTCGAGGACCCTCTTGCGGGCATAACGACCTCTACGCCAAGGATGCCCTCTCAACATGGTTGTGACTAGTTCTCTTGTTTTACTAACACGTTTTGTTGTTCGGTTCAAAATCACCATATGGATATCCAGAAAGTCCTGCTCTCCTTGTGTTGAACAATGTTGTTGTTGTGAATATCAATAGGGACATGTAACGTGTAGTGCAAGTGCAGTGCGTTGCAGCTGGCCTCGAGGACCCTCTTGCGCTCAGAACGACCTCTGCGCCAGGGATGCCCTCTCAACGTTGTTGTGACGAGTCATCTTGGTTAACTAACAGGTTTTGGTGTTGGGTCGTGTGTTCTCGAGATCCTGGGTTCGATTCAAAGGGCAAAATTTTTGTCAGTTCTTCCAAACACAGCCCGGGTTTGAAATCATTAATCCGCATTTAGCAAGCGTGGTGACTAATCCAAAGGCAAACTTATTCATCGCTTACTTTCAAAATTACCATATGAGTGATAGATGGATATCCATTGAGTCCTGCTCTCCTATATTGAACAATGTTGATGTTGTGAATATCAATAGGGACATGTGTACGTGTAGTGCAAGTGCAGTCGCAACGCACTGCGGCTGACCTCGAGGACCCTCTTGCGCCCATAACGACCTCTGCGCCAGGGATGCCTTCAACGTTGTTGTGACGAGTCGTCTTGTTAGTTGGCATACCGAGCATACCTGATATCGAGGACCTGGGAATTCATGGGGAGAATATTTGTGTCCGTTTTCCAAGCATAGCCCCGGTCAATAATAATTCTTCTAGTCTTGAACAATGCATGCAACGCACTGCGGCTAATCTCGAGGTGCTGAATTTGATTACTGGGTGGCGCAAAATTATTCTGATCACCCATCTGAATTTGGCAATCGGGGTGATTAAGCCAAAACCCATCTTTGTAACGAAAATATGATTTCAAATGATGGTGGCCTTGGCTGCGCAGTGGGACATTAATAGGCTGATACTTTAGATCTGAGACATCCCAGCAACTCAGAAATATTCCCAGAAATAAAAGAATCGGTTTCTCAGAAAAAGAATTTCATAGTGAGTCTGTTTTATTCACCAATGGCTTTAGAATTCATAGTCCTCAATGCAGGCATGAGTCAGGGAGATATTCTAGCGCTTTCTTAAATATTATCCCACTACACTTTTGCGGAGTGATCTCTAAGAGCTGACCAGTTAGTATTATTGCAAATAGATATTTAATTTGAAATGGAATTACTATACAAGTTAGGACATGTTATGAATTGTTCTGTTTCAATACACGTTTTCAATAAGTTAAATAAACTACATAATGTTTGTATATGCATCGTACGTTGTCTATTATTAGATTTTTCAGGAATAAGATAATTTGGATTTTGTTAGTTATAGTTTATATAACGTGCATTTGTAACAGTAAAAACAAGGTTGTAGGTGCCATTTAATTTTTAAAGCTACTTTTGAAACAACAAAAAAAAACTGTACTTCTTTAAATGTCCTTTCTGTGGCACAGAAGGGCAAGATTTAAAGTGGCGAAGTAGTATATAAGAGTTTCAATCCCCATGAAATGAAAAGCTCACAACATTATAAGATCTATCCACAAAACTAATTATCCAGTGTAAACTATCCCCGAGGGAGTATCACTTTCTGCGGGGTCAAAAATGCCAACTAAGTTTCCTCATCCGCTGAAAGGGGTAAATTAGATTTTCACCCACTCACGGTGCGGGATAGTGCGGAAATTATATTAACTACAACCTTTAAACCCTTTTGTTACTTAAATCGAACTCTTTGAAACTTTTGGATGCTGAGATTAGCGAAGTTTATTACTCGTATGATTGTCGTGGACTAGTGGTTATATTTTATTTATAATCATAATCATAATCATAATCATAATCATAATAATCTTTATTGTGAATCACAGGTTATTACAGATGGAATACATTATTATACATAGTATCTCTGTGTTCCGCCTAATAGGCATACAATCTTATTAAAGGTACTTACGATATTAGTTAATAAATTATAGTACAATCAATCAATCAATTACAAATATATATATATATATATATATATATACACTACAATCAGTCAATTTATAAATAACATTACAATCAATAACTATTATTATTATTAAATATGTACAATGTATCGTTATTACCAATCAATATGTTACAATATCATTTATTTATGTCATACTTAAGCAAATATTTTGAATTAAATTAAACAACTTTATTTGAATGTTATTGCACGACATTAAGAGGGGGTGTAAAAAATATAGCGTATTTTCAAACACATTTTAAACCTTGAAAATGAACTTCAAATGACCCGAAAAAAAAATCGTAGATATTCAAGCATCGTTCCTAAATAGTTATCACAGAAAATATTGAAAAAATTGCAATTTTCATTGATAAAAAAAATCTTGAAGTTGCGTCTGACTTGATTTTTGGTTACATTTATTTCCGAGACGATGCATTTTGGTGAACCAATATTTTGGCATATAATATCAAATTATATTATCTAAATATTTATCACAGAACATTTTGAAAAAATATCATATTTTACGAGTAATTCAAAGAAAACTAGTTTGGCGCTTACTAGGTTCATATTCCGCGCAGTAAGCTATCGTCTGTCGCACCTGGCGCGTGCTCACAGGCATGTTTTGTTTCATCGGTTAGTCGCAACCTCTCCGTTGAGACGAGAAGACTATGATTCAGTACTCTCCCGGCTCGAAAAAATATTTCGTAAAATTATTATATGGATTGACGTGAATGACGGATCGGCCGAGAGCAGTATATGCAAGAAAGAACGATGCTTTCAAATAGTCGCTTGTTGGAAGACTTAGTAGCAATTTGAAATTGAAAGTTTACAATTCCAGCCTAAACTATTAAAACTTATTTTTCATAATCAGTCTTTTACTGTGTACAATAAATGGACGAATAAATTAGGTGTTGCGGCAATATAATGTGTAAATGATTTATTTTGTATATTACTGTTACAAGATAAGAGATTTACGATTTAGAAGTTTTTGTTTTGCTCCTTTGAAACGTGACAATCTATACATAAAATATTTTAATATTTAAACTGTGCAAAAGGAACTGTATGACATAGTGAGAGTACGAAAGAAAATGTATTGAAAAATAATGTTTATAACGAGGCAAGCTAAATTAAACCCGTTCAAAAAATGGTGTTTCAAAAAGCAACTATCAAATTTCTTGTCTATAGATTACTGCTTCCTAAAGTCGGTAGTAGAATTTTTCAGTATTGTGCTATTATTATTGACGATTTAAAAGTGCCACACCGAGATCTACATTAATATAGTATATTTCGATTTTGATTTGGTTGACGGGAATCAGTAGTGTGTCGGTGTGTGTGGGAATCATGCAACTCATAGTAAATGATATTATAGGTAAGGGAGACGTTAATTTCACCGAATTGCGGTACATGCAACTGCAAAAAAATTACACTGTATTTTAAAATCAAAAATTTTGTATTTCACAAATATGTTTACCTACGTTTTTTAAACTAGTATAATAATTTTGTAGAATTAAGAAATTTAGGAGTACTACCCATTCCCTAAAAGTAAGAAATAGTTCTGCCGAGCGGTCGATCTAGCTCGGGTACCGAGCTCCTAACCACACTGTGTTGGTGTAGTAACGGAACTCTATATTGTGGCGATGCAGATTGGGCCTTATTTCAAAACACATTAAAATTAACCAGGCCGTAATTATTTTTATGCAATAATTGTAAATATAGCACATTGTAAATTAATTAATGTTCATTAATTCTTACAAGTTGATTAACAACGATTAAACACGTCTTTTTTAAAACCTACTAGCACTTAGGTAAACGGGCCTGACCGTTCTCTGGAAATGGAAAATACAAATAAATCTTTTTTTAAAGATTTTTTTTGTATTGCCATTGGTTTTCAGATACGTCAGTTAAATAATTAAAAATCTAGAATAATAAGAATGACATGGTTCTCATTCTTATTCATGTGCACAGCGACAAGAATTTGATAAATTTACAAATTATTGTCGACGTTATTTAAAAAATCTTGTATCTTATAATGTCTTTTTCTCTTATTCACTTTCACTGAGAAACACTGGATAACAATTAGTAATTATTCTGTACGTTTAACACAAGCACTAGTAGTAACTAAGTAAATTATTTATTAGTAGATCTGAATTTATGTTAGTATTTCCTTAAGTATTATGTCCATTTTTCTCAATTTTAATGAGGGTATTTGTCTTAATACACACAACAATACTGCGAGAATGACGAGTCAGTCACAGTTCTATTACGTATCGAAAAACAGTTGCTATCATAGATGCCATTTGCTGCCATGTGTGAGGAATCATGCAGATTTAAAACATTTAAAGTAAAATCAAAAATTAAAATTTAAAGATTAAATTAAAATTCACAAAGATTTTGTAGTTAAAAAAACATATTATACGATTATTAATTAAATAACTTGCGCGTACCTTTGCGTATTAATAACTACCAGAAAAAAGTACAATACAAGTCACTCAAAGCATAAACAAAATAAATCATCATGATACTAACATTTATGTATTACTAGCTTTCCACCGCTTAGTTACGTCATCCTGCTTCCAATACTCTCTTTGACAATTTTTATCTGATTTACTTTGAATACTGTGCGGAATCGCCCGAAACAAATTGAAGTGGCGACCTCTGTCTCATTGCGGTGAAGTCATAGGACGAGAGGGGGCCGAGGAAGCGCGCGGGTGCGATCCGATGGGTGTCGAAATTGATGCGCCCTCTTAAAATTGTGCAAAAGGCAGACATAATGTTTCATACCAGTCAACCGGTGAGCGGTAACGGTCGGTAGGGGAGACCGGGGCTGGATGTGACACGGGTAGGTTGTTACAGAGACATTTGCCGCGAAACAGAGAGCGCAATTTTAACGTCAATAAGAGCCAAATACTCTCGCCACCACCGGCTACCATGGTGCGAGAGCCGGGGTCACCAGCATTTTTGTGAGAGGAGCCTGCGCATGCCGCCATGAAAAATGCAGTTTAGTAAAATTTTACTCTTTTAGTAATATTGGTTTAAAAGCTATGTTTCATAATGTCAGAGATGCCATTCTTCTGCTATGTTCTCCCTAATGGTTTAGCTATGCAATGAATATTCGGTTTGACAGCTAAAATTATTACTATTTTCACTACATAACCTTGTATGCTTAAATTTGGGGTTGGGGCTAAAAGTTACACTTGCTCGGGGCATGTTGTGACAGTTGTTTTAACAGATACGCATGATAAAAATGCTTAAGCACTGAGACAGAACAAGAAAAAGGTAAATAAATCCAAGCAAGGAAAGTCTGCCAAAGGGGGAAAATCTAACGGAAAGAAGGCGAAAAGAGGAAAAATAACGAAAAAGCTTACGGCAAAAGGAAGATCCTACATTACATTTAAATACATACTATTAGTATATAGTTTTTTTTTAATACAGAGCTATACGTATAATCTATATAATTATATATATATATATATATATAAAACACAAAGTTGACTGACTGACTGACTGACATATTGATCTATCAACGCACAGCCCAAACCACTGGACGGATCGGGCTGAAATTTGTCATGCAGGTAGATGTTATGACGTAGCATCCGCTCAGAATGGATTTTGATCAATTCAACCCCCAAGAGGGTAAAATAGGGGATGAACGGTTATATGAAACATTGTCAATTTTATACCGATCGGGCTGATACTTTGTATACTTAAAGCTACTATGACGTAAGCATCGTTTAAGAAATGTTTTTGATCAATTCCACCCCAAAGGGGATAAAATGGGGGATGAAATTTTGTGTAAACCAAAATCCAAGCGGACGAAGTCATGGGTGCCCACTGCTAGTCTATTTATAAGAAATTATCTGGATTTTGTTTTTGCGCAGTAGAAGACCAAATATTAAATTTGTAATTTCGTTTCATTTTGATGCATTATTATGTTTTCCTTGGTATGAGGCAAGACTGCTTTCCAGTCATATGTTATGTTATTTAAATTAAGAAAAGTAACTAGTTGTGATAAATTATTTCTAGTAAAAGATTATATAATACGTTTGTTTTCAATTGTAACAACTTGCCCCATGTAGTGTAACATTCTGCCCCGAGCACGGGGTTGAATGTTACACAGGTTTTTTTCCACAAATCACACATTTATGTCTTTCCTATTAGTTTACAACATAACATTTATTTTAAATAAAGGTCCTAGATAGTTTCTTTATCAAACAAGCCTAGACTCAGGTAAACCAATCAAACCTACGAAAAGATATGACAGTTTGAACAAAAAATGTCACTACCGGCCCCGGTCTCCCCTAGTGCTGTTAAAATCAGTAATATTGAGTTGCAAGCAATGACTTTGGAAACAAATAATTCCTTAATTGTTAATCTTTTAAAAAGCAACAATATTGATTAAATTAAATTCTGCAACGAATATCATTTATTTAATTTTATAAACGTCTGCTATTTAAGTTTTGTGCCATTTATGTCATTTAACACCGATGTATAATGCAGACAAAGGTATTTATCAACAAACTGGTCTTGCATACAGTTACTCGTTGTACCAAATTTTGTTTCTCGAGTGTGTAGGCTTAGTTAAATTTTTAAATTAGTGGTTGTAACTTGATCTAAAGGAACAAAGGACCTGACGGCTCAGTTGTTGAATTAGCCACGCTCTGCCGCTTCACTTCAAGAGATCAGGTCAGCCGGTGCATGGGGCTAATCTCCTTGAGGCTGCCGGATTAGGGTTGCGAAATTACGTGGTTTACGTTTACTGAAAATATTAATAATTTAAACTAGGACTAGCACACCAATTTCATAGCACCAAACTAAGCTAACTATAAAAACTAGGGAACGGAGAGACATACTTAAATACTTCTATAAGCATCGAGTACAAATGACAAACGATGGTTTTCACACAAACATTTGCAACTAGCGGGATTCAAACCCGCAACCCTTCGTTTTGTAGCTAGGGTCTCTGACGACTAGATCAACGGGCCCGACAGAATCAAATCTATTAATATCATAGACTACAATAATTGTTAGGTTTGCACTCGTCATACTTCAAAATTTGCACTAAAATAAGAGCTACAGTCACTTCTTAGAGTGAGGAAGCACGTTGACAGACACCCGTTTAAATCTTTCTTCAGCGTGCTGTCTCACTCTTTTTTTAGTGCAAATTTTGAAGTAGGCGGAGGTAATTTTTTATAGTGGCTCGGTATATTGCTTCCACTTTGCCTGATGGTATGCAAAAGAGGAGCCCTGATTCCCATGACAGCGGGTGCGGTACCACGAAAGTGGTATCCTATCCGCTGGTATCGCCATTCCGGACCGCGAGAAAAATTTTCACGCTTCACTTAAAGGAACCAAGGTTATAGGATGGCGAAAACACCAATGCTGGTAACGCTAGCGTGCGTTACCAGTATGGGTCTTCTCGTCGCACAGTATAGTTCGGCAAAGAAATAAATTGCCAAACTTCTGGATTCACGATGGAATATCTAATTATAGTTATTTAAATCTATGAAGTGTACCATCAGCAAATACTGGTACAAGTGGGCATGTGACCTGGCGTAGTCTTGTCTGTGTTCTCAGGGTTCACGGACGTGCAGACGCTGTTCCTGGCCTGCTTCGGCACGCTTCTGCCGCTGCTGGCGGTGCTCTTCGCCACGCTTCTCATCAGGTTAGTATCAAGTTCTTATTTAAATTTTGTATGAAGGCTCACATCCCGTGATACCGCTACTTTAATCATCTGTCATAGATGTAATGTAAATATTTGCAAATATTTTAAGGGCGAATTCTTTAGTGGCAATGTAATCAATATCAGGTATTAAAAAGTCAAAATTAATGCCTACCAAATTTTGCATTTTCTGCATTGGCCAATTTGCTCTTTTCGTCCTGTAAGCTTCGCCACCTCTCCACCACTTTGCTTTTGGGGCAGGTGTAGTGTAGTTACTGTATTACACTGATAAGACACGACGAGCTGTCTTGCATATTACAAATTTTGTACGTTTCCCAATTATTCAGTCAATTTATTTTGTTGATTTTCTCGGAAACTAGCGTATTAATAAAAACATTTTACTAGACAAATTTATTACATTTGTAACGGTGCCCGTTCCTTCCAGCCTTCATGGATGTTCAGGCCTCCATGATGGCTGGAAAAACCTAACCTGCGCGCCCACTGGCCGCTAATTAACTTCCATTCAAAATTCAAAATTCAAAATTTGTCTATTATGTTCTATTTTCGCATTTTTTTTAATCAGGCATCCAGACCTAGACCGACTGCGGAGCCAGACAGAGCTCTATAAATTAATTACCTTTAAATATAAATCTTTAAATATAAATAAATATCATAATTTAATATCAGTAAACCAGTGCAACAGTTGTAAAAGTCGTGTATTAGTATTGTGAAATAAAACCAGTTCATACAGACCAGCATATAATTCATTTAAACTTCACACTACTGACGACGGGAGTCGCATCGAGAACCTAATAAGAGCCCTGAGATCGCACCCCGTCGCACATTTCCACTAAACTACTCGCCCTTAAAATATTTGCAGTATATTTTGTTACACCTTATATAAGGTGTAACAAAACTTAATGTGTAGTAATTGTATTACACTGATAAGACACGACCAGCTGTCTTGCATATGACAAAATTTGTACTTTTCCCAATTATTCACTCAATTTATTTTGTTGATTTTCTCGGAAACTAGCGTATTAACAAAAAAAATTTACTAGACAAATTTATTACATTTCCACCAAACGATTCGCCCTTAAAATATTTGCAGTATATTTTGTTACACCCTATATAGTGAGGCAAACGAACAAAGGGTCACCTGATGGGAAGTGATCTCCGCTGCCCGTGGACATTAACAACCGCACAAGAGTTGCAGATGCGTTGCCTGCCTTTAAGCAACCATACCTTCCCCAACTGAGCTTTGGTGGTCTTCTTCCCGGACGTGCGGCTCATTCGAGTGAAAATCCCACTAAGCTCTACTTCTCTTAATATCTCCCAAGCGCGTTTCTTAAGCCATTTGATTTATTACTGTTTAAGTAGACATGTTAGTGGATGTTTTACCAATGGTGAAAAATGTATTAACAAACTATGTTTTCCCATAGAAAAATTTTATAGTTAGCCATTTGACATTGATAAATCTTCATTTTGAACTAGGCTATATATAGTCTAATTACTTATTTATACATACTTATTTATTAATATTGATAAAAGTCAACTAAAAAATACAACTCCGTAACTTAAATCATTAATACCGTCTTACTTAGCCATAATCTTTCCGCTTTTGCGTTGTCAAACCGTAAACGTAGCTTAGATTCAAAGCGCCCCTAAAACAAAACAACTGACTATCGAATAGATATCGCTCACAGAAGTTCGATTGGTTGAGACTTAAATCACACCAGTTAGGGTAACAAAAGACTGCTATTACCGTCCTGCCTTGTCGAAGCTGACACAAATAGAGGCACAAATCCTCGTCACACGGTCTCGACTGTTTCGATAGAACGGAAAGCGCCTGTCGAAATATCTGAGGCAATGGGAATCAATTGCAGATAGTTGACTTAAAATCAATTATGATGGTAGTAATGTTTCTGTCATTAACTTGATGGGGGGATATTCAAGAATAAATATAATTAGCCCATAAATTCTTATTGTCATACATACTGAAAATGAAAATGAAAATGAAAATGAAAATGAAAATGAAAATATTTATTCAGCAATTTGATTCACTTAGTAAATTCTTTTGCACGTCAAAACTTTTTTCGCCCTACCAGCGCCTCGACGTGAATGGCCTGCTGAGAAGAGACGCCGCAAGAAACTCAGACAGTTTTGCCTTTTTTAAAAATAAATTTCAATTTTACAATTTTGTCAAATACTTATAATAACTACAAATTAAGTGCGGCTGAGCAGATTAACATGTCCATGCATATTTATCATTTAAATAATCATCTATTTTATAATAACCTTTCTTCATCAAGGTTGATTTAATAAACATCTTAAATTTATGTTTAGGAAATTCAATTACACTTTCAGGCAATTTATTAAATATTTTGACACTAAGTCCAATAAAAGACTTCCCAGTCTTATGAAGCCTGTGACTTGGAACGGCAAGCTTATGTTTATTTCTTGTATTAAAGCTATGAAAGTCATTTTTTCTAGAAAAATTATGTAGGTTCTTGCGCGTATAAATTATGCAGTCAAAGATGTATTGAGACGCTGTAGTTAAAATATTAATCTCCTTGAATATCTCACGGAGTGAATCACGCGGCTTAAGGTCATATATTGCACGAATCGCCCTTTTCTGTAATACAAAAATTGTTTGTATATCAGCAGCCGATCCCCACAATAACAGACCGTAAGACATAACACTATGAAAATAGCTGAAATAAACCAATCTCGCCGTTTCAATATCAGTCAGGCGTCGTATTTTTCTTACAGCAAATGCTGCAGAACTTAGTCTCCCAGCCAAAGCAACAATATGGGGGCTCCATTGTAATTTTGAGTCTAAAGTTATTCCTAAAAAGACAGTTGATTTGACTACATCAATATGATCATTATTCATTAAAACATTTGTTATAACTTGTGGCACATTAGGCATTGTGAATCTAATACATTTTGTTTTCTTAGGATTTAGTAGTAAGTTATTAGTTGTAAACCAATAGTGGACTTGTGAGAGGGCGTTATTTACCTCGTCAAGTTGTGTTTTACGTCTATCTACCTTAAAAACTAAAGAGGTATCATCAGCAAACAACACAGTCTCACATAGACCATTTGTAAAGGCAGGAAGATCATTAATATATATAAGAAAAAGGAGTGGTCCCAATATCGAGCCCTGGGGCACTCCCATTATCAATGGGGCGCCATCGGAGTTAGTTCCATTGATGTTCACCTTTTGAACTCTGCCAGTGAGGTATGATTTTAAAAGCGTTAAAGCGAACTCGGAGACGCCATAATGCCGCAGCTTCATCAGCAAGGTTTCATGACTTACACAGTCAAAAGCTTTTGACAAATCACAGAAGATACCTATCGCATCCTGCTTAGCCTCCCATGCATCAAAAATATGTTTTACAAGTGAAACTCCGGCATCAGTAGTGGATTTGTTTTTAGTAAATCCGTACTGATTTTCATTAAATAAAGAATTTGAATTAAAATGTGACAATAATTGATTGAAAATAATTTTTTCAAAAATTTTACTGAGAGATGGAAGTATGGATATGGGTCTGAAATTTGACGGATCAGTCTTTTCTCCTGATTTAAATAAAGGAGTTATTTTACTATGTTTCATAAGATTTGGGAACTGACCCATTTCAATGCTCTTATTAAATATACTTCTTAATAATACTTATTGACTTACCATTGTATCATATACACTAAATACTTCATTGTATAAAATAAGAATACTGTGTTTCCCTTTGTATGTATATACGCAGGTTTGCTTAGATCTTTGAAGCTGGTGATCAAGTGCAAAAGACAATCGAAGACGTGGTTAAACATTCAATATTCTGTCTGCACTTGTGCTTCTATTTTTTAATGTCAGTAAATAAAACCTGAGAATATCTAGTCACTTTGCGGTAAGCATCGATGCATGCATCATTCGCCGACCGATTTATATTATTCATCAAATATTTTCCAAACTCCCACGTTTGCACAGCTACATCTTCAAATACCGCATATCTGGAAAATAATGGCGTTTATGTCATTGGTAGTAAGGTTTAATGTCGTTTGGAATAGCCGTATTAGTAGGGGATACGACTGCCGACTGTGTCAGACGTTATTGGATTTGTTACGAGAGGATTGGTCGCGTACTCAATGTTCACTCCAAATCGGATCGATTGAGGTAAGCAACTTGGACTTGTGAATTTGGAACATTAAGCTCAACCCATTATGAGAAGACTTTCTCTGTGTCTCGTTGATTAAACTTTACTCATTCCAAAAAAAGTCCTAGTCCAATTCCACTTCTGCTTACAATAAGGCGTTGAGCTATTACTCGTACGGGGCTCTATGAAAGTGACTAAAATGTAGAGATCTTATTTATAGTTTTCAATGCACTATGTCCGACTAAGCCACTGTACGCCTAAACTACATATGATCCATACTTATCTAAGTTTTGGCAAATCCTGTTATTTAGTTAAGCATTACAGAAACATGTTCTAGAGACTTTATTTCAGGGCCAACGTTTTCCGACTCTTAGTTTCTTCACGATATCACCTCAAAGCTGCCAAATAAAACATTTTTTAGAAAAAAACAATAGTTCTTAACCAAGATTCGAACCAACGTCTTCTTGAATATGAGGTTGTCTGTAACCACACAGCCACAACAAAACGAAATGGTGGAATATTTTATCCATAGAGGGAAAACGGATCCCAATGAATAGGACGCCGTCGCCATAGCAATGTGAACCCCAGCTTTGCTCAACAACAGGCTAAGAGAAGCCTTTGTACTGAGCCACTATATTATAAACAAACTTCCTTGATCCTCCCTACAGCGGAGTTTCCTTGTTACGCAAGAAAATTGTGGGGAAATAGGCATAGGTATTTGTAACACATATTTGATGGTGTCCTTCGTATACGTAGCATTGGACATCGCCTGAATCAATCATTATCAAGATTAAAATAATTGTGAAATGTGAAAGAAAGCTATGACCCGTTTGGTGTAATGGTAAAGAAGTTGCTTATAGACCACGAGGTCGCTGGTTCAATCCCTGCATAGGACAAACATGTGTGTGCATGAAAATTTCTGTTGGTCTGTTGTTGGGGTGTTATTTGTAATACCCCTGTTGATTCTGATGTCTGTAACACATGTGCTTATCACAGAGTCCGATCAATGTATGTGATGTTATGAAATATTTATTTATTTAATTTATTTTTATTTAAAGAGTGAAGCTTTTCCATGAAATACTTAAGATGTTCTCGGTTTAAAATACTCGGCTATTCCACCTGAGTGAGCAGTCTTGAAAAAACAGTCGTCCAAACACCTTCTCCTGTCTTGCAGTCGGTAAAGTTTCCTTAAGTACAAAAGCCCTCCAACTTCGCGGTTCCCCTTATCGTGTACGGTAGTCTTACACGATGAATTAACTCAGGAACAGAGTCTCCTGATGCAAATGAGGAGATGTCATTAATTACAGCCACGTCACCCCCCCTCCTCCCTCACGCCATTGTAGCTCGACAGGTATGTTAAATTTAAAATATCTGTTCGTAGACTTGAGTTCTACATCAGAATTAATCTATTAGTAAGATGATGAATAGCTAAATATAGATAGATAATGTAAGTAATTAATTCGAATTAATACAAAGAAAAACATAAACCAAAATTTTGTCTTCGGCACCCAGGTGTGCAAGGTGTGCTCTCAAGCCCGCACTGTGCGAGGATTTTAACAAACAAGATTGGTTAAATTAGCCACATGCGAGCACACCAACTACAAGAACGGAGCTGAAGACAGTCGCCGTTGGTGAAATTGGCTGCGACTAGGACTTCACACACACACACACATACACAGATATACATAATAATTGTATTTATTATACTGCGCATTTGGTAGCGTGGCACTACTTGAACTTACTCTCGAATAGTCCCCTGGTCCCCCAAGCGCCAATTACGGCTTCGAGAGAGGAAGTAGTGGAAGTTTTTAGTAGGTAGTCTCATGGGAAGTAGATGTCCCGCAGAACCCCACCTCATTCACCTAAAGTTGGGACATGCGTAACGCATTTTATTCCAATTTATAAAAAAAGGTGCAGATGACATTACCATAGGGATACCAGGTGTATAAAGCAAGCTCTGCGTCTTGGAGTCAGTTTAGTTAATTTTATATAGAACATTTCTAAGTTTATCGTTAGATGTTAGTTTTACTATGTAAATCCTGATCATCGTTTTTAATTTCGTTTTATTGCGCTGTTTTATTCACTGGACTTGTTTTATATAGTAAAATGTAACCACAAGGGTTTTAAGCCTTTACTCTTGTTAGTTTAATGTTGTTTACTTAGGTGTATATTTTCCTTATAAGGTGATTACCGTTCCGCCAGAGCGAATTTCTACGTCTGAATGAGCTCGGACAAATCTGATTTGTCGTGCCAACTCTATGTGAAGTTGCCAAGCTACCAAGGATCGAGATTTCTGAATTAAAGTATCTAATTTTAAAGGTTGTAATGATTTTATTTTTTAAGTAGTGTACATATACTACATGATTAATATCGCGTTTTAGTCCCGTAAAATAATCACTACATAGTATAAAACAAAGTCGCTTTTTCTGTCATGTTGTATGTTGTATGTCCCTATGAACGCTTAAATCTTTAAAACTACGCAACGGATTTTGATGCGGTTTTTTTTTAATAGATAGAGTAACTCATGAGGAAGGGTTTTATGTATAATATCATCCATTAAATAGTGGACAAGTACCACGGGCGAAGCCGGGGCGGGCCGCTAGTTATTAATATTTCGTTCTGGGTTGGAATATCGAACTATCGATTCGAACCGCACTACGAATCGCCCAAGAGCGCCTTCGAATGGGTTCTTTAGCATCAACCACGGCGCAAATATTTTTTTTTTATGTTATGGGGATGCAAACAATCGACAACAAGTGACGGCCTTACTCACCAGCAAAAACAAAGTACAACAGTTACGAAGTGCTTCTTTGCTTTGGTCTTCTGTAAGGTGGGGGTAGTTCCCTAGACGAGCGTCTCATTCGAGTGGAAGTTGGACAAAGCTCTACCTTTATAAAAAAATATCTTCGGTATAAAAATGTTCAGCATTCGATTTTATGTCAAAGTCGGAACTACCACACCTACGGGCTATATATTGAACATTGTTCATATTTGTTCCCAAAAACACCAATTTTTGGCGTACCTATCGGGAATTACCGTTCAACCTGCCAAATCGTACAAAATGAAATATTGTTCAATAGTCTTCGCAATGCAATTGCAATCTGGCAGAGGTCGCCAATCTAGACCTGACTCAGACAAATCTAATTTGGCCCAGTTCGGTGCGGCTGAGTGGAGTTGGCAGCGAGGAGGAAACGCGCCCCCTACCGGCCAACGAAATATTCAATAACCATATAAAGTTTAGTTGGTTATCATACTTTTTGCTTAAACTTTTTGCTTGACGGTACGTAAATACTCCAGAAAAAACTTGTTATGTGATAAATATCTGCAAGGAGTTGAAATCACATTCATAAAAAAACATACGTTCTTGAGTCCTAATAAATTACTTGTACTAGGAAAATGTTGAACCAACGTCCACTTAAAGCTATGCAAAGCAGGGCATGGTTTAATTTCTATTAGTTTTGTTATTGTAAAATAATGTAAGCGTTAAAAGAAATTTTAGGAAGACTGCTTTTGTAAAAAAATTAGCCAGTATTATTCCAGTCTAAGTCAACATAACTTTTTCCAAACAGTTTTTACCGACCAAAGAAACTATGCAGACTTTTATATTTAATGAATTTATACTTCGTTCATATACTGTATTCCTTTTCTATCCCAGTCGCAACTCAGTATGTAAACGGGCCAGTCGCCCAATATAAATACAAAATAATTTCATGATATCAACTTCGAAAGTAAACAACAACGTTTTCCTAGTTAAAAATGCAGGGCAAATTAAGCAGTTTAAAATATACCCAACGGAAAAGTTATACTGGGAAACTGAGGCAGGGCCGGATCAAGGGTGCCACTTACTTCTCTTAGTGGATTAAGGTGGAAGGCGATGGGGAGAAAAAGCCGGCTTTCCAGATGAGAGCTTGTTTCATTACCACTTTTGGATCGTCTAAGCAGAGAATAAGGTTATCATTTCCTGTCATTTTTTGTAGAGTACTATATCAATGAAAACAAAAAAAAAATCTTGGAGATCTGTAATTGTAAGTGGTATTTTGGGTTCTCTAAAAAAACGTTAACAGTACTTCTTAGCAATTTCTCAAATGCTATATATAGGGATTACTTACACATACATTTGTAAGTTTTCAAGTGTTATGTTTATTTTGCTCAGAATATAAATTGTCTTCTCAACCGTTACATCAAATCCGTAGTAGTCTGCAAAGATCTACTTACAATAATTCAAAAAGATAAGTGAGTGTATAAGTTGAGTGACTACGAAGTCATCACAAACTTATAAAGTTACACATACACGAAAATGATATAAATATGACATCTTCATCGTATGGACTCAATCCCTTCCACCATTATTGTGTGGGCAGATTCCGGAACTTTTATATAACAGAGTAATTCCGCCAATCTGACGTATTTCCAGAGACTCTTCACAATATGAAAATGTTCAGTGAAATGGGAACGTTTCTTGATTCAATCGGTTCTTTTGTTGACAATAAATACACAAACGTCGGTTGTGTAATGTATATTAATAATATACGTGGTTTTGGTACGTAGCGAATACATAATATTTCGTTATTGATTTATTCTTATGGATTCACATAAATACGTGTACGCTTAATGCTCCTTTCGTTCTGCTTTGCAAATCGCTATTATATAATACAATAATAAGATTCGATGTTTTAACCCAAGCCCAGTTAACCTCACCATCAAGCTACACTCAATAGACCTGGATTTTGTTTATATTTTAATTTTGCAATAATTCTTTACATTGGCCAGCTGTCTTTGACTAGATCTGTATTTAGTCAGAGATAGAAACTGTTGCCTTTGGCCCCACGCATGCTTCAAAGGACCGGGTCCCTATGGACCCGTGCTCTCGATAGAGTACCTTACCTACATTCTGATAATAATGTTTTTGTTGCATTAGTTAGAAAGCTTAGAATCACATAAGGATCTTGAATCATAGCTTGTTTGTATAAACAAATAATAATTTCAAATGACCCTTACAAGCCAAGTCCGGTCCCGTCCGCCGGACGAATGGCCGCGAGCCAACAGCTTTATTCAATTCCCCCGCGCTTGTTTAAGTTGTAAAAGTTCACCAAAGTGTGCATTTGCTACTCCGTTATAGCTGCCTTAAGGAATATCGCTGTCGATTTACTGAGACGATGGTTCTACGCACGTAATTTGCTTTTCATAGGGTTGTGATAATGGAGTGAGTACTGCCCTGTTTGTGCTGTTCCTACATGACCAACATGGTTTCGAGATAGTGGATTTCTCTATATTAACCGGGACGCGGGAGTCCCCCATTAGACTCTTGTTTTGCCTGGGCAGGCAATGGTAGTAAATAATGGAACAACAATATTGATGTGACCTTAACATATTGAAGGGAAGGCAGAAAATAATCATTTTCATAACACATTTTTGAGTAATTATATTTGTTAGTCGCTTTCGTCAGCTTATGGTTAACCATATCAATCAGTACAACTTAGTAGATGATGTGTCCATTAGCATTGAATTAATTATTCACAATCAGTTAACAAGCAAATGCTACAAGTCGATCAGTGGGTTAAGCATGAATTCCATATTCATTTACACATAGTAGATTGAAATCGTTTTCTGCATTCACGCACGAAGTACGAGTACATAAGATTCGAGTCTGAATGCTTTTCAGCTTTCGTGGACTCGATTTCGATGTAGCTTTCAGTTAGGTATTGTGTAAATAAATGTCCAATTTGTGTAAAAAAATGTTTTTTATGTACATAAACGAAACATTTGTATCGCTAATTGAGGTAACTAAAACGCTAAAATACCCGACCTTTACTTGAGAGGTCCCTATGGACTAGTATATTTTAGTTCCGCGCCCCGTGTGGTCGTCCGGTTCGGAAGTCCCGGGCCCGGCGATTATGCCGTACATACATAATGGGCACACTTCCGACTAGGCACAAAGACCCCACGGTTTCCATTGAGCTAATTTTAGCTAAGCTTGTAAGGTTTCGTTAAGGGTATGGTATTTGTCTCAATGTAGAGGCTGTTGTGGTTCATATATTGCGATAGAGGAAAGATAAACCTACTGCTATCTATCTTTGGTTATAATCTTATGAAATAAAGATACGACCACCTTATTTATTCTTAGCAATAGGAGCAAAAATATAAGAAACCGTTGTTAACTTTTTCTTGTATAGTTTGTTTGATGATATATGCATATATATAGGAATTTCGTACGTCAATAAAAGAAAAGTAACAATTGACCCGATTGAAGTAGTTTAAGTGTATGAACACACAAGGCTGAAAGTTCGGCGGCAATGCATTTTCTATACAAAATTACGCGACGTAATTCCGGCATAGCGTGTTATCTCTCATTTTAAAGTGTATCATATCATGAACACGACAGAAAGTAAATTCAGCCGCGTTAATTCGCTTAAGACTTAGGATGATTGCAAAAAAATAATTATCTATCATTTTAGTTCTTCGCAAACACTACTCGTTACTTTGTTGGTCTTCGCTTGGCTACTAATGAACTCTGTAGGAAGTTCAGGCGTCCAGTTAGCACATCGCTTGTTTGTTGAAGCTTGTGTGCTTAACAAACTGTTTTCGGCAAAGACGGCTTCTTTGAAAGTTAAAGCCGTTACGGAAACAGACTTCGGTATTGCTGACAGTAGATTACCAAAGTCAGACGAGTGTAATATAATTCACTGGCAGCCCTTCCCAGATTCGCATGAGTGTTTTGCCGCTTTCCGTATATGACATTGAATGAATGGTATTCAATGAAAGTATATACATATACATATTACTCCCACGAGAGTCTTTATATTTATTGAAAAAATCGCAACAACTCTTGCGATCATTTAAGACGATTTATGAAAATGTATATAAAAATATGAAAGTGAAAAATATTTCCTAATTAATAGCCAGGTTTGAAAATGGACAAGAAGTTTCCTTTCGCAGCTGGTTATGAAACTTGTTTTCGAAAACGACAATTAATTTCTGTGGAAAAAAACCATGTTCGTAGCTTATGAAAGTTCAATTACATACGTGGACCAAAGGATCACTCATTTCGAATATCGAAAATCGATCGTCTAATATAATTTGTACCTAATTCCAAGCAAACACATTCTTCCCATGACCTCCGGCCTTTCGGTCATACAAACATATTAAATCTATTTGTGTAAGTCCTATCGACCACCGAGCGATTGAGTACTGAGTAACCAGTGGCTCGGGCGAGTTAATAACTTTTATATCACATTAGGAACTTCACAAGGTTACATCACTTGAGGAATAGTGGCGAAGTTTGAGACAATCTCATCACAAGCTAGGAGAAAACGTGGTTAACTACGCTATAGTTTAATGGGTAATCATGATTGATAGCCAATTCTCGGCTGTAACGGCTAGCTTCAACAGAACATCATACTGCAATCGAATCGCTTTGTCGTCAAATTATTCATTATAGTTTTACTTGGTTTAAGAGATAGGGGAATAGAGTTGTGAAACGTTAGTGCCTAGGTCATAGAAAAATAAGATAAAAACTAGTAGACTACGGAACCCTAAAAACTGGAAAAATCCATAAAGATTAAATTCATCTATCCAATGGCTATCGTGAAGTAAAGTGGTTAGGTAGAATGCCATCTGTTGGTACATTTAAGAATTTCTCGGTCGCAGCTCGGAATTTATTTTGAAAGAGGTTGATGATGCTGGCATTACTTGATAACGAGTTTTTAGCCGTGGCTTGGGGTTTATTTCATTGGGCTGAAAATTTCACCAAAATCCATTCACTGGATTCAGCGTGATAGACGGACAAACATCCAAAACAAGCAAACTTTCACATTTATAAAATTAGGATGATGTCGACTTTATCTTTTGTTTGTCAGGTGCATGTGCCGACGCTGGTGCCCCGGCTGCTGCAAGAAGCCGACAGGATCTTCCGTCTCCGAGAGCAGTGAGAAGCAAGACGCCAACCAGGTCAGTGATAGCACTTATTCGACAAATATCTTCAATCCCGAAAGCTTACAGAGAAAAAACGTGAAAAAATAGGTTTAGGTTTAGGTTACCGGGGAGTTTTCCGTAATTAGCCTCTAAGGTGGGCCATTGTACGTATTGTAGAAATCAGCAAATTAAACTTTTTGTAGACTTATCAAGAAAGACCCTCTAACGGTCGCAAAGTTGCTTCAATAGTGAGACAAGCGGCAAAAAATTGTATCTATAGACCCTTATTTGAATGTTTAAATTGAAAGTTAGATTTTACTACGGACAGGCTTATCTTTTGCACAGTAAAAGTTTTATGACATTTTTACCAATAGAACATTTCCGTTACCGAGATATAAAGTCGATAGCTGCTATTTAAATATTTGCAATGGTTCATATAATTTTGTTTATTCTATTTACAAGTTTTCGTAAATATTAGCTTCAAGTATATTTTTAAGACGACTAAATGTTTTAAGTGTTTCAAAGACACTCCATTTGGAAAGATTTTTAGAACTGAAAAACTACTCATAATTTATTGCTGTAGTTTAAGTCTGGCTAAAGAAACTTACAAGTAAGTATCTTCCAAGTGCCGCAGTAGTTTTAAGAAATTTTCTAAGAAGAAAACAAAAACTTATACTTTGCACAGCAAACTCTCCAACACATTATTAGCATTAACTTTTTTTGCTACTATTTTGAACGTAACTTTGTGAGGCATGTCAGAAAACTTGGAAGTTTCGAGCAACAAAAGATTTTCTTCATAAGATTCTCTTCGCTAGTGGCCAAGCTCTCGTATTACATGACATCAAACAGGCTTATCACGAAGCTTTCTTTATCTGCATACAAAAAAATATTCCACAAATAGAGGGAAAGGCTTTGTCCCGAGTATACTTAGTGGAATAGGATGCTTCTAATAAAAATATGCCTCTTTTTTCTTACTTCATAAGGGTAGTTCGGATGGTGCTATTTATAAACATTCGGGCAACCTTGTTGTTATAACCGTTACTCAGAGAATAAATGACGTGATCTTTTTATTACAAGATATTATGTTTCGTTGTTTCTACATTGGGATACCAATAACACTTATTGAAATGTGATGACTAAACGCTTTTCGAATAATTTTAAGGTTTTACTGGTAGGTATACTTGTCTATACTAATATTATAACGAGGAAAGGTTTGATTTTTTGTTTGTTTGTATGAATTGAATAGGCTCCGAAACTACTAGGCAGATTTGAAAAATTCTTTCACTGTTGGAAAGCTACATTCACCCAGAGTAACATAGGCTATATTTTATCCCGGTACGGGAAGTAGTTCACCCGGGACGCGGGTGAAACCGCGTGACGGGCCGCTAGTGTTTTATAAACAAACAAGATCAAATCGCTTATTTATGTTGCGTTAATGTCATCATGTTATTTATCTTTTGACGTTTTGTGAAGTGATTATGTATATGAATAATAAATAGGTTTCGTCGATCTAAAAATTCGTTAAGCCCTTTTCTAAGCTGAGCGTTCGCTGAGCATTATGCAAAAAGGGTAATTTCTTTAAAAGGAATTGTTATTTTTCTTCGGAGTAGAATCAAAGGCTTATGAAAATTTCAAATATCGTTGTACATTTCCCGTATCCTGTTATGGAATTAAGGAAGACACAACGAGCGCCTGGTGTTTTGGAATTGCAATTTCCCCGAATCGCTTCTTTGCCAATGCTTTTATGATTATTTCATTTTCCATTTACTCGACTCATGTATATACCCAAAACATATTGTTTCCATTATTTTACAATAATACTATGTTAAAAGAGAAACAAATACGTTTATCCTCAAATCGTGCACAAATGGCAGTCCATTGCTGCCTTTACAAATAACAGCTGAGACTGACATATTGATAATATTACGTTCTATGCGTTAATTTAAAGTTAATGTGTTTCAAAAAAATTATTCATAGATTTACCTTAATGCATTCTTAAAAAAGTTGAATCATTCATGGAATTATTTAATTGACTTCTAAAAAGGTCTCCACTCTCAAAACGTCTCCACGATGTTAGACTTTTTCTATCTTCGCTTTATTATTGTTTCAAGTTATTAATCAACCTATGTGTTAATAATTTCAGCACATACAGATGTTATGTAATTATTTTGTGTTGTACGGTACATTGCCGGCCTAAATTGTACTTAGATTCACAGGCTGAATCTAAACGCCTGCTCAATATTACCCAGCAAAGCCCCAGCAAGCTGTTGTTGTTCTAATGTAGCTATACGTGTGAAGAATGGCGAAGCAGGCAAGGCTACGTAGCTACAGAATCGATAAAGTACGTGATGGGCCCTAGGAGTCTTTGTAGTGATGTACGGGGTTAACATTTTTTTATGTTAAAGGGAGCCAAACGAACAAGAGTGTCACCTGATGGTAAGTGATCACCGCTGCCCATGGACATCAACAACCGCGCAAGGGTCGCAGATGCGTTGCCTACCTTAAATACCCCATACCGTCCCCAACTGAGCTCTGACGACCTTACTCCCTATCAGTAACATAACTCTACAGTTACGGAGCGCTATTCTCTGTAGACGAGCAGCTCATACGAGTGGAAGTTCAATTAAACTCTACCGCTCTTAAATACGAGTACATAATCAAAACTTATAAACCTTTTGGAGGGAATTCCTCTGTCTATTTTTATCGTGATAGTCACGCTGCGCTCTCCCAGAAAATCAGCGTGACGTTGGAATCCGTGTTTTGTAGATTGACTGCGTTTTTGACCTATTGCGTCAAGTATTCGCTTGTATTGAGTAGATTTTCAGCTGATGAGCTCTCGTATGCTTCTGAATAAGATATCACTGATATAATCACGTTACGTAAATATACTCGTATGAGTATCCACTAAACCTATCGTATTACTTACCTAGCCAATATTGTTTGTAGGTACCTAGACAATGTTTTTTGGTATAGTACGTTATGCGGGTTGCCATTAAACGGGCATCCCTAGCTTTTACCCCGTCCAAGGCCGACCCAGCTTCCCTGTTATGAGAACCGGGAACGTTCCCGACACACTGCATATTTTGAACAACTCCCGGCATTGAAAAGAAACAATCTTAGACCTGTGGTTTTGCAGATTGCAAGAATTGTTGTTCATAATTACTGTCTTTTGTAGTTGGAAAAGATTTTTACAAATAACACTCGATGTAATGGTCAAGAAGTTGCCTATTAGACCAATAGGTCGCGGGTTCGATCCGCGGACAAGACAAACGTTTTGCACGCATGACGTTCACAGCCCGGGGCTTGTGATCACCATCCGCATTTGGCAAGCGTGTTGATAAAGCCAAAACCCATCTTTGTAACGAAAACGTGATCTCAGATGATGTTAGCCTTTGCCCTGCAGTGGGACATTAATAGGCTGACACTTTACTTTTCACATAAGATTGCATCTCGCGGTAATTACAAGGTTTCATTAAGCGAAAGTATTTGCTGTGTGTTTCACAAACCACCCTCGGTTTGACGGCGCGGTAATGTGGCTTAAATTTTAACACGCGAGAATCAGTGGCGGCGCGACACCGAATAATGAATGAAGTATACGCGATACTGTTATGTTCACGACCAGGGTTCATCAGACAGGTATACCCCAGAGATCTTATGTCAATGTGATAAGGTTTATCAGAAGACGGGTATACCCTTGAGATCTTATATCAATGTGGTTAAACTCATATTAAATATGTTAGCTTGTATGCTATGGAATAAGCACGAATTTTCACTATGAAGAGTAGATTTTTTTGACATGTAAAAAGTTTAATACAATTTGCCAAATTCATATAACTTTCTCCATCTAATATTGTTATGTTGAACTCACAAATAACAATGTTTACATCTTCGGAAATTAATTTTATATCACTAATATTATTTAACGGGACTAAACGCGATATTAATTATGTAGTATATGAAGTATATGAGTATTATGTAGTATATGAGTCCGCTTGCGACCACGGCTGTTGTAACGCAGCCGAAACGTCAAGCAGTAAGTAGTATTCATATACTACATAATTAATATCGCGTTTAGTCCCGTTAAATAATATTAGTGATATAATGCAACGCGAAAGTCTAAAATCTTATAATTAATTTTATCCTGGTAATTTCACATTCTCATCATCTTGACCCTGTTGCGATTGACGTAGTACTCTCCCGATGGAGGGTTATGCCTATGCACACCGCGCATTATCATTCTATTGGTTCATGACCGCATAGCTTCTTAAACTTCGCAAGCCCTAACTAGCACTTAGCCATCATACCAAGAAGCCGCGGAAAAAGTTCAATATCTCATTACTTTGTTGACGGCTGCATTTTTGGTGCAGTCTCTAGAGTGTTGCTGTCTCACTCACTCTCTGGTGTCAGACAGGGACGGAGCAGTGCGCTTGACCTATGCGTTTGCGCAGCGACCGATTTCGGCGGTTCGGTTTCGCGAGGGACGATTCTCGAATTTTAGTTACCAGCTGCCTTATCTTCTATCTGTATAACGATGTGAACCTACATGTTTAGTTTTACGAGTTTCTGAATTATTATTGTTATGATTAACATGTAATTAGTCCACAAAAAAAGTTATTTATTTTATCATAAATTATATTACTTATTGTAATGGTTTTCCTGTCCGTTATAGGAACTTTAACAATAAAATTTTCATCTCGTGCCAATACCTTCATGATTTGAAAAAGCCGAATATATTTATGACTAGCCTTCCGCCCGCGACTTCGTCTGCGTCCCGTCCCGTCCCATTGTCCCGTCCCTTTCGATTTTTTCTCACCTTTTAAACCTTCCCTAGACCTCCACTAATAATTCAAGACCAAGATAAGATAAATACGTTCAGCCGTTCTCGAGTTTTAGCGAGACTAACGAACAGCAATTCATTTTTATATTATATAGATTTTGAAAATACACTGGGGATCACCATCATCACCATCATCAGCCTATCGCAGTCCACTGGACACTGGGGATAATTTTTATTTATTCTGACATACTTGATGTTATAATGATATTTATTAACGGGACTAAACGCGATTTGATTTATGTAGTACATATATACTACTTACTGCTTTCATCGTCTAAAATGAACCCTGATACTGTCAGTGTCGTGTGCCGTGAAAGTGTGGGTGACAATATAATAAATGACAATTTGGGGGTAGAGGAAGAACATTCTTCACCGCGCCCGAGCAGACGACGCCCCGCATCACCAGTCCGCTTGCGACCACGGTTGCTGTAACGCAGCCGAAACGTCAAGCAGTAAGTAGTATATATGTACTACATAAATCAAATCGCGTTTAGTCCCGTTAATAAATATCATTATAGTAATGCAACGCGAAAGTCTAAAATCTCATACTTGATGTTACTGCTGAATTGCCATTTGACACTCTTAGCAAATCGGTTGTCAGTTTGATTATGTTTTTGTCGCGACGATTGATTTAACTTTGATTATTGTGACCGAGTTTATGGGAGTGAGGAAATAGGGAGTGTAGCAGTGTTCATTTGTACAAGTACACACTAAGAATATTGTCATGCAAAGTTGGTTACTTATTAAGAGTTTTATTGTTTTTATGTCTGTGTGCGGCAATTGAGCCATAGGGTGTGATAGTGATTGATCATCGCAGCCCATGAACATCAACAACACCACAAGGGTCGCTGATGCGTTGTACATATGTCTCTAAAACCCTCCAATGTAATACTGGAAACCCTTCCCCCGCACACATCATAAACAAAAAAGATGGAAGGAATAGCAGAAACTCTGCTTGAATGATAGAAGACAAGGTGTTACTTTGTATGATGTATAATTTAGACATGCGCCAAAACATAAGGAATTTACGAAACCTTCAATACAATACTGCTTCTGGAATTTCTCGTGTACAATGAAGGCGCGGAATGACCTACCGACGAGGCTTTCCCGCGGGACTTCATTCCGTATTTCGGGAGGAAATAGGTATCCATGGTCGGAGAGTGCGACTTTGTTTCTCTGGTGAACTTGAAAACCTAGCATTATCAATTTTATCTGTTAATTTTAGAACCGAGTGTGATTCCCTATACCTACATTACAATAATGAATATACTTTGTATTTTTTTAGTATCTGAAACGAAATTTGAACCTACGACCGCGTTGCACATTAGTGAATCTTCTTTTTTCCCTACATTACATACAGGGATCCGACTCCTTGTTAAGTAGCTTAAACACTTGTGTTGCTGATATCAGAATCAACAGTGGCAGCACAAATATACTTAAATAGATACATATAACATCCAGACCAGGACAAACAGACATGTCCATGCACACAAATGTTTGTCCTGTGCAAGAATCGAACCCGCTACCTCTTGTTCTTATAGTCAACTTCTTGCCCACTACACCAAGCGGTGAATCTAAAACATTACTTTGTAGAGGTGTTAAAAAGTACTTATACGTTCAGCGTTAATTGAATTAAATGTAATTCGTTTTGTCAGCGTCCTTGCAAATAAATCCACCATGAATTATAGCGTTATTCATCTCCCGGCAGATGCAGCGACCACTAGCTTAATTAATTTAATTAGTCACAAGACACCCCCCTACCCACCACGCTGGATAATTCTGAATTTTCCGCGAGATGACTCTACCGCGAAGTAATTTATATGGACAGTCCAAATCTGGAATGGAATCTGATCCCTAAATAAAGTGAGGACTTAATGATTTTACTGGGCCAGCCGAATTCAGTTATGTTATGAAATCGAACGTGACGTAGATAACACTGTGGCGCATTGGGATAGAGGTATTTTATACGTTTCCATGTAAGTGAAGTACTTAGAGACCACTGAGGTATTACTTCTACATACGTATAGAGTGGACATCGAAAAAATGCGTAAACTTGGAGGGAAGGGGATGGATAATTTAGTGATATTTTTGTCCTTTTATCTATGAAATGATACGCTACTTGCTTTATATTTTGCTTTGTAATGTTTTGTACATGTTTTAAAACCACGAGACGGCATTTTTCCGACTAAAAAAATAGAACAATAGACGGCAACTGTTGTCCATCGACAACGGCGCGTATAAGAAAATATTTCTTCAAAGTGTCTACTCTACGCTATACGTAGTAGTAAGATTTCAATGCTGGGGACATAGGTTAATAAAGACTAGTAGTGTAATTGCCACGAGGTTCATCTGATGGTAAGTGAAAACTGTGTACAGACATCTGCAATACTCCGCAAGTTACAAATGCGCTACCAAACTAAGAAAGCAAATATCAAGTACTCATACACTTAAAATACGAAACCAAACGCAGAACCCTTACAAGACGTCTATAAACTTTCCAGCGGGGCAAAAAAAAACAAAGTTGCCGAAAAATATTTTCGGCAACTGCATCCAACCGCTCGCAACCGGATCGGTCTATACGCACCTACCGCTATACTATAGTGCGCCTATCCTCTAGTACTTACGAATAATGATGGCGCACACACACGCGGGCTGGGCGCGGCGCTTGATGGGACAGGCTGTGCGCTAAACTACAGGGCAATGTTCGATCACAATAGTGAATTTATCATCTATACTAATATAATAAAGCTGAAGGGTTTGTTTGTTTGTTTGAACGCGCTAATCTCAGGAAAATCCGTTCCGGTTTGAAATGGTTTTAGGCTAAAGTATATACCTATGTGTGTGGAAACCGGAAACCACGCGGAAGGAGTCGCGGTTGCTCTCTAGTCAAATAATCATGTAATTGGTAATTTTACTCGTTCAATGTTTAGAAGGTGATTGCCGTGTCAGAGTTCCAATGTGCACTAATTTCTGCCAGGTCGGATTACTGAGTTTCCGATAAACTCAGCTCGGAATTTAAAAATTAGCGGTGTAATTACATACACCTCAAAATGTTCTTTTCGCGGCTTTATAAATTTGTAAGAAGGGAGAGCAAATACACCTGATATTCATTATCGTAGCTGACGTGGTGGCCAGCAAAATAAGTATAAAATATATCTCTAGTACACCTTTAACAGAGCAAAAATAGTGAAAACATTTGTTACTAGCTGAAAACAAACACGTCTTAATAAACAAACACGTCTTAATAATAAGAAATATTGAATATAAATACTTTCATTTAAAGAGATACAAAAAGGATGGGAAGGATTTTAATAGAGAACTCTTTAAATACTATCGGCAGCAGGTTAAACAATTGATTAATTTGGAATATCGACAGTACCTAGTACAAATCCAAAACCAAATTATTAATGACCCTGTTCAATTCTGGAACTTTGTGAAGGATAGGAAAAAAAAAAGACGTGGGGCTGATATATTCACTTATAATGGGGAAGAAGTGCTTGGTCAAGCGGCAGCGGACGCTTTTGCCAAATACTTCAGCTCTGTTTTCCTGCCTTATGAACCTTTGCTGGACCATGAAGAGGCAATGCATGCTGCTTACACCCGATCTGACGCCACTTCTATCACGGTCTTGGCGGTGAACGAAAGCGATTTAAAAGAGGCTGTGACACGCCTTAAGCCTCGTTCCGCAGGAGGGCCTGACAACATTCCTGTATTTCTGGCAAAGGATTGTGTCTCTGCTTTGGCTGTGCCCCTTCTTTTTATATTTAATCTGTCCCTCATTAAGGCGACATATCCTAAAAGGTGGAAACTGTCACGAGTAACACCTGTTCCGAAAGGGGATGGGGGTAAGGATGTCTCGTCCTTCAGACCAATAGCGGTGCTTTCAGTTTTTGCTAAAATATTTGAGACCATTTTGAATAACCGAATCAGCAAGCAAATTGATAGAGTATTGCATGACAGTCAACACGGTTTCCGGCGAGCTCGCTCTACCATAACCAACCTGGTGGCTCACGTTGACTATGTCAGTTCTGAAATGGATAATGGTCGTCAGGTGGACATTGCGTACTTCGATTTCAGAAAGGCGTTTGATCTGGTCGATAACGATGTCCTACTTCAGAAGTTGGCAATTGCAGGCTTCACACCTAACCTACTTAAGCTTATGTCCAGTTATTTAAGTAATCGCGGTCAGTATGTGCGACTTGCTGGTTATGAATCTGACGAATATTATACGAGATCGGGAGTGAGCCAGGGTAGCACTTTGGGTCCAACATTATTTTTAATATTCATAAATGACTTACCTGAAAATATTTTAGTAGCCAAGTGTCTTTTGTTTGCGGACGATCTGAAATTGAGCCTAGGAATTGCAGGGGCAGAAGATATCGTGGCTTTTCAAAAAGACATTGACTCTGTGTTCATGTGGAGTCAAGAAAATCGACTGCCTCTTAATAATAATAAATGTAAACTTATTACTTTTTCTCGAATACGACATCCGACATTAGCAAGTTACAGCTTATCTGACGCTCCAATGGAAAGAGTGAATGACATACGTGACTTAGGTTTACAATTTGACACAAAATTAGATTTTCATACGCATATGACAAACATCTGCAAGATGGCTAGTAGAATGCTAGGTTTCGTTATGAGAACTTCATCTCAATTCGATAATTTGAAGGTAGCAAGGATCTTGTACAACGCGTTTGTCCGAAGCAAACTTGAATACGGCGCTGTGATTTGGGATCCCTATGAACATAAGTATGCTCTCATAGTGGAAAAGATACAACGTAAATTTGCGCGTTGGCTCTATAGAAGGCGGTACGGCTATTACCCGTATTTATATCCGTCTATGTTTGTTTACGGCATGGTCGAACTGGACTCGCTGAAATTTAGGAGACTAATGTTGTTACTAAAACACTACATATCTATAATACGTAACCGAATCGAAAGTCCCGCGATTCTAGAACGGATGTGCATTTTGGTCCCTCCTCGTATTCCTAGTGACGCTTCGGGGCAGGTTGCGCCGCGGCGCCGGCCCCGGCTGCTGGCGCGGCCGCGCGCGCGCACGGTGCACGCCGCCAACGCGCCCACAGCCCGTGCATTGCGGTACATAGGGGACTTGCTCGCTCGGCACAATGATATTGACATTTTCGCCGATAGCATAGGACATATCGTTAATCAATTTTATAAATGTTTAAATCGTGAGACATATTGACTTTTTTATTTTTTTTTATATTGACTTTTTTATTTTATATTGACTTCGAAAACAGATTTTGACTTAGTGTAAGGTTAGTTTGTATTTGACATTTATTGATAATTTAATACTTAATTTGACTGATTTTGTAATCTCTGACTGTGAATAGCTTGTATGCGTCTTGGATATAATCTGTAAGCATACGAGTTTTGTATTTTTATAATAAAGAGTTTATAATAAAGAGTTTAAAGAGTCTTGGCAAATAAAGTGTATCGGTGAACGTGACTTGCGTTCACGACGTGTGATTCTAACGTGAACTGTACTTAGCTCTGCCTGTCGTGCTATGAATTAAATAAATGTTGTATAAACTGCTGTTTGGAATAGTGGAAGAATAACAAACATCTTGTACAAAATATTGATTTAACGACTCCAACGCTACTGTGGCTAACCTTTTCGAAATATCCAAGCAATTCGTAATTCTTAGTTGATTATTCATTTTACACTTTCAGTAAAACAATATCAAGTGACTGTTGTTAATTAAATCAAAAATCATTACAATTTGTTGTTGCAATCAACGGCACATTTATTGTACACCAACCATCAAGTTTTTTAGTGACCCCAACTACGTGTTATAAAATATTTTCTTAAATATTGCTCTACATTGTTTACAGACCAATAACTTTTAGTATCATCCTTCGTATTATTAAAGTTGTATGCTATAAGTAAGCTTAACCTTACTAACTTAATCATCTCGAAAAGTACAAAACGACGCACTTTCTCCAAACGTGTGGTGCGTAAACCACAAATTATTGCCAAAATTTCCCTTTGCCCTTACCGAGCGTGTGTGCCGATGCGCAAGAGTGCATCGCGCACACCAGCGCCCTCTGTGTGTTGCTCACACACACATACACACAGCCCTGCGACACACAAGCGAAGTGAGCCGGTTCCAATCATGCATACTGGGTTCGGTGGACAGTGAAACACTTTTCATGAAATACGGACTACTTGCATCTACTTAATCTGTTACTTAAGCAGAAACAAGGAGGATCAGTATGGTGAAAGATTTTTTCACCAAATCTTTTGAAAATATACTCTTTTAAGATTAAAAACGCGCATCCGTAGATTTTTCACACGACAGAAAAATTACATATTCGGATCTGATCATCAGAGTTCAGATACGAAAGTTGCCTAGTGCGAAGTCAAATTGTGCAGAATGGCTGTAATAGTAATGTAATTTCCATGTTTTACGGCATATTCTGGGGTGATACAAAGCAGCCGATGGGTAGCATCTATCCACATTTGCTAGCCATTGGCGGCAGCACTATTAGTGTAATAGCAGGATAAGGTTCAGCTTCTTTTTTATGTTGTAGGGAGCCCAACGAACGAGGGTTACCTAATAGTAAGTGATCACCGCTGTCCATGGACGACATCAACAACCGCACATGGTTCGCAGAAGGCCGCATACTCTCCCCAACTGAGCTCTGTTACCCTTACTCACCAGCAGAAACATAGCACAGCAGTTGAAAATAAATAAGTTTGTAACACATCCCATAGCCATCTTCACTGGTTATTTACTAGACTGTGGCTGTAGCACTTTTAGGGTGCCTATATTGCATAAATAGGTGTATACCTATGTATGTGGGCAGGATTTTTGGGCCACAATACTTGCGGTCGGCGAGTTCATGGGCCCCGCATCTGGTATTTCTGCCGTTTGATGAGTTTTTTTATAGGGTTCTTCATGTTAGAATATTCGAAACGAAAATTGATGATTGGTGATTTAATCCAGTGCTAGGTAATATAGAATTTTCAATTATTTTCTTATTTCATCATCATCATCGTTTGATAAAACCAGAACTTGTATCAATTACAAGTCAATAGAAGATGTCTTATGTAATGGATTTCACATTCGTTAATAAAGTAACATTTCCCATTTTACTTATTTATAAGTTAAACGTTACATTACATTTGAATCCTGATATAGATGTTTTTAGTTTTCATTGCAATTTAAATTTTTAGCGGTATAATAAGACCTTCAATCTTGTATCGCATATTGTACATGTCATACGTAAGTACTAGCCAAAAGAGTTTTCAAACTTATCTCCGCATTTCCATCAAAGCTGCGCTGCTCTCAGCTATAACTACTTAAACGAGTAGGTAAAAGATTTTTCTGGGACATCGTTTTGCGTCGAGAAGCTGTTTATAGCTCGGGCGGACATACGCTGTGTAGGAACACACTAGGGTGAAATTACGCTACCGAAGTTCCGCTGCATTTTCTATAAAAAAATATCTGACGTTATTTCGGCATAGTGTGTCTTCGTGTCTTTTCCCATTTAAAAGTGTGTCATATTATGAAAACGGCGGAACGTGAATTTAACCTCGTAAATTCGGTCGCGTTTCTTCCGCATAGTGTCTTCCTACACTCAAGTTAAAAACGATGCCAGGTCGGCGAATTCAATTTCGATATAGTGGAAAAATTGTAGAATTTTTCCAAAGGCTCTGTCAGTTGAGCGTTACGGCCACGTGAGTGGGGGGCAGTGGGCGCCCCCCGCTGACGAATAACTCGCCCGGTCCGTCCCCCGCCCCCGGGGGCCATCAGTCACGATGAGCCGCGTTTTATTTTGCGATAAAAAGTTCACACTGTTTATCTTCATCAAATTATGGTTGCGATTTTTTATAAAAAAAGTTGGTGAGCGAAATAGGACCTCGGTGTGCGTTAACGTTACAGTTTCGTCCTTGTGCACGAAAATGTCTATTAGTCTACAGAGATACAAAAATGTACAATGTGGGATTACATTTTTATGCAGACAGTTATAGTAAATACACATTTATAGTGCCAGAATTGGATTGGGAAAAATATAAAAACTTTTTAATTGCTCCTCATAGAAACATTTGTAGGAACAACACAAAACTAATAGCAGACACTTGAATTTAGAGTATACCTACGACTATATACTTTGTAGTTGTTTATCAGAAACAAAAGGGTATGATAATGATTATTTATATTTATAGTACAACTAATTAGGGCGTCGAAAATCGACGTATCTCATCGAACATTATTGCTGAACTCATTCGTCCCGACTTCCGACAATCGCAAAAAGATTCCACCATTGTCTCTACGTACTGCAACCCGAATACACCACCAACATGAGCACTAGTCCAAAACAGAATTCAGCGGGATTATAACCCTTAAGTTCAAGGTGTTAAGATCGAGGGATGTTATTGGTGGGTGATCGAGAGTGGCGCGGAAACCACAGCATCTTTTGTACTGGTGTGTTCAGACACTTACGGTACTTCAGGTTTGGAAAGCTATGTAAAACGTGGCCGCGGCTTTGTTACGTTTATTTAGTGTTGGCATGTCAATGGGGTTCCGTTTTGGAATGAATCATGGGGGCAGGAAAGTTCAAATACTATCCAATAAATATATCATTGGATCCTTTCAGTTTATTAATTAGCACAGAAACGTTTATCCTAACCAAGCATAAGTTTGTAGCTTATGATATGAGATTTAATTTTGTATGATTCTTTTTGCACGTAACATATTATATTTTGTTTTGGCAATACTGTTTAAATTAATATGTAATGAATAAAGCTGTTATAAAATTTACGTTGCTCGTCAAAATACATCATAAAGAGCGGTTACTGTTTACCTAAAATAACGATTCAATACGAAACTCGATTTTCAAGCCTGTACAAAAAGAACATATTGATATAGGCAATGAAACAATAATAAAACAATATCTCTACATTCCTACACACAACTTACAACTTACTTATTACGGTTTCATTATTGTCGTATTGTTACTGCTAAATGTTTAATTATGAAAACAAATCAACGTAAAAAGACTTGAACATAAAGTTTTATGGCGTAATACCGAGTATTATCGGATTAATCGTTTTATTTGTCGAGCGACGTTAACTGGATTGCCATGTCTTTGGCATCTGTCAGCAATTGGCAGGTGTGATTGCCAGGCGTTAGGGCAGCTTTACAGTTTTTATGGTGTCGATGAAAATAAAGCGAAGTAACTTATGTTTAAATGTTTCTGATATTATATGAATAAGAAAAAGACAGACACTATAGAAAAAAGTGAGTCCAGGGGCGCTTTTATAATGAAATTGATATCTCAAAGACTAGTAATAACGTCGTTGCTAAAATTCATATAAAAAAATATAAGTAAACAATTAAAATAAATAGCACTGTAAGTCTTCCAATAAGATTTTTCAATGTTTTATAAATACATAATATTAAACAATAAACAAACATCAGTTGTTATTGATGAAGGTAAAGCAGCCCTTATGAATACTTAATTACTTATTGGTGATACTTATAACTTGTGCAAATATAGCATAAAACATCTCTGGCGTGTGCTCAATACTTAATAAATATTTGTACGTATAAATTAGACATCATTAAAAGTTCTAGTTATTCTCATTTTAAAACTAACATGATCGTGTCTCAATGCAATTTGCAATTAACGCCATCTTTGTGAAGTGAAAGATTTAATTATGCTTTATTTCCTTCCTAAACAAACCGGCCAAAGGTCAAAGCGAACTGCTCTCGTAAAGTTGAATTACATTAACATAATTTTGCTTGCTTCAAGTTTTCCCTTTGGGTTTAAAGGATTTGCGAACTAAACTAGTTTTGTCAAACTTACAAATAAAAAATGTTGGACGGGGTTATGTATGTAACGATATATGGGCTAGTGAATTGTAAGTTTATTATTGTTGTATTGGGTCTACCAAAATTCTTACTAATACGCCTTTTTTTTAAATCCTTAGTGAATGCCTTTGCGCATAGTCCGCTTTGATGGAGATATGTGGGACTCCGAGTGCGAGTACCCACTAAACCAAGTTTTGAACTTCCTCACGGTTGCCGTCAATTTGCCTATTGGCTCACTAATCCACCGTTGACTATGGGTATAACTCCCTATCTGGGGGAGGCCTACGTTCAGGAGTAGAGCTGATGATGATGATGATGACATGGTTGTAAATGATTTTATCTTTCTTTAATCTTTTCTTGAGCAATCTCACATCGTAGATGTTTAGTTTAATCAACTTACATTAGAAGGCAAACAAAGTTTGTAAATATAATGTGCATTGACTGTAGAGCTTTATATTTCGCAAGGCACAAAAGCTCTCGGGAGCTTATTACAGAAAGTATTTTTGACGAGACTTAGAAAGCTTCGTAATGGCGGCGAAATTGCGTCAAATTTCTTTCGTTTTCACCCCATATCAGCTTTTGACAGAGCGCTCAAGGAAGTTAGAGGAGTTTTGAATATTGTACTTTCTTTATAAAATGTTTTTTCTTTCGCTGCTCAAATCTGAACGTTACAGAATTAATTTGTTATTGAAGAGTTCGTAACGACAGCAAAAGATTTATTTATTGAAAATCTGTATTTTTTTTCTTTTATTATTTTTGGTGATAAATAAAGTAGAAAAGTCCTTCAATGGCTATATGAGTTATTTCACTGAAATTAGTTATTTTAAGTAGCTCTGCTTTATCTTTGGACATTCTGTGGTGAATTCTTCGTATTTTATTGACTGATATTATTTCGTCCTCTTACATTTGTATTGTAAGCTTGAATGCCATGACAACTTCCAGTCTACGTAACGTCAAGTACCTTCGGCTCTTCAATAATGATATCCATTCATGTTCTTGTTACATAACACGATACGTCTTGGGAAACACCATATGCGGCGGGCGCGTGCGAACCAACTACCTGTTTATTTATTCTCCAATCATGTTGTTTATGAGGCCAATCAGACCTTCGGTACGCCCTTTCGACTATCTTTCTCAGAACATCACATAACCGTTATGTAAACTCAGACGAAATACACTTAAAATGAGTATCTTCTGATGCTCTTGTATGTAAATACTACTCAATAAATAACTTGAACGTAAAACGTAAGGTTGATTAAAATATAAAACTCTGCCTTTATGTAAACAACCTTAAAATATTTTAGTCTAACATTATTACCATTTTAATACAAAATCCCACAAATGAAACCAGAAGGATGTTAATAAAGCTTCTCTTTAATAAAATACCTCCACTAACAGTAAAATATATCTTTAATGAAAAACAGAGCTAGAAATACATGCCTCTCATGGCGTTTGTGGTATCTTTAAATAAATTAAAAATACTTGGTTGTATCACTTTTTCTTAAAAAATATTTTTTTTTTATACAAAGCATTTGCTCTTCTGAAACTGTAATGGCATGATATCCACTTTTAAATCACCGAATAAAAAAGAGTAACAAGCTTCGAAACTCTTCCGTCGAAAAAGGGGTTTTGACCCTTGTTTTTACCGTTTAATCGCAAGTCACTATTATAAGGTCAATCGGTCCTCGAGTTCCTACAACGCAGGGCTATCTGAACCGAATAAATTCCCACAACGAACACTAATGAGAGAAAGTACGGCGGGCCGCTTCCGAGAACTACAGCGGTTTTTACTTAGCGCTTATTTTAGGAACGGTTGTGTTACACAATCGAAGGATGTGTTGAGTTACTGGCGCTGTCCTATTTTTACGGAAAACTTAAGGCATCACGCCGAAACAACTCAAACATGTAGGTAACTATATCCCTTCTGCTGTCTTGAAGAGTTCATGTTTGGATAGTTAGGATGGCGATGGCCATTTTGGTAAAAAAATATTTTTGTATTAGTCGGGGTATACCTATGGGACTGTTAAATTATATTTAATTGTCTAACACCACTGTTGTTACTGAAATTAGTTACACATGTGTGGAACCTACTAATTGACGACCATGTCTCTTAGTACTGGTCTGGGTGCTATATGGTACAATTGTAATATTATTGTATATTCTGATATCTGTAACACAAGTGCCTAAGCTACTTGACACCGAGTCAGATCAATGATGTGATGTTGTGTATGTGCGACATTTATTTCAGAGTAAAATCAATGTATGTACATTGTATTTCTTTGGTGTTGTCATAAATTTTAAATGTCTTCATTTCATATTCATATTCAGCAGGCATGATTTTGATATCTAAATAATTAGCAACAATACACAATATTTTAGAAAACACTTTCACACCGTAATAGTAGAGAGGAGAGAATTATCCTTGCAAGATTAAACAAGGGTCGAATGAGGGTCAGGGTGATGTATCGCATCGATTACAGCTCTCTCAGCGCACTTATCATCAGGCCTGACTGATGGTGATGGTGCTGGGTAATTATCAGACGTCACGTGACGCCACTTTCTCTGACCATTGAGTAATGATGATTATATTTTTATAAATTATATGAAAAAGTGGGACCTGATTTCTTGGCTTTATGTCATAACATAACAGTGGAGACTTCATACTGTAGTGCTACTGTAGTTTTTGTCGATGAATTCTTCGGACCTCAAATTGAAAGGGCTTTTGTATCCATACATGGGCCATCCTTGTGAAGTTACTAAAGTCCATGGTGATGGTGATAGTGCGGAGTAATTATCATACTTTACGTAACGCTACTTTCTCTGACCATTGAGTAGAGTAGTGATGATGAAAGAGCGGGAACAAATTGCTTTGTTGTTATGTTACTACATAACAGAAGAAACACTTCCTGACTGTAGGGCTACGTTTCTCTCGGTGAAGACTACAATGTAAAGTTTCCACAATCGTACATTGTCTGCGATGACATATGAGTCGATGCGTATACATGTTGGTGCTCATGCCTGTACAGCATACCCAATCAGACGAGTAAAATTGTCAGTAAAAAAGGTATCACTTTCATTTCATTTGCCTCACAAGTTTTCCTAAATTAAAGCTCAAAAGGTTGAAAATTTCCAAGAAGTATTAGAATTTTGCTTCAGGAACTAAATTGAATATCCTTTGGACGTAGCTGGCGGACTCAGCTCGTTTAATCTGCATGAAATGAAGGAGTGGAATAAGTCATCATTTATATTTAGACAGGTAATCCAATTAAGCGTTTATTATGCAATGTATTTTCATTCGGTTTAATCTGTAATATGAACTATGTTTGTAAATATATTTTTGAACCCAACATTTCTAGCTAAACATAAAATAATTATTTATTTTATTTAAAAAAAAAAAACGTTTTTATTGTAAAATGGTAGTGTGCACATTATTCGCAAAAACTGATTTATAAACTTAAAAAATGTTAAATATTGTAAAGAATCAAAGCTTAATACTAAAAAAATATCGTGTTTTCAATGGGCAAACAAAATGCTACATGTCACGAGTATGTTCTCAGAAACTCAAGAGCCGCTAATTAGACAAACAAAGTGGGACACTTGTCTTGTAAGGATGTGGCAATACTGAACAATGATATGGCAGCGTGGTTCAATATTTGAATAAACACTTTAGGGTAATCTGATTCCAGCCCCAGGTTGGGCGCCAATTGGGGAATTAATTTCCACTCATATTACTTTCTTTTAGTGGATGCCAATTAGAAGAGTATTGTAATTAAGTACTCATTCCTAAAAATCATGCCGTATTTGATTTAAACTTTGTGATAATTTAATGAATATTTAAACTTTTATTCCTTCGTCCATATAGTTAAGAACGTGGCAGACTCGATAAGCTGATCACTGTGACTCACCCTTACTGGATCATGACATGAGGAAAAAATGTTTAGCAACACCTAGCGGTGATAATAATTGAGGGGTGACCGCAAGGCTCTTAGAATCGAGGAACATACTTTTGATGAGGAAAAGCTTTCGAATGGTACAAGTATAGGGTTTCAAGAGAGATTATTAGTTCTATGTTGCGTGTTGTGGTGACCGTGTTGGAATTTACGATATATTTCTTTTATTTTTGTTTTAGTTTATGCGTGTGTAAATATAATAATTACAGGGTTTGACTAAAGGGTGTGTAATTAATTTACAAAACAAATTTTGATTATGTTTTGATACACATTCGAACCTAATTGGGTTTAAGACTGGTAGAGAAGTTATGAGACATGCAATACCTCTTTTGAAACCTATAATATGCTGTCAAATGAAATAAACTTCGAAGGTTGCATTTATCCAACCTTTTCCTGTATTTAAACAATAACAAAAGTATATCTTTACACCAGCAGAGGCTTTAACAAAGAATAAACTTAACTTGGGAGTGAACAAGATGAAACGCTCATCGATCCCTGAAAGTAACCGGGTCCCGGGGGATTTGAAAACAAAGTTTCCTTCTTAGGCGTTGATTCCCGGGGGGCTTACCCGTATCATTAAATAAATACTACCTTTGGACTTATTTACACATACAATTTTATCTCATTTGTTACGTAAACGAAATCAATTATTTAGTATTCTACGGGCCCATTAGTCTAGTGTTCAGAGACTCTGGTTATGAAACCAAGGGCACGGGTTCGAATTCCGCTAGGGGGCAAATGTATGTGTGATGAACATCGGCATTTGTACTCGAGTCCTGGATGTTTATAAAAGTACAAGCGGCCGCCCGCGACTCCGTCTGCGTGGATTTCGGTTTCCAATAGCCTAAAGTCTTCCTCGTCAAATGGACTATCCAGTACAAAAATATTTTTTTTTAAATTGACCCAGTAGTTTCTGAGATTAGCGTGTTCAAACAAACGAACTCTTCAGCTTTATTATTTATTTTTTTATTTATTTATTTATTAAACAATACATATAATATGACTTAAACTAAGAGCCTCGCAAACCACTTCCGTAGTTGACTGCGAGTGCTATCACGCAACTAGGCATTAGTATATAAATATAACAAACTTAGGAGCCAAATTACTATGCATCTTACAAGCTATTCATGTAATGTTGCTTTAATTTAAACACAAATTCTTTTTTATTGACTATATTAGCTATTTCGGGCGGCAGCGCGTTGACCAGGTATGGTAAGCGTTTACTCAAGGTTCGGTCTCCATAGTAGTTGTCCATATTATATATTATATGAGTATAGATATATTTGCGTATGTCTATCCGTTCCCTTGCATCCATAGTTCAAACTCGAGCTTAGTTTGGGGCTAGGCAATTAGTGTGTCAGTCCAAGGAATTTATTTTTATTAATTTACTTCGTAACTTTCTCATTCAAATCAAGGATTTAAAACAGCTTCACGGGCCGTTCGGAGCGCTCTCCCCAAAAGTAGTTTTACGGCTACTAAACGAGTTTCTCGAATTAGAATTACGACAATGCCGAGATTTTTTTACGACGAATACTACAGATAATATCGCTCGTAAAACAAACGTTACGGCTTTTACGGCGCTCTGTTTTAACAGAATTCCAAGACGATGTGTTTTGCTTATATTTGAAAGAGTTTTGAATTTGTACGCAAATCACATAATTGTTTCTGATACTTATATATATTTCTGTAGTGAATTGCTGCTTCGATATCTTAAAGCGGTAATATGTTGGTCGAATTAATTTGTGATTGCATTTTCTAGTTTCAAATACGAGTTTAAATAAATTTACAATACAATAGCCTAAATAAAATACTGTCAGCACACTCCTTGAATATTACTCTAACCTGTTGGATTTGCGTCCGATCTATCATCGGTCTTGTTAAATTGCTTACACAACGAGTAAATATTACATTGGAGCAACATGCTCGAAGTTTTCAGATACATTATAATATTTGATGAAAACTTATTGAACCCGGTAAATTGGAAACAACATTGTAGCTTCACTCATCTATTTGTCATTAGCAGGTTTAATCAAGTCAACACGTGACTTCGTCCGCAGCTGTCGCAGTGCCTTTGGGAAAATATCTTTGTTAATACCATAAGAATCTGCCACGGTACCCTTCAGAAGTAACTAGTTATAAAAATATAATCAGAGTACCTACTTACATCTATTATGTACATTTCCAGTAGAATTTTTATTCAATGGTTTAACATTTTGCTTTGGGAGATGCAGTTGCTATTTTAATTGTCGAATGAATGGACAGTTTCTCAGCAAAAACGTTTACTACGTTTCGAGTAATTTGGATCTGAAATAATGCAGTGCAGGAATTGAGTTTAGTCTTTCGTGGTTTACGTAATAAATGAACTTATTAGAGGTATTACTCATCAATAATATAACAGATTTAAGGTGCTTGCTACTTTACTGTAGTTATTTGTACCTCGGAAAACATGCAACTCAATCGCATACGAGTTCTACTATGCTCTGACATTCATAATTTACATATAAATTATTCTCTAGAATTATTTTTTGACATATTATGTTTCTGACAATTGAAATGGGTGTAATTGCAAAAGTAACCATTGTCAGTCCAATACCCAATACTTTGGCTGCATGGTAGAACCTGAGATCAGATTTTGTGTACTGGGTCTGCAACAAGGCTCGGCAGGCACCGATTAGTCTCGCGGCTGTAACGCGGTTTGCGCGGTGTGCGGTTGTATACCTACTTGATATTTTTATGCTGTTTTACTGTAGGTATATTACTTAATGTCGGGGAACTTCGGAAGACGTGAAACTCATTCTTTTTCTCTAGCAATATATCTTAATTCATTCTTTGACTTTATGTTTTGACTACAATTGCATTGGCCGATACTAAATGTTACCGTTGGAATAGTTAGTAGTAAGCCAGTAAGTTGACTTCTCACTAGAACGTCAGATCAAGTGAACTGGGTCTGCAGCAAGGGTCGGTAGGAACCGATTAGTCTCGCGGCGGTAACGCGGTATGCGCGTGAGTGCGCGCATCCGAGCTGCGCTCGCGCACTCCACCTCAGGAATGTACTGGCCGCAGATTAAGTATTGATCTTCACGGTTCTTTGGTTGTATAACTACTTGATATTTTTATGCTGCTTTACTGTAGGTATATTATTATTTAATGTCGACGAACTTCGGAAGACGTGAAATCATTCCAGTACTGGCCTGCCTTGGCCGATACTATTGTAAAATTTACCATTCGTATAGTTAATAATAAGCCAGTAAGTTGACTTCTAAGGGGAACGTCAGATCAAAGTGAACTGGGTCTTCAAGAAGGTTCGGCAGGCACCGATTACTCGCACTCTTGCTCAGGAATGTACTAGCAGCGGATTAAGTATTGACCGTCATGGTTTTGGGGATTAATGATAAAAAGGCGGCTATGGAATAATTAATTGAAATGGATTCCGATAATGATTTGTTTACCAAGTTCACAACATCAATAAACATATGAATTTCACAAATAAGCTAATAAAAATTACCTTCCCGAGTCAGACAAAGTTCGTAATCTCCAGGGGAAGTCTCCAAGCTTTGTCGACTCCAACAAAGTTATATAATGATAACAAATCTATTATCATTATTTCATATCAAAAGTGTTTATTACACGGACGGAGTTAACAGCGGTCAATTCCCACGCTCTCGGAGTCCCGTCTCAATTCCTGGGTTATATCGGGAGAATTATATTTGGATTATATAATGCAAATTTAGTCGCGGCTGTAGGTCGCTGGCTGAATTAGTTATGCGCTAGTGGTAAAATGTGGAAATTGGATATTATCATTTCATTTTGTTACGTCGTAAATATTTTCCGGTGTCGCTAACAGGATGAGAGCATTGTCTTAAGTTATGTCTTTACCAAGTTTTGGTTCCGTTATATAGATAGATACTAATGAACGCCTGCGACTACGTCCCCGCGGATTTCAGTTACCGCACACATAGTGTTATATTATAGGTCATAACCTTTATTCAATAAACTTTTTCTGCCATCAGTACCAACAATTTCGGACCTCGACGCCCGGAGTCCCAAACGATATCTCATAACTCATCGATTTCACAAATGCACTTCCCCCTTCAGGTCACACGTACTTTTCTCTCATGTACTTTTACGAGTACAACAATTTTCGAAATTACTCTGACATAATTATTAGCCCAGGCTTTATTTTATACTAGCGGCCGCCTGAGTCTTCGTCCGCGTGTATTTCGGTTTCCGCATACATAGTATTAAATTATAACTTAAAGCATTCCTCGACAAATGGTCTTCCTTGATAACTTTTCAATTAGGTCGAGTAGTTCCTGAGATTAGTGCGTTCAAACAAACAAACTCTCTTCGCTGTATTACATTAGTTTCTTGCACTATCTACTACGAGTATACAGTAAATAGTATAAAATAGTTGCATATTACACTCAGACCAAGACAGAGGTCAATTATTTTCGTTAATGCACACAAATGTGTGCGGGGATCGAACCCGCGACCTCTTGGTCTAAAAGTCAACTTCTTCACCGCTGAACTAAACAGGTCGTCAAGATTATCATCAAGAACTCCTTTCATTCTCGTAGCTCTTTGGAAGCATGCGACATGACTACATATATGAGGACTAGAACCAACAAGTAGAAAACCGGACTCTACCAGTATCATCAATTCATAACCGTCTTACATGGGAGGTCGACTGAAAGTTTTTTTTTAATCCTCCAAATATAATAACCGCGATTCAGGACCTGATTGTTTAAATATCGATCGTAAGCACACCCGTCATGGCGGACATTGATCATTCGCCGCGCAGTCAGTTCGCTGTCAGATTTAGAAAGCTGCATTTTACAATCAACGGTATGACTTTGAAAAATATTTTGCGATAATACATTCAGGCAGTTAATTATTGTTGTGAGTTGATTATTTTTTGGGCTTTAGATGCGAACTTCTTCTGTGCATTTGATGTGTCATGAAATCATCATACAAATCGTACTAAATATAAGGAGTGGAAACGTGGACAGGTCGCTTAGTAAAAACGGTAAAAACATATTTTCTTCTTTAGATCACCTATATTAAGGCTGTAATTGAAAGATATACATAATTATACGTACTTACGTACTCTGTCCTTACGGAGCCTGCCTGATAATTAACTTTCCTACTTGGTTAACGTTGGGAAATTAGTTCAAACTAGAGAGAATATCCTTCTTTAATAATAAGAAATACATGCAGCGAAGAAAACCTAAGTTTCGCGGACATCACATTCACGTCCTCATAAAAATGATACTTTTTTGATGATTTTTTTTGCTTTCACATGCAAAATTCCTACCATCAAAAGCAGTCTTATAATATACGACACTGCACAAAAGAGGCTATAAGTCCATCCCACGTCCTGAAATGCCAAATACATATAACAGCCGCACATACTAACTCATCAAAATCTCATAAGCCGGCGCGCGCGCAGCGGGGCGCGGCGAGGCAGGGCCCGGGGGGGGGGGGCGCATGCAGCCGTTGCCAAAAATCTAGTCAAACTGGCTCGCTATAGTGCAACGCACTGCGCCGATGAATGCGTGAGCTAAGGAGGGGGTGGAGTAGATTTAGAACTTTTCCTGCTGGATCTGGAGCTATCTCTAACCTGGTCATCATATTGTCGCATTCCACTGCTAAGTCCATCCCCGAAGAGGGGATAATGCCCTTACTGCATGCGGGCTGCTGAACAGGAATGCCGCTGTCCATCCCTCAAATCGGAAAAAATGGGGTTTCACATACATACTATTCTATCTCAAAACACCGCACACCTGAATACCAAATATTAAGTGGATGGTCACACCAATTCCTCTAAATTAGAATAGAGTCCTGCATCAAGCAAAAAAGTCAATAGACAGAGATGTAACGTCCCGAGCGAAGTTTGAAGTCTGGGCTACTTACTTATAGCTCCACACGTAGAAGCAGCCCTGCCTTTATTCCGATTATACATAATCTCCAAATTATGAGACCGTCAGTTTACCTAGAGTTTAGCTAAAAACTATATAAACCATTGTTTTCACAAAGCTATCATTAACCTCTTGTAGGTTTATTTTTAAGCATTTTACATGTAAAGTTTTATATTACCTTTTCCCGCACGGAGAATCCATGGATAGCTAAGAAGTTCGTCTCATCAATATTTTTTCAATTAATTAACAATGATAATTCTCAGGCGGGGTTTAAACCCAGCACCTCTCGCAATCCGGAAAAGCCCTCAAACCAATAACGCTACCAAGAGCGTTTACTTAATTCATCAGAAAATTTTACCATTTCTCCACTCCACAACACCCCCAGTTCCGCTGTTAGATAGTCGTATAACAAGAGTAGGTGCATCTAAAAAGTGCAACTCGATTGCAAGAGCCTGCGCCGAAAAATAAAAGCGGCCGAATTTGCGCGGGCGACGACCGGCCAACGACCCGCGTTAGCTAAGTGCTAGGGACTGCAGGGTTGCACTGGTGCATTCGGTAGATGCAATAATATTTTTTGGGATAGTTTTTGGTAGTCGTTTTGATTTTTAGTAGGGAAGAAGTAGATGTTCCTTGGTCGTTTTATATTCTTGAGGTACCTGCCGCTGTACAAGTATACGAGTATAGCATCATCCATTAGAACGAGTTCTAAGATAATTTTTAACATTATTTGATGATGATGATGATGAGAAGTAGCATTCTTAATCTAGCTGGACTGGCATCTACAAACCACATCCACATTTCTTTGCGTCTGGTTTTCATAAACTGACTTTTGTTTTTAAAGTGAGATATCATCCCGATAAAGATATTCTTGACAAGTTAAACACAAGCTATCGACATTATGATGGCGTGTAACAGGGTGATCACGTGACCTCCTGATCCTATATACGAGTAGAACTGTTTTAAGAAAGCCTGAATGAATCCGCTGAAATGTATTTTTTTGGTCTCTATCCCGCGTTCAAATAATTTTTATTCAACCTGGATCATTTTACCATGTTATGTGTTTATCTGGGTAGTATGACATTGTGACATTTGAAATTGGCTTTTTTTGTTTCAGCTGTTATACACGTGTCATTCGTGTGGGTTTCATTAGTAGTGGAGTCAATGAAGCATTTGACTCGAAAGTCCTCAAGAACAGCTCCGATTTAGATGATTTTTTTTTTGTTAATTTTGTTTTTTTATATTATTTAAAATCAGAAACCTCTTAGAGCGGGGACGGAACTATTTATATTGTTTTAACAGTATCAACGATATGGATAAAAAAATTAAGTTTGGTCTCTATTTTTTTGTAGAAAAATCTCCATAAAATAATCTTATGGTTACAAATAGTTGTTACAAAAAAGATTTTAACAATAATTTAATATTATTTTGACGCGTATATTTGGGTTTCATACAAACTTTCATCCCCCGTTTAATCCCTCTATGAGTGAAATTTACCAAAATCGTTCATGGGGAATGCCTACGTCATAATAACTTGATGCATACAAAGTTTCAGCCCGATCGGCTCAAAATTGACAAAGTTTCATACAAACTTTCATCCCCTATTTTATCCCCTTAGAGGTTCAATTTATCAAAATGATTCCTCAGGCGATGCTCACATCATAATAACTAATATGTATGCAAAGTTTCAGCTCGATCGGCTTAAAATTGACAAAGTTTCATACAAACGTTCATTCCCTATTTCATCCCCTTGGGGGTTGAATTGATCACAATCCTTTCTTACTGGATGCCTACTTCATAACATCTACCTGCATACCAAATTTCAGCCCGATCCGTCCAGTGGTTTGGGCTGTGCGTTGATAGATCACTATGTCAGTCAGTCACCTTTGAGTTTTGTATATATAAGATCGGGCTTTATTTTATATATATAGATTTGAGTTTTATATATATAGATTGTTTATAACATTCATTAATATATTTACAAGTTTTTAATGGATATTGTATAGAAGAATTTTTTTTTGTGTATAAAATATATCGTAGATATTGTTTATACAATATAAATAGTTCCGTCCCCGCTCTAGGAGGTTTCTGATTTTGAATAATATAAAAAAACAAAATTAACAAAAAAAAATTCATCGAAATCGGAGCTGTTCTTGAGGACTTTCGAATATTGCCTGTTTTATGTATTCATTGACTCCACTATAGGGACGTTGCGTGTCTGTTTCAATTATTCTTAAAATGACCTAACAGCTATTTTGGGATGTTTTCGGTCGAGTTTTTGTAATGCAGAAACTAAATCAAGATTTATCCATTTTTGTTTTCTATGGTTTATATAAAGTCCAGCTCTTTAGTTTAAGAAAATATGGCTTATACTCGTACATATATGATATTTGAATTTTTATTTTATAGCTATCAGCACCAGCAATAAAAAAATACCGATTATCAAAAATCACATATTTGCAATCATTTAACTGACATTAGTAGTGTACCAGCGTTTGATAGAGTGCTGCGCTACTTTGGGCTATAGTCGATATCAAATTACCAATTGTATTAGCGATCACGAATTGCAAATCGCATGTTTTATCTCTTCAATCAAGAAAAAACACGAAAGAAGAGTAATTAATAACTGCAGGCAGGCTGGTTGTTCGCACCTGGACACGGTTCATTAGCTGTCAGAAAGTCGAAATGCCATGTTTTTATTATCCTTTTTACACAGACCGAAACTACACAATTCCCAAATCAGAAATCCGACTTTAACACAACAACAGGAGAATTGACATTACAATAACATAACGTCGGTTTTGTAATCGAATAGGTATATAAGAAAAGAATTTCTATCTCCGTTCGCGTCGTGTCCAGGTTAGGTTGAGCCGTGAACCTTGGTTGTGTTCAGCGAAATATACGGCGCGACAAGTTTAGATGAAAATTTAGAGGTCTCGGTATATTGGGAAGGATTTTCGCGGTGGAGTTAAGTTGGAGGCGTATGCGATTACAGATGTGCGGGTTTTGACATGAGGATTTTGAAGTAAATCCATTCCAAGATTACTTAGCTATAAAAATATTTATTCGTGAAGGTTTGGAAGCTATTTGTTTAACAAAACATAGGGATAATATCTCCGTTTAGAACTTTTGCTATTAAATTTTTATTTTGCACATGTAAATCATCATTCATTTATCCATTTATCCTTCTCAATCCGTGGCGTTGTTTTAATGATCTCAAGTTAGGTAGGGCGTCAAAAGTTTTGACGTGGAAAGAAAACTAAGTGAATCAAATTGCTGAAGAAACAATTTCATTTTCTTTTCACTATAAAGGAAACAGACAGCGGAATGCATTTTTTATTTCTAATCGGAATAAATGAAATTGTTGTAGTTATAATGATAACATTCCTTATCCGCTTAATTCTTAGCTTTAGGCCACACCATCACGTGGGCGAGGGTGAATGATTCGTCAATGCTCGAATCATTAGCGAGAGGTAAATAGAGCCTTTGTGTCGCCAGCCATGTGGTCACAGCCCGGCTATGTGGTCGGCAACCCTTGATGATGATGATGCCGAACTAAATCGCACTCATCGTTCTTATGTTTAGGTGTGTATTGTATCAATGACCTAAGTTGCATAAATAAGGTGTTATACTGGACAATCAAAGCAAGCCTTAATAAATAGAGGTTTTTTGTTGCATCAATGTGGTCACAGCCCAGTTATGTGGTCGGCAACCCTTGATGATGATGACGCGGCACTAAATCGCAGTCATCATTCTTATGTTTACGTGTGTACTGTATCAATGACCTAAGTTGGATAAATAAGGTGTCATTCTGGACAATCAAAGTAAACCTCACTAAATAGAGGTTTTTTGTTGCATCTATGTGATCACAGCCCGGATATGTGGTCGGCAACCCTTGATGATGATGATGATACCGCACTAAATCGCAGTCATCATTCTTATGTTTAGGTGTGTACTGTATCAATGACCTAAGTTGCATGAATATGGTGTTACACTCTGCAATCAAAGTTAGCCTCAGTAAATAGAGCTTTTTTGTCGCATCCGTGTGTAAACAGATGATTACGCCGCACTAAATCGCAGTCATCAGTCTTATATTTAGGTATGGATTGTATCAATGACCTCACGTGGCATAAGATACCTATAGATTTATTACTGTACAATTGGAGTAAGCCTCGCTAAATAGAGCTTTTGTGTCGCATCCGTGTGGTCAGAGCCTTATGATGATGATGCCGAACTAAATCGCAGACATCATTCTTTAGGTACAGATTGAATCAATCTACACTATTCTACACTTCTACACCAATCTACACTATCTTCACTTTCTAATTAATATTATAAAGAGGAAAGATTCCTATTTTTGTATGTAACGAATAAACTCAAAAACTACTGGACCTATTTGAATAATTCTTTCACTGTCGGCTAGCTACACTATCTCCGGTGAACATAGGGTACTTTTGATCTGGGAACTAATAGGGGAAACTATAAGGGGAAGGGGAGGATGTTTGAAGAAAAATACGCGCGGTTGAAACCGCAGGCGGAAGGGCAGTAGGTTATGAAGAAGGTTTTGTTTGAAATTGAACTTTGATCGCGAATTATTCTAGGTTACCAACAGAAATGTAGATATGATTTGGTTTTTACTAATAAGTAAGTTTAGTAGGTATACAGATATCTCTATCTATCCAAGCAAATTTTACCTTCTTAAAATGCTCCTGATGTAATTTTGGTAGGTTTTCGGATCCGGCCTTAATATTGTGTTCATCATGAAAAAAACCAAGTGTTTGCTACATCTGATGAAAATGCATTCTTACTTAAGTACGCTATTATAAGCGTGGTTGTGTAATTTGATCATTATTAAGAGGAAAATTAAAATGCAAACATAGCGTGCAAGGAAAGCGCTGTTTTTCTTTTGTCCACATTTTCCTGGTACATTTTGCGTACAAAACTATAACTATAACTACATTATATAGTGCATAAGAAAATTAGCTTGTACCGGAAATGAAATGTCAACGGTTTGAGAAATATCTTCGTTGTCGTTTTAGAATGTAGAAATGAATATTACGGACTCTAGAGACCAATCCAACGTTCAGAAAAAGCGCCAAGATGTTATAAAGTAAAATAGTTTTGTCCGTTTTGTCTTCCTTGGACTGGGTTTCATCACCTTCACATGATTATGAATTGAAATTAAAAAAAATGCACTTATCGCTTAATAATTCAATAAAAAACTAATCAAATAATTGAATATTAAATAAAAGCAACTTTTCCTAAATAAAAAAATATCTCTAAGTTGTACCAATAATTGTAATGTTACAGCGTCACCAATATGTTTCCCAGCAATTGAACGATCAACAGGCAATTTTGATTTCCAAAACTCAATATGCCTTACCAATTAATTTATTTAATCACATAGTAGAGCTTCTAATTAGTTAAATTATTACCACGCCGGGGCAATAAGCTTGTAATTAAACCCGTATTTGTTCGCGCCGTTTCGGAATTGAGCCGTTAGCGCTCTCTGCACCGTGTTATTATGTCTAGCGGCCGCCCGCGACTTCGTCCGCGTGGATGTCGGTTTTCATTATACGAATGTTTTTTCCCGCTAACTCCCGTTCCCGTGGGAATTTTGCAATATCCTTTTGCAACTAAGCATCAAGTTTACTAAGGGACCTGCATGCCAAATTTCAAGCGTCTAACTCAAGTAGTTTAGATTTTCCATACAAACTTCCACCCCCTCATTTTGGGGAAGTGGGGGGTTGGAATGGGTCAAAAAGTAGCCTATGTTCTGTCTCAGGGTCTAAAGATTGTCTGTACCAAATTTCATCAAAATCGGTTGCGAGGTTTAAGCGGGAAAGCGTAACAGACAGACAGACAGACAGACAGACAGACAGAGTTACTTTCGCATTTATAATATTAGTTGGGATGGGTTGACGGTGTTCCGTGGAAGTTTTTGTAGTACAAAATTTGTATGAAGTAATATTGTAGAATTATTTTGAGTGGGGTGGTGGAAAAAAATCAACAAAACAAAAAGGAAAATCTCATTGCTGGATATTGTTAGAACCATTGCATTATTTTTGAACGCCTCAATGGTCTAGTGGTCTCGAAGTCCTGGGTTCGATTCCCGGGTCGGGCTAAAATTGCGTTGATTTTTCTGAACATAGCCCGGTTTTTAAATCGCAACCCGCATTTGGAAAACTTGGTGATTAAGCCAAAACCCATCTTTGTGACGAAAACATTGGGGTTTTTGGTCGAAACCCCATCCCATATTGTATTTGTCACGAAAGTGGGCATTGCATAACTAAATATTAAGCGCTATAACTGGAAGCTTTCAAGGCCGCCCAAAAACAATCAGAAGGGCTAAATGTTTTTGTCGTTTTAGATGCAATAGCCTAGTTTTAGAGCCTAGATAATGCGGCAACGTGGCTCCCTTTTACCTCGAAAGAGTTAAAAACATATTGTAAGGTTAAAAGACTTAACAGTTGCATTCTTATTATTTCCAGTTGAAATCCCCTACGGAGGAGAGCGCAGGGAGTGCTGAAAGCGGAGAAGCACCTCCAGCCAACGGGTCTATCTTCACCATGACGCTCAAGAACAACCACCTTATCGTGGAAACTGAAGAAAGAAATGTGAGTTCAATTACTTTTGTACAGAATATCTGTAACACAGCTGTAGGTTATGATTTTTATTGAACCATAACAATTGTAAGAGATGTAGAGCTTAGTGGAACTTCCACTCGAATGGGCCTAATAAAAACAAATATTAAACTAATTCTTGCATTCAGTAACAAACTTCAGATAAAATGATTTGCTTTTCTCATTCATAATGGCTATTCTATGTTTTATATCATAACGTTTTACGTGTAAAACAAAAGGTATTGTACAAACTAAGAAAAAGATAGATCCGAATTAACTTCGTATGGAACGGAATGCTATGCAATTATAAAATTAAAAAAAAACAAACTTAATAAACAAAAGTAAGAGTGAAGTAATTTTTAGATCCTTTTTAATTGCGGACTGCAGTTGGCCCCTGTCTGTCGTTTATGCATGATGCCCTAGGCAGTTGCCTACGGCTCTGAAAATGTAGTACAATCTCAACCTCACACTCAATGTTACGCCATCTAGCAGATTTATTAAGTTCGTTTTATTGAATCAATCACTCAAGTCAAAAAAGCCTAAAGACAAATGTATCGAAAAAATGAATTTCAAATAACCAAGTCTACTTTTAGCCTCAAAGCGACCTCTTTAGGAGCGCGCAAATGTTTGCCTAATTGAGGACTCCAGCCCTCCGAGCCCCTCAGTGATTGATACCTTTTCCCTCTCACTTCGCTCCTTTGAGCCGGCGTCAAATTAGATCCAATAAACTTCGATAGGTATTTCATTGGAGACATTTAATTCAGAAGTTGGCGACGCGGATTTGTCACGTTTGTTTACTGGCAAATACTTTGAAGGGTTTTTCGGTTTCGAACGATGTATTTGGAGTTTGTTTTATATTTTTTTTACTCTTTCTTTTGGATCTAATTGGATTGTTAAGTGATTATCTTACTCGTAAAAATGTAAATATTATTGTCAGATCATTAAAAGTTTACTAACGTATTTGTTGGTTAGTTGGTATTTTCGGTAAACATAAAGACCAAAAAAAAAATTTTCCCATTATATGACTAAAAGTAAAGAGTAATTATATATTAATCTCATTACAGGATATAACCAAGAACGGGCGAGAGACAAAAATGAAGTATTCACCAGACAACGACGGCATATTCGTCGTGGAAGTCCAGCAGTCTGCCGCGTACAGACCAAACAACAAGTCCTTGCAGAACTCTCCCCCGCACGACCCGCAGATATCCACCAACCAGGCGCTCATCCACCGAGTCCCTGACGAGCTGGACAGGAAACACATCGAAGACGACAGTGAGAGCGGCAAATACGAACACGCGAAAGCCCTCGCTCTGTCCAACACTGGCCTCTCCATATCCGACCTCAGCATGTCCTCCATCGGGTCACACAACGTCAGCTATTCCTACGGCAGCCAAATGGGATACGAACAAGGACCTTTCGGATATCCCGTGTACGCGGGCTACGACACCAAGGAAGAACTAGGAGACGTCGGCCTAGTCTGCGAAAATTCCCAGGAACCGCTTATCAGTAAAACACCAACAGACCCGTACAAGCCAGTTGTCACAGCCGCCATCTTCAAACAAGACTCCATCATTGGCAGCGACGCTTTGCAAGGCCCCGGGTACTGTCTCGAAGGTTCCACAGACGGACCTCTACTATCCGACGTTCAAGCGAGAGAGTACAGCTTGCAGCATTTGCACGATAAGAAAATAGAAAACGGAGTCGCGATTCCGATACCAGAGAAGGTTGCGAGTCCGAAGAAAGTTTTGAATCGAGCTGATAGTCTGCCGGTTCGGTTAGAGGAGGACAAAGCTCCGGACCCTGTGATCGAGAAGAGTAATAATATGGAGACGATTAAGGAGGATGATGTTCCGAAAGACGCACTCAGAGGTAAGAGAGCTTCGCTTCCCATGATCAGGACTGATATGTATGAATCAGTTAAGGACGCGATTCTCCCGTCAGGTTCTCCAAAGTTTGAGAAGTTGACGAATGAAACTTCTCCGCGGGAAAACTTCGAGACTCCACCAATGATCACGATCACGGAAGAAACCGAGGGAAAGTCGGACTCGACTAGTTAATTTTTAGAGATTTTATCGAGTATCATTGTGTAAATAGTTGTAAGTTGAAATGTGATTTGGATCGGGTAACTTTATTGGAGTGTTGGCGGTTCCAATGTGAGATGGTATTCGATGTCACTGACTCCTGTTATAAGGTACAAGTTAGAAGTTGCATTTCTAAAATCAAAGTTGTTCCCGTTAATTATATGTAAATGGACGAGTATTATATAGCAATTTAGTTAAACTCCTGCTCAAAGCTATATTCCCTGTGCAATTGTGCATGTATCTGATACGTGTGTCAAGCTCGATAAGTTAAGTATAGAACATAAACATAGTATTAAAAAACAGAATACCTATGTACTGAATGTTGAGTAGCTTCTGTGTTACGTTTCTTGTTCTTACAAACTGTTATTAATCTAGTGTTGTATAAATATTGTGTGTATTTTATTTTGTTTTCATAACATTTTCTCTCCAATCTATCATCTTCATCCATTAGTCAGTTTCAGCCATTTCCTTGACATCCATTGACATTGAGGTATACTATAGGTTTGATAAATAAAGGTTGTGGGTAATACAAAGAATCACATTGGAAACCAGGCGTGGTCACTACTAGAAGTAATTTTGTAAAGATTAATAGAGATAGAGTAAGTACTCGTACGTATGAACATGTGACTGAATACTGTACAGAAGGGACATTTGTTAACGTAGGTTATGTTTGAGAGCTGTCGAAGATGTATGAAGGTACATTATTTTGTACGTATGGTTTAACTTTTTGACGCCTTTGAAGAAGTAGACAATTACACCAAGAGGTCGTGACGCTCGATTCTCGCGCAGGAGAAAAATTTATGTGCATAAAAATTTATGTTTGTCCTGGTTGGGGTGTTATTATGTGTATATTAAAGTGTAATATTAAAACCCCTGTTGATTCAGACGCCTGTAATACAAGTGTTTAAGCCATTTAAACGAAGTCAGCTCCAATGTATGTGATGTTGTGAGATATTAATTTTATTTAATTAAGAGCTCCAATCATTTTCGTCATGATAATATAACTACTCGTGCATACATAAACATTTGCCAAATATTTTGACTGCTTTGAAGTGTCCCTTCTGTACGTATAAGCGTCGTGTGCTTCTGTTTCCGTTGTTTTAGTCTTTATTATGTTTAATGTTCTGTCAGAGTAGATCTATTGCTCGTTAAAGTTCGTGTCGCTCAGTAGGTGTCTGTAATTAAGATGCACGGTCGAAGAAAATAAGTCGTAAATGATATGTTACTGATATCATCGCCACATCTTCATCAACTGTTTTCAGTCCAATAGACATAGGCCTGCCCCAGTTGGGGGCAGTATAATAATTAAACGTACTAGGTGTAGTCACTTCTTACGACCACTACGAGAAGAAAATTTTTACAGTTCAAAATCTTTGCACTGTGAAATCTTTCTGACTAAAGAGAGTTTATTGTGCATTAATTAATATTTTAGAAATTAAATAGCACTGTGAATGACATCGACACGTAGCCCAAGAGTGGTTTAATTATATTTACTTTCTATTTTGGTTTTATCTTTAAAACAATACTTATTTTCACGGCCGTGCTTATAGATTAGGCAGTTTTCGAATTGTCAGGCAGTTTGAAAACGAATTACTTTCTTGTGATAATAATGTAATGTAGTTTGGACCTAAGCCGAGATAAATAAAAAACAACGTACATATTAAATTAGCAGGACTTTAAAGTTATCACAGATTTCATTGCTAAGATGCCTTTTGTTTCTGGTCAAAGATGACGAATAAAAGATTTTGATCCTCCTTGTTTGATGATTTAGTCACATTTGGTGGGTAATTGTTAGTTAGTCATTTTGTAAACTTACGAGTATACTTAGTATCTTGGTTGGTACACGTATGTTGGTTTATTCATTATCAGCACTGATACATCTAAATAATGTTTCTTTATACAATTTTTTCTTGATAAATACGAAGAGTTTATTACTTAAGTTATTCCTATTATCTCGGCTTAAGGACGTTTCTGTAAAAATTGTAAGTACCTACCTAATACTGTATTATAATTTTACATTAATTTATCTTTTTCTAGGCGCCTTCGGTGTAATCAGTTGCAAAACGTATTCGAGACATTTTCATCATATAACATTGTGTGCAAAATTATGTTTGATCCTCTATCTATGGTTATTGTCTTTCAGTCTGACATACGTCCTACCGTGATCGAAGTATAGAAACACACTAGGCGAAAAATACGCGACCGAAGTTCGGCGTGATTACGCCTGCTATGTGTTTTAATTGGCAGATGACACTATGCTGAAATTACGTCGCATGCATTGCCGCTAAACTTTGGTCACGTAATTTCAGCCAAGTTTGTTCCCGCAATTAAAGTATATTTCAGTGTATGTCGTATGATCTAGGAAAAATGGATATTAATGATCAGAATTTATATAACTGCTATAACTTAGCATTAGTCCATCTCACAAAAATTTTGCACACAGTGACCTATTACCATTTTAATCTAATACTGACCGTTATAGTTTAATGGAATAGTGAATAATATCGCCTGAGAATATCACTGATAGATTTTTACCTTAACCTTTAAGAAGTGGAAGGTTTTGTATGTCACACCGGTTCATGTCGTCGAGATGATTATACTAGTATAAGTACAAAAATAATCACTAGTTGACAATTTGTATTCACATAAGAACATAAAGGTAATGTACGTTATATAACTATTGAAATGCGTTTTTAAATTCATAAGGTGAATTAATTTTCGTATAACACATTCAAAATTAAAAAAAAAACATTGCAAGAAGTCTAAGGATTTTTAGAAGGTCTTTATTTGCTGTGAACTTCATAATGTTCAATCACTTTTTACTTTTAAATGACACTCATCATACTTTATGATGATTTTTAAAACACTTTAACCGTCAAATAGATTCTAATTCAAAGCATTAGTTTAACAAATTATTTTTTTATTGAAAACATTATTCATGTTTTTTTGTGAAAAGTTGTCAACGAGTTGCATCAGTCACACCAATTTTTGCTTAAATAGATTAAGGTAGATAAATCGTTAATCATATAATGAAGTACATAGAAATGGAATTGATATTATATTTATTATTTAGAGCTAGCATTTATCGCGGCTTTGTTCGGAGTAGAACCTTTGTATGATCATGGAACAGGTAGGCTAGGGACCTTTTGAATAGTGGTTCAGTGTGGTTCCGTAGTCTTATAAATGTTAGGTTATTTTACAGGGAAGCTACCAGATGATCAAATACATCCCTAAAATATGTTTTCAACATTTTATAGCTAATAACTTATGTGTTTTATTAGTTAATAGTAATTACACTGGCTTTATATGATATTCTTAAAGTTATTACATTAGAAATTAAATTTTTGAAAAGTAAATACTCTATTTTATTATTATTTAGAAGGACGCAATGTGTTACAGAAAGTAGGTACATCTTTACATACATGCACAAGCTGATTTAAAATCAAAGCATACATCGTTGATCAGTAAAGAGTTAATTTATTCGACTACGGAACCTAAAGACAAAGTCAAGTTTTTTTGAGTTTTAACGTATATTTACATATTGTTAGTTTCTTAGGTTAGTATCGTTGCTAGTTAGATGAGCCTGATTACATTGTATAAAGAATATATAACAAGTTATTAGTTCCACTAATGCTGAATTAGCAAACATATTAACTAACATTATTCACTGATAAAAAGTACTATTTTCTGACTTTATGGTCAATTTTGATAAAATGTAATCATTGGTTGCCCTAGTTTATCTAATTTAGTTGTGTAGAAACATAATAATATTGTACCATTATTAATGAAGGCTATTCATTTTATGACATTTAAAACTGTTAAATTGTGTTCAAGCCACGGACAGTAGTCAATAAAATGGTTCACACGTATAAATTAATTTTCCACAGGTGATTGGTAATTGAGAAGAAAGTGCTTTTTATCGGTTGGCAATGATAAAAGAAATGGCTGACAAGAATGAATAATAATCTATGGTAAAATAAAGGATTTACACACAGTTGTATTTTTGGAGCAGAATATAATATTTTATTATGAATTAAGTGATATTTTTAATATACTTTTTTTGTGTACTGTATGAATTCGATCCTATAAATTAATTTATATTTATTCAAACTTTTTGAGGTGTTTTCGAAAATTGTTCTTCGTAAGTATTATTTCAAATGTTAAAAGAAAAATGTCAAAGAAATGTGGGAAAATATATGAAATTAATTAATTAATATTATTTATTAGGTTATGTGAAGATATCGATAATTTAGGATTTTGAGAAAACCCGATTTGTTGTGCTTTAGAGTTAGTGCCGTCCGTGTGTTAACGAACTTTTGCGTGCCAAGCAACTTTGAGTCTTATTCGTTTGTAATAAACTTGAATTTTAAATTACAATTAAATCCTATTCTATGGATATGACACTGGGTGACAAGAAAAAATAAATAAGTTTTCAAAGAAAGTGTTCTTTCTTGTAACTCTAACAGAGTATCAAAGTTGACAGGAGTATAATTTAAAATGAATGACAAAATAATTTTGTTTTGACTATCTCTAAAATATTATTCTAAAGTAAGTAGTTATATAATAAAAAAAAATTAAAAGTGTTTTGTTCTAGTATTGGTACCCCAAGCGTAAAAAATGCAGGTTCTTTTATTTTTTGTTTGGAAAGGGCTAAATGATTAAGAAATCAAAAGTCTGACAATTGTTACCAAGGGTAACACTGATTTACCATTGTATTTTAAATCACAATGATCATGGGCAATGCTCTTGACTATTTGATCCAAAATAAAATTATCAGCAAATAAAATAAGAACTGTTAAGTAATAAAACAGTTCTTTCAGGAAAAGAGGTTAAGTCTCTATCAAATAAGTAATATTTTTCAATCGACTTTTTTTTCGAGAATTTTACTCCTGAAACATTGAACCATTAACGGAACGTAGTAAAAGTAAACAAACATACATAGTTACTATTACTATATAATTATTATATTAGTAGTTAATCGGTCGATCTTCATTTTGCATTAATGATTTCATATTTTATTAATACGGTTACTTTTATAAATAAATTCTAAGTAATTTGCAAAATCAATTTGCGTTTTATTTATTACTAATTTAAGAAGAAAATCCTCATTATTATAGACGTGTAAGGCCTTCTTATAAAATATAAGCAAGATAAGAATTTAAAGTTTTTTATTACAGTCTATACGAATAGTCCGATTAGTATATTTGTTTCTGGCTAGAAACAAATTGCTTCACAAATGTTTTTGTTAATTATGTTTTATTGAGATATGTACTATGTTTTAAATCAAATAAAACAAGAGCTTTGAACATAATAATTAACTTTCAATACTGCAATGAAATTAAAGATGTGACATTGTGTCACGTTTGTAAATGTCAATTAAGCATGCTTATTAAAAATCGATAAAAAACTACGGGGAACATTGTAATTTTCACGTTCAGCAGCTTAATAATATTTCAGGAACACCCTTCTAGATGGAAGCACTGTGACACTGCCATCTAGCGGGGGGTGGTAACAACTTTGTTCTCGTTGAAAAGCAGGGGTGAAAATGAGTTTATCGAAATAAATGTTCCGGAAAAGTTATAGAGAGGGCGGGAAATTGTGAAAATGATGTTTGGGTGTATGTTTAACAATTAATTAATTATTTGATTTAAACATTGGGTTACTAATTAGCTTAAATATATTTATATTATAACGTTATATAGTAATTTAAAAAATAGAATACCCACCATAATTATTAATGTAATACGAATGATAAAAATTACGAATGAATGGACGAACACATTCTAATAAAAAAATGCAAATGTAAATAAAATAGGGGCTAAACTCACTGCATATGACTTAGCGTGATATTAATAAGTTCTAAAATAAAATGCTTAAATGTACGAGTATTTTTATTCTTAGAAGTGAAGAAGTGTGGATTTTTAAGGTATTTTTATTTAAAAGTATTAAAATTGGTAGGTAATTCAATTTTATACCTATTATATTAATTCAAATGTAGTTATGAAATCTAATGTCTTTAACTAATGTCATATGTATGAAGTATTTTGCTTCCCTGTTTTGTTAAATAAATAAATAATGATTTTTCAATAATTTTAAATTGTTTTGCATACATATTTTTTTTAATATAATCTATAAAAAATAACTACTTTTAATAATCATTACTTGCCAATTGTTTTATTCGTTTCTAAAAACAATTAACATTTTCGTTTGAAATGTAACCGTAAAGCCTCAGATAGTAATTGTTAATTATAAATTCTGACGCGAGAGTCTGCTTAATATGCCAAAACTCATTTCATCGGGAAAATAGGTCATCGCGCACAATATTGCAACAACGGGCGGAAACCGCCCAGAGCGAGAGAGAGAGAAAAAAAATTAAAACCTACAAAAAGACGGCATTACGCGTCACAAACATCAGAACTACCCTCATCCCGCTATTGATTCACTGCGGATAATTGAGTACACGCGTGTCACCCCCCACCCCTCCCCACGTACGCACCTCATTTGATTACAACGAAAAAGCACCGAAAAATCGGGCAGACGCGGTGCAGTAATCGGCCGGTTGCCATGGCGACCGATATTAACCCCCGCTAACACATAAATAGGTTCGAACGAGCTCACATACGCACTCAGCAGTACCCCCGTTCACCCCCACCTCATTTTTGTACAGTGTTAAAAAGCCCAGTTTAAACAGGGCCCCATGCAGATTAGCTAAAACTACGCATTTTTCACCCCCCTCAGGAGGGATGTTTTTTCTCGTTTCGCCCCCCTCTAACTACCGAAACGGGGTGGCTGGAGGGCAGAAAGTTGGTGTTTTAAATATGTCCGAAGGCACGCATTAAAACGTTCGCGAAATACGAATCATTAGCGGATATATACCCTTTTCGTACGAGTATGTCGCGAGATGAGAAGGAGCGACCGACCAACTGCGATGTTTCGTTCTGTCTTTGTTTCTCCGATTGTCATCTTATCATTACTTATGTATATGTGCCTGTATTAAAGCCTAGCTTTACATATCGTCTTAATTGTTATGATTTTTTTTAACAATACTAAATTAGGAACCATTTTGTGTTAAGTCTTAATTATTTTGTTCTCTCTAAATAATAAGTTATAATTACCGAGATATTGTTTATAAGGCAAATCTTTAAAACTTAATATCTAAATCATTAATGTTACGAATCAATGTGCAGTAGAAATTAAAAATGTTTGAACAGAACTTAAACTAATATTCATAAAATATTTTCCACAGATGCGGAAGTGCCATCTCTAATTAACTACAAGTCAAAATAGGTGAATTTTCTCTAGCATATCGCGCATCTAGTTCATTTTAAAGACGGAAATGTAATTCAAAATTATAAAGAGCACCTTCATGAAATCACCACATCTATAAATGGAAACTTGAGGCATTATGATGCCAATTTTAGATTGATGTATAGGTCGTTAAAGAATTAGATGTGCGATTTAGTTACAATTTTCTAACGCCTCGATGGTCCTGGGTTCGATTCCCGGGTCGGGCAAAGTGTCGCATTTACCGCCCGCAAGCGTGGTGATTAAGCCAAAAAGTCTTTGTAACGAAACATGATTTCAAATGACGGAGGCCTTTGCCCTGCAATGGGAAAATAAAAAGGATGATACTTTATTTAACATTTACCGAATCTCAACAGAAATTCGCAAAAGTCTCAAGAATCGACCCGTGTAATCTAGGGTCAATTCACAAACTCTAAAGTACGAGTAGGTACCCGAGGCACGCGATGTTAAGACATAAAATATTACAGTGGGTGTTAGGAAAATGGCGTAACGAACGGGAAGGAGGTGAAAGTACCCATTTGGTAAGAAACTTTTACGACAGAACCAACTGCGAAATCCCGAACACATCAGCTGTTTCTTAGGAAATGAAATACCTACCCGAATGGAATGGTACAGCCGAGTATTCCGTGATTTAATGGCCGGAATATTTTGAAAGCCTTAGAATAATGCTTTGTTCACAACTACATATTTTTGCTTAAATTGTGATTATATTCTAACCCATGGATCATGTTATCTGAATCAAAATCAAAATCATGCCATAATTATGCGTGTTTTCGCCACTAGCATTGAAATTTAATCATCGTTACTGTGATTGGTACGTTGTTTCTAAATTCGAATGATATAAACTTTATCAAAAAGTATTAAAGTTCGATCAGGAAAATCTTTGAATTACGAATACAAACATAAATTAAACATTTGGAACTGAAATTATTCATTTTATAAATAACCTTTTCTTCACACAAAACCTCAAATAAAATTGTTATACAAATAAAAAAGGAAATACATCTAAAAAAAAAACTAAGATGTCTTCGCGAAAACAATCAGAAACGTCATCTCAACTTGAGTTTGGCGACCGAAATTAATATAAACAATAGATTTAGACATAAATGTACATTGTATCGGGCACTTGGGAACTGATGATGATAATCTTTCCCCTGGGAACATTCTAAAACAGAAACATTTATGGTAACGCTAACCCATTCTAACACTATAAAACATTTGGAGCGCATTACGCAATCCCAACGCGCAGGGGTTGAAAAAAGGCCAGAGGCCGTGATATTATTTCTCAATTTATTAGTTGGGCGGCTAATTCCTACAGGAGCCTCTATGCACGTTTTATTTTCAAAACGATTTTAGATAGGGGTCTGATCCAGATAGCGAACAGTCGGAGCGAAGAGAGGAAGCGATATTAGGTTTTCTAGCCAGAGATGTCTTTAAAAATATGACATAAATAAAACATTGAAAGATGCTGGGACAGACTGGCGGGCACTAAAATTATTTTTAAATCTTTAAGCCATAAATATTGCACATATAAGGTTTACTGGTATCTGCACTACAAGGCAATACAGAAAAACAATGTATTAACAAAATGCAGATTACTAAGAAAGGTAAGTAGTTTTGTGAAAAACACAAAAAACAAAACATAAGTAGATTTCTTTTACAAAGAAAAAGAAGGTACAACCTATCTTACTTCCAAAACTTGATGTTCGATTTTCAAAAAATCGAAACCTTTTTTCGAATCACTTTAGACATCAAAGATTTTAAAATCTTTTATTTTTTTTTATTAACACATATAATGCCACCTGACACTGTCAGCCATTTGTGGCTGACAATGTCAGCTGACAATTAAAAACGATTTTTCACGAAAGACTTAACCTGATTTATAAAAAAGCAGGTTATGGGATTTTTTTTTGTAAACTCAGATGTTTAACATCTTTAATATTTAAGGACTATAAAAATTTTATAAGATTTTCTGGAACCTAAATCGTCCAAAACATGTGTTTTTTTTAATTAAATTGAGTTACATTTAAAAAGTTAGATATTTTTAAAAAGTAGTTATTTAAAAATCGGAGTTTAGCTATATGTTAATTGTTATATCTGTAAAAATAAAATATGGAAAACAAAAATATGGCAAAATGTTTTCGATGTTATGAAATTCGTACTAAATTTAATCGGAATTAAAATAGGTAACTAAAAAAAAACGCACGTTACTTATGTACTTAAAAAAATAACTTAGAACGGGGGCGTTTGGGCGAAAAAAGCGTTTGCAAGCGTTTGTAAACAAAATGGCGATTGTTAGCGCAAAATGGCGATTGTTTAGCGGTAACACAGTAAACTGACAGTTAGCAAACACGTCCTGGCCGAAAACTGTACAGTTTGCGCTAACAATCGCCATTTTGTTTACAAACGCTTGCAAACGCTTTTTTCGCCCAAACGCCCCCATTATTTCTTTGCAAACAAGAAGTAAAAAAAAAAATTATGGCTACCAAGCTGTCACTTTGACAAGTTGCCAGTTTTAGTTCCTTCAAATAAGAAATTAATGAAAGTTCAGATTAAAAACTTTTTGGTGCCGTAAATAAAAAAGTGTCGCGTAGTGGTTGTTGTGTGATAATTGTGTACGAGTCGAGTATAGTAGAATGAGATACATTCTTCAATCTTGCTTAAATCACCAGAATTTGGTAAGTACATACACCCGTTATTTGGTTGCATTTTAAAACAGACGCGTCGGAGATGGTTCAGTCAAATTAGTCATCAAAATAGAAGTAAGGTTACAATAATTCCCATAGAGTTAGAAACACAGCAGAGCTACAGAGAGAAACATGTGCATATTACGAACAAACATATTTTTCAAACACGTTTCTTAAGCAGCATACACAATGAAAACAATCCACTAGCGGCCGCCCGCGACTCTGTCCGCGTGGATTCCGGTTTCCGACACATCGTGTTATACTATAGCTTATAGCCTTCCTCGTCGAATACACTATAAAACCCAATTAAAAGTGTTTTTTCAATTCGAATCAGTATTTCCTGAGATCGCGTTCAAGCAAACAAACAAACTTCTCATCTTTATTATATTAGTAAAAGTAAAGATTTGTTAACCTTTCTAATTGGCGATCCGTTATATTTTTGTTTGATTATTATGAAGTAATTATTGTTTCGTTCCCCTCTCGTGAATTGGTCCACGGCAGAGCGGGTGGATGTGTAGAGACGATCGATGTCACCCCGAGGCATCGTTTGGAACGCCAATAATGTTTTTTGTACCGGATTCCTTTATATACGAGTGCCTGTAAGTGAATTATAAGTTTCCCGAAATGAGGAATTACTCGACGGTTTGAGGGAAGTATGGAAATGCGCTGAGATGTTTTTTGTTTATCGCCTCCGGTTGTATAGAATATTAGTAGGCATATGGCTACATATTTGGAGATGTACAGTATTATAGAGTTAGAGCTTAGTGGAACTTCCACTCGAATGAGCCGCTCGTCTGGAGAAGTACCTCCACCTTACAGAAGACAACAGTGAAAGAGCACTTCGTAACTGCTGTGCTATGTTTCTGCTGGTGAGAAAGGTCCCCAGAGTTTAGTTGGGGAGGGTATGGGGTCTTAACGGCCGGCAACGCAACGGTGATACCTCCGGTGACGTGGATTGGATGTCCTTGGACGGCGCTGATTGCTTACCATCAGGTGTCTCGCAGATATTTTGCCGACTCTGCCATAAAAAGAATATTGTAAGTTGATAGTGTTCTCATAACTAATGAAGGTGTGATCTTAGGGTTTTGCGTCCGAAGGAGAGGAAAAACTTGTGACCGATGTTTATAAATTAGCTCCGCTTTTAATTTTGTTTGCTAGTAGCTTAGTAGTTAATACAATATTAGTATGATTCCTAAACATACGCAGCTCAGACTTCAGATACAACATGTTTGCATCGGTTAGTATTTCCAGTACAATTGTATAATCGCAGAATACACTCAATATTTATTTAGGCGCGAACCAGCCAACAACTCGTTTAGAAGAAAACAAAAAATCCCCCACATCGAAAATATACCACATTAACATACAGTACAAATATACCCGATATAGATGTATAGGAATCGAATTAGCGACCTCGAGGCACTTTGCCGTATTTGTACAGGCGACCGCTGACCCAAGGGGGGGGGGGGGTGCTCACCCACGGGGGGAGGGTCCATCGAAAAAACCCTTTAGAGTGAAAAGTTAGAAAACCACGCGCTTAGACCTCGCTTTATATTTCGAACTCTATTTAGCTAAAAGTGCTTTGTTTTAAAAAGGTTTAGGTTTAATTGAATTTTAATTTGAATGCGCATTGTTTGTGTGTGGTGGTCTTAGGCACTTAATTAAAGTTGGTAATATAATATAGCCATACTACAATTTTTTATCGCGCAAGAGTTACGCTGATGCTTTGGCTTTTCCCAACCATAGGAGAAGATACCATTATTTCTCACGAAATTCTGTTTTATTCGTATTTAAATTTGTAAATATACTAGCGGCCAATTGGGACTCTGTCCGCGTGTATTTTGGTTTTCGCACACAAGGTGTTAAACTATAACTTAACTAATGGACGACTTCTTTAACTAATGGACGACTTAATACAAAATATTTTTTTCAATTCGAACTAGTAGTTTATTTTTATAGTGGCTCGGTACATTGGCTGGCACTCTGCCTGATGGTAAGCAAAAGAGGAGCCCTAATGCCATGACAGCGGATGCGGTACCAAAGAGGTATCCCGGCCCGCGAGATACTTCTTACTTTTTTCTTGAAGGAAGTAGTTATAGTGCTTAATAGTTCGGCAAAGAAATGAATTGCCAAACTTCTGGGTTCGCAATGGAATAGTAGTAACGGCACGTGTATGGGTGGCAACGCTGCCCAGCACACACAAATCTCAGCACGTTCCTGAGATAAGAGCGTTCAAACAAACTTATAAACAAACTCTTCAATTTTATTATAGGTTAGATTAACAAGAAATAGTCCATCTCGTGTTAGGAAACAGCAGGAATTTAAGCTCACACGCATGACAGTAAAGGCGAATGCACCATTAATTTTGCTACACAGACCTTAATCGATTTGACTTTTTCCTAATCATTTGTTTTAACGCTGACTGCTATGTAGAAACCAATAACCTATATAAGTAATATAAAGCCATGATCTTGTGAATCTGATTACCTTTATTAGAGGTACGAAGTCGCTACGAGTACCTGATGATCGACCTGAGTTGAGAGCCCTAGGAGAGGCCTACGTCCAGCAGTGGACTGTGATAGGCTGATCAGGATGGGCTACGAAGGTTTGTCTAAAGTCGTTGCAATATAATAAGAGAACTTGCTTTATTTATTCCTTTACTTCAATCATATTAAAAGCTAACAGAACAAGTTCCAAAGCGCTTAGAAGACTAATTACCTATTGGAGAGAAATATCAATTTATAGAAACAAACCTAGATCACGTTCTCTCCAACCCTCTCAAGATCCTATATTTTACATCGTACATTTTTATTTATCCCTAAAATCTGTGAGTCGAATCGTCAAAACTTGCTAACGAGCTCCAGAATATTTCCGGGTTTGCTGATCAGTATTGACATTGCCACGTTTAGGTTATGTTTAGACAGCCTGCTTCGCGCAAAACACTTACTCGTAGCTAGGCTATTTAATGTCGCTTGAGTTTTGGCTTCGGTCTTTATGAGTTTGATTTCTAGTTTGATTTCTATCTAGATATCCGAGGATCTCAGGCGATCATGAATAGATATTCATTCTAGCAATATTGAGCTGCTTTATACTGGATTCCATAACTGAATAGATAAATGAAACTTGATTTGCTGTTTCTTGAATTAAAAGTGTTGTCCCCAAACATTTTTAATTATTATTAATATTTACTATTAACTATCTTTAACTTTACCTTTATTTTATTATTTACTAAGTAAATATAATTATATAGCAACGTGGACATGTGGTCTTATTTCCTTAGGTGAAACCTTATTTTGTTTTAACAAAGCTAAAGTATTTTTTTGATGGTTACCTGCAATAAGATCATAAGGTACTATGTTAACTAGTTTGTACAGTTGAGAAACTTTAATGCAGTCTTCCCGAATATCACCAGATAATACAAGTAGTGTACCACCAAATACTTGAAACGTGTGAATTCCTCGAAAAGAAGGCATCTTCACCGCAACGATAAAATAAATTCTCGCTCGCAAAATCCAAAGCATTCCACTATTATTTCCGACGATATCTCAACGCGGGCATCGGCGATATGCTCGCGAGAATATTCCCCGCACCGGCCCTATCCGGCCTACACGGGAACACGGGGTCATCGGCCTAGGTACCCGAAATTCGAAAGTACTAAAAAACTTTTCTCAAAATGGCTGCTACGGGGCCAGTCCCCATGTAACATTACTCTATGCCAGGGCTCGTGAACATTTTCGCCACTTTTATTCGGCGCAACTTTTTTGCTCATTTAAATTTTAATGTTTTTACGGAATCTCGCTGACTGGCCCGGAGTTTGTTATTAATTGCGTCGCTAATTCACTAATCGTGACATGTTAGGGTTGCGGGTTTTCTAAATTTGTTTGTAGTTCAATGAAATCTGTCTTATAGCAAGATATTTCAGATAGTCAGTTAAGTCCACTATGATTGTATGTGAGCGATAAACACTATTTGTCTGATATCCCGAGTTTTTGTTTCTAATCTAAATTAGGACTGTTTTAAGTAAAACGTGTATCGTAACCCTTCATACATCTTTGATCAATCTTTTCAAAGTTTTAGGTATTACAAGTAATTAAAAGTCATATTTAACAAAAAAACTGTTTCTCTTTTCAAATCAGGACAAATATAGCAGGCATGGGGCCGCCCATGGGCCCTGGACAGAGTTAATTGATAAAATCACCTGCTACAGAATAGCTGTAATTACGATTCATACGGGTGCTCACTTGTTAAACACGTAATTAAGCCTCGTTGCTCGGAAGGACACTGATATTACAGGTAACTAGGAGTCCAATCAATTATTGCATTAAAAATTGTGACGAGACGGGAGTGAACGTCTATCAATGAATCTCCGTTGCTTGTAATACATGGGCGTATTATAATATCACAATAACAAACAGGACTGTCCTAGTAAGTAAGCTTTCAACGAGCAAGGGAAACGTATACATAAAGCAGAACGGATATAAGTTTGCTGCCAGAGCTGATGAATATTCACCTTTCCGCCTATAGATACTCTAGAGAATGTAACCTTCTCACAACAAGGCTTATTATCTGCGAATGCCCCTGATCAGAACAGCCGTGGACATACTCAAATCATATTCTATTGAAACCCTTGTAATGACGTTCGTTGTATAACGTTTCCTTTACTCATGGACAAACACTTGCGAATAATATGCAAACTCCGACGTCACTTTCCGACACATGAAAAAGATAACTTAATTGCATTCGTAGTGTAGTTACTGGCAGTTTTGGATTTGAAACCCGAGTCCATGGAATAAAAGTCCACAAACTCTTCAGCTCCTCTTAGATTTATTTAACAAGGTATGTCTTTACGTTCCCTAGCATCCATAGTAAAAGCTTCGAGCTTAGTGTAGGGCTAGGCAATTGGTGTGTTCGTCACAGGCATTAAATTTAATTTAATATACATATTATTACCTAAGAATGTTGTGCCAAAAGTGAGTACGCCTGTCTCTCGTCTACTTAGAGTTCGGACCTGCGCCAGCGCACACGCGCGCCGCGACCGGTTACATTTGAAACTAATTATAATTCGCCCGCGCGAGAGAGAGAAGGAAGACGCGTATTCGGCAAGGGATGCTCTAGTAATGAGGGAATTTAATACTTTTTTGTCTCACAATTAAGACAATTAAGAAATAACACGTGTTTTTGGATATAAAGCCGGAAGATATCATTGTAACAATTACTTCATTGAAATGTTGTATGTATGCGAAGGAATGAAGTCCTAGGATAATATTTAAAGCCTTTGGAAGATTATTAAAGTATTTATTACTAGTTTTTACCCGCGGCTTTTCCTGCGTTTTCAAGACTCCTGTTTCATCCATCGATATAACGATCATAACCAGCCTTCAGTATTGTGTTCACATGTATTCGCACTTGACTTAAGTTATAGAGCTTTGGAGGTACAAATATGCAGTGGCGATTACATTACTTAGAGAAGCTTTCCGGCATTTAGAAAAGGATTTTCGAAATTATAACCATTTGATTTATCATGGGCGTTATCTTCGAGAGATTTCTATTAAATTACTTATCAGATAATAAATAATTATAAATTCCTTGGACAAACACACCAATTGCCTAGCCCCGAACTAAGCTCGAAGCTTGTACTTTGGAAGCTAGGGAACGGAAAGAGATACTTAAATACTTTTATAAACATCCATGACTCGAGTACAAATGCCGATGTTCATCACACAAACATTTGCCCCTAACGGATTCGAACCCGCGGCCCTTTGTTTCGAGGCTAGGGTCTCTAATCATCGGACCAACAACGGGCCAGTCGAAGATAGCTTCAAATGTTAGGTACCGACACGTGAGTTACTACAAGTGAACTGCTAATCAATTATATTTTGATAACTACAAGTTCCTACGTACATCTGGTGCGGACTGTTAGTTGCTGGTAGACAAATATCACATTTGTTTTGGCTGATTTCATTTTGTTAAATAGTGCTGTACCTAAAAACATTTTCTCGTTATTACGTCCAATTTGAATCAAATTACCCAGAATGAAAATAGTGCAACTTTAAAATAGTTCATTTTACCGTTCACATCATGTCATCATGTCTAACTTCTCACGTCAGATGTCAGCAGAGCGATCATAACCGGCCTTTAGTAATGAGTAACATGTATTCGCACTTGATTTCAGTTATAGAGCTTTGGATGTACATGCCGTGGCCTTTACAAATATTAGAGAAGCTTTTCTTTTTTGACAATCTAACCGCAGAACTTATCATTGGCTTTCTGTTAGATTACTTAACAGATATGACAGCTTGAAATTGAAGGAATTTATACGCTCTGTACCTGATACAAGTGAACTGCTAGTTAATTACATTTTGTTAACTACAAGTACCTACGTTAATCTGAAGCAAACTGATAGTTGCTGGTAGGCAAATATCACGTTTGTTTGCTGATTTCATTTTTTTATAATAGTGCTGTACCCATAAACATTTTCGCGGTATTACGTCCAATTCGATTCAAATTAGCCAGATGAAAATAGTGCAACTTTAAAATAGTTCATTTTAACGTTCACATCATGTCATCATGTCTAACTTCCCACGTCAGATGTCAGCAGAGCGATCATAACCGGCCTCCAGTAATGAGTAACATGTATTCGCACTCACACAGGCCCTAGCTGCGAACTAGTTAATGAAACACGTAAATTACGACCGTAACACGGATTTGCGCTCTTTTTTTAACACTGATACATATGTTTTCACTTTGCGTATGTTTTTAATTTAGTTTTTTATGTCACTTAATTTGGGAGTTTGGTAGGTTGGTCTGCTTGATGGTAACCTGTTGCCCGTACTTTAATATTAAGGGGTATTTTATCAAAAGCGTCGGTTATTGAAAATAATTGTGTCAACATAGTAACCTAGAAGCAGTCCACTCCTGTACGGCCTTCAGGCGGGGTTTATATCCCAAAAATAAGGAAACGTTTCTCTCCATTCAGCGGTACCATAGTCGCTTCTTACGAAATTCATTTGTAGAGATGGGGTAGTAATTACTATTTGAGATCGGCACTACAACACTGAAAAATCTTCCAATCATCGAAAGGAGATGTCCCAGAAATGTATGAAGCCTCGGCCTGGACCATGTACGCTATACCTAAATATAGGCGAATAAGTGTACTACAGTTTTAATAACTCCAATTCTTATGGAAAACCTTAGTTTTTTGGCAGAAACAATAAATTAAACCACAATATTGCAACTCAGTACAAGATGGCGGAGGACGCATCCATAGAGTAAAGTAAATATACCAAGACGCATCTTTGAAACTTGAATGACGTTCATGTCGTTTATCCGTCAGTTTATTTTTGTTTTGACAGTATGCAGTTTATTTCACAAAGTATTTATATTTTTAGGTTACAAACGACCTAAAAAGGTTGGGGTCAAAGCTGTAAATCCCAGTAAAGAAAAAATTACAGTTGCCATCTTTACGAAGTAAAGTGAACAATTATGAATTTGATTTTATTTTTAAGCCACTAAACTACGGACCAAAAATGTTTTATTGTATTTTTAATGGAAATAGCAATATTTTACCGATTTTTTGGTACCACGTACATGGTGCGGGCCTGGGATGGGACATCTCTTTTGAACAAAACGTGTCTCGGTGTGCAATTGAATCTTCTGAAGTTAGTTTTTAAATGTTGTTTCCATCTTATTATACTACCAGAATACCATGCTGTTATATCTTGTTGAAGTAGATATATTTTGGTGATGGCTACAAGTCAAAAGCAAACTCACAAGAAGTAAAATATTGTCAGTAAATTATGAGATAAGGAGCAAGTTCATGTTGATTTTATTTAGACCTAAATTGAGGAAAACCTAATTTACTTTCAAAAATCTACAAATCTATACTCATATAATAGAGCTACAGAGTTTGTTTGTTTGAACGCACCAATCTTAGGAAGTTAATTCGAATTGTAAAAATATTTTTGTTGCATAGTCCATTTGTCAAGAAGGGCTTTTAGCTATACTATAAATCTATGTGTGCGGAAACCGAAATCCACGGGGACGAAATCGCGGGCGGGGTCTAGTTAAGAGATAAGGATCAAGTTCATGATGATCTTATTTAGGAATAAATTGAAGAAAGACGATTTTCTTTTTAATTTTATAAATGCCTTATAAAGTTTTTAAACTGCGACCAACCACTTAGTTACTTTAGCATTCGGTTATCGAAAATCCTTATTAGGTTAACACGCGGGCAGGTGACGCTCTGCCCTCAAGAACACGACTTTTAAAAGCATTTCAAGTGAAAATGTCATTTGTATGCATATTTACTACACACTGTAAAGCATACAAAATACGGTGAGTGATAGTTTACGCGATATCTACTGTTTAAATAAAATGTTCAAAGTCTAAAGAAGTTTGTCGTGTGAAATTACGTTGAGTTGTATTTGTTGGCGAAATGCTTTTAATGGCAACTTCATTTATTAATTATCAAGAAAAATTACAAGAACGCATTTTCCATGCCTTTTTAGGGTTCCGTAGCCATAATGGCAAAAAAACGTTTTTTCATTGAACATATAAGTGTGGGGTATCTATGGATAGGTCTTTAAAAATTATATTGAGGTTTCTAAGCTCATTTTTTTCTTAAGTGAAAACTTTGCGTGACAGGCTCTTCCAAAGTGAAAAAAAGTGTCCCCCCCCCCCCTCTAACTTCTAAAGTAAGAGGATGATAAATCTGTAATAAATATATAATGTACATTACCATAAAAACTACCAACGAAAATTGGTTCGAACGAAATCTATTCAGTAGTTTTTTTAATACGTCAAAAATAGAATTTGTACGGAACCCTCAGTGCGGGAGTCCGACCCGCACTTGGCCAAGTTTTTTAATAATATTTAATGGACTCTGTTAAAATTAAAAACATTACAGAGAATATTTCATATTTCATCTGTTTCTTTTTTTTCTTGTAAAAATTTTTTGACGATTACTTGTATTAAAATAATATGTATTAAACAAAAAGTAAATAAGCAACTAAATATTACCACCTTATGGGAACCTTCCATTATAGTCATAAACTTTGAAAATAACTTTATTAATCATAATGTTGCTTAAAATATTTTATAAACCGACAAAAGAATTAGAATATTAGAATTGCCATGTTTATTAGCATCGACATCTTAATAAAACGAAGAGGGTACTCTTATAGACCTCTCAACATGCGTCCATAATCAGTGACATCTTGTCTAAGATTAGCTCGAGTGGCCCCCAAGGAGACATCAAAGCACAAAATGTTGACATCATATTATAAGTTTAAGGATGGTCTCTATTCAAGCAAAATAAGTAAGACAATAGACGTCATTAAAATCAAGTCGATTTGGGTCTATCTAAAAATTCGCAATATATTTTACTTGGATCGGGTATCGAACCGAGGTTAAGATGTCCGGTAGTGAGGTCAGAATCATTTTCAAACAGGATTTTACAACTGCATCGTTCAAGTATTGATTCATCTTGATCTTATTGAGTAACAGTTTAGAAACCGTACAACTTAACATCTTATCTTACAATCTTGTCCTTCATACCACGCAAGGCTCTCATTCGCATAATCAGTAGAAAGCCGAACATTTTCATCAGAACCTCCCAACAATGGCCGAAAATTAACGCCAACACATATATAAATGATGAAACAGATAGCCCGATAGTTAATATAATACATAATTATACTTCAGCCATTTTTCTACGCACTTTCATACTGACTCACACAGAGGCGCGTGTGCTGACGTAACCGACGCACACAGCGCCACCGCCAATAAATAGATTGAACTAAACGGTGAAATTTAAAAAAGGAACAAAACGAACGAATCGCAAACTCACACATGCAAACTTAATGCAACCCAATCATTAACCGCAGCCCTTCCAAATAACACTGTATTAAATGAGGTATAAGGTCCAAAACGAAATGCCGCTGCCCCTCCGTGGAACTAGCATGTAACATACATGCGTGGGAATGACGCTACCAACACATGTAAACAATTTTTGATTGTAGAAACACCGAATTTTTCAACTCGTGTGCGTAGTGGCCAGTGTGTACGTGCATCATTGCATTCTTTCTGCGCGTGTAATCGTCGACTTTTTTAATGTGTCCCGTATCCCGCGCCGCTGTGTGCGCAATTTTGTTGTTCACATGATGGATTCGCGTGTTTGTATTAGTGCCTTTTTCGTTTTTTTTGTGCCGAACACACAGTGGGCCGGGTAAGCAGTGAAAAAATAATTTTAACTGGCACACTGCAAAGCGTGTTTAATTTTCGAGCTCTCTGTCCTGCGCGAAATGGAACGTCATTACGTTTTAAATTACGAACGTCGGTTGTTTTTCTTTTTTATTTATTCTGTGTTTTAATTCGCATTGTTTGCCATTCGGATTGCGGGCTATCCGGTGGATCATCAAATCGAGGGAGATACCTACTGCCGTCCCCATCCTTCGGAAATATATCGCGAAAATAGATGCCTATCGTTAGATGAACATTTAGAAAATTTTTTGTTTTGTTTTACGCAGAATACATATACCACATTTTTAAATAAATGAAGTAATTTTGACTTTATAGTATGGAGTTTAAAGGACGCATAAAAGTTTAACTGCTTCAAATAAGCACATACTTACTTAAATTAAATAAGTAGAAAACGCAGATATGCCTACAGTCAACTTGTAGGTGGATGAAAGTAAAGAGAAATAAAATGTTTATGCTGATTACAAACCCGTAACAGTCGTAATTTTCTATTTTTATGAAAATGAAAATGAAAATATATTTATTCAGTATCTTTGGATTTACAATATTAACAAATGGCTGGGGCCTCCTGTTAATATCCTGATAATTTTTGTATGTTTTAATTTAGATTAATGACTAATCTGCCGTATAACATAGTAATTGTCACGACAGCGTGACTTCAGAAGATTTTAGACTTTCGAAATGCGTTATAAACACTTTCAACTGATAAGTTTCTTGCTATTCTTCTCACCAGCCAGTAACTGCTGAATCAGTGGTAGAGTACCATTTTGAATTTTTTTTTGACGATTAATAAATGCTTCTATTATCCTATTTTAATTGAGTTTTAGTTTGTATATTAACTAAACGGGACTCGAGAGAAAAAACATTGATTAAGCTTAAAGACATGATAAGCGCTCACGATATCTAAAAAGGATAAAACACTATATTTCTTATTATGATACTTACTGCTTATCTTGTACTAACTATACAGTATAAATACAAATACATACAGGTAGAAGAACCGAACTGTTATAATTCTGAGCAATAAATATCTCTACCACTGGCATGGTACGAGAAGCAACCATATTATTATTATTACATCATTGCAACAACGATTTAACCAGTAGGAACAGTCCTTTCAAGTCCCTACTCGCTAATTAAAATTAGGTATATGTAATTTGAAAGCTATGCATTTCTTTTATCGTATAGATAATTAATTTGTGACTGAACACCGCATCACGATTGTAAAAGTTTTACAATACATACATAACTTTTACATACAATTCAATAACATACCTTAGAAGGTATGTTAGGTCCAAACCCGTTATATATGATCTGTAACCTTCCTGTAAGTAACAAAACGCCTAATCTCTATATGGTCGTGCTAACAGTTAATAACAAAACGTCTCTTTGATGTTGTGCTAAGGTATTAACAGAGGTAAACGAAAGAAACTTCACCTTTACTTATCATTACTTTAATACTACCAGCCACCCACGACGCCATCCCCGTGGATTTCGGTTTCCTCAGACTTAGTGTTTTTTATAGTAAAATAAACTAAAAATTAAAAAATAATTCCTAATATCTATTACCTCATACTGTAATTTTCCTAAACTATGTTAAAGTAATCTTAAACATACTAACTGAAGACGGTGCTTCTTCTCTTCTGTTTTTGGGCAGGCACCGGTGCCTGTTTTTGGGCAAATTTTTAGTTTATTTTTGTGTTGACGGTTTTTTGAAGTCGGTTTAATATATTTTTTTTAAAGTCAGTTTATTTCATGATTTTTAGTTGTGTTAAAGCGTTGTGAACTTAATTATTAATAGGAACTTAGTTGTTGTTAAGAGTGAATGAGAGTGTGGATAAATTTCTTGTTCTCGCGAGAAGGCCCAGCGAGACTTCTCGGCGAGATTTCTCGCCGTGAGTCTGGATGTAATACACAAAAGTATCACGTTAGCCCTACATACATTCGATCGACCAATTGCAGTTCTGCCTTCCAACTCCTAACCGTTAAGGAGTACTGTAGCATCATCATCAGGACAGCAGCTTCAGATGTTGACACCCTGAAGCATATACCTGAGTAAGATGATTACGTAACAAAAACACCATACGAGCATACAATTTTCGGTGGCTGCCCTCGATTTCTCCTGGATTCCATCATCAGATCCTGGACTGGTGAAAATGGGACCACCTCAGAACTGAACTCTACACAACAAAAAAAAAATTTTGAAATCCGACTATAATTGACGAAAATATCGGTGAACATACATAAAAAAAAATAAAAAAAAATATTATACATACAGACGAATTGAGAACCTCCTCCTTTTTTGAAGTCGGTTAAAAATGAGTTCCTCGACAAATGAATTGACCAACACATTTTTTTTTCAATTTGAACCAGTACTTCCTGAGATGACCGCTTTTAAACAAACAGTCAAACGAACTCTTCATCTTTGTGATATCAGAATAGATTACCAGTAATGGTAATGATAAATATTGTTAAAAATTGTTTGAAAAGATCAAATGTCGCGTTCCTGGTTCTTTATTTAGATATTGACGTGCAAATTCAGCTGTAGAGTAATTCTATATGAATAGTAAAGTAAACTAAAGGATCAGCCTATTTATGTCCAACTACAAGGCAAAAGCCATGTTGGCGTTTTGGCGTTATCATCACGCTTGTCAAATGCGGGTTAGTGATCACAAACCCGGACTGTGTTCAGAAAAATCGACACAAATTTCGCCCGACCAAGAAAGCGAACCCAGGACCTCGAGATCACGGCCCGGTACTTAAACCACTTGACCATCGAGGCGTTTATAGACGATACATAAATTCCTATTAAACCTAGACCTAGTACAAGTATGCTAACTTATTGTATGGACAAACTATTGTAATTATTTGGCGATTGAAAAGAGCAACTATCGACTTGTTTGCCGCTTCTTCTCGGTAGATGACTGAATTACGAAGTCGGTGGTCGAATCATTCCTTTGTTTGTGCTAATAATTTTTGACGATTTATAAGTGCTTGCAGAGGCCTACATGAATAAAGTATATTTTGATTTTGATTTTTGATTGGATTAAGAGCATTATGAGGTGTTTTTATGATTTTCCGTATGGTCTTCTAAATAGCATCGATTATCCTTTAAAGACAAACTGTCCCCAGGATCATACTTAGTCCATTTGAGCGTGTAATTTGCTATCGGTGCGTCTGGCGTCTAACCCGGCACAATGTGCGCGCCGTGACCTTGCGTGGGTCGTTCATCTGTCTCGTCTACTGCGCGTGCGCACTCACGCAGTTTATTACGCATTTTGACCGTGATCCCACTGCTATAGCCCACTGGTGGGTCCACAAATAAACTCCTATAATAGCAATAGTTCGGTTATTGTCCGGTTGACCGAGCTGCTGCAAGTTGTATCGAGTTATTTACTCCTGTAGTAGCATTAGTTCGGTTATTAGTCCGGTTGACAGAACTACTGCAATTGTTAAGTGTCAGTAGTCCGGTTGGTAGGATCAACCCGAAATATTGGTACTCTTTAGTGGCAATAGTTTGGTTAGTATAACGATGCCTACACAATTTTAGACTGGCCATAATAATTACCGTAAAACCTTACAAAATTGCCCTTGGAATACTACTTTGCCCAAAACCGAAAAATAACTAGAAGTAGTTGTAGCAATTTCTTTTTTTTAAATAGCAACATTTTTTGAAATTTAGTGCAATCTCCGGTATATAAATGGCAACACCAACTATTCGTTGTGTTCCTAACCTCACTCAGTTGACTCTCAGCTGTCGTCAAAGTAAGGTCTACACAAGTGGTGCCAATTTTGATGTGCAAGTTTGAACGTGCTGAAAACAAAAGAGTTGAAGTAGGTGAGTTTAAGTTGCTGCCTGTTTTGAATGTATAAATAGTGATTAATTTTGTTTTGGTTTTACCTTTTTAACTGTCTTTATTACAATTATATTCAAGTGGGCAAAGTTGTACGTAACGCTGCAGCAAAAAGTTTGCAACATTGCCCACCTTAAAAAAGGTGTTAGGGTTGTCACTTTTACAATCTGTTAAATGTGTAAATACTGATAAGGATTTTAATGAAAGCTTTTTGTTTTAAATATTGTATGTTATATTTGTATTGTACTTACCTCTGATGGCGTTTTTTATGACAACATTTAGCAGATTGAATTGAGTGGGAATGTGGCCTTTTTCCCCAGCTTCGCTTTTGGGCAATATACATAACTAAAACATATTCAGCAGGTCTTGGTAAAAGACAGATTAGGTGATTTAAGTTGTGATGGTCTCTTACATACCTTTGAATTTCTCTTGTATTGTGGGTCATTTGAGCATCTAAAGTTACACCTACAAACCGCAAGCAACTATTGACTTTTTACATAAAACCGAAAAACAATGTCTCTACTTAGTTTTTTTATCTACAGGATGGCCAAAACAACGCGAAAAAAAGACCGGCGACGCTTAGGTGCACGACCGTACAAAAACTACTCAGAAGAAATGTTACACTTGGCGGTACAATATATAAAAGAAAAAAAAATGTCGTCAAGGGAAGCCGAACGCCAGTTCAGCATACCGCGGCGCACTTTGTTAAATAAACTAAACGAAAAGCACCAAAAAAATGTAGGAAAACCTACATTGTTATACGAAGAAGAAGAGGAAAACATTGTCAAAGTAATAGTTGCAGCAGCGGACTTTGGTTGTCCTCTAACGAAGCTGGATTTAAGGCTAGTAGTCCATGACTATTTGAAAAAGAATGGTCGTGACGAAATCTTTGACAATCAACCTCCCGGAAAGCAATGGGTTGAATGTTTTATGAAAAGGCATCAATCCAAACTAAGTGCGAGAAGCTGCCAAAATATAAAATTGGGTAAAGACACTCAGCTTTGCAGATGAAGTTGGCACCCATGAAAAAACAAATAGGAGTTAAACATGACATTAAAATTTATAAAAATACTAATAAGCCGAGTACATCCATTATCACACCCAAAAAACGTAAACGAGAAAATTTAAAGAATTTAGAGAATCAAAAACTTCAGAATAAAGTGACAGAATCCAAAATTTTGAAAAAAGAAGGAGGTACAAGTAAAGAAACACCAGAAGCAAGCAATAAGGCAATGAAGCGTCAAGAAAAGGCAAAGTCAAAGAAGAGAGCTGTAAAAAAGAAGAGAAACTTCAATATCGAAACAAGCTCCGAAATTTCGGACAATATCAGCATAGCTAACACGGACGATTCTTTTGATGAAACTTATGAGGAATATCTCTCAGCTTTTTTAAAGAACAAAATATGAAAGAAAATATTGATCCCGAAGTGAATGTTGTACCATTTGGTTGTAGTGACATTCTATACTGCTGCGCAGACAATAAATTCCATGAAGATGATTGGGTTGTTACCAAGTTTGCAACGAAAAAGAGCTTAAAGCATTATGTCGGACGCATTTTGAAAGTAATTAACGGGATTCCTACAGTCAAATTTTTAAGGAAAGTTAAAAATTCTAAAAATTCAACAGGATTAGTTTTTACTTACCCTGACATAGATGATGTATGCGAAATGAACCACCCAGATGATATTCTGATGATTCTACCCAAACCAATAATTTCTCGGCGCGGCCAAATAATTTTTAACATAGATTTAAGTGATTACAACATTCAATAAATCACCTAACTAGTAGATACAGTATGATTTGCGACTGTTTAACCAATAACCAATGTCTTGCTTTCTATAAATAATATTGATGTCCTTGATTAAGCTTACGTATGTAAAAGTTACGTTGTTTGATTGTATATTATTTGCGTCTTAATTTTTTTTAGTTTGTATGTGCTTATACATAGCCTAATTGCTTCATGCTGCCATCAAAATAAATTATATTATTTTGGAAATTACTGTGAAAACTTCAGATGATTTATTGTAACTTTGTTAAGTTAATTTTTTATTAAAATTATTTATTAAAATGATTGAAATAGAAAGAAGCGATCTCTCACTATCCAAAGGTTAAGAAATTTAAAACGTTTGTTTCTGTTTATTTTAAATTATAAGTAATGGTGATCTCCAGCTGTACAAGTTCTGTTTGTTTTTAAGTTTTTTCATAAAGTTTGTTTTTGATTTTAACATTGTATTGATTTTGTTATTTCAAAGTTTAACTAGGTATATTTTGAATTTCCTGTTATTGAAAGTATTGTGTAATCATTAAGACCACTTGAAGTACTTTTCTAAGTTTATTATTATTAGGTCCAATTAGTACAATTAATCCAAGGAAAAGTGATCTCAAATCATCCAAAGATTAAGAAGTTGTATAAAACGTGTATTATTGTTAATACCTTATCACTATCTGTGTAGGTAAAATGATGCCACTAGGTATAAAAAGTAATAAAACTGATTTGTACGAAAAAATATTCCTGCATTTTTATTTCGCGGCAGCCCTAGCACTTAACGTCGTTTGTATGAAAATAGCTTTGAAAGGTATTATAACATTGCCCACTTCAATAAAAAAAAAGAAGAAATATGTTTTCGTTTGTTTTAGAGATGGTTTACATCATTGCACCGTTATTCTTTACATACTTTATTTTCATAGCAATAACGTTCATAGTCGCTGAGATATTGAGGGTGGGCAAAGTTGGAAGGAATGGCAGATAAAATTGCCCACCTCTTTAACCATATTTTTTGATGCTTCAAATGTAAAATATTCATATTTACATATTAAAGAATTATTCCTTAAAATCAGCCTTAACTAACTCTATATTTAATTTTAAAATCAAGTCCATGTTCTTTGAGCAATGCTAAAATTAAGCAAAAAAGCGGGCAATGTTGTAAGGTTTTACGGTATAATATTATAACTGTGAAAGTTTGTTTGCTTGGATGTTTTCCGTCCATCACGTGGAAACTACTGAACTGAGTTTTTCTGTTGAAATTTGGTGAAAAAGCAAGCCTCTAGGCTAGGCTTAGGTCATAGGATCGTTGAGATTAATACAGTAGTAGCCACGTCAATATAGTTTAGTTAGCACCAAAACAACTGCCTCATCATACTATTCAGCTAGCGCTGAATTGCTGGAGCTAGTGAGGTTTTATGGTCTGATGGTCTCATGTTTGCAATATAACGTTTATTGTATACATTCATAAAGCTAAAACTTCTCTTTATAATCATTCTAAACTAATTATAATACAGCTGAAAAGTTTTTGTTTGCTTGAACGCGCTCATCTCAGGAACTACTGGTTCGAATTTAAAAATTCTCATTGTTTTGGATTGTCAATTTGTCGAGGAAAGTTTTAAGCTATAACACTATGTGTGCGGAAACCGAAATCCACGCGGACGGAGTCGCGGGCGGCCGCAAGTTTGACATCCATTGGACGATTGCATATCAGATGAAATATTTTTTTTGTTGTTGAGACAATATAACCCATTAACTTGACAGCGTTCAAAGTATGGGAAATCATAATAATATGAAAATACTTCGACGCGAAAGTAAATTCAAAATTCCTCTTTAAAAGCTCCACTGCATAGCTGAATTTCCAATAAGTGCACAACGAATAAAAATAAGGTGTAGAAAACTCGTTCGTTTCAAACATTTTCCGCAGAGAAAGTGGCGCTAAGAAAAAAATCAAAATTCCCCGACGCGATCGCACACGCGCGCCATGTGTGCTAGTGCCATTGTAGTGCACGTACCGACTGCATGCAAAGCTTAGAACTGCAGGGAAATATGCAGTTCATTTAAATTGGGTAAAAAAAATTGTGTGATTTTCTGTTGGTTGGTTAGGTCAGCAAAGGCGGTTCAAGAAGGTGAATGAGTTTATGAATAAAAGTGTCAATTTTCTTAACGTAGATATATCATGGGGATTAGGAGTAGCATTGTGTATCAAAGATAAATCAAAATTGAAATCAAAAAGTTCGTTATTATCGTAGTCTCCAAATATGGACTTATAAATAAATAAATCGTCAATAATATTACATTTCACTTAGATTTTACCAAAGACTTCAAAAAGCAGGCATTATTGAGGCAAACGGTTCTACGGTCACATCCCAGTTTAGCCTATAATTTAGTTGAATATGTATGTTAAAGTATTTTCATATTTATTGATTCTAAAATCGAATAAATTATATCTTCATTCAGCAGTGATAATATTGGATCTTCTAGGAAAACGCCACGAACATGCCAAATGTTTTGTCTGTTTGGCAACAAAATTCAAAAGATAACAAAGAAGACAATTGATTTATTGGATTTGTGGGAAAGTGTTTTCCTAGAAAAAAATTACCTACAACAAAGAACACAATACACATTTTGAAAATATGCGACAGCTATCGTCAATCAGCGATTCCTTTCATGTATTGGTAGTGTAAAAAAATGCAATATACAAATAAATAATGTTTCTGGAATGTAAAAAATTGGCCAAGTGCGAGTCGGACTCCCGCACTGAGGGTTCCGTACAAATTCTATTTTTGACGTATTAAAAAAACTACTGAATAGATTTCGTTCGAACCAATTTTCGTTGGTAGTTTTTATGGTAATGTACATTATATATTTATTTCAGATTTATCATCCTCTTACTTTAGAAGTTAGAGGGGGGGGGGGACACACTTTTTTCCACTTTGGAAGGTTCTGTCACGCAAAGTATTCACATAAGAAAAAAATGAGCTTAGAAACCTCAATATAAATTTTAAAGACCTATCCATAGATACCCCACACGTATATGTTCAACGAAAAAAAATATTTTCAGTTTCAGTTCTAACTATGGTGACCCCCCATTTTTTTATTTTTTTTTTCTATTTTCATATGAAAACCTTGTTGCGGTTCACAGAATACATCTACTCACCAAGTTTCAATAGTATAGTACTTATAGTTTCGGAAGAAAGTGGCTGTGACAGACTGGCGGACAGACAGACAGACAGACAGACAGACAGACAGACAGACAGACAGACATGACGAATCTATAAGGGTTCCGTTTTTTTGCCATTTTGGCTACGGAACCCTAAAAAGGATTTTGCTATAGCTTTATCAGAGCTTATTTACCATAAAAAAACTTGCTGGTTTTGAAGTTTCCTTGTAGCTAATTTTTTAATTGTGAGATTTCTTTGACGTCGATAAAATCAGCACCAATAAATTAACTAGCTATCATGTCTATTTCTACGTTTCGAAATAATCAATTCAAAGGATTACCTTTACCACAAACTACATTTTGTAATTACTAATCCATCCGTCACTCTATGTGTGGATCTACTGTCCAGTCCAAAATAATTCATGAAATATGACAACTAATGTACTTTTCCGTGGATAACAACTAGGTACTGATTGGATGTGTTATTTATTTTGTTATTTGGAAATAATAATATGAACCAGTCGATTTGGTTCGAGTACATTGTTAATGAATGAATCTATTGTAATATAACAAAGCTGAAGAGTTTGTTTGATTGTTTGACTGAACGCGCTAATCTCAGACACCACTGGTACAAATTGAAAAAGTTGTTAGACTGGCCATTTGCCGAAGATGTCTTTCACCTATAGTAAAACATTATGTGTGCGGAAACTGACGAATGATAGGAGCGAGTGGAAGAAGAAAACATGCTGCGCCGACCCCGCCTAGTGCGGGATAAGGGCAGGAAAATGATGATGATGATGAAACTGAAACCAGCGGCCAAGACATACGCGACGGTAATACTAACACAATATACTTCTCTTCTATTATCATTGTCATCATCATTCTAGTGCTTCTCCCAGTTTCATCCTCGGCCATTGCCGCAAAGCCCAGGGCACGCTTCAACTATGATCCAGAATTGGAGAATTGGCTGATCTAGTTATTACATTGGAGCGACTGTCAACCCTTACAACCCTTACAAGGTTAACCAGACAATCATAGACGGGATCATCGGCTTAACGTGCCTTCCGAAGCACGGAATAATCATTTTTATCGGAAAATCAGGTGATTCAAGCCAAAGCCAAAAATCTAACGAAGCTACACTACGAGGCAGTCAATATAAATATGAATACGATCACTATAGTCGCTAAATAGGAAATGACAGATGTCCTACCGATAAACAGTCCTCTTTTCAATCTAATGACGGGAAGAAGCTCAGGAAAAGTAACCGATTTAGCAAATTATGGAACGTATCTCACTATATCACCAAGAATGTTAGTCATGCTTGCGGAATTGGTCGAGTTAACTTGTCCAGTTTTTGTGGTGGTTGCAAAGACCTTTACCACCAATGTCTTCGTTCATAAACGGGACTCCAGACGTCTTTAGCAGATACTTTAACACAGATGACTACAAGTAAAGTTACCTTTTATCACTTGCGTGCTTTCTTTGTAAGTCTCACCAAGAACTGAATCTGGTCTGCACATCCATCCAAACTCCGGACGAGTCTTCCGTTGCTTAAGTTTCATCATGTAAGTTCCACATTTAACTAACTCTTCACTGCTATTCGTACCAATCGGCTGTGTGAGTGCTGGACGCTTGCTAGACGTTCTGGACCATTTCCTTGACCTTGCGTTTCTTATGTTGTCGCTCCATCTGCACACCCATCTAAAATCCGGTCGGTGCATGCATCGCTTAACTTGCTGTTCACTGTCGTCCACTAAGTTACATATTAAACTAAAACATTCCCCTTGCGTACTATCTGCACAAGTTTTGCCAAGACCTGAGTCTGGTCTGCACACCCATCCAAACTCCGGTTGGGGCATGCGTCGCTTAACTTTCTGTAACTTATAGTTTAGTCGATATTTAACTAACCCTTCCTTACGTGCTGTCCGTACCCATCGGCTGTGTGAGTGCTAGACGCCGGCTAGACGTTCTGACCCACTGGCGGACGACCTTGCGTTTCTTATGTTGTCGTTCTATCTGCACACCCATCGAAACTCCGGACGAGGTATGCGTTGCTTAATTTTCTGTCACTGTCGTAAACTAAGTTTAATATTAAACTAACCCTTTCTCCTTGCGTACTATCTGCACGAGTTTTGCCCAGAACTGAGTTTGCTCTGCACACCCATCCCAACTCCGGACGAGATATGCGTTGCTTAACTTTTTGTAACTTATAGTTTAGTTGATATTAAACTAACCCTACCTTACGTGCTGTCCGTACCCATCGGCTGTGTGAGTGCTAGACGCCGGCTAGACGTTTTGACCCACTGGCGGACGACCTTGCGTTTCTTATGTTGTCGCTGCGTCCTGCTCGCTCGCTCGCCGTCCCGCTCGTGTGCGTCTATTCATAGTTAAGACGTCGTTCAAGGTTGCGACATGTCTGGACAGGTCACGGAGGGTGGACGGTAGGGTTGGAACTTGTTATGTTGGTAATAGTTTGAGGGGTTTATTTCTGGTTTTCAACAGCTGACGTCTTACTGAAGTGACTGTGCTTCGCTTCTACAGTGAATGATTTTTGAAGTGTCTTGATTATAATTTTTAAAACTATTTTCTAAACTGAATGATTACAAACTTTGAATTAATTTTAGTACCGAAATATTCCTGTTATTTTTCTTTAACATTGATTCTTTCAATTTGCTTGTAATTTATAGGAAGAAAATATGTGAGAGTGATGTTATCGGTTGATGCAGTTACACTTTAAATCTTGGACAAGGCATGAATTGTGAGAACTTGAAATGGACCAATATATGTTTTTTCGTAACATTGGTTGGTCCATGATAACTGTATCACAATGACAATTAAAAAAAAACGGCCTCGAGGTCCACCTATTTTGTCCATCAAAACATTGAAGTTTGGCAGACGAAGAGATTGTATTCTAGGACATCTATTCCTGCAATAATTTTCTTGAAAAAACATATTAATTAATTAATCACACAAACTTTTGCCCTAGCGGGATTTGAACCTGCGACCCTTGGTTTCGGAGCCAGGGTCCCTGAACACTAGACTAACGGATCAGTCAAAAAAAATGTCAGTTAATAAAACGCGAAAGTCAGAAACTGTACACTTTCAAAACTGTTGAAATTAATGAACTGATTCGAAAATATTAAGATCTAAATTAAAATATATATTTTCCGATAGTTCCATTTAGCGCAGCCCTGGGCGACGGCAACCCTCGTCCAAGTCGTAGGGATAGTGTGGGACGCTTGCATGTGTACGGTATTGTGCCGCGCGATATCGATTTGAACTTGGCTCATGGTTCACTTTCGCCCTACTTCCATGTGATCGATAGTGAGGTGATGGTCAAGATTTCCTACAAGAATCGAGTTAGACACTCGATTCTTGCAATAAATCTTGATAGAGTTTTGAAAATGTAACAAAATAGATTTTAAATTAAATTATTAACATCTCATCAAGTATAAAATCTATACTAACATAATTAAACTGAATAGTGAATATGTTTGTTTGAACGCGCCCTGGAACTACTGGTTCTATTTGGACATTTTTTTTTGTGTTGGATAGTCCATTTGATGATGAATGTCAAGGAAAGCTAAAACGTTCCTAGACATTCATAATTTTCGTTAGCTTTTAAGCTATGTCAGATAAAATTTAACATTGCAACCAAAACTTAGGTAGGTAAGCTTAACGAAAACATGCCATCTAATATTAGAGCTTTTTTCGCACATTCGCACACTTATAAACGAATAGTTCCAATGTACAATTTGCTTTGGTTTTGAGAAATAATTGTGCTCAAAAGCAACTTTTTTATGACAATAACACCATTCTGGTTTACTATTTCGTGAACACCACAATACTGTCCAATAAAATCTACATCGCGACATTTCCCAAACTAACCTTCATAACATTTCATTTCCTGTTAAGGGTCGTCTAGACACGTCTGAAAGGGTCAATGGTCGTCGGAAACAACATAGAACATCATAAACAACTATCTTACAATACATCTGAACTATCCGGTAAGGGTCTGCGGGTCAACGGTAGTTAGGGACGAACCCTTCTAGTTTACGGCTTTGTTATGGCTTTCACTTAGATATGCCCTTGCCATACTTTGATCCACTCTGATATTGGCACTAAAATTTTAAGCGAAAGTCGCTTCTCATCGGGTAATAACTTGAGTTAACAACGTACGTCAGGTTAATGAAAATAATGCCACAATTTTCTGTAGTCGGGGCATTTCTTACAATTTAAATCTATGGCTTTCACGGACAATATGTAGGGGAAGGATGGTGTAACGTTCTCATTATTAATTTAGTTGAGATTTCGGGGAAATGAAGTGTTAATGGCATAAGTGGGCTGTTTGGTTTATAGGCGTTTTGTGGTGTGTAAAGGTGTTTTGAGGTTAAGTAATGTGTGATACGGAGGGATGGGTTGCCGCTATAACTAATTAACAGGAATTTTAAGGATGTATTTTGTTGTGTTGTTGTTCTAGCGTGTTAGAAGTCTAGTGTTGATTGATTGTAAAAGCAAAGTTTAATCTGAGGTTATAATTAGGGACTAAGCTTAAAAATCTAATAAAGTTTAATAAATACATTTTGTTTATGATATGATATCAGATATAAAAGTAACTTATGTTAGTTGAAAATATTATGCCTAAAATGCTTTGGACTAACATACCAATTTCCCTGCCCCAAACTAAGATCGAAGCTTGTACTATGTATGCTAGGGCACGGATAGACATACTTTAATGTTTATATAAACATCCATACTTTAATGTTTATATAAACATACAAATGTCGATGTTAATCACATAAACATTTGCCCTAGCGGGATTCGAGTCCGCGTTCCTTGGTTTTGTAGCCAAGGTCTCTGACAACTTGACCAAGTCAAGTTAAAATGAACATTCGGACACAGAAGTATCAAACTAAGCTGCCACAGAATAACTATGACATCAATTCGTCAAATGGTTTTTATTTAGTATTCCCCACGCACCATACAACTACAACATATAAGACGAAGACCAAAAAGAGAAATCAAATTTAAAAATAGTCACATGCGCCATTTTCAAAAGAGTAAGATAAACCAAGTTAAAATATTCGCCAACTACAAATAAAACCAATGCGGCTTATTTCGGCTGATGAGAAATCTCAAAAATACAACCTATGTAGATTGCAGTAAACACGCGCACACGCACGCGCATACACGATGTCTGTGTATTGGTTCGGAGTCACTGGGATGCTCCTAAAAATGCGAAAGGAATAAAATGAAATATTTAATTCAGCAAATTGATATATATATATTAAACTAGTTTTCACCCGCGGCTTTTCCCGCTTTATCAAAATTCCTGTTTCCCCAAGGAAGCATTTAATCGGGATGAAAATAATCCTTTCACCTAAGTCAGCGCATGCCCTGCCTATGTATTTATAAAATTTCATCAAATTCCGTTTAGTATAGTGTCAGCGTGATTGCCAAACAAACAAACTTTCTCATATGTAATATTAGTAAGATTCTCTTGCACATCAATACTTGTTTCGTCCTTCCAGCGCCTCCATGTGAATAGCCTACTAAGAAGAGACATGTACCTATGTGAAGAAATCCATCAAAATTGAAAAATGCGTTTACGCATATCATTTCCCGAAGTGCGCGATTATTAGACATACGGAAAGTGGGACTAGCCCTAGGGTCAAATTATTTTGTACCAGCGGCCACCCGCGACTTCGTCCGCTATCTTATTCCTCAGGATTTAAAGATTGTTTGTGCCAAATTTTATCAAGTTCATTTGAGACGTTTACGCGGGAAAGCGTAACAGATAGACACAGACAGACAGAAAGAGTTACTTTCGCATTTATGTACAGTGTGAACGATATCCAATGAATTGAAATATTTTATACATTGAAAATGAAATATAACAATGATATGATAAAATTTCCTCTAGTGGTTACTTACAGCACTAAGTCTATACTCGGCAGATTCATGTAAAGAATAGGTAACTACCTATATATTATTTATTTATTTTATTTTATTACAACGGTACACAAAACAGAATAACATCACATAAAAAATTTAAATTACTCATGCATATTTAAAAAACTAGATGGTATTCCAACAGTATGTGTACACAACCTGATTATACGAGTATAAGCGGAAGTTATACCTACTTAACAAATGGAAACAAAAATACTTCAAATGTGTTATGAACTGAAATTATACTTATGAAAAATAACAATAATAACAATAGTTATGAAATCATCGGTCCTTAGAGAGTATGTCCAACAAATTTCTCCTAAACAAGGCTAATTTATCGTGAAAAACATCTATGGTATTATGATTGTCTTTTAGTATATCGTTGTATAGGCGGCACATTCTGACTAGAGGATTGAAGAACGAAGTATTATTGGCATAAACTTTCAGAACGAAAGCATTTAAAAATGGGCAGCGCGCTCTGGGTTTTGCATTAAAATTAATTAAAGAGATAAGTGTGGGCGAGTCGATCTTTGAGTGGATTATTTTGAAAAGATATGTCAAGTCTTGGTATTTACGGCGAGTCTCAAGAGACATCAATTTAAACTTATCGAGTTTTTCCCTGTAAGCTTGAAGACTACGGCTTAGCCCCAGCCGAAAGCATACCATGTTCAGCAATCTCTTTTGTACCCTTTCAATTCTTTCAATATGGACGGCATAATATGGAGACCAGACGCAAGAATTGAACTCCAAAGTACTTCGCACCAAGGAAACATATAAATATATAAGACTACGAGGGTTCTTAAAATCTTTTGTAGTTCTGAATAAGAACCCAAGCATCTTTGTACATTTTGAGATAGTAACTGCCCAATTATCATAGTGGACATGAAATGTTAACTTTTCATCAAAAAAGACACCAAGATCCTTAGTGACGGTTTTTCTTTCAAGTATATGGCCCATCAAATAGTAAGGGAACATGATTTTGTGTTTTTTGTTAGTGAATGATATGACAAAGCACTTTTGAACATTCAAGTACATATGATTCTGTTCACACCATTTTTGGAGGCAATCTAAATCGGACTGAAGTAACAGAGAATCGCTGTCTTGTTTTATGATAGAAAAGATTTTGAGGTCGTCAGCATAAAGAAGGCACGGACACTTGAGTTGGTCCACGAGGTCATTTATAAACGCGACGAAGAACAGTGGTCCCAAGTGCGAACCCTGAGGCACTCCCGAGCTGACTAGGATTGGGAAGGACGTGTAACCCTTGATAGTCACTAATTGGCTCCTGTTATATAGATAAGATTCAACCCAGCGCAGAAGATTGCCGTGTATTCCGAAAGAGGATAATTTAGTTAGAAGGATACGGTGATTTACCTTATCAAAGGCCTTTGAGAAATCTGTATAGATGCTATCCACCTGCCACCTATTCGCGAAAGCACTGCAAAGGTAATTCTTATACTCCAACAAGTTGGAAGTAGTCGATCTGTTCCTGGTGAAACCGTGTTGTTTAAAAGATATGGCGGGGTGGATATGATGATATAGCGCGTCATAGACTAGAGTCTCAAACAGTTTACCAAGACAACTTAAGATGCTTATTGGCCTGTAATTCCTACAGTCGCTCCTGTCACCGGCCTTAAAGACTGGGACAATATGTGCTCGTTTCCATTCCTGTGGGAAGACACCACTTTTAAGGGAGGCATTAAATATTATGCAAAGAGGGATGCTAAGTTCGTCGCGACATTGTTTAATAAGTAAAGGAGGAAGACCATCTGGCCCTGCGCCTTTGCTAGGATCGAGTTTTAATATACTCCTCAGGATTTGTTCGCGAGTAATCAGAACATTGCTTAGGGTGTTATTGGGATTTTGACAAGAAGGCGCAGACTTAATAGGAAAATCAGGGTCCACTGGTTTTTCATAAACAGAGCCAAAATAACTTGAGAACAGTTCGCATATTCCATTTTGATCTGATGAGGACAGTACACCGTATTTCATTGTTTGGGGGAGGTTAATGGAATGTTTTTTCTTGTTGTTAACAAATTTCCAGAAGCGCTTAATATCATTTTTCAGATATGATTCCACAGATGAAACATATGCTTTGTAATCACCGTCCATAAGCTTTTTGCACCACGCGCGGAGTAAGGAGAATGTGTCATAATCACGAGGGTTTCCAAATTTTTTGTATCGTTGATGGTACTTAAGTTTTTCCTTTAAACAACGCTTTAGAGCTGGCGTGAACCATATAGGATGTCTGTATGACTTTTTCCTAGTTACAGGAGTGTGTTTTTGAATTATCATCCTAATCTCTGTATAAAAAATGTTGATCATGTCATCAACATTTTGCGATGGGAGAATATTAGACCAGTTAATATTAGCAAGATCCTCGCTGACTTTGGCGAAATCAGACTTTACGAGCAGTTTGATTTGAACCGCCGACCTCTCGCAAGTGAAACGGCGCTGTTACCACTAGGCTACCGAGCTGTTCACTAGTCTACTGATTTCAAGCTTCTAAATACATAACTTCCAAACGACGTTTCCCAGCCTCAAAGTACCCCAGTGAATCCAGACCCCCACTCACACATGCGCACGCGTCGATCTAAACCACCCGTCCGGCCGATAATGGCCGCCGGGTCAACGACCGCCGTTACATATTTAGAAAAAAATATTTGGCAAACTGCTCAGTACGATGCACTTTGTAGTGGCTCGCAGGGAAACCGCGCGACGGGTTATAAATAGGAAAATAGATGTATATTTTCTTAATTTTCTGGGATATTTTCAGTTTGGGATGAAGTGGGTTGAATAAAATAAATACCTTATTTCTCGCTATCGTTATTCATATCGATACAAAAAGTAAACTTCACATTTGATGTGAGAGATAGATAATGTTATTTTAAATTTTACGTATGTTTATTATAAATACTTAGTCTAGAAAGCATTATTTTTACAATTCCAGTAATCTTCAATTTATTCCTGTTCATTTGAGATATCGTGAACGTAGTTTTGCATTCATAATGCACATTATTTTCAGATAACCTTCTATTGAAGAAAGAATTGCTGCGAGAATCGGTTTAAAAATGCTTTAAAATCTATACGAGTAGGTATTACTTTTCCGCGTATAACTTTCCATGGATTACAGTGTATCGGTTAGCTGGCTTCCGTGAAGATGAGAAACACATGCAAACACACAAACATTGCAATTAGGACTGCTTTTTATACAAACGGACGGTTATGGTAACATGCCGTTTACTTTAACAGTTTGCAGGAATTTGCTGTCAACATGACGAATTTAAGGTAAGTTTTATCTGTAATCCAATGTAATGGTTCTTCATCTCCCCCACACATTAGTTTTCCTTTCGATACTATTATCACAGGGAAACAGTCGCAACAGTCATGCCGATACATTTTATCTAAGACTAGCGGCCGCCTGCCACTCCGTTCGTGTGGATTTCGGTTTCGACACATATAGTATTTTAATACAGCTTAAAGCCTTCTTCAACCAATGAAATATAAAACGAGACAAAATAATATAACTCGATCCAAGCGGGTACCTGACGATAAGTGATCACCGCTGCCCATGGACATCAATAAGCCCGTACAAGGATCATAAATGCGCTGCCTGCATTTAAGACCCCATACCTACCCTCCCCAATTGAGCTCTGGCGACCTTACTCACTAGCAGAAATAGCACAACAGTTACGAAGGGCTACTTCACTGCGGTCTTCTGTAAGGTGGAGGTACTTCCCCAGACGAGCGGCTCATTCGAGTGGAAGTTCTACTAAGCTCTACCTCTCTTTAGCATTTCGAGTGCAAGCGTGCGTTTTTAGAACAAGTAAGCTATTGTTTGTCAAAGCCGAATCCGTAGTATAATTGCGCGAATGTTTATTTATTACCCGTCATTGTAAGCGAGAGGGATCGCGTATTATCAGTTAGTCAGTGTTGTAGTGATTGTAGGTAGTCTACAAGCAAGGTCTAGCCAGGTCACGGTCGGCCGTTCCCGCCTAACACTGCCTTGAATTACTAATACAATGTCTGTCTGTTTATTTACTGAGTTTAGTACCAAGTCGGCATAAGTCATACCTTCTGGATAGTGGGTGAATGTTAATGGATTGATCCGGTAGCAAGTGGCTGGGATTACTCTTTATCTACATGTAGGAATATTTTGATTGTTTGTTTGTATGCATGGTCGATGATGTTTTAATCACAAACTTAGAAGCATCTACTATCTCGTATCTGTAAGAGTAGCTTAAGCACTTTGGTAACAAATATCGAAACCAACTGTTAATAAATATAAAGATATTTTAATTTTAAGTCCATTTCATTGTCCCTAAATAATATGTCCTTAACTTAAATGTATGTTTCATAATAAAAAATAGTATGACTCCGTGTAAAGTAGCTTAAGCCCTTGTGTTACAGATATAAGAATCAACAGAGTTATTAGAAATATACTTAAATCGATACATATAACACCCAGACCAGGACCACTGCGGGGATCGAACCCGCGACCTCTTGATCTGATAGTCAACTTCTTAACCACAACACCAAGTGGCTCGTCAGTTTGCATACTCTTAGACTGCTTTAAAAAATAAATTGATATGCAACACATTGGTCCCACCATGTCAAATATATTTATAAAAGGACACGTTGAAATCGAAAATGGATCGATTCAACTCCCCAGAAAGATTGCAACATTTATAAGCCTCACAAAAACTTGATGAATAAATACATGGTCTATATCGCGTCTGGTGGTCCTCACATTAGCATAATCTACTGACCACTCTGACCTTCCCTCTAACTGAGAGGAGGGCTGTTGACCTAGAGAAACACCCACAACATATTGCACTGGGTTGCAGAAAAATCTAAATCGCTAACTTAGGCTCGTATTGCTAAATCGCACTCAACTCTGAGCTCGAACTTGAGCGCTAACTTGAGGTGCTGTTTTGTATGAGAATGACATATCTATGTAGTTTGCACTCAAGATCGAGCTCAGGATTGAGTGCGATTTATTAATACGAGCCTTAGACACTTACGCAAGAAGGTACAATGTAATAAATAAATCTGTGGTCTAAGGTATATGAGAAATGTACCTTCATTCTTGGATGTATGTATAAGGTAGCATTGTATCTTTCTATACCTCCTAATATAATAAATGCTGAAGAGTTTGTTTGTAAACGCGTAATTTCAGGAAACACCGATTCGAATAGAAAAATCTCTTTATTTAATTTAGCTATTCTTATATTTGACGAGCCGCTCGGTGTAGTGGTCAAGAGGTTGACTATTAGACCAAGAGGTCGCGGGTTCGATTCCAGGATTAACATGAACATGTCTGTTTGTCCTGGTCTGGGTGCTATGCATCTATTTAAGTATTTTTGTAATATCACTCACTGCTTACACGGAGTCACATCAATGTTCGAGTATGTGATGTTGTGAAATATTCATTATTTCACATTGTAATGTTATTATAATGTTCATCCAAGGATTAAATTTAGTTTAGATATTCTTATAGGAAAAACTTTCAGATATGCTAATTCGTCGAAATAAGTCGGCTATTTAAGCAAATTAATTATTGAATTTCCTTCTCAATACGTAGTAATTATGTAAAGCCGAATATAGAATGAGGAAAATAGTATTAATCTGTTGAGAGCTAGATGCCTGACCTGCGCACTAAACGACCTAAGACCTTGGAAGCGGGCGTTGACAGAGCTAATACCTATTCCTGTTTCAATGTTGCCCATTTATTATTCGGTTATTTTCCGACACTTTATTGTAAACTGTTGTTTATGTCGATTAAATGTATGAAGTGGTTTTGTTATAATAATTATGTGGTTGAATGATAGTTTAATATTGTGAATTTACAAAAAAATATAAAATTAAATCATTGACCAGTTAAACTGAAGAATACCTTATAAATATTATCTGAATTGTAATGAATCTCATGTAAACTTTATTATGCTACGTTTGAAAAGGATCCTACTTCCTATTTCATTCCTGATATTTTTGTTATTTATTTATTATTTGATTCCTGTAGTCAACTTATTTTCACCATCAGCGGAAAAAATAGAGCTATCTATAATAATAAATACTAAATAAATGAATTGGACTAACATACTAATCGCCTAGCCCCAAACAAAGATCGGAGCTTGTACTAAGGTAGCTCGGGAACGGATAGACATACCTAGATACTTTTAATAAACATCCAGTACTCGAGTACAAATACCGATGTTCATCACCCAAACATTTGACCCTAGCGTGATTTGATTCCGTGATCCTCGATATTGTAGCCTGGATTTCTGAGCACTAGACCATCGGGTCTGTCTGTTGGATTGACAGATACATTTCAAATTTTCCCGGTTCTAGCTTTGCATTTTCTACTCGTTATATAACCAATCAAATCAAATCAAATCAAAATATACTTTATTTATGTAGGCACTTATAAATCGTCAATGATATCACAATGTAATGAATCTACCACAGACTTCGGAACGCAGTCATCTACCGAGAAGAAGCGGCAAGAAACTCGATAGTTGCTCTTTTAAATCGCCAATAATTATAATATTTTTTAAATACATTAATTTCATTACGTTCTCTAACTAAGCCATACAGTTCCTTATCCTCAGTATATAAATTAAAAAATTGTATAGATAGGACTGAGTCCCAGCTGACCAGTCGCTAAAGGTGACACCTGATCAATCACGTATGGTAAGGTTTGACGTTTGTGTCAGCCATCATCTCACTCAACCATTTCAGAGGGAACATTCCTGCCATATAGCGCCACCACCTCAGCGACATTTTAGAGAGCATTAACGTTCCGGGTCCGTCAATCTATAGCCAAGTATTATAGATAGTTCAGCAATAATCGTCTGGGGGCCCCCAACAATGCGTCTATCGGATGTTAGTGCTCAATATAGCTGTGAGTAGTGTGAGTCAGGCTAGATTCCCGACCTACCGCACATCCGGCGTGACCTCATGCAGTAACCTTGGTCGCCCGGCCGTTGACATAGCTGATGGATTGTCCTAGGCTATGAAACTGTATGTATATGACTCTGAGAAATCTATACTGATGCAATAAAGCTGAAGAGTTAGTTTGTTTGTTTGTTTAGACGCGCAAATCTCAGAAATAAATGACACCAACGTCATACATTTGTGACCGTGCTAAGGGTAAGTCCCATACATTTATCCGACTCCTTGCTGGGTGGCTTAAGCACTTGTTATCACAAGTATCTTACATGTTTACAAAAATAGTTCTTTTACCTATTTCAGGTTCAATTAGAAACCATTTTTCTAAGCGTTCTACCTAGATTGAATCAATTTGAAAGTATTCACGGTTAGTTTAGGAACACACAGGGCTGAAATTGCGCGACCGAAGTTCGGAGGCAATGCATTTTCTGTATATAATAACGCGACGTTATTCCGGCATTGTGTGGCATAGGCGTAGTCGCGCCGAACTGCGTTTTTTCAGCCTATTGTGTTTGTTTATTACATATAGAATTTATTTAAATCTAAGTCGAGTTAGATTCTTGACCCCCTCCGGGATACGTCATTTGACCTTCACTAGACGGGCCGTTGACACCGAGAGATGAATTAGCTATTTCCTTGGAATTTAAAAACTGCGCCATTGATGTTGTTTTTATTTATTTACATAAATAGCTCAGATTAATAGTTAGTATCTGGACGCTTTGATATTCCTTGTGGGTTAAGTACCGGGCCCTTGTCTCGAGGTCCTGGGTTCGATTGCCGGGTCAGGCAAACTTGTGTTAGTTTTTCCGAACACGGTCTGTGTTTGTGATCACCAAACCGCATTTGGCAAGTGTGGTCATTAAGCCAAACCCCATCTTTGTAACGGAAACATGATTTCAAATGATGGAGGCCTTTGCCCTGCAGTAAGACATTAATAGGCTGATAATAAACTTTTTAATATTTTTAATAATTATCAACAAAGAAAAATTCATCTAATTATCTCTATTTAGCAGTTTAAGTCAGATTTAAATTACTCATTAGTCTTTATTGACTAGATTGTAATATAATTGATATGCCCACTGTAAAGTGAAATATCAAACAAACAAAAAAAAAAAAAAAAATCTAATCTTAGGTAAATCAGGCGAGAATCGAACCCAGTGCCTCTTTTAATGCTTCTTTTTTTACAGTTAATCTTAACAGCAGCTCTCGGGGACACCGCTTTACTCCTGTATCCTGTATATATTCAACTTGTTTGATTTCAGATCCTTTGGAGAAATGCAAACGAGCCCCTCATAGTAAGCTACATATAATGCGGCATTCAGGTATGTATATAACCAATATATGCAATAGTAAATTGATATTCTGATTGTCATTTCCGTCGCGTTCTTTATTTCGGGGACGTGACGGTTGTTGAACTGGATGAATTAATTAATTGTTGCATTCATTGTAGACTGACACTATGACACTGCGATCGATTGAAGAAGTGATTGGCAGGTTTGAACCTACGTAATACTGGATCTATTATATAATAATAATAATCATTTACTTTTTCAATTAGACTTAAATGATTCATTTGTGTTAGTTAGGCTTACATGAAGATTATGAAAGAAAATTAATAAAAACAATAATAATTATAGAACATACAAAAAAAAACCAATAAAAATAACACACTAGGGAGACATCCCTCACCAGTAATTGTACGGCACTGATCGCATCAAAACATCTTAAAAATACCTAATAATGGGAGAGTCATATCTCTCAGCGAAAGTTTTCAGGATTCTGTTGGAGCTAGACCGCACCCTTTTCAGTAACGAAGCTGTTTTCTTGCGTACAACAGCGAAGAATCAACTTATGTTATCTGTGCTGAAGCTACACCTAGTAGGCATCATCACCATAGCGTCTCTCCCGGTTGCATCCTCGGCCTTTGCCCAGGAGCCCAGGGTACGCTGCGATTATGATCCAGAATTGACCGACCTGGTTATTACAATGGAGCGACTGTCGTCTGTCTTCCGTAACCCTTACAAGGGAAACCAGACCACTTGGATCATAGTCAGTAGGACCAACGACATAATTTGCCGTCCGAAACATGGAATCAACAATCTTATCAGATAACAGGTGATTCAAGACTGCAATGCCTAAACCAAACTGGGAAAAGCACGACAAGTGAAAGTGTCCCCGCGGGATTCGAACCCACGACCTCCGCGGTTTTGAGCAAAACACTCTAACCACTACTCCACAGAGGCAGTTATTATGTTATTGAATATTTGCGTCTATGTCTAAACAGCACGTACGCCTAATAGTGCGCGGTCAGACCAAGGTCGGGGCAACGTCCGTTGAGTCACTATTCAAGAGCTGGTCTAGGTTACGGCTACGCTAGAGCATGTTGACTGTTTGTACGTAATTTGCAATATGCCAGGCGCATGGTAGTGTGCTACGCCAAGTCAAAAAAAATAGGTTTGTTATTTGTATGGTCCTTGAGTTTAACGAGAAGAGTAAATTGATCTGACAAAGTAATGTAAGTGATCTGTAATGTATAACTTCATTATGTAAAATGTGTAGTTAGTTACATAAAGCCTATGCTGGCAACAAAAAAGTAAAGTCTATACTTTACTCAAAATTATCGCGCAACCCTAGGTTTTGTAGCCAAAGTTCATGTGTATACCTACCTAACATTGGAGCAACTGACATCTAGCCTCCGCAATGAGACAATTTTTGGAGCATAATCGGGACAAACGGCTTAACATTCCTTGCAAAGCACGGAATCATCATTCTTTTATAAATAATTTTATTATTTCACAATAAAGTCGTCAGTAGCTACTGATATGCCGTACCTTAATCCCTTTGCCCCATGCATAATTATATCTAATTGCCTTGTGACGTCATCGGCGCACGCGCTCTTGTTTGACTTTGACTATGTACAGAACAAAACACATTGAATTGTGAACCTTATTTGCATAATGTTAAGAGCTTTAGTGTAAACATTTCGTACAGGGCCTTCACCTCAAATTATTTTAATCAATTACTTCACTAATGTTTTTGCTTTTGTTGTAATTTAAACGTACGAATGGACCAATTTTGTTACTTATTACCTACATGCGTCGTTTTAAATGAAGGGTTTTATAAATACTGTTTAATAAGTAGATACGGAATAATTGATCTGTTTAAAACTAAGAGATGAATTGTTAAGTATTTATTGATTAAATTAGTGTTTTGTAACTAGTTTTGAAACCGATGAAAATCCATGCAGATTGCAAATAGGGAGGATCAAAATATAGCGACGCCCAAAAGTGGTCATACTAATAAAGAATCAAAAGTTATTTAAATATCTCTTCAGGCACACACAGTTTTTTAAAATAATTCAAATTAAGCATCAATAACTCGTCTTCTCAAAAACACTAGTATATTTACACAAAACGCGCTAACTATAAAAAAATAGTTCTTTTTTTGTTTTTTGTTTTTCTCTCGAACGTTATTATTCTATTGAACTTGACTGTTAGATGCTAGTCGGTCACCCACTAACACGCTATCAACCTATTGTAACCTTGGTCGGGCGGCGACCCGTTCCAATGTGACGTCACATACGAGTACAGTCACGAGCAAAACATGTTCCAAACACATTCAAATATGAACTTTACTGCTTTGACATAAGAGTTGAGTTTTAACACGTGTTATTGCTCGTTAACTGTACTATGTACATACATAGTACCTACGCAAACTATGTATATTGGGTTTTGTAATGCCGTACTTTGTAGTACTAGTATTCGGATCGTAAATTGATTGGAAAGAGCGTATGCTGTATAGAATGTCCTTGGTGGCATAGTTGCTGTATGATTCAGCACAAAGGGTTTTTATTCTGCATCTTTTTTTGTAAAGTGCATTGTGCATCGTTGCCCAAGGGCATTGGTTCTAAAGAGTCACGATTTTAGAAGAATATAGTAAATGATTCTATAGGAAAATTATTCAAATATAAAAAGAGTTTCTGTTATTCTAAATTATTACAAACAGGGGAATCAACATTTTCTTTTCTCAGTTTAGTTCTCTTGACTGTGGAAGTGTTTTGATCACATTTATTTATAAGTGTTTCATTGATATTTTCAGTCACAGCCAAGCTAAAACAGCTCCTGAAATTGTCCTTTCCAAATGATTACCTGAAATCTAGACAAATATAATCAAGCTGAAGAGTATGTTTGATTGTATGTTTGAACGCGCTAATCTCAAGAAGTACTAGTTTGAATTGAAAAATTATTTCGGTGTTGGATAGTCCATTTGACGAGGAAAGCTTTAAACTTAAGTATAACTCAATGTGTGTGGAAACCGAAATCCACTGGGACGGAGTCGCGGGCGGCCGCTAGATATAGCATATAGAGTTAACAATCCTCACCACAACTTCAGTATATAGCAAAAAAATTTTTAAATTTTCCGCTAGTAATAAGGAAATGTATGATTCGCTCACAAATGAAAACCCGTTCGGTGCAATAGGTATGCAATAATGTTTGTGTGCAGGCAACGACCGCTCCAAGGCTAGCGAACTAACGCCTCGCTCTTCACACGCCATTTATCACTGTGTACAATCAAACGCTAAGTTTGGCAAGTTCCTTTGTCGAAACATGCTTTGGCAGACGGTTCTAAAAGAAAATATATTTGATATTCTTTCATATAGACTGCAGAGTTGGACTATGATTCAGAAAAATATGTTATGAAACTGGAGCTAAGTAATGAATCTTCCATGCACCCGTTTTAAAACGCTTATTCTATATCAAAAAAACAAATATTAGTAACATCATTAGTAGCTCCTCTTATTTAAGCATGCCGGTTTCCCATATTTGTCCCTGAGTCATTGAAGCGTGAAGAGCCATCTTACGGGTCAAAATGGCGACTTCAACGCATGGGATGTTTTCATTTTATTCTCAACCATTGTCATGGTATTACTGTCGCTTTCTAGTCAGTATTTGGCTCTAGTTAGAAATGCGAACCGTGGCATCAAAGAGCCGCGAAGAAATTCTTCGTGCTACGTTTTGCCTCATGACCTCATGAGTGTGTTTTCCCAGGGTGGAATTTCTCCTACAGCACCGGGTTTGTCCAAGGTCATTCCTAAGGCTACCTCTATCTTTTTAAGAAAGTTAGAGCTTATTGGAACTTCCAGTCGAATGAGGCGCCCTTAAGTATCTTTACTTTACAGAAGACCACAGTGAAATAGCACTTCGTAACTATTGTATCTATGTTGCTGCTGGTGAGTAAGGTTGCCAGAGCACAGTTTGGGCGACTATGGGGTCTTTAAGACTGGCTAGCATCGGCGAAACATGTGTTGTTGTGGTTGTCCACGAGCGGCGGAGATCGCTTACCATCAGGCGACCCATGCTTGATTGGCGACTCTGCCATAAAAAATATATAATTTAGACATACAACAATTAGTGATCAGACATATCATAAAACAGTGTCTCGTGCGCATCCAATGTACTTGTTTACAATGCACGTGTGCGTAGGCGCAATCGTTGCATTGTTATCTATGGCATAGACGCGCAGGATTTCGGAAATAACCAATGACATTGCGGCCGACGACCGGAGCCGTCAAGGTTAAATGATTTAGCGTTAGAGATAGAAGTTAGGAGTGCAACAATGTATAATATATACTCTTATGTGGAGCTCCGTTGGGGAGGAAATGGGGTTTTTAAGGCAGTCAATGCATAAGCAACCCTTGTGGGGTTGTTGATGTCCATGGGCGGCGGTGATCACTTATCATCTGGTGGTTATAAGCTCGTATGCCTCCCTTTTGCATAAAGAAGATCGTCAATAAAATGCTCCAATGTCAAATAAGTAGACCAGATCGATTTAGTGAGGTGTGTGGGGTTTCAAGGCAGGTAACGCCTTCCCAGCCCTTGTTTTGACATGAGACTTCTTTGACATGAGACTTCTTTGACATAGTCAAGACATAGTTGAAGAACATATTGACATAGTCAAAGAAGTCTCCAAATCAGCCAGTTGCCACTGCTGGAAGTATGGCTTTCTCAGATGGATGTTAAGTCCGTATTCATCAAGCTTGGCAGGCAGCTTGATGACCGCATCACTGTGAACGTTAAAACAGAGGAATTCTGCTTCCTTTTCCCGCGAAATGTCCCTAGTCGCTTCTCACGATTCCCTATTCTTAAAGTCTCCAGTCTACGTAACTTCCTATCCTACGTAATAGTTTGCCCCCGCTCAGCGACCTAGGTCCCGACCTAAGTCAACAGTTCCTAGCTAGATCTGACCTTGTCTAGCCGCGGGCGTAACGGTCGATGACCTAGCAATTGCTTACGTATTGAGTCTCCTATAGTAGAAGTAGTACTTCGTGGCACGTTTTGGCTCATGAGTGAGTCTGTCAAAGGCACTAACTATTCAGTGTTTTCCTAAGGTATAATTTCTCCTAGCACTTTCTGTTTAAGAGAGGTAGAGCTGTATCCTGTAGGCTTGGCTATGGATCAGCCAGCCAGTTTCCTCTGCTGGGCGTAGGTATTTTTCCGATGGGGATTAGGTCCCTAACATCAAGTTTGGCAGGCAGCTTCATGACTACATCTTCGTAAACGTTAAAACAGCAGAACTCTGCTCTGAACTCTTACTCCCGAAATGTCCATAGTCGCTTCTCACGATTCTCTATTCTTAAAATCTCCAGTCTACGTAATTTCCTTTCCTACGTGATATTTCGCCCCCGCTCAGCCGACCTATGTCCTGACCGTTCCTAGCTAGTTCTGACCTTGTCTAGCCGCGGGCGCTACGGTCGATGACCTAGCAATTGCTTACGTACTGAGTCTCCTATAATATAATAGAAGAAGTACTTCGTGCTACGTTTTGCCTCATGAATGAGTCTGTCGAAGGTACACTAACTATTCAGTTTTTTCCCAGGGTGTAATTTCTTCTAGCACCCGGTTTGTCCAAGGACATTCCCAAGGCCCCTCTATCTGTTTAAGAGAGGTAGAGCTATATCCTGTACGCTTTGACTATGGATCAGCCAGTTACCACTGCTAGACATAGTTATTTTTCATAAGGGGTTAGACCCGTATTCATCAAGTTTGGCCGGCAGCTTGGTGACTACATCACCGTGAACGTTAGAGCATCGGAACTGCTGTCTTTACCCGCGAAATGTCACTAGTCGCTTCTCACGATTCCCTATTCTTAAAATCTCCAGTCTACGTAACTTCCTATCCTACGTAATGGTTCGCCCCCGCTCAGCGACCTAGGTCCCGACCTAAGTCAACAGTTCCTAGCTAGATCTGACCTTGTCTAGCGCTACGGTCGATGACCCAGCAATTGCTTACGTATTGAGTCTACTATTATTAGAATCTAGGTAACTAGTATTTGGGACATTTTTCCTGTTTGTGTAGCTTCAGCGCGGAAATTTTATTCAGGTTTTATTAAGGAAGAAACATTATTTTATGTTTAATTAGGTGAAGTGGCTAGAAAAGTCCAAGAAATTACGCGAACAAAGAAGAAAGAAAAATGTGAATAAGTTCACCTCATTTAGGGGATGGAACCGTTTTCTTCATTTACAACTTTTTAGAGAACCAGAACGTGATACCTGTTACAATTTAGTACCATATTCGTACGTACATACATAGGTAAGACCTATATACATACATTCTATGTCTTCGAGAGTTCCGAGTAGACTCACTATAAAACGGAATACAGACTAGAATGAAGAAAGGTAGGAGTGGAGCAGAATTTATTTATAAAATGGTACCTAGCAATATGTAACCCTTTTCTTCGCATTATGCTTTTACTCGCCATTGCGCACAGGCTAATATAGGCATGCAACCGTGAGTGGGGCTCGGGACAAGAGCCGTTCGTCCCACTACCCACAAAACTCCTTCGGTTTCCTTCGCATCCTAGCAGGGAAGGATTGGTGTTCGCTTTGCTAGGCGCTAGTCCCCGGGTACTGCCAGGCCTAAGGAAGGGGAAGCGGGGTGATCCACAGACATAATCGGACCCTAAAAAGAATTCATTGCTTATTTTGACACAGGAGAACGGAGTTATCCACCATAGCTGCAGGTTTCCTAGACTATAGCGTGTGTGGGTCTCGGTACACAGGACGTGTTTAAAAACCCACTTATTCTTGCTGGCGGATAAATCTAACACACATTCTTACACTTGCCACTAGTGTATTTTTCCATATCATTCAACGCAAGCATGCATACATTCAACGAGTTTTTTCTAAACCTAGCACACTTGTTTACGAGTCGATGTTCTAAGAAATATTATTAGAATTATTTCACGAGAACGAATGGCGATAAGGTGACGTCAGGCCAGCCAAGGCCACGATTAGATTCGGCGTTGGCCTAGGTCGGGATCTCTGTGAAACATTAGGTTTATTATCATTTTGTGTATAGATATATGCTATATAAAAAAGTTTTGGATAAATTGATTGGCACTTTGTCTTTGTTGATTTGAGCTTGTAATTAAATTATGAATCGTATGGTTCATCAATTACGTCCCGATTTTTGATTATCGATTGCCGCCGAAATTCGTCTGCGTATTTTGAGCCTGTTGTGTTTTTAAAAGTACAATTTTTAAGCATTAAGGTCTCAAGCAAAATTTATTAAAATTCAGTCTTGTATTCATTGGCATTTGTTGCACAGCACAAAATTGTATAGATGGCTTAAACTTCAAAGTCCATAATCAACTTTGCAACACAAGTCGGCAACATAATATGTTTGTACAACCACGTCATTAGAAATATAGTTAACTATTGAAACTGAATAGGGTTCAAACCTACCAACTTTGATTAATAACTTTATTTTTGGCAGAGCCTTTGCTAAATTGTTTTTAAACGTCCACATCATTTGTCAACAACAACAACAATTCGTGAAAATCAGTTATCACCATCATTATATATCTTTTATTCTTATTTTTATTTTATTCTCTCCACTCTCTCTCTTGTCGCTTCTCCCGGTTGCATCCTTGTCCATTACGGAGGCAGTTAATGTTTCAAATGTTTGTACATGTTATGAAAATCGGCATTTGTACGTGAGTCACTGATGTTTGTTAAAGTTTAAGTACTAGTCTCTAGTAGTATACTCTAATCATTTGTTCCTTAGTTTTCATAGTCCAAGCTTCAAGCTTAGTTTGGGCCGGGCAAAGGGTGCATTAGGCCATTGAATTGCATTTATTTGTATTATGCTATGATTAAAGTGAACACAATCTTGAATGCAATAAGTGCGCTACCCCACTCTGTTTAGCTTTTAAGAATAGTAAAATATCGGCCTATTTTCCCTGGCCGTCCATTACTCTCCCTCGGTTTTGGCTTAATTACCACGCTTGCCAAATGCGGATTTATCACCACCCCAAGCTGTGTTCGGAAAACCCGTCACAAATGTGCCGGACTGGGGTCGAATCCAGGACCTCGAGGCGTTATAAGCAGAGATTGGTAATAAATTCTGCTTTTTTGCGCCATGTAAAAAATCTCCATCTATATATATACATAATATACATACATATGAAGACTATTTCAGTAATGAGTTGCACGACCGGCTGTTATTTGGGAGTGAGTGAACCCGCTAGCTTCACACACACATACACAATCTCACACATACACACACACACACACACACACTTGATCACCAATATGCGCAGGAGTATAAGAGTCCGATGTGTGTGCTAGCAGTCGGTGATGCGTTTTTTCTGAGCATATATCGATGTGAGTATGTGCAATGTACGCTTTGATATGTTTAGATGAGTTTTTGTAGTCATTATGACTATTGATATTGAAGAACCAAACGATAAAGATTAAGCTTTTAAAATTGGGATAGGTGTAACTCTTCATGGGAGGTGAAAATAAATATAGGAAACAAATTGAGATAAGCTACATAAATTGTTGATAAACGAAGATAATATAATAAGATAAGTATAAGCATTGTAAAACAGGGCGAATACATAATGCCAGTCATTTGAATGTTATAATAACTGAATGTGAATGATACTTTTTTTAAACGTAAACCCATTTCTTTACCTCTAAGGTCTAGAAATTAAAGTGTCCAGGAATTGTCTTTTTCTAATTAAATACTAATTTATCCGTCCAATTCAATCGCTTGCGACCCCAAGGTCCCGGGTAAGATGGCGGCGCGTTAGACCGATAGCGCGGGTTGTCGTCCGCGCGACCTTGTTAGACAAAGGACGCGGCGTAGAGCAGCGCGCAGACGCGACACTCGGCGCATGCGCGTGCGCAGGTCAGTTGCGAGTTGCGACCACAGCTGGACCAGAGACCAACAGCCAGAGCTGACAAAAGTAAGAGAGTGTACTTATGGTGCGACAAACTTCTTCTTTTTCTTTCTTCAATCCGTTTCTGTTCGGGGTCCGCTTTGACCATGATCCAGGATTTGGCGAGTCTAGTTATTAAAGTAAAGCGACTGCCATCAGACCTTCGTAAGCCTTAGAGGGGCACCAGACAGATAGGATCATGGTTACACATTCAGATCTAACTGAACTAAAGTCAGTAACTATCTTATGAATGTTTCCTCACATTTTTTTTTTCAATTCAAACCAGTAGTGCCTGAGATGTGTGCGTGTAAACAACTCTTCAGCTTTATTAAATTATTTTATATTGTTTTATATAATATATAATATTGTTTTATCAAAGATCGGCTTGCATTTGACTCTAATCACACCTGATGAGGAGTGTAGATGAGGCCTAAGATGTAGCAGGCTTGCTTAGTAGATGCCTGTTCACTCACGCCCTGAAGATGTCCAGGTTATTAGTATCCAGCAACAAAGAATCCGGCAATGAGGTCGACTCCTTAGCTGTTCCCATTATAAAGGAAGAAGCAAATCGCTTCGTTCGAGAGGAGGAATATCAACAGTGTAAGGGTGAAAACTCTCAACGCGTATAGTTTTCGGAAGTTGGAAGGGAGCTGGAGGGATGAGGTCATGTAAAAGGTTCGCGGTAGCATGGAGCGCGTTTGACAGATAGCGCGGGTTGTCGTCCGCGCGACCTTGATAGACAAATGATGCGGCATTTGAATCAAGCGGCGCTTGCGCAGGTCAGTTAAGCGAATAGTGTAGTATAGCGTAGGTCAGTTTTGATGACAAATAGTTCCACTCACGCTACGCACGTAGGTCAGTTGTGTAAACTGACCTAAGTTGGGACAACTACGTAATAGTTTGATAAATACACATCTATACTTATAATAAATCTGTAGAGAGGTCAATTCTGTACATTAAATATTTTTCCAAAATAACTATCAGGGGGTGTTTAGTGATCGATACTGATACCAAAAATGCAATCAGTAAAATTTTTGTCTGTCTGTCTGTCTGTCTGTCTGTCTGTCTGTATGTTCCTTATAGAAACAAAAACTACTGGACGGATTTTGACGAAACTTGGTACCATTATTCTTCATACTCCTGGGCATATTATAGGATACTTTTCATCACGCTACAATCAACAGGAGTAGCCTAGTGAAGGGAAATGTGGGGAAAACGGGAGAATTTACTCCATTTCTTAAGCTTCAGTCGCGTGTGCAGCCTTAATGGTTAAAGTCACATAGAAATCATGTATGACGGAAATATTTTACATAAAATTGCCTAAAAAATATCCCCCAACAGCATATGTCTATCTTTTATGGTTGACTCACAATAACACGTGCAACTTAAGATCCAAATTGTTTTGAACGCGCTAAGCTCAGGAACTACTGGTTCGAATTGACAAAACATTTTGTGTTGGATAGTCCACTTACCACTTACCATTTGTCGAGGTAGGCTTTAAGCTATTGTATATTCCTTTATTTTATCATTGTAAATTGTGCTAGCGAACTATTTAGTTCTAAAATGTGCTGATAGATGGCGCACCTCGCTAGAGGCGCGGCCGCGGATCTGAATCGCGGTGAACAGATGATTTCTCAAATGTATAAGTTCTCCAGATTATATTGTCTCCATTTTTAAGCGTAATTTGACTTTTTTTCTATCTTGAGTCATTAGTCCCATAAAAGTGTGCAAGTTGACTGCTTGCATATAGACCGTTGTTTTTTTCAGCTATTTTTAGTAAGACTGACTCAACTGACTGTGTGTGGAAATCGTAACCCACGCGGACGGAGTCGCTGGCGGCCGCTAGTTTCGTAAATAAAGCGCAACCGCGGGAAATTAAAGTGGGTGTTCAGGCATAATGACGCATGACAGTGCTACAATTGATGGCTCCCTAGCTCTCAGCTCTTTACAAAGAAACAGCGTATGATCGCGTAAATCGCGCTCGCGACTTCGCCCGCGTGGATTTTAGATCCCTTTTTTCGCAATAAGAGTAGCCTATGTTCTTCCACAGGGTTTGAAGATTGTCTGTGCCAAATTTTATCAAAATCGGTTGAGAGGTTTATGCGGGATAGTGTAACAGACAGACAGACAGACAGAAAGACAGACAGACATAATATTGGTAGGGAGAGATAAAGATACAATAATACTAAGTATGTAAAATGCTTCAAATAAAACATAAAAAAGATTTCACAGCTCATGGCCACAAAAAGTGCAACAAACTGCATGTCCTATCTATGCAGTTCTGTTGCGCTTTGGCGCGCACCCACACGCCTGCGCATGCGCCGATGTTCAACCTTTGTTTTGGGCGCTTCTTGGTCGCGTCTATGGGTTAGCTTTATTATGGTGTTGGGCTCAGTGGGTGTATAACTTGCCCGAATATATGCTTATGGGTGTGGCTGGCTATACGTTTAGATAGTATGGTATATCTATCGGAGCCTTTTGTTTCTGTGGTTGAGTATGGATGTTTATAGTGCAAATGTGGTGGTTATCATGGCAAAGTCATGTTGCCATCATCAAGCTAATAATTGATTACCAAATGAATGAAATATGTTCATAAAAAATGTGTGTTCGGCCACAGATTACAAATCGGCTCATCAACATTTCGTTTGAGAGCTACGATTTACGAATCAATCAATTTACTTACAAAATTAAAAAAGTTAAAAACTACAACTTATGGGACATTTCCAAGAGACATTACTAACGTTTTTGTAATCTAAAAACCAACCCCAAAATGTCCTTTATTATAAATCAACACTCGTAGAACATTTTGAGTTAAACCGGCGTTGTAGGTACTAAAAGTGCGAAAAATATAACCGCCCAACTAGATCTCGCAACATCTCTTTGTAACTTTGTAAAGGGCACAAAATAAAATTTCCTTTTCTTAACCGCTCGAGTTTATTTACAAAACTTCCTTTATATAATTCGTTTGTTATTCGTCAATGTTTACTTACCTACAGAATATTTTGAAGAAATACAGCCGCGGATGTTTTTGGAAGCCATCCAATTTATAGGTCATAGAACTCTTACAAGTGATTCGAAACCTGTTTTTATTTTTCCTAACAAGTTTGTCGTTTTTATTTGGTACATTATGTACTTATTTGGGTGTTTCTGGATGGAAGTAGTGAGAATAATTATTTTCTCAACAATCGTGCAATGTTTTAACTTATAACTAGTAAAATCTAAATCCTCATTATCATCATCAGTCTATTGCAATCCACTTCTGGACAAATGCCTCTTCTAGGGATCTCCACTCAGCCCGATCCTCGGCGAATCAATATCATGTTTCCTGAAAAATGTTTATTTTTGAGAATTTGTAATTTCTTTTGTATTTGCCTACATGAAACAAGATATTTTTGATTAATACTACTTAGCCTGGTTCGTAGTTGCGGTCCTCATTTATGTAGATGATAATAGGAAATGTAAAATGTTACATAAGCCAATAAAACATTTTCTAAGCCGTGTTTGTCACTACATCCTTTTTGTAGTACCAAATTCAATTAGATAAATTTGTTACAAGTCAACCAATGTACTCTTGTGCAAGTCTTACACCCAATATTTTCTTTTACCGCAAGCTGACAAAAAGGATTTGAACCATTTACCATGGATTTATTATTATTTTATTTACATACATAATACGTACATAAGGGCGTATTTACCACTAAGCTATCGACCTCAATACTTAGATCACTAGAACTAAAAACTGGATTATTCCAAACAATAACAAGTTCCAAATTGTACTTACGACAACTTTCATGAGGACTCTACAGAAAATTTGATTTCATATTTTCCCTAAAATTCTAGGAAAACGTTTACAAGAGGCCCCTTTCGTGGAAATAGAATGGAACATTTAACGAAATAATATTGAGCTCAAGTGACTTCCTCTTACTTAGCTGCGTGTGGGAGACGTAAATTGATATCGTAACGGTGACAAAGGAGAACATATCAGCTAGTGTTAATAGTGTAAATAATATATACTAAATCTCCTAACACAACAAACGATAATATTAATGATAATGCATAATGTGTAGGTTCAAGGCGCCGGTCTTTAGGAACAGTTACGTCCTTGAGAGTAGATGGTTCATTTATTTATAAAATAATACTGTATTGTGCCGAAGGATATTTTTTCTGTTTATATTATGATTTGTCAAAAGATGTTACTATCTTACATGTTTACAGACTACATATGAAGCTTTATCAAAGAGCCCGAATGAACCAATTCTTAGCTTAGCCTTATTTATTTTTTCGTTAATTATGTTTTAAAATATTCTAAACAATATACCCATCAATGAAGTTTTCGCACAAATTTCTAAAACCACTAGACCAATGAAGCATTAAGAAGGCATTTGGCCCAAAAATGAAAGTTAAAAATACTCTAAACAAAATTATTGGGGCGTCCTCCATCCTTTTAGTTCGACTAGTTTCAAAGGGCCACTAGTTGGCACCTGCCGACCTCTGTGGCCCTTTGTCCCTCTTTTATTTTTGGCCAAGGATTTTTGAATGTTAAATTCTTGTCTATGCGCCGATGAATGTAGGCTACTTCTTTTTTGCTTTGTGTCGGCGTCGTTTAGCGTTTGAATACAGGCATAGATGTGCAGGTGGATTGTGTGGAAATTTTATAAGGATTATGTTTTGAAGATCGATTTGGTGTTATGGTTGAAAAGATTACTGTTAAGAAGAGATCTTTGGTTCGATCCCCGTTCAGTACAAGCATTTGTGTGTATATGTATGTAAGTACCTACTGATATTGGTCTGAATCAATAATATGTGTAATCTGTGTTGTTTGTAATACTTTTTATACAGTTGCTACTTCTTCTTTTCTTCCTGTGTAGTGTAGTAAAACGTGAGTAAGGAACAATCCGGGTGCAGATTTTCCTTGTACTTTATATCATTCTCCATACTGCAGTCACCAATCTTCTTTCTATGTAAATATGTTTGTGTTGGATAGTCCATTTATCGAAGAAGGCTTTAAGTTATTGTATAACACTATATATGCGGAAATCGAAGCACACGAAGCCGGGGGCAGCCGCTAGTTATAAATAATTATAAGGAAATTTATTTAGGCAATAGTTACCTCATTATTTGTAATGAAAGTCAAATAAATAAGTATGTGTAAAGGGGTTCGACGACATAGGTCATACGTTTGAATTACTTCTTAGGTAATTCCTTATCTTTTAATAGGCCTTTCATATTAAGCAAGGTTCCATATTAACCATTAATTAATGCAGAAGCAATTGAAACATTACACAGGAAAAAAACTATATATTTTGTGTACATATCCAATACGAAAAATTTATAAATTGCTTACGTATATTTCATATTTCAAATCAAAGTGATATTCATTAAGGTTTGTAACTGAACTCACATTTTGAGTTAAATCTTAATGTACATATTATTATGTTAAAAATACTTGCATAAAATGTGCTATTACAGTTTTATGGCAATTGCACAAAAAATGGTTCATAATGTATTTTGGTAAGTACATTATATTAAATTGTTGGCCTCTCAAGTTGGTAAAGTTAAATTTATTTAGTGGGTTACACATATTATTTGTCATGTGTTAGTGTAACTTAGTACATATTCAGACGTTGAAAATTTTGGTAGATTTTGATATTTATATTTAGGTACGTAAATATATCTACCAAAATTTGGTGTACTTATGATTGCCATTGAAAGATATAAATTAAACTCTTCGACCCCCAATTGACCTTTAATTTTGAATTAAAAGACGTCAATAATATCAAATTGTTACTCATCGCTATTAAGAATCTAAAACGGTTGAACTATTATTGAACACGTCACTGCGTTCCAAATTAGTAGCAGCGGTCCATCATTGAATGTTTATTCACTCGTGGTCTAGGACGAGCCAAGGACTAGTTGACTGACTTCCAATAATACCCAATAACAAAGCGCAGTGAGCTAGCGCATCGACACTAGCCGGAAAGGAACCAGAGAGGTCATCGCATCTCAAAAATTATAAAAAAAATAATAAAAAAGAAAAAAACGCCACCGAAATGCGCTCGCGCCGGCCGCGTTCGGAAACAGAAGTTCCGAGTAGGTACGTCAAAATCAACATTCGTTTTAGCGAAATTAGTCAGAGTTCCCGAAAAACGCGGCCAACGACCCCTCCGGGCAACACCTAAGTATTTTAAAATCCAAAAAAATCCCATGTTTACATAACACGCTGGATTTTTTAAATAAAGTTTGAGCTAAAGGGCCGGCTACGCACACAGACAGCAAATTTCGTCAGTCGGGCGCGTGTGAGTGATGCACACACGGAGACGACATAAAAATGCCCAATCGGTACATGTCGCACTACTACAATGAAGGGACGACGTAAGTCGCATACAAGTGCATAATTCGGCCGAGATGCAAAAAAAAATATTTGGCAATGCGGCCCCTACGCGCCCGCCAGTCGCCCGCCCGACAGGGTTAGGTTAGGTTAGATTTTTTGGCTCAAAACGCTCGTTGGCGATTTTTTGAAAATAATTCAACGACCACGTCGCTAGGAAAAGACGTCCTTCCTGCACTTTAATGGCGGCCAGTACGTCGCGATTTTTTGAATAAAGAACTCGGGCGTCACCCGCTTCTAGTTGGAATCAAGTTTGAATTTGAATTTCGAAATTTTCGTCCAGACATTATTTTCCCGGATGAGCGTTTTGATCAAAAAATTGTCGGCCGCGGGGGGCAGTTGTTTATTTAGTATTTTATTTTTGCAGACACTGTCAGATGATGGAATAGTTATATTTTAAAATAAAATAAAATTGAAGATTTATTTATTATTGAGCAAAAGACTGTAGTGTTTTGTGACGTGTTGTGTTTTTCATTTTAACATTTTTATTTCAATTATTTTATACTTTTTGATTGGACTTTCCTGTGTTTTTGTTCCGTTGTTTTTATTTGGTAAGTACTTTTATTTTATTTTTATTTTTCATATAACTGCATGCCGATGTTATTTTTTTACAAATACATACTTAGCGAAAAGCTCTCCATTTACTTTCAAGTATTTATTGAAAGAATATTTGAATTTGATTTTAATTTTAAATTTCAATACAATAAAATTCTAAAATAAATAAGCAGCGTCAAGTGATTTAAAAATATTTCTTACAATTTAACCACCAAACTACGACTTACCGATAAAGCTATGTTTAGACCGACCACGTAATCTCATGAAAACACTGTGATATTTTATGCAATAGTTATATTTGTATTATTAATTGTGGACAAAAGCTAGACAATGCGCAAGGGCACGTCGCCGTGACGTCAGCGTCGCTAGGCACTGGCGAAAGTCGGCCATCTTGCGTCTGTGGTCTTTTTTGAAGCCTACGAAGTGCGCGCCCGCCGCCATGTTGGATTTCAATAGAACTTTTTTGAGAAAATACAGAATTAACTATTGATACTGATTTTGGTGCGTATGGGCCAGAATTTGTATCAAACGATTTTGTGGTACACTCGAATTAAAAAAACACATGTGAGCTTTTCTCCGCCATACGTCACTCGAATGTAATAAATGTGAAAGCCGCGGGTAAAATACTAGAGTTTGAAAATACAATAAATTAAAAGTGACAAAATGAATTGTTCACGTAATATTCTGAATTTTGATCATTTCAAATAATGAGTTTTAAGTAAAACATACGTAAATTAATTTACTAAGCAAATGGAATATTCTAGAGGTCGTTTATAATAAATTGATTGAGGTATTATGCAGTTTCGAAATAAATAATAAATTACTGTTTTTTTAATGTGTTTTAAACTTCGGATGCAATTCGTGAAATATTTTTATTTTTATTTTTTCATTCCCAGCGAATTAAAAATAAAATTGGAAAGAAACAAGCTTAAAAGGAAAACCTCGTCAAATGGACTATCCAACACAAAAATAATTTTTCAAATCGGACCTGAAGTTCCGGAGATTAGCGCGTTCAAACAAACAAACATACAAACAAACAAACAAACAAACAAACATACAAACAAACAAACAAACATACAAACAAACTCTTCAGCTTTATATATTAGTATAGATTTTGTTTGTTTTCGAACGACGGGGTGGTAAGCGTACATTATGTTTTTCACTAGAATGTGCATATATATTACCAGTATAACAAAAGATGCAATGCAAACTTGAAGCTCAGAAAAGATTGGTATATTAAAAGCTACAAAATTTGGATTATTAATCTATTAAAGAAAACATACAGTGGCAATAAAGATATACCTACAATTAAATTATTAGCGCACAGACAAATACAAATCAACTCATTATACATAGAATACCAAACAAGGCATGGCCTGTATTATGGGACTCCAAAAATGTGTTAATTTACGAGTATTGCTAATAAAACTTTTTTTTTGTAAACACTAATGACATACACGAATGACATACATCTTGGATTTTAGAGGCACAGAAGATAAATATGTAGATCATAAAAAGTAGACTAAAGTCTATTTGGTACATCACAGAAGACCAATTCATTGTACATTACATTGCGTAATAAGACCGCCCCCATCTCTCACAGCAAACTTCCAAGTTGTTTTATCTACCCTTCCTAGCCCTGGACCATTTATAAGTTTATTAAAACCCTTATTAAAATGAAAACAATAGGATGTCCTGAATAAACTATCCAATTACAGACAAAAGATATCAGACGGCCGAACTGAGGGAAGTTTTACGGCTTCGGGAAAACTGGAATTATAATTAAGCAAAAATATTAGTTTATGGGTAGGCAAAACATTGCTGCGAATAGGTATTTTGGATTGTAAATTGAAAAATAAATTTATGCCTGTATAAAAGTTAGGAGTACTCCCTACAGGATGAATGTCTTAGGATGCTTGCATTCTTTTAGTTAAATATAAAAAAATGGAATAAAATACTCTCAGGTTGTAGATTCTTCTCTGGGTCAAGTTAAAATAAATTGTGACTACTTTTCTGTTTGGAAATATACTTAAGTGACATTCTGGAATCTGGAAAATCGCGGTATAGCTTTACATCCAGACTCGGGCAGCGCATAAAACCATTGTTTCCCCAGTGAGCCTTATCACTTACCAGTAGAATCATGAGAACAAGGAAATTGGCATTTGCCCTAGTGTGCACTTACTTGCACATAAAATATACTTCTCCATTGCATTTATGTTAATAATTGAGTTCAGTCATTTCCTTCGGGTAAAGTTCCTATATCTATTCAGTTTTCATCATCCTAGCGCTTCTCTCGGTTGCATCCTGGGCTATTTCCTTGGAGCCCAAGGAAGGCTACGACTATGATCCTGAATTGACAAGCCTGCTTTTTCTATTGGAGCCAGTTCCTTTATTAAAAATGTGGCTATTATGAATACTGTGGTATCAGCCTATTCATGTCTAAAGCAGTGCACAGCGGGACAAAGGCCACCATCATTTGAAATCATGTTTTCTTTACAAAGATGGGTTTTGGCTCAGTCACCACGCCTGCCAAATGCGGTATAACATCGATACTTTTGCACGACCTGGGAATTGAACCCATGGCCTCGAGACCACGGCCCCATCGAGATGTGAATACTATGTATGTATAAGTACAGAATATAATATTATTCTTTCTTTCTTCATGCTACGTTTGATAAGTCATTTCGTCAATTCTAATTTAGGTGCGACGTAGTTTCACTCAAAACAAACCTTCAAAAGGTCGTTGCCCCGCAGACACTATCAGATGACCTGCATTGTAAGTGTTCACCCAATATATCTGATCAGTGATCACAATAGCTGTTTATTCTTTATATATTGATGGCTTCTGAAAAATTTACGGTAGTAAATCTGCTTTATGATAGGGTTATGGGGTCGGTTCTTGCGCTGTAGACTAACAAACTATAAAGGGAAAAGTATCTTTGTCTCTTTTAAGTTAGGGTGTAGATTATAAAGTCATTTACATGTTAGTCAGACAGTTACCTGACTACCTGGTGACTAACAATGTTTAAAAGTTTGCATAAAAATTAACACCAAAAACAATTTTCACTTAGTTTTCCTAAGTCTGCAATCAAAGATTTTACAATACACAGTCATAACTTACTTGGAGTCCCAGAAGTCGTCTCATTGTCATTACCTTGTCAAAAATTACCTAGAGATAGTTAAAGCTCTTCTGGTGTCACTGATGAATCACTAGTCGTCTACATTAATTTCAAAAGCCTGGCAAAATTTTACGATGGGCAAACGAACAAACAATGATATGGCAAATAAGTACTTGTTATATATGCACATTTAACTTATACAAAAATGTTTTAGCTGATGAAGTCGACTTCGACTTCTTAACTGTTACTTAAACTATTGTTAATTTATAACCAAATCAGTCAAAGGTGTTTGCAATAACAATCATGGTCTTATAATAATTTGACGTTTCAGAAAGTTATTCTGTTAATCATACGTATTTAAACATCCACTCGTCCATTACAAGCACTAAAGATCATAAAAAGACTAACAAGCTACGTAGGAAACAAAGCCATAGCGATTGAAGAAAAAAACTTGTAAAAACATCACAAAACCACTTTAAAAAGAGCCAAGGACCAATCAAATTTCGACTTTATTACTCGACAATAAAGCACACGACACGCGCCATGTAAATCGGTCGTCCCAATAACACACGTATGTTGCAATATTTAAATTTTCAACCATAATGTCTTAAAGAATAAGATCTACTGAGCGCACGGGATAAATCCGGCAATATACCTATCCCATTTGTCCGAAAACTAATTTGAGCTTTATTGCCGTTATAAATAAGGACCACAGAAGTTTTTCTTTTCTTCTTTCCAACTGCATGGAAATAGGACAACGTGCACGAAAAATGTATGTAGGTTTGACACAATAAGACACGGTGAAGCCGTTTCGTCAGATCGGGAGTATGTGACAAGGATGCCAGATCATTTGAGGTTAAATGACTTTGCATTGGAAGGATGTGACTTTATCGTTTTTAGTAAGGATTGTAGGCCGTTTTAAGGTTAAAGAGTTCGGTTCCTGGTCAAGGCAGTTTTGTATAGTTCGAAATTAGGTACTCAAACCTTTGTTACAATTTAGAAAAGCTTACTATTTGGTTATGCAAAGGATGAACATGATAAAAATACGAGTATTCGGTATATGAACTTTACTCATTCTCTTTACTCTTTACTCCTTCGGTACATTAAAAAATAACCAGAGCTTTTATGAAATTCCTGTAGAAGATTAACATCGTCAGTTATTTTGTGCCAAGAAGTTACTTTTGTCCACAAAAGAGAAACAGAAGATATCGAGGCAAAATATTTTACATTATTCTAGATGTGTAGTATAAACCTATAATTATCTTGTATTAAAATTGATAGCTAATTAATAACTCGATCTGATATGAATCAAGGTTTTAATTTGACTCGCAATAAAGAACAATTTTATTATTCATTAAAGTGACTTTACACGTCATTATAAAACATTATAATTTCTTGGCTGTCTCACAATTCGACTTGGTTATAATTAACATGACTCTATACATACACAGTTTGTGTTAACAATTACTGTCGTCACTTGAAAATGTTACTTTGTAATTTTGTTTTAATTTACAAACTAGCTTTATCCCCCCCAGCTTTGCCTGCGTTATCAAGATTCTAGTTTTATCTAGTGATTCTAGTATTATGGAAACATTAAATCGGGATACCCTATTACCTAAGTCCGCCCAACTTTTGCCTGTATACCTCATCAAAATCCGTTCAGTAGTTTCAGCGCCATTGATAGAGAAACATTTAAAATATTAGTATGATATACGAACTAATAGCATTAACTATCCTTTACTTTACACATTTATTCATTTTAGTGATCACAATACCATAATGTGGCCCTCTTGCTGTTTGCCTCCCTCTAAGTTAGCCTCTTATATTCTCTACTTGTACTTTTTAAATTCTTTGCCGAACTACTTATTAAGCGATGGAATGCGTTACCAGCATGCGTGTTTGCGACATCCTAGGTTACTTCAAAAGAAGCGTGAAGAAATATCTCGCGGCCCGGTATGGCGATGCCAGCGGATAGTACACCACTTTGGTACCGCATCCGCTGTCTTGGCAATTAGCACTCTTCTTATGCTTACCATCAGGCAGAGTGGAGCCAATATCCCAAACCACTTTAAAAAATCTGCTATAGCCGTAATTTAGCTGAAAGGACATTATTATTAGTGTAATGTTTCCTTAACAGCTTTATGGCTTCATCGCGCATGCGCGCGGCACCTTGCGCTCGCGCACGGGCCTTGGCGGAGGCTGTCGTCGTGGTTTATTTCCACGACAGGCGCAGATAAGGGAACATACCCAAACTACGTGACCCTTTTTTTCGTGTTTTTTGAACCCCTCCCCCCCCTCGGTGACCAAGCGTAGTATATGCCCAGACCCCCTCCCCCCCCCTAGTTTTCACGTAGTATATTTTATCAATATTTTTTGCGTAAAGTTACAAAATAATGGCTTTTGTTTGTATTTTCTTATACGGCCCCTAAAAGTGCGTACTTTGAGAATGCGTACCTATAATTGCATACGGTTGTAATTGTGTTTAGTAAAAAATATATCAAGAAAAAATAGTACATTGCACAATGTATATGTACGGGCCGTTAAAAAAGAATTACGATCGAGTACTTACAAATGTAATTTTGTTAAGTTCATTGGCTCGAGTCTGCCATCCCGTTTCTCTTCATAATGATTTTCATCACATTTGCGGGGAAAGAAATAAAATCAGAATACAGCAAAAACAAGAAACTATTTATTAAATCAAATATCTTCAATGAAGACGTTACCACTATCAATCCACTGGGAAACGTTATGGATAATGGGGGCGATGGTTAATACCGGGGTAATATCCATGTTGATATCAACTGCCTCATCATCGACGGACAAGTTTTATTGATGGGGTAATAAAAACGTGGCGTTCTTAAAAAAAAATTATTGACTACGTGACAAGAAACCAAACCCCCCCCCCTCCCCCCGGTGACCATGAGTGGTACTTTGAAGACCCCCCTCCCCCCCCTAAATCGGTCACGTAGTTTGGGTATGTTCCCTAAATGTTAGTTTGTGGCGCCTATCTTTACTTATATCCATAGCTGGGCACCGTTAATAAAATAGTTAACTTCGTTAATCGTTAATCCGCTACAAAAAAAGTTAGCTTCGTTAAACGTTAAAGCGTTACATTTCGGAAGAATTAACGCAAGTTACAGTTAATCGTTAATCCGTTAACTATGTGTAAAAATGTACTTTTATAACGTTGCGTTAGTGATCTTAAAAAACCTGTTGGTTGGTTTAGGTACTGGAAGTTACCAGGTTAAGAATCATTGAGGTATTACTACTACGTATAGAGTGGACATCGCGAACAAAAGTTTTGCGTCAAATTGGAGGGAAGGGGGCGGATAATTCAGTGATATTTTTGTCTTCTTATCTATTTTGTAATTGGCCACCATCTTTATTTTTCGTCTTATAATGATTGTACATGTTTTTAAAACACAACACGACATTCTTTGATTTAAAAAATGGTCAAAAAATGAAAATTTGTCTAAAACTTTGTGGTCCATGGACCACAATACGGGTAAGAACATTTTTGTTCGTGAAGTAATCTCTATACGTAGTAGTAATACCTCAATGAATTCAAATAGTTAAATGTGTAATTTAATCGTAGGACATAAGTTGCATACCTATTCCCATTCATAAACATTAACATGTTGAAGTTCTCGTCTGAAAGCGAGGCTCGTTTTGGTGTTAAAATGTTTGTATCCGTGGAAAACAGACATTCTACTGCAGCGCTTGAGGGTATAGCAGTATTGTATTTAATAAATAGACTTACAAATATCAATTCCCCGAGGAATGCAGCATCGTTGAACGAGTCTTTCGATTTCATGTCCAGCCAGATTTAAACTTTACTCTTTATAGAGTTGGAGCTCTTTGCTTTTTCTATAGACTGAGTGACAGAAGTAAAAAAGTCTTCCACGTCATCATCGTTGTTACTTGTATTGCTCCCTTGACTCCCTTCGCCATTTAAACTGCCATTCGCCGCGCTCGCCGCGCCCGGCACTGTCTAAACCTGTTTTTCGCGCCTCGTCCCGCGGAGCCGTGCGGTTAATAGTAGGCATTGGATTAACGATTAACGGACTCCTACATAATTAACGGAAGTTAACATGTCCGTTAACAGTTTTTAAAGTTAACTTAAAAGTTAATCCGTTAATCAAAATGTTAACTTCGTTAATTAACGATTAACGGATTAACGAGTTAATGCCCAGCTATGCTTATATCTATAGGTTTATCTAAACTTTATACTTGTACTATAAAATAACAAAGCTGAAGAATTTGTTTGTTTGTTTTTTTGTCTGATCGCGCTAATCTCAGGAACTACTACTGGTTGGGATAAAATATTTTTTTTGCGTTGGATAGTCCATTTGGCGGCGGATAATTAAGTGACATCATTGACTTTTTATTTGACACGCCAGTATTTTTATTTTTCGTCCTGGATCGATGATTGTACATGTTTTTAAAACAACAAACGGCAATTTTTCAATTAAAGAAGTAATGCAAAAGACGGCAACTCCATGTCTATGTTCCACCACCACTATTCTGCTATGTTTCTGCTGGTGAATAGGGACGGTAGAGCTCAGTTGGGTAGGGTATGGGGTTTTAAAGGCAGGAAACGCATCTGAGACCCTTGTGCGGTTGTTGATGTCCATGGGCCGGTGATCACTTACCATCAGGAGACCCTCTTGCATCTCTGCCTCCCAATAGCATTAAAAAAAACGTTTTTTTGGTTGGTTTTTATTCGTCATAAAGTGCATTGTGACACGTCATTCTTAGAAGCTGCAGCGCTGCAGTTTCCGTAATCAAACACGGTTGCAGCGAGGCCGCCCGGTCGCGCCCGGCCTTCGATGCAGGCGGCTGTTCTATGCACTAAATGCACTTTACAAGCTCTTGTTTTATTGTGAGGTTTAATGTGGGGAATGTTGTAGAGGAGTTTGTTTGTCTGAACGCGCTAATCTCGGGAACTACTGATCCAATTTGAAAAAATATTTTTGTCTTGGATAGTCCATTTGACGAGTAAGGCTTTAGGCTATTGTAAATCAAAATCCACGCGGACGGAGTCGCGGGCGGCCGCTAGTGTCATATATGTATGTATGTTTGCTCAGAATTTTAGTGAGACGTTTTTTGATGCAGAACACAGGCAAAATATACACCGATCTTCCAGGAAATAGAATTAGTACAAGAAATGTATTTATTTTAGAAAGTTAATTTAACATTTTTTTTGAGATAGTAGTCTCCTAATAGTAATGTATCCATCACCAATGTACATAAGCAGATACATTCCCTAGCACACGTATACTTCGATCGGTTCCTTAAAATCATCATAATTATAGAAGCCAAATATAAAATACAAGAAAACATGCAAATCACACGAGCCTTCCACGGCGGCAGTTTAATAGGCCATAATTACTGTGGAGAAGTGGCCTGCAGGCCTAGTGAGTGCATCTAAGGACCGCTTCCGTATTCAAACGTCGAGGCCGCCCGGTCTATGCAACTTGTGCGACTGCATTGGCCTTGCACAAATGCATACAGTGCTGGGAATGACAGTGAGTCGACTCGAACAAAGAGTTGGATGTTTAGACCTCAATAGGATGCTGTTGCGAAGCGCGTAGTGAAGTATCACCGGTTTCAATACTTTAATACATTGTAGAATTATTTTATCGACAAATAAAGCCCGCCTGCGACTTCATAATCATCATCATCATCATCATCATCAGCTTATTGCAGCCCACTGCTGGAAATAGGCCTCTCCTAGGACCTGCGACTTCGCCCGTTCAAACAAACAATCTCTTCAGCTTTATTATATTAGTATTGATAGATAATTTTTTGATGTAGGCAGAGATGCTCTTGCAATTTTCTTTTTCTGTTTTCTTGGTTTCGCAAGAATGTAGTGTAGGCAGTAATTGAAAATGAGTCCTGAGTACCCTACTCAAATTAAAAATGTATGAATATAAGATTTGAGAGACAATATCACTGATGTTCTTTATACTGTTAATTGCGAAGGATTTGTACTTGGCAATGGCACGTAGCTTTGTGCTTCTAAAAGGGCTGGCAAATTGATGTGATGACCTTGAGCTCTGTATTGAAATATTGGAAATGTGTTGCGCAATGTTCAGTACGACTAACAATAAACTACAAATAATAAAACAAGCCTCAATATAAAATTAAAAAAAATGTTTGATTTTAAAGACATAATGAATAATATCTTTACCTGTAACTTTTGTAAATAAACTAGTGGTGTTAGTCATTAGAAAAATAATAGAACTTCAAAGTAGTTACATACAAAATAATTCAAACTCCAAAAAAAAAGAATAGTCATTGCTTTAGTTTAGTTAACGTCAAGTAACCGACTTTTACCGAAAAAATGAAGATAAAAATAATTACAAACGCACATGGTTCAAATGTATGGAGCCCGTTGCAGCCGCATTGCATAGAGAGATAAAATGAGCTATAAGGAAAAGTGCGTGCGCGCAGTTTTTGCACGCTGGGGGGAGGGGGGAGATGAGCTTTGAAATACATCTTCCGATGGTTTGCGTCATGTTTTTTGTGACTTTTACCAAACGGGGTATTGTTTTCAAAGTTTCAGGCCGTTTGATTACGTGTGTAGTATTTTTTTTTATTTAAGAGTCTACATCGGTGATAAATATGTGAAACTAATAGAACTAGTGACAATCCAAAGTCTAGTCTTTGTGTTACGCTCTCCTCCCTATTTAGACAGCCACTAAATGGATTGTATTACTATCCAAAACAAAAACATTTTTTCAATTCGAACCAGTTGTTCCTGACATTAGCGCGTTCACACAAACAAAAAACCTCTACAGCCTTATTATTCTAGTATAGACATGTACATCATCATCACCCTAGCGTTTGTCCCGGTCGCATCCTCGGCCATTGCCTTGGAGTCCAGGGTCCGCTAGTATAGACATGTACCTGGTTTATAATTATGTTACTATTAATCTTTAGTAGATTGTCGATACGGGCTACGGAGTAATTAAAGAAAGTTCACATTTACTTGTCCACTACAGTAATTACGTAAATGATATTATGATAAAAAGGGTTTAGCCAAAATACTACATAGAACATATGACTGTTCCTTTGCCCTAAGATTTTTCTTCAAATAGCTGTGACTTAAATATAGCTAATAAAACATTGTGAAATAAGCTAAAACCCATCATGGAGACCTTTGCCCTGCAGTTGGACATTAATAGAATGTGATTTTAGTTGTGAAATAAATGAAAATAAAAACAATAACAAGCCCCTCTCCTCCCCCACACGCACTCACACACACACACTCACACACGCACACCTGTCTTGCTAGACCTTCCGCGGTAGTCGCTGCTATCCCCACACATAAATTACAAAGCTTGTCAGCCAAGGATGCTCGGGGGGGGGGGGGGGGGGGGGGGAGTAGGGTTGTCACGCGACGCGACTATTGTCGATTGGGCGTGATTGACATGCTGGGTGTTGATGAGACACAATGTACTGAGAGAAGTGTGGTAATCCATCTGATGACAAAACTATTCATTGACTTCTTTAAATCTTTAACACAATATATTTTGTATCATTAATTGTAGTCAAAATAATTGAGTCCAAATTATAAAATAACGTGTAAACTATCTTAATTTTTATTCACTTGTAGTATTTTAAGCCAATAAGATTATTCATTAGAAGATGATTCTCTTAATTAAGAAACATGCCTTTGTGTGTGTATTTTCGAAAACTCCAGCGCAGTATTTTTCCTACCCAGGAAAAACTCATTTCCCTAAACCATGGCCAGGCACATTTACCAAAAGTCAAATAAGATACGAGTTGAAAATAAAACTGCCACTTATCACTATTCCACTCTACACTCTTTCACATACGGGCTTCCAGTTAGGTGTGAAATTTCCTTATCTTATCTGCCAGCCCTACGCCCGAGTGCATCGGAGGGGTTTCGAAAGTTGCACAAACGGGCCACCTTGACCTCAATACTCAGACGGCATGCGTTATTATTGCAATCCTCAAGTTGCAGCCCGCTGTCTTCTGTCCTGGGAATGCAATCTGGTAATGACAGCCCGAATGCAACTTGCAACTTAGATTATGAATGCAAGTTACTTGATGATTCGGTGCTTCGGAAGCACGTTAAACGTTAAGCCGTTGGTGAGGAGCTCGATGACGCAGTATCTAGCGCAGTTGGCCTGCGATTGCTAAGTTAAGCAACTTTTGCAGAGGCCAAGCATCGGATGGGTGACCGAACAAAATCATCTTTAGCTCCTCCGTACTTTGGAAGGCTCTTGTCCTCGCGCACTCATTTGTACACTATAATATTATCCTGCGTACCTGGATGATCGTAAGAACGGCCGTCTTAGTCAAAAATAGCTGGAAGGATTACATAACTGGCTTCCTTTTTATAAAGGGTTACGGAGGTCAGACGACAGACGCTCCATTGTAATAACCAGACTGGCGAATTCAGGATCATAGTCGGAGCGCACAAAGGGCTCCGAGGCAACGGCCAAGGATGCAACCGGGAGCAACTTGGAAAAGAGATGTCCCATCCCAGGCCCGCACCATGTACGTGGTACCAAAAAATCGGTAAAATATTGCTATTTCCATTAAAAATACAATAAAACATTTTTGGTCCGTAGTTTAGCGGCTTAAAAATAAAATCAAATTCATAATTGTTCACTTTACTTCGTAAAAATGGCAACTGTAATTTTTTTCTTTACTGGGATTTACAGCTTTGACCCCAGCCTTTTTAGGTCGTTTGTAACCTAAAAATATAAATACTTTGTGAAATAAACTGCATACTGTCAAAACAAAAATAAACTGACGGATAAATGACATAAACGTCATTCAAGTTTGAAAGATGCGTCCCAATATATATTACTTTACTCTATGATGCGTCCTCCGCCATATTGTACTGAGTTGCAATATTGTGGTTTAATTTATTGTTTCACCCAAAAAACTAAGGTTTTCCATAAGAATTGGAGTAATTAAAATTGTAGTACACTTATTCGCCTATATTTAGGTATAGCGTACATGGTCCAGGCCGAGGCTTCATACATTTCTGGGACATCTCTTTTATCAATGTATGACTTATACGTTTAGTGTTTATTTTACTTAAGTATCCCCAGGGCACTTCAACCTCCTGAGTTTACTGAATTTTGCCATGTGAGATGAACTGTCTCATATGTTGCTTTAAAGATATTTTTTAAAACATGAGCTTTTTTCATGTTTGGAATGGAAGTACCACGGAGGCTAGTATTTAATACGAATAGCCTTAAAGGGCTGACATTCATTTTCTTCTTCTTCTTTCTTGTATCTGGAAAAAAAACTAAGATAAAAAGGTAATTAAATACAATTAGAAAATTACATAAAGTCAGCCCATTTATATATAGTTGTCACTTTGTAATACCTTCTTAAACATAGGCATTAGTTATTTCTTAACGCTATGACGTTTTAACAAATAATCGTTTAAATAAAATTAGAACTTCGAGTCCAATGTAGACATTAGATATTTTTCACCACATTTCCGTTGCACCAGCATATTAATACCAGAGCCCCAGGGGGCGGCATGAATGGCCCGCGACATGTGGCCGCGCGCACGCGTCCTCCGACGTCACGCCGACGTCAGCGCGCGCCGACACGAATGCTGGGGACTTGGGGACAATTCTGATATACTGTAGCTTGCTTGCCGGGGATCGGGCTGAGTGGAGAGCCCTAGGAGAGGCCTATGATAAAGGCTAACTGTTGAGTTTATTGCGGCACTTCTTCTCAGCAGGCCATTCACGTCGAAGTGCTTGCCGAGGATCGGGCTGAGTGGAGAGCCCTAGGAGAGGCCTATGATAAAGGCTAACTGTTGAGTTTATTGCGGCACTTCTTCTCAGCAGGCCATTCACGTCGAAGTGCTGGTAGGTAAAAAAAGATATGACGTGCAAAAGAATTTCTATGTATATCAAATTGCAAAATAAACCACTTTGACTTTGACTTTGACTTTATGTCAGCAGTGGACTGCGATAGGCTGTTGATGATGATTGATGATGATGATGTTGCTTGCTTGCCCAGCATTGAGTTTCTACGACCCCTATCTAACGCCCGGACATAATTACGCATGAATGCTGGGGACTTGTGGACAATTATGATATACTGTTGCCTGCTTAGCCAGTGTTTGTTTGGATTCAGCTTCTGGGAGACTTGGTATAACTGACGAGGCTTACGACCAGTAGTGGACCATGCAGACACAATAATGCTGGGGACTTGGGGACAATTCTGGAGAAATTCTTTGCGTGAACGGCCTAACGTGGTGCGTCCTATCTGAAAAAGACTTATTCCCAGCAATTTTACGAATGCTAGGTACTTCAGTAATACTGTTTGACCCCACTTGAAGGAGGCATACCCCAAGCAGTGGTCTGCAACAAGCGAAATGATTGATAATGCCGATGATGTTTGGCTTAGGGAGCAGAGCATTCATGCTGCGAAGTGCCGGTAAAGAAAAGCACTAATTACATATTTCCCGTTGGTGTCGTAAGATGCGACTGAGGGCTATTCTGCGGGCGTACCCATAAGTTTAATCGATCCCTGTACTAAGACCACTACCTATACGTTTTATTAAAAAAAAAACACCACAAGCAGCAAAATATAACCAACTTCAAGCTACAAACTAAGCTACGGATCCTAGACTACGCTCGTAGCAAAATCTATGCTACGACGAACCTATGCTACGCCGTAGCGTCGACAGTTTTCGTAGGCTAGACTACGCACGTCCATTCATGGCAGATGAGCGTGTTTTTTTTTAATTTTCCGTCACCCGCACGCAAAGGCATAATATTATTAGTTCGCTTACGTCAATGGACGAAATAACGCGAATGTTTTGTTATTAATACAAATGTTAGATTGTAAATGATGTGTTGAAGGCTTTTCGTTCTGTTACCGTAAAGGTTTATTTCTATATTTGGTCTTTTCCCTGCTTGCGCAGATTCATTCTATAATAACTAGCATTTGTAAACGGGTGTCGAGTTAAAGGACCATATTTTTAAAGGTTATTTATATAACCTTGTTAAACGCTGGTTATGATATGTTACACAGCATTGACAAGCCTCAAAATAACCATTACTTTCCTTTAGGTAATTCGTTTATAGATTGAATACTTATAGAACCTTTACGGCATAGTATTCAAATAGTACCAAATAAGTTGTTGAAATAAGACACACAGCCATTGCCAAAAGGAGACCCGATGCAATGTCTAATAGAAAGTACCGGTTTCGAAACGAGTCTATCAACCGGTAGATTCCACCGAGCGAATAACGATGCGAAGAGCCATAGTACAACTGTGAAAAAGTAAATAATTTGGTTTTAGTTAATCCACATGAAAGCTCTTTCGCGGAAAGTTGTGTGCAATTAGGTACACTGTGTAATGTACAGTAATAAAATAAACCATTTAATTTTATAAAATCATCTCCCGTTTGCATCCTCAGTCGTTGCCGCGTAGCCCAGGAAACGCTGCGACTTTGATCTTGATTTGAAAAGCCTGGTAAATTCATTGGACCAAAAATTACTGTAATTAAATTAATATTAAGTACAGACAAAATATTAAATTTAATTTAAAAAAAAAATTAGGAGTCCGATTATTCACACATTATTCGGCTCAACAATTTTTTTTTTAGATAATTCCCAATCGGTATTTCCAGATCCAACGTAGTTAACAATAGTCGTTTCCTACCTCGTAGAGGTTGAAATACAAAGATCTCCGAAGTAACTGGCATACTTTCATTCAAGTGTACTACGCGTTCGTTGCATTTAGTATGCAGCGGACGTGCAATTTGCAATTCTGTAAGCATCCCCTGATTCACGGCGCTTGCGAGAGACATTGTTGCTGAAATTAAAACCAACATCTTACTATTTTCGAGAAATTCTTTGAAACTGAGAACTATATTTTGTAATTTGGTAAATTGGAGGAACTGTCTTTTTTGCTACGCGTCTTAAGGGGTATTTATTTATTTATTTATTTAAACTTTATTGCACGAAAAAGATTTTGTACAAAAGGCGGACTTAATGCCTCATGGCATTCTCTACCAGTCAACCTTAGGGAAAAACAGAGAGTGAATAGTAGGTAGTGCTATTAAAAGAAACTATAAAAATAAAAATTACACTTATTAACTACTTAACATACATAATACTACATAAAAAAAATACACACATAACTTTATATACAAAGATATATACTTTATGATAAAATACATATACTATACATATACTACATTATAAAGAAAAGAAGTATAAATGATGAATGATGCCAGATTAAGTACGGGAAACGGTGGACGATGATGCGCAAGAATTAGCTAGGAAGTGATGGACAAGAAACTTAAATGCTCTAACTGATACTGTTTTCCTTCGTATCTTGTACTAGCGGCTGCCCGCGACTCCGTCCGCATAGCTTAAAATTAAGCCTTCCCCGACAAATGGACTACCTAACACAAAAAAAATCTGATTCGAACCAGTAGTTCCTGAGATTACCGCGTCCAACAAACAAACAAAATAATACAGATTCTTTAGAATATGGCCAAGGAACCAACAACAGAATACATCTTATAGGGTTTTACATTTCATTGGTTCTTCTATTTGGTAGTATCGAAATATATCAATACGTTATGGAATTACTAGTAAATATACTGAGGACTTAGATAGAGGCTACATTCTAACCGTGAAAGTGCCATGGAGTTATATTTTAAACATAATTGTTCTTCCCGAGCAATCCAGATGTTTCCATTTAGTCGTCAGCTCGTTACCGCTCCCTAATTATCCAAAATAATCCGCCATTGTTGTCGAAAATATTTAAACAAACCGCCGCAATTAAAAAATCTCGCGGGAATATGGACGCTACCATAGACTAACAGAATGAACTTATTAAAAACTATTATTTTATATTATCTGGCGTTTTATTATCTAAGCCTTGAAAATTATAAACGCATGCTTAAAATTGTCTTGTTTGTGTTGATGCTGTGAAATATTTAATAAATAAAAAAAACGAATAGTCAAAAATTTTAATCGGGTGTTTTCATTTTCTTCAATATCTGTATAGAAAAATCGGAATTGACTTAATGTATCTAAGGTTTATTGCAGGAATAATGCTGAAAAGCAGTCTTCCCAAAGAGCATTGCTTAAAATTGGTGTGTTTTTTTGTCACACATGGCATTATATATTCTTGAGGTCATTACAAACGAAGTTTGCTTTGGCAGTACCTATAGCTGTAAACTCAGTCCAACTGAATCCCCTACAAAATCTGGCATTGTCTTTTCTCAGGAATGCATCGTCAAACTTGAGCTGACCATAAACTTCAACCAAAAACGAATTTACAACACGCACATGCCAGGCTAATGTCTCACCCCCTTCTGAATTTCCTTAGTGCATGCTATTTAGATCCCGCCTTCTATTGGCGCGCTAGCTTTCAATTTAAAAATGGAATGCGCTGTCCTTGGCGGGCGGAGTTCGTTGACCTTCCGATGCATTTCGGCGGTTTCGCCCAGTTTGAAATAGACGTAATTTCTTCTCACACACAAACAAACCAAACCCGACTCTAAACATACACTGTTAAAGGTGGTATTCGCCGGCAGTCGACTCGTTTATTCTTTTTTTGGAACTTAACGAATTTAGGCTTTACACTACGGAATTAAGGCTCACTATTGTTCAGAATTTTTAATGCGATTGTCTCATTACGCTGCCAAATTATTTTGAGTCATTTCCGAACCGGGTTTCGGTTGAAAATTGCGTTGCGATCGTTTAAATTTGGGAAGCCAAGTGTTATCTTGCCAAAGGTGGGCTAGACGGGTGGATTTTTTTTAATTATACAGGACGAGCCAGTCATTTGTGGTTCACATTCACTAATTTGCTTTTTGAAGGCCTTAATCAAAGTGCACGAATGTTATTTTAATTTCGTCGTTAGATGAGCGATGGCTCTCGTGTGCATTTCCTTTATGGGGGCGATTTGAATAATTTAAAACTTGTTTTTAACGAGGTAGGAAGTGCTTGAGTGCAGACATCGTCAGTAATTAGTTTTCCTACAGATTTCGTAGTATTTCATAACAATTTTCTCCCTACAGTTTAAGAATACCTCTGCTATAATGGCTTTGTTGGTATTTTTTTGTTTTAAAGTTTATAACCATTATGTAGAGTCACTTTTGTTTGTTATATGGAAATGAAAATTCCATTGAATAAGTGTGGATTCGATTCACGTCAAACGTTTGAAAATTGGTATTATTTTCTTTTGTTTAAGATGGTTTTAGATATTTTTTTAAACGTCAGCGGTTCCTCATACCTACAGTACAGACTCTTATCTTTTTGTAGATTTTTTAAGCATACACGTTAATTTCCTTTTCAAAACTTCTTAGTTATTTCCTCAAACATCGACTTTGACCACTTAAATTCCGCACCAAACTCGCGCTCGTCATTCGATAAACATTATGATCGACAAATAAATACGTCACTAGCGCGTAGGCAGCGCTCGAGCCTAACATTACGAAAATAAACCATCGGCTTCACAAACAAGCAGTAGTGGCTCAAATTAGTCACTGGCATAGTGCAACGACTCTAGTGATGCGCGTTGCCCGGTGGTGATCGGTATCGATAGTGTCGAGTTACACCGACTTATCGATTTCGCCCGGTTCAGATTTACTTATGGATGTAAGTGAACATGTGTAAATTATTAGATTAGTGAAGACAACTTGTTTTAAAAATAATTACTCATGAGGTAGAAAAACGTATAGTTGTTATTTTTTTAATCTATCAAAATGCACTCTAATCACTTCTCAATTAATCATTAATCTTAATAATAAAAAACAATAAGCAATATTGCTACATAATATAAAAACACATTTTTTACTTCGGGGTGATGCAAATAAATGATAAATATTCATGAGAATAAAAACTCTATAAACCTTATTTTTCTTCAGTGCAATTATTGACGGCTAATTGAAAGATAGGGTTTATAAAAACACACCATTTCAATGGCTCAAATTAAAACAGAAAAATAATTTTCTCGTTGATTTTGTAATTACTTAATTATTCTACGTAATATGATATTGAAGTTTTGTTACAAAGGTTAATTACATAAATTCATTTGCACATATTAATGAATGTTGCATAATTATATACTTTTTTTCAATTACCGATTGCAATTAAAAGGGTTTAGAATAATAATAAGCTATTGAGTAAAATATATCTTTTTATACTATTATATAATGGACACTATTTTGTCAATATAGTAGAACATATTAAAATGCTAGTAAATGTTGATTCATAATCCTATATGGATATATTGTTTAGTCATTTATCTTTAACTCAATCTATAGATTATTAAATAGAGATGTCAAAACACCTAAAACAAAAAAATATCGAGTGATACGTGTGTTTTATTCATAAATGTAAATAACTTGACTATGCTTATTAGCCACGTACAAAGAATAATTTACGAAACGTGCCTGTTATTGCAATCGTCCTACATAAGGTTATAAGTGAATTGAAACCGAAGTTTTGAATAAGACATTACGATAGTGCATCGACCCTTACATGACTATGTTAAGTAAATAAATCTGGGTGCTTCCAGTGGTTCGATAGGGACGATGAATAAACACCTACAAAGGTCGCATACCAATGATCTAACGTTTATAGTCACGTCGTCTTTTTGAAATACGTGTGTCCACTGTTCTTGTTCTAAAATGAAAGACAATGCCGTTTTATAACATTTAAGTATTAACCATCAATGTCTAGAAATTTCTAGAATATTTTATCTTCGTACAAAAAAAGAAAGGTTTAATATTTGAACTTGAATTTGAAAATTGCTTTTATTCATCAAAAGATTTGTCATGATAACTAATTTTCAAATACTCCTCAAAAATCTAAGATTTCTTTAGTGGGTACTTCAACTACTTTCCTTTTTAAAGTACAAAATTAATGTACCTTTAATCAGCTACATACAGTGTAATTTCCAAATTACGTATGGTTGCCATCAACACCTTGCAACAATGAGCAGCATGAAAACCGCATTTCCTTGCACTATGCTGCACATTTTAATTCCAATGCAACTTTTTGATGTCATAAACCGATAAGCGTTAATAAAACGTCGAATGAATTCTTAAAGTCGAATTTAGTGATGTGTTGGTTTTGACTTGCAAATGTTCTTGTCACCTGACTTTAGTTTCGATGACATTGAAAAGGCAAACGGCAATATACTTTTGAAATTACGTTTTTCCTGCTTGAATGAACAAATTGTAGTTTATTTAAAATTACCTACGCTTAACCTTCGGAGTTGGCGACTATTATACGAGTAATTAAAATTATTATTGTTTTGACTGCTGGAAAGTAATATTATAATTTATTTTTTAAATACAATGAGCAGTATATGCTCATTAGAAATGATGTAATTCCTATTTTATTTTATTTCTAGAGATAATGTAAACAGTGTACCTGTCTTAAAATCTTTAGCAAATTAGTCGAATTTGGATAGCATCTGTTTGGTACTTACTTTAATCCATAATACTTCAATTGTGAAATAAATAACAAGACAATACTATTACACCTTTACGTCTTTTTGAAACTTTCTCCATTGTTCACAAAGTTGTTATGACTACAAATTATGAGATGGTCAAGAGTCTGGCATAATATTACAAAAAGCAATGTACCTACACATGTCGATATTTACCAACTACTAAATAACAAGGATATGAAAAATTAACAAGACATCAGACATAAATTAAAGATAATTGACAGGTAGACAATACACTTCCTTACACCCGTTGACATTTGAAAAAAAATCGATACTTCGATAACTTATCGATATATTCGCGTGCTATCGGCGGTTCCCCTCCCTAGTATTTCTAATTTCACGGCCTCGCGTCTATGTGTGCGGCGGCTGTGTGTGCGTGACCTTGCTGCGTTTCGGCGGTCGTTCACCCTGATGCACTCCTGCCTAAACCCTTGACTTTGCAACGCACGCCACAGCAGTAGATGCTAGCGAGTTATGTGCAAGCGTTTGGGCGAACGTTGGCGTTCGAATTTTCGGCGGGAAACGGGCGGCTTTTGTTTTAGTTTAGACCGTATTATTATTAGTTTATTTTTGGTTCTATTCGTCAGGTCCAGTAAGGGTCTCAGTGGCACATTTGGTTAGTGCGCTTGCCCGGATTGCAAGAGGTTCTTGATATAATGAGGCCAGGAAAGAGAGACCTCGAATTTGTCTTTTTTTATAAATTACGATTTTAATGATACATGTAATAGTAGGTACTGGGTATAGTATGATTTGAACTAAAATGCAAAAAAAGTTTTACAATGCAAAAAACATTTTTGATAATCCTCATCGAGTAAAACAAAAGCCATTGAAATATATAATTATTTATTCTAATTCGACGTAAAGTAAGTTTTTAATCTGGTATTTGACTGACAGGTCAAATCATTGACTTTTATCAAATGTCAAAAACGTATGAAACTCTAAGCTATGACGTCACATGTTAGTATTGTCAAATCAATACTTTTTAGTTTCAATAACCGTAATAATTTGCTAAAAACGCAACAGTAACGTGTAGTATTTACATGTTCTTTTTTTTAATTAATTCTTTAATGTTGTAGTTCCATCATTTATTTTGAATGCAGTTAAACACCCAATTATATATACCCATCTCTACATTGGTCTTTATCATTAACGTGACTTTGACGTGATCGCCTGTTAACTCGAGACATATTTTATCTATTTTACCACTTTCTTCCAGTTTACAGCGTCAGCTACTGTTCCAGAAGTTCTCAAGATATGCTTTCTTTAAATATCTGTGTAGAAAAAGGATAATCTCTCTAGATTAGTTATTCTTTAAAACACAGCTGAAGAATAAGGAAATAAAACAAAAACCTAGGCTCCAAGTTTTTCCGAGTCCGGCATAGATAAGTTTTGCTGACTTTTAAATTCTTTTCATTAAAACGTTCAGAATTCTTTCGTGTTTCCTACAGCTTGAGTTTTGGTAAGTTAGAGATTATTTTGTAGAACAAATAAAATTGTTGCCTGCATAAAAGAGTTTTAAAAAGATTCCTCTAGTTGCTTGGATGAAGATTTTAAATGAGATTAATTATTTAATTAGCCCGTAGTTTTTGGTACAGTCTGTCTATAAGAAAGCAGAAACTATTTACTTATCTTGCCGCTTCTTCTCAATAAATTATTGTTCTCCGAAACCAATGATAGAATCAATCTGTATTTTGATAATTAGTGACGATTCTCTGAAGTTTATTATGAATTAATTATAGATTTTGTCTTTCTTAGAATCCACATAGTTAGAGTTTAGGGTTTAGTTAGACCTATGTGATAGCCCATCAGTGCAAAATACGAAATAAAATAAATTATTTAACATCACGATAAAGTCATCGATCTCTTTTCGTTCTTAGAAATGTACGTTATTCTCTATTGAATACCTTAAATTCATACAATTAGCATATTTTAAATTCGAGGTATCGAATCCTTATTACGTAAATGTTAACTAGGTTTTTCCAAGTCATTGCACTTCACAGTCCTAACTAATACATTCTTGACGTTTGAAGAAAAAATCGTTTAATATTTAGATAACGTACATATATTAAGACTCAGCAAATGTAATTGTTTCATGGGTAAAAAAAAGTCATGCATTTTTTTAACATGTGTGACATTCCTGAACACTTATATCAAAAATATTAAAGAAAACGTTAATAGAAGTTACTTGTAATGATGATGATGACGAATCATAGAAACTTGTCACGATAATCAACTGGTATTCGTTATCCTTTAAATTAATAAATAATATTCGATTGATTCTATTTCTTCGAATTTCCAATTTACAACATATAAAATCAAATCTTTGGCCTTGATACACTCGAAAAGCCTTCTTAGAGTTATTTCAATTTGCTGCAGATACGTTCATATTAACAGCTCCTCATAAAGACTGGATTATCAACTAACGTACATACCATAACTATGTATTTAAATTCCAAAGAAATTTAGCATAAATAAAACAAACTAACTGAATAGACATTCGCCGGTAATAATCAGTTAATCCCATTAACAAAACCTCTGAAATCATAGTTGCAAATTCCAAACGCAAACTAACCCTGCCATTAAACTAATTACAACAGGTTAACCATAAACAAGGCATTAAACCGAACCCATTTCTAATTCTCGACAATCCGCCGTCTGCGGCACGTCTAGCCGATACCACACGTCCAGGGTACGTAGAGCCGGGAGCGACTATTCAGATGCAAGTGAAGCAGCGAAGTGTACGCGGCATAGGGGGGCGGGGGAGGTCTTCGTATTCTGGCCGACATATAGTGGAAGTCCTGACCTAGCTCGATAGTCGCCGTCTCTAGGTCAAGGAAGGATATACGCACACTACTTCGCCACGTGTGTGATGTGGGAGCGAATCGGCCGGTTGGAGGAATTCCGCCCGGTTTTCTGTGGATAGTTTTGGATTTTATTGAGCATCGCCGTCCGTGAAATGGTCTTGAAATCGAGAGTGTTTGAAGTTTTGTTATGGAGTTTATGAAGTCACGTATCAAGGCGATGTGTGCTGTTTGGTTTAGGAAACAAAAGTAGATGACGTGGAATTAAGTAAGTTTGTTGATGATAAACTATTTTAATAGATTTCGATGCTCAGTTAAAATTATCCCAAAAGCTGTATACTTATCAAACTGATAGGTATTTTGATTTGTATAGTTTCTTCTTCTGTTTATTGTCTCACATTTACAGACTCTTCTAAGCGCATTATGCCTATAATAAAACAGGCTTATTTGTAAGTCTTCAAGACATGCATGCATTCTTATGAAAGGTATCGTAACCTAATGAATGCATAATTTATTAGTCCTAAATAAGTCATGTGTTAATTAATCCTTAGCCCATCATAAAGTATCATGTTAATGATATGTCCTTCACAGCAAAAACGATAAAAATGTAACAATATACTTAACTCAGTCCTTGAGAATTAAGCAACACTAGTTTATAAATGCAGGTTAGTAATGAAGCCTACACTGTTTAATATTTCGTCATTGTATTTTATTTAGACTATTTAACCATCCTTTGGCAAACACGACGTCATCATAATAATCCTCAATTAGTCGTCACGTCCACTCTTAAAACTGTGGTCCAGAGAAAAATATATTCCTTATTTCCTTGGTCGGTTCATATAAGATCGGTATTATTAATATGGTGTATTAACTTTCTTTCACCTGTCTCATTGACTGCTGTAAGTTATTCGTTCATCCTTAAATGAATCTTAAAAGAACTTGTTCTAAACCATAGCCCATTCCAACACAAAGCTTCTTTCAGCTCGAAATTGTCTCACATTGAAAGCTTGCACCCAGTACGTGTATACGTACATATATAATATATCGTATGCGTATACTGTCCGTCTGTCGCGATCCAGTTCTGCGACCCTCTGCCCTTGCGCTAGTCCTTAAGAGCCCTTGGCCCTTTTTACAAAACTACCGACCAGTGTAGAAAGACCTGCATTCGAAGATCTAAGGGGATAGATATGGCTTTAGTATTTTAAGAAGAAACAAGGTTGATAAATATTTTGTTCATATTGGTGAAAAAAATTGGAAGCAATGTTTAAATTTGCAAGCCTTACCTTGCAAATTGCAAAGTTTTGAATTCTCATAAGTAAATTATATATTTTTATATGTACATGTTACATACATAATTAATTATATAGATAAAATCTGGTTTTGTTCATGAAATAAAACTACTTAACGGATAGAATCGCGGTATAATTCGTCTGGGCAAGTATCTCTGCCTTGAAGAAGATCACAATGAAATAGCACTTAGTAGAATGGTACTGTTGTGCTATGTTTCTGCTGGTGAATAAAGACGCCAGAGCTCGATTAGGGAGGGTTTGGTTTCTCAAATTCAGGCAACGTAACTGCGACCCTTGTAAGGTGGATGGAAGTGGATGTTCATGGGCAGCGGTGATCACTTATCATCAGGTGACTTTCTTGATCGTTGCCTCCCTATCACAAAAAACAAATATACATCTTTGTTAACGTCACCATAACCTTTCTATCTTTGTACAAATATCTTCAAGTGCCTTCACAAATATTTTAGACCTTCTACATCTTCCCTTGAGGTCCGAAGTGGTTGGACACCGCGGGGCCACTCCCGACCCTCTATTCAGGCTTAGTAGCACCAAGTACAGTGCCTTCCCTTTGCGTGAGCTTATTCAAACCCCGAAACGAAAGAGGCTTTAACTCATAGATTCAAAGCGTTAAATATGCTCTGCCTTGTCATCAAAAAATGGTGGCTCTAATATGTTTGCCCTAACGTACGTTTCAACGACGACCCGCTTGGTATAATGGTCAAGAAATGGCCTTTTATACCAAGAGGTCGCGAGTTCGATTCCCGCACAGGACAAACATTGGTGTGCATGAACATATCTGCTTGTGCTGGTCTGGTTGTTTATATATTTATTTGAGTATATTTGTAATACCATAGTTGAATATGATGCCTGTAACACAAGTTCTCAAGCTACTTAACATGAAGTCAGATCAATTTACTCGTATGTGATATTGTGAAAAAAAACGTATTGTCTATGTGATAAGAAGCGACGGTAGCTTCAAATTTTAGTGCCATATTCAAAGCGGATCAAAGCATGACGAGGGCGTATATTACAAACAATCAAAATCTATGCTTCAACTGAAGTGTTTGAATGTTGAAACTTGTTCTATTTGTTCTGTTGTTTAGAAGTGAAACTAGGGGTGTGTTCGAGATTATACTCGTAATATGGCGTGTTTGGTGGTAATCCTTGCATGCCACGGTATGTTTGAAGCACGTTTGATCTACTTGACAAGCCCTTTGAAGGACACTTTAGGAAGAAGTACCAATACTGGATCTTCGAGTATGTATAAAGTTATAGTTGAAAAGCTACATTTCGCTGGAAAGTATCAAGAATTATTGTTGTTTCACGCTACACAAATTCACCTTTTAATTTTTTGTATCAAGTATTAAAAAGTAAATAAGTATTCATGTGAATTGGGGACCAATTATAATATTCTATATATCTATTGTAATATAATGAAAAGGGTAGTTTTGTTGTTTATTGAAACTTCTACCCGTATGAAATTTAATTATATATTTTTATAACCCATGCAAAGTCAGGTCGCACACTAGTCAATTATTTCAATTATCACCATACTTCACTCATTACATCCCCCTGAAACCCCCCAAAAGCCCACGTAACGGAATTTAACAGTTCGTTTAAAACACACAATACCGGTGCAGATTCAAATTGAAAAAAGCAATCGGGCAGAATAAAACTTCATTTCAAATTCTGCTTTAAAACATCCTGCTAATTATTGGGTGCGGCGTTGCATGTACCGCGGGTAAGGCGGGGTGCACACGCATGTATGATTTATCGATGAAAGTAGCTGTGACAAAAGATTCAAGAATTTTAGGTTTAAAGAAGGAATACATAAATACCTTTTGAAACCTGATTATAAAAATGGCATCAAAATAAAACATGCAAGTAGTTCTGAAATAGCGCGGATTTTTTTCTTTGTTAAACATTACAAAACTGTAGTAAAGTAATTGTTATAAATGTTTTATTAAAATGTTACATTACAAATGTTTCAAATTCAAATTCTCCATTTTATGGAGAATATTAATTTATTGGAAGGAATACCCGTTAAATGGAAAATTATAAATAAGAGGTTTAGATAAAACATATCCAACATATGTACAACATAATTTACTCGACTACAATAAATGCCCCATAACCAAATAGTTACTTAAGTAATTAATCGCAACCAATTTTGCACTAAGAATTTATGACCCAGGATGATGTAGTTATACAATTAAAATTAAATAAAATTAAAATAGCTACTAATAAGACCACAAGCAATGTCGCAAGACTACTTCATGACAGTTTAGCTAGGATTGCTGGTATAAAACTCGATCCTTGAATAAATTCAAACATTGTGCTCTTGAGAATAGAAAGTCAGGGAAAGATTTCAAGAAGTTTGTTCTGGAAAAGTTAAATAAAATAGCTCAGTAGGGATCACTATTTGTTAGCTTTAGTAGATGAAACCTCGGCGTGGCTATTTGATAAAGAAACATTATTTGTTATTTTTACAGATAAATAGCTAGCGATCATATAAATATATGTTTGCTTCGAGGGACCAAAAATGTTCTGAAAATCTAGTAGTGTCACTAAATAGAGAAAATGAGAAAAAAGCTACATCTATGTTTATCATAAGTTTCATCACATATATCAATAATTTTATCCCTGGAATTGAATACAACCTAGGACTTGGGTCACTAGTACTAAGATTATCCTCGTAACAATAGACCAATCCGCAGTCCACAACACGGCAACAATAACACTACTCAACACTTAAAAAATATCTGATCCAATTCATAGTATTTCATAATAAGCTTGACCAATATAAAAATACTGTATGCATTTTATTTCGATATCACATCTGGTTATAGAGATAAATATATATTTTTTTTTTACCTACCTACAAAAGTTAAAATGCGGGTAGTCCGGAAACTCATTACTTTTGCAAATGGAACATAGTGCATTTGTTAGTATATTAACTGACTTCTAAAATGTCGCAAGTGTGTGTTAACGGTTCTGATTTATTTTGCTATATTTGTGGCGAGTTTACGCAGAAATCGAAAAAAAAAACAGTTTCTGACTAAATTAAACAGTGCTATCAAGCTTATTTTAACCGTGTCGTAAGGAATCAAGACAAGTCATGGGTTCCTAAAGTGTGCTGCTTAAGATGTTATACATATCTCAATGGTTGGTGTAAGGGAATAACTAAAAAAATGCCATTTGGTACGCCAATGGTGTGGATGGAGCCAACGAATCATGCCGTCGATTGTTATTTTTGTTTAACGCAAATAAAGGGGTTTTCTGAAAAATCAAAACGAAGGATTAAGTATGTCAACGTGCCATCGGTAATAAAACCTCAGCCACATTCTGACGAGTTCCTGTTCCTGAGTGCCCAGTAAATTTAATTCAGACAGTTGAAGTCGACTCGAGTTCAACGGAGAGTGAAAATAGCGAGGACCCCCAATATGTCCCAAAATGTGCATCTGAGCCACTTTTATTGAATCAAACTAGGCTTAATGACTTCATAAGAGAATTTAATTTACCCATTGATAAGGCAGACTTATTGACATCCAGATTACAGCACAAGCATGGAACGCGTTTGTCGATGTCACTAACAATTTCCTTGGTAACAAGAAATCTGAAGATTTTCGCGAAAAAAATAATAGTTTTATTGGACTGCTACTTTAAAATGGGATGCAATATGTCACTTAAGTTGCATTTTCTTCACTCGCATTTGGACTTTTCCCTGAAAATATGGGATCAGTCAGTGACAAACATGGCGAACGCTTTCACCAAGATGTTGTTGCATTTGAAAAGCTATTTCAAGGCAAATGGGAGCCTGCTATGCTCGCGGGTTACTGTTGGAGCCTTATTAGAGAGACCCCTGCTACTTATTACAAGAGAAAAGCCAGCCACTCCAAAAAAACTACGCCATTTCCATTTAAATTAGAATAAAATTATAGAAAATTCGTTATTTCGGACATGGATGGTTATCTGCACATTGAGATGTGATGGTGTGTGTATATTTGCATATTTTAATTACTTAAGTGGCAAGAAATAGTAATCACATAATGCGACCTCAGATAAAATCAAAAGTTGAAAATTTGTTGAGTAGTGTAATGTGTAACCAGCCTTAATGTAAGTACTTACTACTTATGTACAGTAGTCATTACATAGGCTGTATTTTTTCGCGTGTGTGCGCTATGTGAGAAAAAAGGGTGTTTTTGTCTATGTGCCAAATAAAAATGAGGGCGTAATGTCCGGCATGGCCGTTTATCGTGTGCGGCCCGGCTGGGGAGGGAAGCTGGATAAGTACAATTTTGTATTTTTTAGGTTTTTATAGTTTTTGCGGGAAAAAAATAGGGAAGGCGCAAGTTAGGCGTGTGGTTTAGATGAAAATGCTGCTTACTTGAGTATTGTGTAACATTTTAAAAATGATAGGTATTAAAAAGTCCATCCAGTTCAGTCTTAAAACGTTCGGAGAGCAATGGATCTAACCACTCATCTAAGATTCTCAAAGTAGTATACAAAAACTGTCTAAGTCATTCATTGTGTACTCTCTCACAATTCACATATGCATCCATAATGAAAAGCTGAAACTTTTTAACTTGCGAAGCATATTTCAATTCAAATATGTTTTTAAAGCGATATTAAATTAGTTTTATTATCAACCATTACGATTGCATGCAAAAGCTCTCGTCTAACAGCACTTAGAAAGTGGAAAGTGAGACGTGAAATAAACCTGGTTTTCACGCTCTAACGCGACGATAAAATCTCAACATTTGAACCATTAAAGTCTATACTTTATTTCGCCTTTCTCACAGAGTTTCTACTGAGCGTTGCATTCAAATTTCATGTATATTTTTTTTGTTCAACTGCAGTTGGCAGAGGCTTTGCTGTATTCAGTAGTCTAGTTACCTGATGCTAAGTGGCTGCTACAGCTTTTTCTATTAGATAACGCTGCATCTTGTTTCAATGTGATACCCGTGTTGGAGAATCTCATTTTACTTCGGTTTCATGTTAATTTTGAAGTACCGTTTGATTTAGTAAAGGTTGAGAGCTATACAGGAATTAGGTTTTTCTGAGGAAGATGCTGGACACTCAAAATTGTATAAAAATCCTTGAATCCATTGTCCTAATCTTTGAGTATCTTTCACGACTTATGTAGGACATGGTTTTTACAGTTGAATTTTTTATTGTTTACAAAAATTTGTCACTAAAGGAAACAGGACCTTGAAGTAGATGTTGTCATGTTTCTTTAAATCAAAGGTGTAATTTTGTTTTTTTATGGTTAATACCGGTGGTAATGTAAATCTATTAAGTATGTAGTATTATTTAATGCAACACCAACTCCTATTGTCAGTTAAACTCTGCTAATAATAACGGGTTTGAGATAACATTATGCACTTTTTGAATACCTCAATGTATTTTTTTGATGAAAAAAACATCCAAAAATAACTTCCAATATCACCCGAAAAAAAGAAAACAGGGGCATACTAAAAAGCAAATGATTCAAAATTCGAACTTACACCGCTCTCACCGCGGCGGCTGACATTCGAAATTTAAATGAAGTAGCTATCGCAATTAGTGCACACAGGCACAGCGTGTCCGCCACTACACGCACACACACACATTAATGCAAATAAAAATGGCGCGATCAAAAATGTGTGTTGTTTACACGCACACTCGCGGGAAGCCACAATTCAATATCTCTTGTCATTGGACGTAGCATCCGCATGTTTTATTTTTTTAAAGTTCAATGTTTTTTTTTATCGGCAAAGAGGTTGCAATAATGTGATAGATAAAAAATGTGGAGGACATTAATTGCGCATTTGTTTGAAAGCAACGATATACATTATTCATTGTTTGTTGTAATCCTGGTACAAAACATTTTCACAAATTATCATGATTGTAGGTAGCAAGCTAAACTTATTTAACTTAAGCTTACGGAAATACACCAATAAGGTGCATAAACATTTTCCCTCACCTTACTTTTAACATATATCTTTCGTAAACTCTTTTTATCAGTACGACATTCAATTTAAGTGTTTCTTTCTTTCATAAATACAGACAAAATAAACATCGACTGAGAGGTTTTGAAGAAGCACAATGGTCAAACCCAGAACAAGAATATCAGGAGTAAGTCCTACAAATATAAACTAACGGCGGTACTGGTTCAGGGGTTTACAAGTTAAACTGTTTTACATATTCAGTGCAATTGTTTGATTTGTACAAATAAACCAGTCACATGAGTGCAACACAATAGGAAATGCTTGAAAACCAATATTTGAAGATAAATAAACTTGCTATAACTTAACATTTAAAACTGAATCGTTTTCATCCACATATAATGTTTTGGTCTCAGTGATTTATAGACAAATGTGCGAAAATAAAGTCTTATTCCTGCCAAATTTAAAACATGAAATTCTTAAACATTAAGTCTTTGCTAATAATATTAAAAGGTAGCATTTTTTTATATCGAAGTTTGTTTTATAGTGGGACATTAACATTTAATGATAATTATTACAAAAAAGTTGTATTTTGTAGTTCCAAAAGATTATTTCAAAGTGATCCATACTAGCATCACCACTGTGACTGACGCGCCAAACAAACAACCAACTATTAAAGCTAATTATGTATTCCCCACTCGATATTGGCATAAATAAATCTGTCAGAAAAATTCGGCGGCCATTAAACAGTAAAAAAAAGTTTTCCCGCCCTTTTTCGCCAACGCTACAGCAATAATGCAACCTGCACGCACACACGCTCACACACACACACACACACATGAACAATTCGCGTACATCATTGGACGGTGTACGTTACGCCGGCACGGCCATGTGGCATATTTGGGTCAACCGCTTAAAATGTACTCTCCACAACTTCTTTTTAACCTAAGGCGAGAGAATAAACATTGCAGCACTTGTTATTTAGCTTTCGAGTGCGATACTTGATATGCAACTTGTTGCTGTAAGGAGTCGAAAACACGGTAAAAATAAATTGTATATGTACCTACTTACCCGTGCGTTGTTATTAAGTTGACTTTTAAATACATACCTAAAACATATATTATTATTAGTCATCAAAACTTGTTATCCACAGTTCTGTAACAATAAACATTTTTTTGTAAATATATAATGTGGCATTTAATGGTTAACTACCAAGGATTAAGTTATAATGGGCACAAAAAAACAAAACGATACGTTAAAAATAACAAGAAATGTTTGTTGCAATTATGATTGAGACAAAAAGATTTAGAGAGCATCTAAAACTCATGAAATAATATTAATAATAATGATCTTGTGTATTATCATCTATCTGTCCTGATCTTAGTTTATCTGGGGTTGGCGCAATACGTTGACTTCTTCCATACAGGCCCATAATTCGTCAATGATGTTATGTATATCATACATTAACAAATATGGTAATAAGTAACGTATGTACAAGGAATCAAAATGATATACACTGTAACAGTGGCCTTGCTCATATGAAGTCAGCGATAAAAACATGAAGAAATCATCACATGATTGTGTATCCTTGTTGAACTTTGCACTTAATCTCCTCGCCCTTAGGCATACTCCAAGTAAGGTAACCAGTAATGACCGAAAATAGCCCTTGATATCAACCTAAAAGCGTTTAAAATTGTTTGCATCTTCGGACTCCTTGCTTCACGTGTATTACAGTCCAATTATAGCGACCGCAGACTAAAGTCTATACATGTTGGCTCTGTGTATTCTATTTTAGTTCAGGCTTCAAATGTCAAGGCGCCGGCAAATTGCAGACATTTAATAGGAAATATCTTTACATACAAAACTTCAAATAAGTTATGAAACAGACAATCGTCATATTAATTAAATGACATTGACTGCTTATGCGCCGTTTGGCCGCGATTGCAATCTAAAGTGCGCGTATTTTTATATTTTTACGAGCTTTTATTGACGAGTGCAATATGAAACAAAACTTGCATCATGATAACAATCTATTCGATCGAAATAAAAAGGTATGGATGGATGTATCTTTTCTTACTTTTGACACAGGATAACTTTGAAAGTTCATCATCATCATTATTATACATTTAAAAAAACTAACACATCTTAAAGGAAAACCTACACATGGCTAAAATAAGCACTAAAACAAAATCGGAATCAAACACTTGTTTTCCAAATGCGGGTTGATTAGCTACAAGCTGATCTTTTTATGACAAAATTGTTTCTCTGAAACTCGTCAATAAAATATGTCGTACTCGTAATTCATTAAGTACTTATTACTACTCTTCATTTGCGCAAACGCAACATCCGAAACATTAATTTTCCATCACAAGCTTCTGGAAATATCTGTGTTGACCCTGCCCTATACGCTACAAGCTATTTTTTACGCAGCGTACCACACACGTTATTAATTGCATCAAAATCGGGTCGTCGGTAATGATAATAATGTAAGTAATACAGTTTAAAGACTCCGAAATCAGAGGAAACGAAAATTGGCTACAAATTGTCTGATAACCCTGGTAAAATTTCTTTTCGTGCAGAGTTTGATAATCAAAATTTTTAAATTATTTAAATGCATTAAAATAAAAACATTCATAATTTTTATAAGCTTTAGAAATATATTTACGAATTGTCATCTTTACAATATACTACATTAAATATCGTAACATAGTTCTTTTTTAAGTGATATTTGTGCGTCCATAACCATTGCACAATTGCCGAACTTTTTACGTCAGCATCACATCAATGTATGATATTGTTGTCGTTACATTTACCTAAACTGTGGTATGTTAATGTCAAAACCTTACCACACGTCAACCGCAACCTTCTTTCCGTCGGCATATCACAATCATTATTGCATTTTAGCATCAAGTGCCTCTCTTATTTTGAAAAGGTGTAATTATTACTCACTTGCGGCTCGCAAGTAAAAGACAAAGGTCGCACGACAGGTTCTCGAATGGGCCCGCAATCGATTTTATGCAATCAATATCGACTCATTACTTGCGTTATATGTGACATTTTCATATAAATGACATCATTTTATTATGTATGTATGCCAATTTTTCCCCATATTTAATTTCGTTATTTTTTGTACTCTCTTCAAATGGTAACTTGAATGTGAAAGTTTTGTGGATTGAAATCGTTTTCTTTTTTTGTTGATTATTCAGCAAATGCATTCAAATCTTAAATACAAATACACAATAAACTTTCACCTGTCTGATTTCGATGTCTATCTACAGAGATATCAAGAATGAACCTGAGATAATACGATCAATTTCCTGTAATAAGATTTGCACATTTGAGAACTATATTTTTTATTTCAAAAAAGGTTTTTTACGTAAGCTGGGCTGTTTATACTAAATTAAAACTAAGTGACCGGTTATTTTCTAACGGAACTGCCGCGGCTGTGGTCACGCACACGGCAATTGTCGATTTTTAATGTGGATCGCGTCCGGCTTGCATTTTTGGCAATTGTGCACAGTTGCAGGCGGGAGTGGACTTTGAATACATTAATTTATTAATTAGTAGAAAATTAACTATTAAAAAATATATGGCTGCTTTTGTGTTTCTGTAAATGGACAGACACACGACTAAGTTGCATGTTAATAACAAAGTATTAACTTATAGGATATATAAAGATTATTTTATCCATTCCCCTACATTACAACAAAGCTAAATTCAAGGTTTATTATTTTGTCTAAGCACAATTTCCATAGCATAAACCGGAAAAAGAAAGACGAAAATGTATTGCGTCACTTAAAGTGTTCTTAGTATTTATACATGAATAACATGAACACTCGAACCAATTCAAACTAATATTCTTTTTATTGTTTTCATTTCGGCAGCCCTTGAGGTTGCCCTCTTTTCTCGAATGCATCGATTCATCTCGCAACGCAATACTGCACACATACAACTGCTATTTAGGTCAAAGACTGCGCTTATTGTTTGACAGATGACGTTAGGCGGCGTGCATGTGAAAGCTGTCAATTCGCAGAATTGGCGGGAAATGCGGCCACAGATTATGCTGCTGCGTTAAGAAAAAAGACAAAGAATGCATTCAAACCTCTTTGCATTTTGTATGGAAGGGCATGTTTCATCACTTTCCAGTTAGTGCATGATGGCGTTAAGTGGTACAGAAAACAGATTTTTGGAAGTTGAGTAACGAAGAACTGCTAATTCATCAGTATAAACGACTTCAACGAAATAAATAAAATTGTATTACATCCTTATTAAACAAATTACACAAAAAGTACATTATTTCTGTTACCGTCTTAGCAAGTTTTGATGTTTTGATGAAACTGTACCTTTTTATTTTAATTCCAATTTACCAATAACAGCCTAAATGGTTCAAATATTTAGAATACCATCAATCAACAGACTGTTAATGAAACATCCCTCCTGCTATTTTAGGAATTAAAAAATCTATGAATGAGTCAAGGCTTTGTAACATTACGATCCGGCCCTGAACTAATCTTCAATGTAAAAATAATAATGAAGGCTCCTTCGTTACACAGATTAAAACGAGAATGAATCGTAAAGAGATCTGACCTATTTTTATTAAGAGTTATTTTTAGAACTGCGTTCTTGTTAAGACGGCATTTAAGACGTTTCGTTGCCGAAATTCACGTCTGTGATGCGGAAATCAACGAATAATTTATGAACATCTTTTTTTAGTCTTACGCAACGTAATGTCAATATTTTGTTCTTATTTTAATTCATGTTAGCTACGCGTGATCTTTATTCTTTTAAGCAATCGCAAGCAAGCAAGTCAGTAGTAGGTTTCACAAGTGATTTTTGTTATATCGTGGATACGTGGTATCTTTGCCATCCCATAGATATAGCTGTAAAAGTATGGAAGTAAGCAGTTAGGAGTACTTGAATTTTACTTTCATTGAACTACATATGTTCATGCAATAGTGCTTGCTATTGAACCATTAAAATTGTATAGCTAGATATAATATTTCCTTTTTAGTTTTCTCAAACAATTAATAAGAAACTGATGATTTTAGATGTGGATTATTAAATGAAACTGAGATAAAATCCGATGAAAATAGATATATTATCGAGAATGAATTTACACAACAATTTGACAGCCACAGATCACAAGAGAGGGGAAAAAACAGTGTTGCCAACTTAACGTTTACAATAAGTATAAACTTGACAGAAATAATGGTTGCGTTCTCAAATACCAACACTCCCTTCTGAACGCAAACCCATTTTACTTATACAAAACAAATGTTTCTCATATGTTACACCCTTGGTCAAATTATCAGCAACCATGTTACAACTATTCACAAATAAAAATTTAACTTTAGAATTAACAATATTTTCTCGGATAAAGTGTAACCTAATATCTATATGTTTAGTTTTTGGCTTATAACAGTCCGTAGTTGCCAATCTTAAAGCACTCTGATTATCACTATAAATATGTAATGCACTATTCAAGCCTTGACCAAGTTCATCTCGCAGTTGTCGAAGCCACAAAGCTTCCTGTGTTGCCGACGCCATTGCCATATATTCTGCTTCTGCTGTCGACAGTGCCACAGTCTGTTGTTTACAGGAATTCCAGGATATACAAGCGTTCTGAAAAATAAAAATATACCCGGTGCAAGACCTTCGGTCATCTGGGTCATTAGCCCAGTCTGCATCACAGTACCCAGTTATGTCGCTGGAGTCTTCTTTGACATAGTGTATCTTCAGATTTTTGGTTCCCTGGAGATATCTCATGACTCTTTTTACTCCAAGCCAATGTTGAATCCCTGGACCATTACAGTACTGACTCAATTTTTTTTTTTTTTTTTATTTTTTTTTTAATTTAGGACTAAGCTAGCACTTGACCACAAAGTTGCCTGATGTTAAACAACTATGTGGTCTACGATGGAGCGTGCTTGCTCAGGAAAAGCCCGTTTATTCTGGCCTGGCAATTTATTTACTGCGAAGGTAATATCAGGTCTAGTGACCTGTGCCAGATATATAAGACAGCCCACTGCTTCTCTATATGGGAATTTTCCATCTTCTTCCTCAGTTTTCTTATCAAGTTTTGTATTTACCTCCATTGGAGTTCTCACCTGTTTACAATCTGACATGCCAAAGCGATCCAATACTTGATTTATATATTTCTCTTGGTCTATCGTGATCACACCTGCTTCACGATTTCTATTTATATTTATTCCAATACATTGATGCACCACACCAAGATCCTTCATATAGAGCTCCTCTTTTAATTTTACTTTGACATTTGTTGCTATTTTATTATTATTTGTAAATATCAAAAAATCATCTACCCATACTGCAATATATATCATTATAGATTCATTAACTAAGAAATAAATACATGGATCAATTTTTGATCTTTCCAAACCAATTTTAACTAAAATACTGTTTAGTTTTAAATTCCACTGACGGCTAGCTTGCTTAAGTCCGTAAATAGATTTATGCAACAGACAGACTTTAGAGTTTTCATTATAACACTCTGGTTGTAACATGTATATCTCAGTGTCTATGTCACCCTGAAGAAATGCACTGATTGCGTCCATCTGGAATATTTCTAAATTATACTTAGCAGCCAGAGCAAGTAAATATCTGATTGAGGTATATCTTACTACAGGGGCATAAACCTCATCATAATCATTTCCCTTTTTCTGAGCACAACCCTTTATCACTAATCGCGCTTTAAAACGTACAATATCCCCCTTTTCATTGGTTTTACTTTTATAGACCCATTTACATGGCAAAGCCCTTTTTCCTGATGGCAGATCTACCAATGACCAAGTCTTGTTTTTAATTAAAGAGTCATATTCCTCCTGCATAGCCTTTTTCCATTGATCAGCATGTGAGGAACAAAGAGCCTCATCTCGAGTCTGCGGGTCACTCAAATTATTAACAAGACAGAAATAACTCACATCATGTTCATCCGTCTCTGCATACTGGACACCTCTGCGCGGACGTAAGTTGATGTTACGTGCAGGTGTCGACAGATCAATTGACTTATCTGGTATGTAGGATGAATCATCATTGTCTGATAGGTAGTCATCACTGGAGGATTGCTCGGGGTTGCTTTCTAATTCTACTTTACAAGATTCTTCGGGTATCTGGATTTTGGTATCACTCTGCGAAGTAGAAGGTAAGTACACATTGTTATTAAGTTTTCGAACGCTTTCCAAAAATACAACATCTCTGCTCTTGATAATTTTATTTGTGTTCAAATCCAGTAGCCGATATCCCTTACTAGATTCACAGTATCCAACAAACACAAATTTTCTACTCTTAGAATCCCATTTTTGGCGTTTTTCTTTTGGTACTTGAACCATAACCTCTGAACCAAAAATTTTCATGTTAGATAAATCAGGTTTCTTACCTGTCCACATCTGAATAGGAGTTTTGCCATCAACAGATTTAGTAGGTGACCTATTTATTATATAAGCAGCCGTTGCTATGGCCTCACCCCAAAGTTTCTTCGGTAATTGAGCATCAAATAGCATACACTTGGCTCTCTCAACCAGTGTCCTGTTCATTCTTTCTGCGAGCCCATTCTGCTGAGGTGAATATGGGATGCTAGTTTGATGTTCAATTCCATGTCTAATTAAGAAACGTTCAAATTCTTTGTTACAATATTCCTTTCCGTTATCTGATCGTATAACTTTTATATTCATTCCGAGTTCATTTTCCACTTTGCATTTATAGTCTTTAAATACTTCAAGAACACTCAACTTGTCTTTCAAGAAATAGACATGAACTCTTTTAGTGAAGTCGTCGACGAAAGTAATAAAATATTTCATACCTCCCAGTGAGACTTGTTCCATCGGTCCACATAAGTCTGTGTGGATAAGCTGCAGTGGTTGTGATGCTCTTGAACCAATATTGTTAAATGGTGATCGGCTGTGTTTACCTTCCAGGCAAGTGGTGCATGTAATGTGATCATTACATTTCTTATCAGGGAATGGGCTGACTCCCTCTGCATACTCCGGTAACTTGTGAACATCGGTGAAGTTCAGATGTCCCATGCGTCTATGCCATAAAACAACATCATTTAAATCTTTAGAACATGTTAGATTTGAAAATACTTCTCTGTGAGTGTTTAACTGATAGAGGTTGTTTACTAGTGTGGCTGAACACAGAAACTTGTTATTCTGATCATATATGTCACAACCCTTGTCTCTAAAATTTACTTTACAGCCATTTTTCACCATAGCACTTACAGACAAGAGATTAGCAGCAAGTTTAGGAATATATAAAACTTCTCTTACCTGAATTTTACTTTGATCCTTATTATTTATTAATAAATTAACCTTTCCCATACATTCTACAGGTAGCGGTGTCTTACTGGCAACTGTTATGGTGGGTATCGGTGAACTTGTTACATCATACATCCAATCACTATTATTGGACATGTGCATGGAGGCACCTGAGTCCACATACCAAAGGTCCGGATTCATTGACTGTGAAGATACTGAAAAAGCTGCAACAAAACTTTGTTTATCTTCTTTTTCTACGTTTTTCTTCTTCGGAGCACGGCAATTCTTGGCCATATGCCCATGCTTATTGCAATTGTAGCATCGGGGCCCTTTACTATAGACCTTAGCTGCATTGTGATTACTGTGAATGGCAGGTTTTCTTGATAAGAAGGCTGCACTCTCTGGACACTGAACTTCCTGCAAAAGTTTTGTCTTGATTGAGTCTGCGCTGATCTTAATCCCTGAGCTCTCCAAACCCATTATCATTGGCTTATACGTTTCGGGTAAGCCAGCCAACATTAATGTTCCAAGCCATTCATCATCAATGTTGAAGTGTATATTCCTCAACTTATGTGCGGTCGACATAATTTTAGTCACATAATCGTCTACGTCTCGAGAACTGTCCAATGTAGTTGTAATAAGGTCTCTCAACAAGGCTACTTTCCTGTATAATCCGCTATCATCGAATGCTTGTTCTAAACATTTCCAAACTTCTCTACATGTAGTTGCACTCTGCACATGTACGTAGTTAATTGGATCCAGCAATAATATCAGTTTTGATTTCGCCTTTATTTCCTTGTTTCCATCTACATTAGTCCCGTCAACACAACTCCACAAATCTTCCAACTTGAAATATGCTTCTACTGCGAATTTCCATGTCGCGTAATTGTCTCGTCCTACGAGTCTATCAATGTGAAACGGATTGTGGCCTGTATTAGACATTTTCTTCGTTTATTTCACAATTGTTCATAAAATCTTCGCACGCGCCGCCAGAGTTGAGGTTAACCGGCAAACTCAATACACATCTATCGGATTTTTGATTTGTTCCAACTGCGTTTATTCTTCAATTAACTACGCTCTGCTACCATGATGATTTTAGATGTGGATTATTAAATGAAACTGAGATAAAATCCGATGAAAATAGATATATTATCGAGAATGAATTTACACAACAATTTGACAGCCACAGATCACAAGAGAGGGGAAAAAACAGTGTTGCCAACTTAACGTTTACAATAAGTATAAACTTGACAGAAATAATGGTTGCGTTCTCAAATACCAACAGAAACCCATATTGGTATCTTGAAAAAAAATGCCTGCTTAATAAATACATGATTATTCTCATTATGACCGTCTCCGTCCTCTGTCTCCTGCGGGTGTGCGCTGCATATGACCTCGTTACGCACACAGCGGCGCGCGTGTGTGCGTGCGTGCGTACGCGTCGCACACGCCTGACGGTGGTACAGGGTGTTCAATGATGTTATGGTGATTATCGAAAGTTTGGTTTGGTGAAGAAACTATTACTAGGATAAAAAAAAAAATTACAGTTTTGAAATGGTGGCTTATTATTTGACCAAATTAGTCTCGTAGTACACAATATTATTTTTATTTAATAAATACAGGGTAAGTCCCAAAATTTAAATTATAATGATAAAAGTGAAAACAAGAATAAAACATATACTTACATGTACAAAACTTACGTATTCTTTAACTCGTTTTGGAAGTCGTTGTAACTATATCATGAGATAATTTGTATTTATACTTAATTTATGTTTATTTGTTTCAGGTAAGTTTATTTTACTTAACCTGCAAGCTGTTAGTTGCGAACATACGGTAAGTATAAGAATGTAGCAATTTTTTTTCCAGACCCTTGTTAAATATTTGTGGAATCTTTTCAGTTACCTATTTACTTCAAGAATAGAATATCCCTGTCTACAAAAACCTATACCTACTGACATTGTTATAAAATATGCCACAAAATTATCGCAAAAATAAATACTAGAGTAAATTTAATTTTGGTTAGTTTTGCGAACAGCCTGTGCATAATCGAATGACACCAATACAAACAAACACGAATTTCCCCTCAACTGATCGGCTCATAATAAAATGTGGCTTTTTTATCACTATGTACTTTTTTCTATGTGCCGGTTTTAATCTGTATGTGGCACATAGCGGGTTTCATTTGCGCTCGCTAATGTAATCATCCGATCGGCTGTCTGTCTGTCGAGGAAAAAATTAACGCTACTCATTTGTTTTTTGGCTACCGTAGGGGATAATTTAGTGGTTAAGCTCAGTCAGGTGTGGTCCAGAGAGGGATTGGTGACCAGTATGTTGGTTTGAAACGTATTCCTTGTAGGTGAGAAGATGACAACCCAATGGTTTCCAGATACCAAAACATGAGTTTGGTTTTATTGAGGAAACGTATATTTTTTACTAAGGCACTTTAATTATTAGGGGAAATTACTGGGGATTCTATTGTTCAAACATAACCATCTTCGGTCCGTTAAAAACCACATCTGCAAATCCTGTATTGTGTGTCATGTTTCTTGGACAAGCACGAATCGCCAAGGACAGACAAAGCTTTCTGTTTTCCTGCTTTTAAACTCACAATGCCTTCCAGTAACATATCAAAACTGTTCACCTTGTTGTGAAATGCTGATAAAAAGGTAAGATTTGTAATGGACTGCAACAGGCCAACTATGGAGACGATCCTGAAAGGTTAGATTTAATTAATTAATAACAACAGCATGTTTTACTAAAAATATTAAAAAAAAAGTATCAGCCTATTAATGTCCCACCGCATAGCAAAGGCTTCTATCATTTGAAATCATGTTTTCGTTACCAAAAATATTGAATTACATAATAAATAAACTACATTTCGACCAAAATTGAATAAAATATGTAGAGACAAAGCGCAAAAGAGTGCGTTCAAACCCGCGCGCAGAACAACAGTTCGTTTGCGTTTTTTCACAGCATTTATACTAAATAGAGTCGATTATGTATGTCTGTCTGCGGCAGGCTGCTTATTTGTTCCGCCGACGAACCCTTTTTATGATCGATTGTGCCGTTAATTGGATGCTAGGCGGTGTGTGAAACTACGCTTAGCTATACTTATAGCTGTCCCGAAAATACCCTTTAAGTCGAGCCCTTTTTTTAAAGGACACCCTGTGGTCTTTTAACATGTTGCTAGGTTGTTAAAGATTTAGGTCCTGTTTTATCATCTGTAACGAAGTCCTATATTCGGATTGAAAGATGGTTTGTGAGGTAGTGTTTAAGTCAATGTCTTACTACATATAAGGAAAGGAAAGCATAAGAGCTAGAGAGTCACCATGTTGGAAAGTTATCATCGTCACACTCAACAAGGGTAGCAGATGTATTAAATATAATTAGTTCTCCATGCTCTATTTTATTGAGCTAAAGGAGAGTTTTTAAACAGAAACAAAACACAACAGTTAAATCTAAGAAATAGTTATTATCGACGATGGGTAGATAATAATATATAATAAAGGCAAACCACAGTGTTTGTTGATTTCATTGAGCTAGGAAGGAGCGAGAAGTAGGAAGAGGTTTCAGGCATTGTCCAATCGTCTATTAATCTCAAAAGGCTTCCTAAACAATCTGTAGTCGACAGTTATGATGTGTGACTCTGTCTTAGAGATTCCAGTCAAATTTGATTATTTTATTTGACATACGAGTAGCTTTCGATAAAATAGAAGATTCTTTAAATGACAACAATTTTGGGTGAGACTGTTGACCACCTCTGCACATTTACTAATTGATACAAATATGTAGTACCAATCAAATTTTGAAAAGGCTAACTGCTGAGTTTCGTCCCGCATTTCTTGTCAGTAGGCCATTCACGTCGAAGAGCTAGTAGGTTAAAAGAACAAAAAAAAATCTTGTAAATCATATTGCTCAATAAATATCCTTATCTTATCTTTATCTTTAACATTTTTAATGTCACGCTTCAGCACAACAGTTATAAGAATACTATTTATTGTGTGTTATCTTGCTGTTTAAAGATCCAAGATCAAATTAAACATTATGCCAACACTTCCAAAATGTACCTATAAACCACACGGCTTTCCAGTAAATTAATAAAGAACTAGACTAGACAAATCCATTTATCAAAACGCGTTCGAAATAGGTTCGTTGAACGCTACTCAACCACAAACATTCCCTAAAAGTAAACAAAAAAACATCAGCGGAAATCTATCGCTCGCCAATCTAGGCAATGTCGGACACCCTTCATAGTTTTAAAAACTAAAAATCAGTTATATTGACTCTGTCCATTGACACGCCGGTCGCCCTAAACCGCGCGAAAAAGGGAAAATAAAAAAATCAGCCAAGTTCGAGTTGAAATAGTATTCAAAGGGATCTTATTTGATTTTATTTAAAAATTAGCGGCCGCCCGCGACTCCGTCCGCGTGGATTTCTGTCTCTAATAGTCTAAAACCTTCCTCATCAAATGGACTATCCAATACAAAAAATATTTTTTTCAAATGGAACCAGTAGCTCCTGCGATTAGCGCGTTTAAACAAACAAACTCTTCAGCTTTATTGAATTAGTAAGTAAGTATAGATTTCGGTAAAATACTGATGGTTTTCTGGGAAACTTTCACCCACAGGAACTCTCTTGAAATGCCCTAATTTCCATGATTCCGTGGGTTGCAGAGAATTTACCTACTTACCAATATCTTTTAAGCTGTGTTTCCGTGGGTAAGGGATTACAATATGACCCATTAGAAATAAGCTTCCTTTGAAATAGAAACAACTCTTCACTTAGCTCTGTTACTAGAGCCTTTTCGATTATTAACGATAAAATATACCTATGTAGTTTGAGTACTATACGTAATAACTTTACAACTGGTTCCTTATAGGTTCTTCCTGTGAATATTAAGTAAATTTTAAAAAACAGAAAAAATAGTATATTTTTACCGGCTTTAGTCCACTAACTCGGCCACATTGAACCCTAAAAATCAGTGAAACCCAATGAAAACCGTATCACTGTAGTCGTTCGTGCAATTTTTCGGCACCACACGTCCGAAAACCTTCGGGAAAAAAGGCAACGGCGCGCGGGCGCCGAAAATAGAACTCTCCCTTTCAACGTCCCGTTGGTTCCACGGTTTTTTCTTTTTTCCATCACGCCCCGTACGATAGAAATAGTGACGTATTTTTTTCCACTCTCGCTTTCAGTAGTGGCCCGTAAAAAGCAAATAAAGATTGGAAAAAACTGGCCGGATTTTTTCCACGGTAGTTTCGGGTTATCCGAATATTTTTTTTTGTTAATTTTTCATAGAGGTTTTAGCGGTGAACGGTTTTTATGGCCCGCGCTTTTTTCGAGAGTTAATTCAGAGGTATTGTGATCCGATTGCGTAGAAATTTTCTTTTTTTTGGTTCCATATCGGAGGCTTTTAAAATTTTAACGCGGGCGATTTAGCTGAGCTTTTCAACAATCTGGTGTGGTGTCAAAATATTTCACGTTCGATTTGTTTTGCAAATATTTAGAAACGTTTTTCACGAGCAATAGAGCGGCAATAAAATATCTATTAATGGCTATTCTTCTTCTATTGGCTATTGAGAGTGACGTAACAATCATTTATGTAAGGATGGAATTCACATACTATCCTCAATTTTATTTTCGTAAAAAAATATCTGTGTCGCTAACATAACATGAAATTAACAACTTGCAGCTATTGTGAGCTTTTAGTTTTTTAACATGAAAAATGCATCATAATTTTACAAGATATTTTAAAACATGGTACCTGTTTTAAGTAAATTTCGTCAAACTATACATTACTTTTTTTTTGGACGAAAGGTCCATGACCTGAGATTTTTATAGATGAACATTTATACGGGTGAACGAAACATAACTTTGCGAATTTGTGTTTTTCGATTTTATGTCGAGGCTCAAGCTATGCAGTTAACTGACCCTGTGACTAGGGTGTGGGTTATGACCGAATACTTAAAACTTGCCCCCATGACATAAAATTGATGTTTTGGTGTGTGTCAACGGCTGATGTAACTCAAGATATTAAACGGTTGTGATGTTAAAGTTGTACAAGACTGAAATTCCAATTAAGGTGGTCATCCTTATCCTATACCATTGATGGAAATCATAATGAAAAACATCATCATCAAAAGTGTGGTGATTTTGTGGTTCACTACTGCAATCATTTATTTATATTATGTTGTCCTTTAGAAGAGTAACTACCTACTTTCATGTCTTTCGGATAGAACCTCATTTTCAGCGGATTTTTTCCCCCTATGATTATGATTCAAGTCAAATCATAAATTATTTAATGCATTCCCATACTTTAGACTTTGATTGTTGTCGATTTGTTAATTGATTAGTTTCGGGTAAATTAAGCAATTTTCTTCTGCTATTAAAAGTCTCTTGGCATTAAAGTTGCCAAGAGAGTTGTTGTGTGGTTCATTTCATGGAATGATCACGGCCATTTGTAATGAGGAATACGACTCATGGAGGAATTATCTAAAGCTTATTACAAAAGTCATAAACGCACGATCTGTATTCTAGCCCAACAATCAGCCCGAGCTACACGCGCCAACTCAGCGTTACAAACGTCATCCGCCGCAAACAACAAAAAAGTACATATAATTCAAAGCGCGATTCTCTGAATCCGCCGACATTTAGGTTAAAATATAAGGATCTTGCATAAGAAACCGGGGGTGGGCAACACCCCTGTATCTCCGTTTTTAGTATTTTAGTAAGTTCAGGGGAGAAATTACCCCCTCGGGGGGTGGGGTGGGGAAGATGTTGATGTTTCTTAGTTTTATATTACTCCCTTACTTTATTACTTATTTGTGTTAGTGTGGGGGTGACTGACTGAGGGGGAAGTCTATGCAGATGCTCGTGGTACTGATTCCCTTTTTTAGTGGAATACGTTTTATAGTTTATCTTAAGTGTTACGAGGGTTGGGTTATGCCTTAGGAAATTTAATGGCAGCTGCCGCATTGATGGCTGGAGTGGATCCTGTATCCGCGGTTCGCGTTCGGATGCGATCAATAGTCTTGTGAGGAAGTTTCTGCTACTTTAATTAGAGGGAATAAGCTCACATTAAGTGAGTAGTTAGGGAATCAAATGGAATAATTTATGAATTACTTGCTTCGCCGTATGCTTCAAGTGAAAAATGATCTTAAGGCTAACAATATTTTCCAAAGAAAATGTAGCACTAACATAGTTTCAAATTGAAGTAATTGTGCATTTAGTTTAAGTACGGAATTAAAAGGATTTCAAATAAAAGTAGCAATAAATTAGCACTTTTTGCGAAAATTAATTATTATTTTATGTATTCTTTATAAAATAATTCTTAATGAGTGGTTTTAAGGCTTAATTATTTACAGAGTAGGTGCTTGGTTCAAAAACTGAAAAGTTGTGGGTTTAATCCCCGTCTTGGTCCCGATTAACATCAAATTTTTTAGAATTCTTCTGGATAGCCCAAAGTTTTCTTTTTTTGGTTAACTTTACAAAAATAGCAAAGCTGTGGTAAATCCCAACTAATATTATAAATGCGAAAGTAACTCTGTCTGTCTGTCTGTCTGTCTGTCTGTCTGTTACGCTTTCCCGCTTAAACGATTTTGATGAAATTTGGTACAGACAATCTTTAGACCCTGAGACAGAACATAGGCTACTTTTTATTTCGAAAAAAGAAATCCACGCGGACGGAGTCGCGGGCGGCCGCTAGTAATAAATATTTTTTATTTCGACCTGAACCTGGTTTTAAAGGATAACATAATGACAATTATTTCAGTACTATGTCATCCGAAGTATCTATTAGGACTCAGTCAATCACGAAAAGTTCATTTCCCAGATTGATCTGATCGAGAATCGAATTACGAAGGTAACGACCTATCTATGCCACCCCGTTTTTAATATACTTTTAAGCAAAATGGGCTGGTCTTTGATGTAGAGCAAGTACTTAGAGAACTTTGTCAGAGCCGTTTCTAAAATTTGAAGTTTATGGGAATGCACCAATAGGTTTCTTCAATCACACATTCGAAACCTATGATACAACCAGAATTTTGTTGATGCAGAAGGGGTATTTTCTAATGATAACTTGACCTTTTCAACTTCTTGTTCTTTAATATTGGACATAACGTCTATTACAGACGATTAAGAGAACTTTTAAACATAGTAATATCACGCTTTGGATATCCATTGAAGAAAATAGCCTAAAAGTAATATATCTAATCATGAGATTATTTCTTGTCATGAAATATCGCATTTTCCTGCATTATATTCTTAGAAAATTATTCTTAATAAAAAATCATTTATCATCTACTAATTAGCAATGTTTTGACGTGTAAAAGAATTTACTAAGTGAATCGAATTGCTGAATAAATTATTTCATTACGTTTCATTTCATTTCATTACTGTAAACTGAGTGAAATTCGAACCCAAGTCTAGCACATATGTTTGTGTAACACAGTCTAATACGCCAATAATGACTTGATTTATGCCCGTACATTGCGTAAAAGCAGTCCCAAATTAACTGTAAGTCACATCAGTAAAAAGCAACTAGCATGCCATTTCCACGAAGAATAAATTCTCTTCATTCCGGCAATGTGTTACGGCGTCTTAACGCGACTTCTGTGTTCATGTGTGTGTGTGTGTGTGTGTGTGTGTAACACAACATGTGCGTAATACTGCACGTGTGTGTGTGAGCGAGGAAATTAATGTATGAATACTTGAGAGGGGCGTTTTTCGCCATTTTAAGATTAGTTCGGAGGAAGGAATGCTCCTTATAATGTCTTTTTGGGGTGCGTGACTTGAAACTGTTCGGAGCGATAATATTCAAGTTATATTTTGCGAGCTCTCGTTAGAAGGTGATGTAAGAAATCGAACGCATTTCTTTCTCAACGAAAGTGTATAAAATATGATTCAGTTATTAAGCAATCAATACAAGATTATTTCACTAACTTGATTGTATGTTTTGTTACCTAGTTATAAAGCGCATGTTTATTTTTTTATAGCACTACCTAATTACTATTCCCTTTCTGTTTAACCCCAAGGGACTAGCAGAGAATGCCATGAGGCATCTACTCTAATTCTGTAAAATATTTATTTGGTGCAATAAAGTTAAAATAAGTAAATATACTGAAGTCAAAAGTCTGTTGAATCTTTTTATTTCCTTTTTTGTCTATATTTGCTAATTCGAGCTTGGAAGAACAATATACAAGTGATAGTATTTAATAAAAGCGACAGTTATTCCTTGTTAAGGAATTGTATATATTTTTTGGAATACTGTCAGTTAATTCTAGCTACATATTCAGTCCATGTCACCCTCCCACAATGCAGTGACCTTCTTCCAGCCGCATCCCCGGTCAGTGTGTCATGCGAGGGCGCTTTCTTGCACTGACCCTCTAACTCAGACACGTACGGGTAACTTGGTGTAGAACTGAGCGGATAACGCTAGGATAAAGAAGACTGTGAAATAATCTAAGCTACATATTCTGTCCATGTCACCCTCACACAATGCAGTGACCTTCTTCCAGCCGCATCCCCGGTCAGTGTGTCATGCGAGGGCGCTGTCTTGCACTGACCCTCTAGCTCAGAAACGTACGAGTAACTTGTCTTAGAAACACTTACACATTGAGCGGAAAACGCTAGGACGTAGAAGACTGTGAAATAATCTAAGCTACATATTGTGTCCATGTCACCCTCACACAATGCAGTGACCTTCTTCCAGCCGCATCCCCGGTCACTGTGTCATGCGAGGGCGCTGTCTTGCACTGACCCTCTAGCTCAGAGACGTACGAGTAACTTGGTGCAGAAACACATTGAGCGGAAAACGCGATTGAAGTTCATTTTCTATGCAATTTTCCGCGACGTAATTTCGGCAGTGTCTCATTTTCTACATATTTAAAATACAATGATTGTAATAAATAATCCCGCCGAACTTCCTTCGCGTTTTTTCGGCCTAGTGTGTTTCTATACTAAGACTTGTGACAATATTTGTGTGTTATTTAAATAACATAAAAAGATCTAAACTTAATTTATAATCAAACAATATAAAGTCTTTTAAGAATAATGCGCCAATGCAAGGGCCATTGGCGCATTATTCTTTTTTGCTTATTCTTCTTATGAAATCCCAATAAAAACGTATTAGTCAAGGTTTAATGTTTATTTGTAAACTTTATCTATATTGGACTTAGTTTAGAAATTCAATGTTTGAGTAAGCTGCTTAATAATTTAAGTAATCGTACAAGCTTCCAAAGATTACCCTTGTAACTTAAGAACATCCTCGTATGACTTTCAGTACGATCTTGCTCTTGAATTCGCACATCGATCGAATCTCGAAATACGTAGGTAATATGAGAGTACAAGCCAAGGACACATCCCACCAACTCTGAAATCTTTACATTACGTAACTAAATTTAAAAGGTTCCCTGTACATTCAAAGCGGAATCGGAGCCCTAACAGGACACATTACGTACCGGCACAACAACACACACATATTATTACAAGTACGTAAAACGGGACGGGGCGGAACATCAAAAACTCTAATCAAAACATTATGACACCCCCCCACCCCCACCCCATTAAGCAGGAAAACTTTCAAGGGGCACCCCATCAATATTCTTAGTAGAATATAATCAATTCTTAGAGAGAAAGAAACAGTCGCTGTATTGATAAATGAGTACTCCCTTCATATTTCCGCGTGCGGCCCCCAGGACCCCCCGGGGGCTTTAAACCACCCTAGGGGGCGTCTTAGGAACGTGCAAGATAGTAAGCTATAGGGCTGTCAAGGTGTAATGAACTCTAAACTTTTAGGGTGTTTGTAAGTCGCTGGTAAAATCTTCAATTTAAATCTTTAGAAACGGCGATAGTGGAGGTTTAATCAAAGGACTCACCCTCCGTAATTGCTCGGTAGTTCGTTTGTTGCCGCGTCTCAGGGAAATCTTAATAGATGCCGAGTTTGACTATCTCGAGCGTATCTGCCGTTTGAATTCTAATGCTTACTTATATTCGTGACTCATTTTTGGTTGAACAAGTACGCGTGGCTTCTAGATTAATAATAATTAAATGTCTATTAAACTACTTACATATGATGACGAAAACGTGTTTTAATTTTAAATTCAAATAAATTATTATTTTCAAAATAATTATTCCAGTTTACATCTGACACAGAAATAAAATATCCTCATAATTGATTTGGTGTTGATAAGATCTTATTCTTTTAGCTCTTTTAATAAGTTGCTTCTCCCAAATAAACGTACTTTATACTATATTGCGTGACGTAGTATTAATAATTATACATACTTTTTTTGTTATATCTTATATTTCATACATATTTCATGGCAACCGAATCACCTGACGGTGGATAAACCTACATTTTGTATTACATACGTAATTGAAAATTACTCATACAATGAACAGTCAAGTAAAGGTACCAAATTAATTATAACAAAATTAACTAATTTTTTATGGTTAAAGATATTTATTCTCAAAAAAAGACATACAGTCACTTACATGAGAACATTATTTAAACTATGTAATAACAATTTAAAACAATTTTTTTTGAAGAAAGTATTAAAAAGTTAGTTTTGACATTGCATAGAAATAAAATAAGACCCAAAACCGCATCAAAACCGTCCAACCACTTCAACACATAACTAGACAAAAGAACCTCAATTGCAATGATTAATTCGTCCCCGGCACAGCCCTGGGCGCGGGGCCTACGCCGCGCAGCGTAACTTTTACTAAGAACCACGCGAAATGAGTGGATAAAACATACGTAGCTTCACTCTGTGTTTTTGAGATGTACTCTAATTATTATTTAAGATTTAGTATTTTTTTTCCGAATAAAACATCTTTTATGGTACTTACTGAAATAACATTTATTAGTGATGGTAATTACTAAAGTAAGGACAATGTATGGAAAAACTCTTGATTTCGTTTCTATTTTTAAACGAAATCAAGAGCTTTTCCATGTATTCCAGGTCAAAATATTATGTTGCTGAATTCCTAAAAAAATTACAAAATTGCACTAAAAAGATGAGGTTACTTCCCTTTAGTGGTCAATAATGAAATGTTTTTATAAATATTTAACATTTTCTTACTCAAATGTTACCAATGGTTATACTAAACACAATATACAAATATTTATTTTTGCACAGCGTTACCGTACCCAAATTAAGCAACGCTCTTGTGAGGACTCAAAAAGAAGTAAACTACTTTCTTTGTAAAAACAAAAGTTTTTATGGGTAACAACAAATACAGCAGCTTACGGACTAGCTTTGACACATGTTTCAATAAACTATGATCTAAACCGTTTACGTACCTTAATTAAAGGTCCTCTATATAACGCTGCCCAGTGTCAACAGTCAGAAGGGTCAGTGCATTCCGATCTGGCAGCACGCCATGCGGGCTACATCTAATGCGGGCTCGATGCCTGCGCAGTTCACAGTTAGTCAATATGTTGATTTGACTCGCTTGTGTTGGCGAGTATAGTTAGTCTCACTTTTTGACGCTTTGGTTTTATCTTTGTGATCTGATTCTTTTGACAGATATTTTCCTGCCAATCAGACACATTCGCCAATAGTAACCGTATAATGTTCATTAGTGCAAACTTTTACATTTACCGCACAGTTGTGAAATAAGTAAAATTTAGCAGGTATATTCCGGAAAATTAATTATGAATCCAAATCAGCAAACATAATTTTATCGAATAAAAAAGATTTGCAAAAACAACAAACGGTATAGTTAAGGTCCATTCAAATTAGATCACTAACCTATAACAAGAATATTCCTAAACATCCTTTGTAAATACAAAAAAAAACATCACGCTCCGGAATCGAACTCGCGACCGTTATCACTGAAACAACCGCCCCTCTAAGTCCGTCCCTGCTCTTATTTTAAACAACTACCGCCTTATAATACATCCCGTTTCGCGACTAAATATCAGCGAATGTAGCGGGCTACTGCGACCAAGCCTCTTGATACTTGTAAGGAGGTGATTTAACTCAGGGCCGGGGTTTTATTATTTAATTTCTATATTTAAATTTAAGACTAAGGTAAAGTTAACAAAATAAAAATAAGTACATTTGTTATAGTTGTGTAGAAATGGAAGTATGAGAGTAACTTGCGATATTTCATTTTCTACGTTTTGGATTATGATTTTTCTCTGTAATACATTAAGCCTTTGTAATTAGTGTCTTCTTTTATCTTTTTATTTTCTGACTTATCACGTAAAACAAAGTAATTGAAAAAAAACAATATTCAATATATTATACAAATGTTAGTCGTTTGCATTTTAGTAATATTCAACTAACTACAATAATTTGTGCAAATTGCAATTAAATTGTTAACATTCAAACCTACATATTCTAAGAATACAACATTACTGCTTCAAATGCTTCTCCGAGCCTTTTAGCAAGGCTACTTATCAAAACCCTTCTAAAAGGCCCTACAGTCATAAAATAAAAGCTTTAATATATATTTAGAGAGTAAACAGTCTCCCACACGCAGTTCCGCCGTCACACCAGTTAACCAAATTACCGAACGCGGAAGAAGCGCAAGTACCAAGACGAGCCGCGCCCTCTACTTCCGCGTCCGTATTTACAAGTATTGTAAGTATAGAATTATATATTTTATAACACCCCAACCCCCCGCGGGAACTAAGTCTTTGCGCATCTTTCTATCCCCACCTTTTTGCCTTCTTCTTTTAAAACCACCCATCGTATGAACCCCTTTCTCCTCATTCGACTAATTTCGGGGTACAAGTGGAGAATTATTTCTTGCGAACGTCTTACAAACCAATTTGAATCTTAAAAGGAACGGCATATAGTTGAGGAACGGCCCGGCGACCCACACAGTCTTGGGACTGTATCTTTTCACTTCGAAAACTAATTCCGAATTAGAAAACGGATGCAAGTACGGCGCCCGTGCGGGGTAAAGTCGCTTGTATTGCAACGGCGGAAGGTTGCAATTAGGCTGAAGAGGGCCTGAAAATTAGACCCGTTTCGTCAAAAATATGAAATTAAAATCTTCATACTAGCGAAAGAAGTTTTAGCATCTTTGTTTTAGAGCGGGACGGGAGACGCTGCATTAGTCTCGCTCGCGCAGGGGGGTGGGTAGTTTTGGAGTAAAAAGCTGGTTTCTTGATCAATGCGCGGCGCATTCGGAATTAATCATAACCGGGTATTTTCGTCTATGCCGAGGGTGGGGGCGGTGGGAGCATCGAGAAATCGTATTCTAAATGAAAATACGGCTCTTCCTGTTTACATTTTGTAATAAATTGTTTTACTCCGATGTTTGTGTGACTCAAACGGGGCCTGGGAAACGTCGAATTTATTATTTAGGCCCCGAAGATTGCTGAGATAGCTGGCGTGATTCCGTGTTTCATTGGCCGTAAAGCGTGCACCTTCGAGGCACTCGTAAACTAGGCCTGCCATCATCGAGGGAACTATATTTTTTACATCCTAGTTATAATTCTAGGCGCGTGAGATAAGCCATGCTATGTCATATTTTATGGCACAATCTAACAACACATGGGACACGTTTGGGAAAAGTTCAAAGCCAAAAGGACGGATTTGCCAGCGTGAAACCACGTGGTTCAAACTTTCGTTGCTGTCAAGATTCAATGCACTCGTGTGATATAATTGCAGAACTACGAGTAGGTTGCGTTTTGTAGATCAACGTTCAATCGACAACGGCAGTTAATAACGACTTTTTTAAGATGTAATGTGGTACATTACGTTCAAAATAGAACGATTATTTTGAAAAGTTAACTTTACCAAGGAATTTATAGTGACAAAAATGGTAGATATTACATTAACATAACACATTAAAATACTTGAAAGAGGCCAATAAATGAAATACTTGACATGACAAATGTCAAAATTATTAACTGGTCAGCAGAGAAAGCTGTTTCATAACCAATATGCCTTACCAATCAAGAACAGCGCAATTGATTCCAAAGCGCCACTTAGCATCGTCCGAGCAAACATTAAAGCAATCGTGTAACAGCACGAAACTCCTACATGAATTTTGTGAGCAAATTCCCTGATCGCAATGGCTTGCTGTTGCGTGCGCCGTAGGCGTCGCTGCTACGTACCAAAGCAACTAAGCGTCTACGAGGCTACGAGCTACGATTCGACTACGATTTCTCCGTTGTGAATTTTATTCTATTTGATTCATGTTGGTTAGTTTATCACATTGAGTATGGGAATCATTTAGTACTTCCTTCTTTTAAAAGATTTTTCTATTGACAGCATAAATAAGCTTATTAGTACGATAATTACCGCTGCAATGAACATAGTGTTAGATGCATTTATATAATTCAACTTTCATTACAACCTTTTTTGACAGGGAAACTGTATAATTTAGAAACATAATTATATTTTTTATTACCATTACGCTGACAAAAAAAGCGAGATTATTTAGTACGAGTAGTTGTGAATGTGCCACAGACCTGATTTAAATAATACGTGTAGAGGACATATTTACCCTAGCTTACTTTTGAAAAGAAAACTTCGGCTTGCTATTTAACTTTTATTTAGCCATTTCCCGTGTTTTATTGTAATTTTATTCCATTGTTTCACTTTTTTACTCATTGTTCTTAGTTTGTTTTAAAATTGTTTTTTTTTTATTATCTAAGTTAGTTTATTATTAACTTTCCCGATTTGTTTTGAATGCACTTTAAATTTCTACTAGCTGCTTGCTTCGATTAACCTTTTTTTTATTAATTATTTATTCATAGTTATTTCTACGCCGAGATTAGTAATTTAAAGAGGTTACATCGTGTAATGATTTATCATTGACGAAATTAATTAAACATTAGGCAAGCATTATTTAGTTTTTTGCTTTTATATTTATATGTTCCATTTTCCAGATAATTACATATAATGCATCCAACAGTTTTCAAATATGAAAAAAAGAAAAACTAAAACTCCACTTCAATCATCTAAATAGCACATATAAAAACAAACAATAAACCGAAACTACAGGACGTACGTAATTCAATAAACTTATTTTCGTGCAATAAAAAAGAATAGGCGAGCCAATTCGGTCGTATCACTGGAGCCAGCCACTTACTTACGGAAAATCCGCCTCAAAACATCATAAGCATATTTTCCTTACCAAAAAATAAATATTCTAACGCTATGAATAGGCAAATATTGCGGAAGGAAGGGCCTCGATAGTTTCTTGTTTTCAAATAGCAAAACACAACCTTATACTGCAGAAAACAGAGTTTATTTTTCTTAAAACTGAGGTATTCGAGAGCGGAATATGTTTTTATAACGTGATGTCAAGTTGTTTGACACGCTGCCTTGCTGACATGATATGCTACAAGTTGTTTGCGTCACAACTTAGGAAAGTCGATTAAAATTTTGCCAATTTTCAAATTGATAAACATTGAAAATGTTATGATACTGTTATTGTTGTAAAGCCTCTTAAAATATGGTACAAGCAAGAAGTAACGTAAGGAGTTTTGTTTAATATTCACAATCAGCTGTATGGATAATAATCCATTTTTTATTAAATGAATAAAGAAATGAAAGTAGTCAAAAAAAAATCTTCAGTCTTTTTTAAAAGGAGCGTAACTTTTCCAAACATATGTGCGAGGGAATTACATAAGCAATTTTAAATGAAACCATGAAAGTAATTAAACTTAAGATATTTTATATAATTATTTGTTTGACTTTGTTTTGGACAATGACCAATGATAACCATAACTATCATCTTCTTTTACACACAATTTTTTGGACTGATGTTGTTGTTTGAAAATCTCTCTATATACCTACTTAGAACATAAAAAAGCAATTCCTTATTAACAAGAAACAATTATACTTATTACTACAATATCAGGAATTAATTTGAATAAAACTAATTAACAACTTAAAATAGAGTAATTTATTCATAAAGGGTCTACATAAAGATTTCCAAAAAAGAGACATAAATTGTTTTAAGAAGGATGACTAAGGGTTACTTAATAATTCTCAGTAGTCACATCAAACAAGACTCAAAACCGTACTTCACCAACGCTAAACACAAGCTTATACGTGTTCGCATTCTGAAATAGGTAATAAATTACATGAATTTAGTAATTATATTATTTTCATCATTATAAAATTGTACACTTTTACTATGAAGATCAGAACGAGATAACTAAAATTTTCAAGGAAGAAAAAAACATAATTTTATTTAAGATTTAAGTATAAAATAGTGTAATTTATTTTTCTTAAGGTAATAAAGGCATTATCGTATCTAGGACTAGAATCCTTCCAAAAGTAAAATATTAAATACTGTTCTAGCGTGCCATTAGATTATGAAAAGTAATAATATCCCAAGGTCCAAACTCGCGAGGTCATAATTCGCTGCAAATATTCTCGCAAACCCGGCGGTATGATAGAATTAATTTCTCACCAACAAAACGACGAGTAGCAGTCGAAAAAAGATTCAGAAGGAACTAAACACCACACCCGCATGTGGAGAATAATTTAAAAATACGCAAAATACGGGTACTTCTAACCGTGGGGGGGCGGGCGGTGCCCCCGACCGTTTTGCGTATTTTTCGGTATGCGTGGCAGGTGGCGCCCCCTCTGGGGTGTTCGTTAAAAAGCGCCCGAGTACGTAGTATTATAAAAGTTGTGCCTACCGCGTGTAAGTAGTGACGGAGTGGGTAGGGGGGCGCCCCCCCGCCTACCTAGTTAGACAGTTAAAAGTATGCGGTATTAACAGAACGGAAATGAATATACGAGTAGGTAGGTTTTCGGTGGCTGTGCGTCGCAGAGTTAGATAATGAAAATTCTCCGGGCCGGGTTTTATTTCGTTTTTTCGAGGGTCGGCTTAGTGTTTAGAGGGACTCGCGTCTCTGGCGCTTTGGTAATGATTTTCGCAGTTCGATTGGGACTCAAAGAGGAGATTAAAAATTGATACTCGTCAGTCGTGCGCTGTTTGCGTTGGGGCGAATTGATTAGGACTGTGCTTGGTAATAAGCACACGTACTTTGCCAGACCACTCTTGGTATTATTTTCGGGAATTGAATATGTCTAAAGCAAAAGAGATGATTATAATTATATGTTTATAACGCAGTAAGAATAATGGGCAAACAAAATAATTTAAATTAAATGTGATTGAATTTTTTTTTGTTGATTTTTATGTTAGATGAAATAATCAAATTAATAGACAATAAGATTTTGTAAACAACAAAATGCATGCAAACTTTTTTATATTCAATTAACCATTTTTAGTACTGATTTTGATGAAACAATCGAACAGGCTTGTGTTTTATTTTACCTTTCGTGCTTTCTCCATTCAATTCACCATTTAATGATTATTATTAAAAGTGTATTAAAAACAATCAAAGATCTGTTCTATTCCCAAACTTAATCAATTTCTGAAAAATAAAACACGAATTTACAATTACATAATAATTGATGAGCGAATTTTAATTTTCATCAAAGTTAGTTTTGTTCATGTGTTATGGTGTTGTTTCGCGGTAATTCAATATTAATAATTTCATTATTGTTGATTATTGTTATTTATTGTGAACCTATTTTTATTTGTGGTTATACAAACACAAATAAAAATAGGTACACACGTATACACGTAAGCATTTTTTAAAATATATAAATACCTACATGTTGAGCCAAATTAGTGTAGTTTGTAAGCCTATTTTGGGCATGAGAAGATATTGTCTTTTACACTGGTAAAGGACAATTAACTTACAACAAAAACTTTTATGAAGTACTGACTTCATACAAGTTGTATCGAAGTCAAAAGATGCAGAGTTATTTTTAATGATATTGGTGAAAATACAATATTATCATAATTATCAGCTAGACGTAGGTCTTCCCTTGAAGAGGGTAAAACATGCGACGCTACACTGCCAAATTGCCTATCATCCTTTTCCAAAAATTCACAGAATTTTAGCTACTATCTATCAACCATTATAGACTTCACACATATCTCAGTAACCCTGTTTCTTAGATTAACAAACCAATGAAATAAAACTACGTTTCAACAGATTGAACGGATAAAAATTATACCGCTTCAAAAGTAGTTCTATTTCATGAGTAACAGTCGCGTAAACCTAAGAAAACATTATAACCGAACAAACCCACCTTGAGGAGACGTGCGGAGTGAGGACAACGCACCAAAATGATATTTAGACGAACTCGTTGAAGGAAATTGGGCTGTTAGGGAAATAGTGTGACGGGATGTCGAAATACCAGGAAGTCGTCTGAAACGCTGTTATGAGGGAATATCCTAGTTTTTACTATGTGGAAGCTGTGAAATAAGATTTAGGGGTAAGATTACGTTTTATTTGTACGTAATATGTTGAAAACGTTGAGGTGGTTACGTAGTTTTTGGACATGGAAGCGTTGTTGATTTGTGAAGTTGAAGGTACCTGAATAGGCTGGAAGGCTTGTAAATAATTAAGTAGAAATAATTTGTTAAATATCTCGTAAAAATAACAAGGTACAGGCATAATTTGTACAAATAAAACAAAATTTTACAGTGTAAGGGATAGCTAGAATTGATTTGTGTAGCTCTATAGATTCTTATACACTCATATCCACCTAATTTCTTTAAGACTATCCATTTTTGTAATATATTTCTTGTATAGTTATTTAAAAAAAATATTGCAAAGATTATTTTTCAGTCGACCAAGGAACATAATTTATGTAAATCCGTTTTTGCAAAACTTGAAAGCTGTTGATATAAATTGTGTGTGTGTTAATATTGTGTGCTAATATTGCGCATTAAAAAGTTTGACTCTTCTAAAAAATTTGCTATGTAGATATTTTATCTATTTTAAATACAACAGGCATAGAAAATACAATTTAATATCACTTATGTTCTCCGACGTGTTTGGGATTATTGCCAAATCAACACCACAGAATTATCAGCAATAGAATACCCGATTATTATTGAAATAACATACCGAGAGTCCACAGATTATAGGAAAACATTAATAACACTAAACGTTTATTTATGATGTCGAATTACAGCTATTTGATAGATTTAATTACACCCTGAATAAAACTGTGTTACATTTTTATACGTAATCTATAACCACAAATCAAAAATATAAAATTAACTATGCTTTCCTGGACCTTATGTTTTTGATCAATTCAAAAGCGTTTGGCAGTTGATGTTTTCTCAAAACTAGAATTTAGTATGTTTAAACTTCATCAAAAATACGATTAGAGGCCTTTGCTCTATTAATGATCTCAGAATTTTAAGACAAAGTTTGCCAACATTTTTCTTTCATTTGAAAAATGTCAAAATATCTTATGAGTGAATGGTACAGCAGGTTTCATGATTTTTGATTGTAATTTTAGGATCATTCGCTTTTGTCATAAACAGTCATTATAGCTCGAGAAATTTTAACGGTAATCCAACTCTTAACGTATTTTGTAAACTAATCAACATTTCATCGTTACAAGCACTGTAAAATTATAAAAACGACCAATTTAGGTAGCTAGTTCAAATTTATTTTAAAGACAAATATTGTCATGACTCTCTAACCAAAATTAGGCATATTTTTGGCTATAAGTCAAGATAAATATTTAGGTTAACCCTTGGTAACAAGCCAATGAACATAAGCCTGAAATTATCACTCGTATCCTGTTTTAGGCCTATTTTCAAATGAGAAACCCAACACAGTGATTTAATTATATAATTTAGTATTTAATACCGACTTTGGTTATGTACAAATTAGTATATTTATTATGACAACATTACTCAACCTTTTCAATGTTTATTTTTATAGCCCTAAATAGCTTAGCTTTAATTAATGTACAAAATATTATGTACTTAACTGGCCATGGTATTTACAAGAATCCCAAATCAAATAATGTTTAACTTCTATCCATAATTCAAACTGAAATATAAATTTTCATTATTTGATTCGAAAACAGCGTTATTTCCACCGTTAACCTCGTTCTACGTTGCTAATATGTTCCTCATTTATTGAATTTAAGTAATTATAAAACAGACTAGACCTCTGGCATACCTACTTTGAAGAATAACTGTTCTGCCTTAGTAATATTATATGATGAATAATTTCTTTGAAACCGACTGAGATTTAATCTCTTTGTATAAACCAAGCATTTTGTTACCATATTTTACTAATTTGTTATTAAAATTTTATCAAAAAATTCAAATTTCTGTGATAGCAGACCAAAACAAAAAGTTACTTAGTTCTTAGTTGTATAAAAAATCTTATTATGTGATTGAGTGTGTACCTACTGTAATACCTTGAAAATCAAAAGAACTCTTCTCATTCTATATATGTCCTCACTCTTCCATTCCTAAATAATACAAATAACATTATTCACACAGCAGTTGCGATGTTCTAACACCGCGCGCCGCCCTCAAAGCTCTCTGAAAATCGAAAACAACTCCCGAATCGTAGCCTACATTACACACAACTTTCTAATGACAAATTCTCAACAAAAAACATCTAATATACGCAGGGGGGGGGGGGGACCACCCCGCGGGCGGCGGCAACCCACTCCTATGTACCTATACGCAATTTTTGATCAATACTTAAAAATTAACCCAAGCCCCGGTAGTTTTTAAAATTACTCTGCGCATGTCATGATTTTTAATCAGCCCTGTATTGTGACGCCTACTCTCCACACAAGCCCGTGCCGATGTGTGATTCAATATCGGGTATTTAAGATATATATAATTGTATGTGTGTATTTTATCATTGGTCGAGCGAATACTATGTGTTGGAAATGTTGATGTATATAGTATTTTTTTTGGCGCTCTTTACGTTTTTTGTTCGTTTCATTTATTATGTAAAATACGCGTATGCTTATAAGAGAGGATTGTTTGCTGGGAACAATTAGTTGCATGCACTCGAAAGTATTTTATTTAATTCATGTTCTTGATGTGAAAAGTATTTTCGTTTCGTAAAATACCTCTTTGTTCTTCAGATAATATATTATTCGTACCTGAGGGATGCTGGATTAAAATGGAGGATGAAGCAAAGTACATCTCGATTTTATATTGAATCCTTCCATTTTTTATCAAACACAAAACCATGTTCAATGCATTTGTCTAAAATTTACATTAAATTATAATTCATAACAACTTCTATTATACGGTGCAATATAAACTCGTCTCCAAATTTCTAATCTTAATAAAAAAATAATGTAATAAAAAAAATATAATACTCAGTCGGGTCATAAGTTCTGTCATAAACTTTTTAGGAAATTATTGATACACCTTTGGAGATATACATAAAAATTATATATGAAATGAAAGGTTATTTAATTTGCAATATATTTTATCAACATCATTTGAATTGTCCTCCTCCATTTTGGACAGATGCCTTTAATCTACGAAGACAGTCAGCCATCACTGCACGCACCATATTCATTCACCTTTCTTTCGCAGATTTGACCAGAAACGCTCGGAGAGACACCAAATTCTGGTGAAGTTAAGTACCGACTTTCCCCTTCAAATATTGGTATAACTTGTAATACCATCGATTTAAACGTGGACTAGAAGAGAGCCGGTGTTCATGCCGGGTGAAGTCAATTCCGCGCGCCGTGAACCAGTATTTCGTGCTTCGGGCCAAATGAGTCGGTGTACAGTCCTGTTGGAATGTCGTATGTCTGTTCTTGATTATTATTTAAGATAAAGGTTGTACTACGCTTGTTAGGACATTATTTTGATATAGTACGGCCTTGATTTTCCCCCTTTTTTACCGAAAAACACCTCAGTTATGCCTGAATACGAGAGTCCAAGGCAAATCATGAATGAGTAAGAGTGAAGACTGCACTGGTCCCTCAAAATTCACGTGCTTGCTTCTTCACTAATGTGGGCATACACTTTATCATTTTGTTTGTGATAATTTAAACCTATCATTAAAAAAAAAGACATCCAAAAAAAGAATTTCGCAGTTTTTTTTCCAGCGTGCCGTCGTAACAGAGCCCGGGATCTTTCCAGCTTAATTTTCTTTAGGGGCCATCCATAAAGTACGTCACACTAATTTCATGAGTTTTTGAGCCCTCCCCCGTCCTTGTCACAGGTGGTCACATTTCTGAGACCCCCCCCTCCCTAGTGTGACGTCACATGTTTTGCAATTTAACATCGAAAAATTATTAAATTAAAACAGCAGTTCCGAAATTAGTTTTATTACCATTTAAATTAAGTACTTTTTTATGAAATCAACATAGTATCAAATATTTGAAACAATAACAAAAAAATAAACTAATGAATATAAAGAAAAAGAAGAAAAAGAAACTCAATCATCTTCAGTCCATGGACTTTGAACCCAGTCCTTTAAATATTATTTATTTATAACTGGCATGGCAGTCACTTCACAGTTCACTTCGTTTTTCACGTCAGGAACTTTGTGGTGTCAACTTCTTTTTCATCCAACGCGATTAGTACCTCTAGATTTTGAAATGTGATGTCACGAAACTTAGGACCCCTCCCACCCCTTGTCACACCATGTCACACTTTGTCGACCCCCTCCCCCCCCCTTTACGTGTGACGTACTTTATGGATGGCCCCTTATACGATCATTTGAAAAAATCCGGTCTTCTAACGATAAGCACGTGGTTTCAGGTTTTTATTTAGCACTCTTTTTAGTTTGGTTCTGTTTAGCCACAGCTGGAGGGCTAGCGTTTTTTGTTTACGCACAGGATTTTTTTTGTTTGACGCCTTCACTGCTCTGATGACCGCTAGTGTTTCTAAAAGAGCAAGGTCTGCCGCTTCTTTTACGATTTTGAAATCTCGAGACTTCAGTGTATCGATTCATAGTACAATAAAAGAAATAGGACGCTTTTTTCAACTTTTGTACGAAATTGAAAATCACCTTCTATGCGTTACAACAGCGGTGCAACGGAAAACCCGTGACTCTATTGTCTTTGATCGTCCATTCCATATTCAAATATGTATAAAAATAATTAGTTCTTCTATTTCCGGTATGTATAAATGTTATATTTTTAAAATTAGTCGCAGAATTTCTGGTCGGTCTTCAAAACTCAAAATTATAAGGTTGTGACAGAACATATGACCCGACTGTGTAATTACTTGTAGAATCTGCCAGAAAAAAGGATATTTAGATTCAATGAAAACCTGAAACAAGCCTAGACTGAAAAGTATTATTTTCCTTTTGTGAATTCTCTTGCAGTTTAACTCTGAATAAATAAAAAACTCGAAACAGTATTAACTAAAAAAACAATATTTCATTCTAGACCCGTTTACCTTAGCACGGATAAATGAGATGTTCTACACTTGTAATACACCGCTAAGCCTAATTCTCCTGTACGTACATTTTTAATTCCCGTGTTACTAAGACATTTCTCTGGAAACACGATTTCTTTGACATCCGTAAACAAAAGTTGGTTCACCTTCAGACCCTGAAAGCCTGAGTTCACTGACTGTTGAATATTGATGAATCGCGGCTTTATTTTTAGCCTAGTTAGAACGTGGACAGGCGAAAAAGTAGGACAAATAATAAACGTTTTTCAATATTGAACTTGAGATTATTTTTAAGTCTTAAATCTGATACGGAATAGGGTGTTAAAATTGAGAAGTATATTTTTCAAACCTCATTTAGTTGTCACGTTAGTACATTTTATTGTAAGCTATTAACAAATTACGAAAATTAATTGTCCATTTTCATAATTATCCTTTCCACAAGAGGTGATAGCTAGGTAATTTTAATAAAATGTAAAACATTTGTTTCATGTGTTTCAGATTGATTTGATTTACAAAATTTTTAACTAACATGTTACCAATTTAATTTTAAATTGGTCAAAAATATGCTGCGCTAATAAAAAAAAAATAGTATTTTTATGTTACGTCTGGCAATCAAAAACATGATACTTATTTGCACTTTACGCAGAGAAATATGAACGTAATAATCTAAAATAAAGATATTCTTACAAACAATTTTAGTACAATTTATTTACTGAACTAACTAAAGTTTTCTCTCTCTGCCTTTCTATTTCCAACTTCCATAGATAAAACAAGAATTAAAAAGTCAAATAACAATGGCCTTAAGTGTAAAAGATGTAAATATTAACATTAAAATTAAACGAGGGCGGAAGAAACATAAGATGGGAAGTTTCCCCTGGCCGAATGACTCGACCCAATTTCACTTCTCCGCGGGATGCTATTAATTGTGAGATGTTTGGAAGAGTACGTACGTCGTACTTGTCCTTTGGGTGGTTGGCTAGCGGGAATGTTGTGGGTTCAAGACCCATTCAAGTTTGATACCCCATAGATTTTTCCTATCTCAAAAACAGATGATTACCACCACCTCAAAAATATTTGGAATAACAGCTTACAAACTCTGGGACTGTGATACAGGTATTTAAATTTATCTGCTTCATTCACAAGGTGGTCATATCCTACTACTATTATAAAGGCGAAAGTTTGTATGTGTGGATGTATGGATGTATGGATGTATGGATGTATGGATGTTTGTTACTCTTTCACGTAAAAACTACTGAATGGATTTGAATGAAACTTTACCACAATATAGCTTATACATCAGAATAACACATAGGATATTGGAAATCGAAATCCACGCGGACGGAGTCGCGGGCGGCCGCTAGTAATTTATATATCAGGTAACACTCATGATAACAAAAAAGGTTAAACTCTAAACATTTCTGCAATAAATACGATATTTCCCCAAATTTTTCCAACATACTTTATAAAAAGAAATTTTATAGAATTTGATAGCGTACCATTCGCTCGTGACAAATAAAATACTGATTTTCCTGATTCGGCCATTCACTCGGAATTAGGTCGCAAAATATTGTTTTTAGCGGGCGACTACGACGTAGTACTACGCCGCGTCGTAGCCGTCATCTCGTAGGCGGTCTTTTGTCGTAGCAAGGCGTCGTTAGGCTGAGACTCCACCAAAGCGGAGATGTGCAAAGCGGAGCGGAAATGTGCTGTAGATAGCCAATAGGATGAGAAAGCTGAAATGGTCACGTGTTAATGCCAAAGTTCTATTAGCTTTCTACGATACATCTCCGCTCTGCTCAGCAGATCTCCCCTTTGGCAGAGGCTCACCCTTAACGTTGTTTTTCTTGGAAGCTGATGTATTCAATTATATTATCAAACGAAGGTTGTGGCTGAAGGCTATTCACTCGAAAGCCTTGAATTGATTCAGTCCATTGGAATAGTATGTTTCAATTGGAATCTTTTTCATAGATACTCAGTCGGGGCATGTATTTTATCCTTGTTAACCAGGAAAATATTTTTACATACTAATATCTCCTTTGGTTCATAATGTTAGAAATGTATAGCTTAGTTCATGTTGGTAATACAGTCACTTTTTATTTTAGTCTGTTCAGATGTACAATTGTACATGTTCTTACTGTTACTTAACCTATGCAAATTGGTACAGAGACTAATATGGAGTGAAAAATAACGCTTTTGTATATTATAAATGGACAAATTAAAAGAAATCTTAGAAATTTTGATAAATACAATATGATTTCAGGCGTATGTATGCATAAATAAAAAGGATAATATTCTGTAATGACTTCGAAAGTATAAAGTGGAAGTGAGCCAGGAATTCCAAAGGTTTTCTTTGAAGAAGACAGCTAGGGAAATGAATGGAATGAAGAAATGTTGCAGCTCAAGTGTCGTAATGGCTGAAAAGTGTGTTTAATTTAATAGTGAAGTGGCCCTAGTAGAAGAAAAAGTTAAAATAACAATTTTTTTTACTGTATTCAACAGTTTGAACTAACTGCCTAATCTTGCGATTAGCCAAGTACGCAAGATATATTATAGAGCACAAGTGAGTGCGCAAGCACAGGTGCACTCCCTATTCCTTCACTTTCATAATTCGGTGGGACAGCAATCTGACACGACCGTAGAGAGATCCGGCGCAGGACCAACGGCTTAACGTGCCTTCCGAAGCACGGAGGAGCTCGAGATGAAATTTTTTAGTCACCCATCCGATCTGACTGACATCTGCGAACGTTGCTTAACTTTAAGTAAACGAGTGCGCTAACCACTGCGCTATCGAGCTCCTCAATCGCCTAATTCTGTAATGGAGGTTATTCATCATCATCATCCTAGCGCTTGTCCCGGTTGCATCCTCGGCCATCACCTCGGTTGCAACCGGGACAAGAGTCAGCTTTCCTGCTTCTTCTACTCCACTTCGCACGATCTTCGGCACCCTGCGTAGTCAGACCATTGGCACGCATGTCATCTTTCACGACGTCAAGCCAGCACTTCTTGAGCCTACCCCTTCTTCCGGGGCCCGGCGGTGGTAGCATGGCGAGACATTTGTTTCCCACGTGACTGGTCGGTTTTCGTGGGACGGTGGAAATATTTTTTAGGTAAGAGGATTCGTCCAACTTTTTATTGTAAGCTGATGATGATGGCTGTAAAACCATTTGTTACGTATGTACATAGTCAGGTACTTACTGAACCAGAGGTAAAAAAACCAGACCATAACTTAAATAATAAAAAAAGAGAAGTTCAGCCGTAGTCGAAGAGCTAAATCTCACTTCAGTCGATCTACGATCTTTATTCAACCTTCTTAAGTAACATGAGGATCATTACATTAATATTGTTTTTCTATAAACTCAATTGAACCTAGCCCCAAACTAAGCTCGAATCTTTTACTATGGATGCTAGGGAATGGCTCATCAAACATCCTTGACTCGAGTACCTATGCCGATATTCATCACACATACATTTTCCCATAGCGGGATTCGAACTGCGATCCTGGGTTTTGTAACCAGGGTATCTGATCACGGGCCCGTCAAATTAGAAACAAACGCACACAAGACTGGAACCACAAAGCAACCTGCAAGCCAAGCACGGACTGCTAAAACGACGAACCAAAGGCAACAAGGTCTTCATTATCATAATACCAGCGAACTCTGGAGATTGATTGAGGAGAAAACTGCTCCACTTGTGGTGTTAGAGATTTAATTTAAGACCAAAACTTTTATTTTGCAAGTTTATTTACTATCACTTTTTTTTACACATCACATGTTTTACCTACCAACAATTCGTGCGTGATTTGCTTCTTTCAGGTATAGCTTGCTTTCGGGTATTTTAGTATAACTGAGCGCATTGAATCTACGCGGTAACTTTCAGTGCGCATGCGCAGGTACAGAACTGATTTTGTAACTTGATGACATTTGGTGAACAATCTTCACCGTAGATAAATCATGCGAAGTACCAATTAATAGAAAATAAGAATCATTGGCGCCATCCGAGAAAGATTTATTTTCTTGTCTCATTGTAAGCGTCAATTTTTTCCAATTTTAAAGAAACATCTTCATCTTCATCATCTTATTGACTGTAGCTAAATTTTAGTGTAAGATTAAAACATAATTCCCTACAAACGTATCTTTTTTTAAATTTTGATTGTCAAATTGTGCATTAAAATTTAAAATAAATTGTTTCGAAAATATCAAAATACTGTACAGCACTACACAAAAGCAGCAGTGTCACATTTTCAAATTCTAGTACTTTTCCTTGAAAAGTCTTTCATGACCATGTTTATTTTCAATTATTTAAAAACGCCAAGAAATTAAATGCTATCAGTTTTAACCCACTCCAGTATAATAAACACCTTATAATGAATAATAATTATAATAACAAAAGTGATTAAACATGCACTTAATTATATTAACAACCATGTTAATGAGAGCTGGGTATCTGTTCTTGGAAAACTGTATACAGCCACACGTATTTAGTTTACAAATGAAGCCCAAACATACGCAGGTACATCCCGAATCCAATTTCCACGTTCCTACAAAAAAAGCAGACTCAATTTATAAAATAAAACGTCTGCATTCGGCTCATCAATCGCATAATACGGAATAATAGTGCCGTCCGCTTCCACATCACTCACGTTAATTTGAATTTTAAAAAACCCCTACGTGCGGGCCGCACACAGGCACACGTATAAAATTAATAATTACGGCCGAAATGCCCGCCTCATAGTTCGTTAGAAAAGGATAATGATAATAAAAATGTATCGTGCTCACTCGCAACCTCCCTCGCGAATTTTTCGCCCGTGCCAGTTCGTTTAGCGGGATTCGATCCCACAATCGGGGGGTGGGGGGGTATTTTTTGGGCCCCCACACTCCGCCATCGTAAATTGGAGCATATAATTTTTATTACAGTCCGTGTCGTGTTAGAGTTATCATACGAGTTGGCTTAGTTCGGATGCAAGATGAAAGATGAATAATTTGGACGGTGTGTTGAGGTTTTTTTGATTTAGAGCCGTTATTAACTGGCCGTAATGTTGTTAGATGCTGGGCATGTCCGCAGGATGAACTTTTCCCTTTGCATTTTTTACACAAGTTGTCTTCCGTTCAAGAATTAATATGGGATCCTATTCTAGTTTTTCTTGAAATCGACATCCTTACCTAAATAACGATTCTGTCTTATAATTTAACAATTTTCAATCATACAATAGAACATAATTAATCAGAAAGTGTATGGGTGTAAGTTAAATCTCATAGGAAGTGAACTCGGAAGTAAGCTTAGTATGCACTTGATTAGGTAAACAAGAAAAGTATAACTTTTGAATTATATAATTTGTAACAAAGATAAAAAAAAATAAGAAATGGACTTGAGCCGTGGTCCAAAAGTCGGACATTAATTTGGATCTGACCGGTTATCAACCCCTAAATACTTTCGAAGTTATTCGTAACTGGCTATGCCACTAAAACAAAAAAGTGTTATAGTAAAAGTGTGTGTTAACAGTTATTATTAATTACTTAAACGTTTAAACCTTGAGTAAAGAAAAAAAGATTCTTATGTAAAGAGATAAATTGAAAAGAAATGGTGAGGTAACATCTATTTTTAAAACATTCGATGAGGATTGTAAGTTCAATACCCTCAGCGACTAAAAATAATTATTTTGTGTAAAAAGATATTTAATTCAAGGTCAATGCTTTTCATACAGCCTCTTTTGCTTTAAAAACATCGGTCAATATAAAAATAAGGTTCTTTTAAAGAATATGAGTCAAGAAAAGAGATTATTGACATAATAGGTAGATGTCATATAACATGTAGGTGCGTAGGCCAAAATAGGTTGAGAAATAAATTAGTTGTGAGGAAAAAGGAAACATGAACAATTATAAAATTTGCAATTTGATATTTTGCTTTAGATATTATTTTTGTTTTTAGTTTACTTCACCAAAAAACATTTGTCGTCATTTAAAAATCAACCAACACTTTATTATTTTGCATTATCGTATTTCAACAAATGTTTTCGAACAAAAAGCGAGCAAGGAAAACCCGGCTATTGACAACCGCTCGTCAATGAAAAACAGCATTTAGTTTTTATTTTACAAACGTGCCGCTCAAAAAAAGATTAAAAAACTCACGTAAACACCAACGCGGCGCCACTATCGCCGTTCATAAACCATAGACACGTTTTCACTTTTTTAAAACAAACAACAACAACAAAAAAAATATCAAAAAACGCAATGTTCCCGCGTCCTTTTTTTAGATCTAACAGCGAATGGTGGCGTATTTTAAGCCCAAAATATTCCATTGAATTGCGTGAGCCATAAAAAAAGTCCTAAAAATCTTTCCACTTTCGCTCTCTGTTCGGTTCAATTAAAAACTCGCCAGTGAGTATTTTTTTAGTCTATTTCCTGTACATAGTGCGTGGCAGTGGCCCATTCATGACCGGTGTCTCTTTGAGCTCGTGTCCGACGGTCAGGGCAAATACAACTGTTTCGATGTCGCATTCTGTGTCTAATCCGCATGTTTGAGAGTATCTTTATCGATTTCATGTGTTACCGAATCCTTTTGGTCACTTTTTGGCTGGCCCTGTCTAATAGGTTTATTTTTGAAATAGGGCACAATATTCTCGTCTATCTTAAGGGCTTAGGGACTTTAAAATCTTTTCTTTCTCGGCGAAAAGCAGCATGAAGTAATTGAATCCAATTTTCTGTGAAGCTGTGTTATAATTATTTGGCTGATTCAAACATTAAGAAGTAGGTTTCAATTTAATTATCATCATCATCATCATCGTCAGCCTATCACACTCCACTACTAGGAGAGAAGCCGATTAAAATCGAGTTAATTTTTTTACTAATTTGTGTGCATAGTATTGAATGCAAATAGACTCGTAAAACATGAGAACTCTTTATAAAATGGCAATTGCTAAACTGTCCAGTCACAGGGTGACTTATTTTATCATTAATTTCCTTCATAATTCTTTGGGACGTTCCTCACTTTTTACTTTCCCGCCTAACCGGTACTCATGTTAACACACCAGCTCGACTCACGTCTATAAATCATAACCCTTAGGCGGAACTTAACTTATACTTGCCTTGGCAAACTACAACTTCATAAAAACCTTATCTTGAACACGATAAGGGATATTTTCTATTGGCAACCGAGTTAGTTTGCAGTATGAAATGCAAGATGATATTGTATGGGCCCTGCTTTGTTATAAATAAAAAATTACAGTCCCATGCAAAGAATGTTTGGGTAGTGTCGTTTTACTTTATGGTATTCTAGCGACACGCCTCAGTTTAGCATGGAAGCAGCTGCATTATCAGTGTTTCTTTACAATATTATGCATGTTAATTAGGTAAATCAAATTGCAAAATAAACTAGGTACTTTGACTATGATTTTGACTATTTGATAAAAAAAAACTGGCGGTCATGATAACGGATGATGTACCAAAGTGGTACTTACCCTATTCCACTTACCATAGAGTTATACACCTACATAATATACGAGTATTATGCTTGTCCAACTTTCCAGTTAATATGACTTACAAGTGTCCGCCCGCGACTCCGTTCACGTGGATTTCGGTTTCCGCAGCCTTCCGAGACAAATGGACTATCCGAAACGAAAATATTTTTTCAATTTGAACCAGTACTTCCTCATATTAGTGCGTTATAAGAGAAAAACAAACTCTTCAACTGTATTACATTAGTAAAGATACTGTTCTCTCTTCATCATAAATTAATATGGAACTTTGGGTAGGTATACTGTTGTATTTCCTATTACGTATCGCCTTTGTCGAATTGTAAAATTTAAAATTAAAAATATTTATTTCTGAAAATTATCAGAACTTTATTTCAGATGATTAAAGCAAATCAAGTCATGTTTTGAACTCTCTTTAAAGCCGTGTTTTCCAGTAGTTATTTATTCATGTTAATGTAGTTAAAATCACTGAAAATAACTGAAAATTCAAGTGGAATGACTCGGCCACACCGACCGATTCGTCTAAAATATTATGAGCGATAATTAAAAGTACATTCAGGGTAATTTATTTCAAGATATAACACGTTTTAATAAATAATTACACGCTATTTATCCAGTTAAAAGGAAATTAAGACATTTCTTTATGATAAAAAAACGTATGTCCCATCATGTATCGCTAGATAAATAAACATTTTATCAAAATTTTTATAAAAAAATAATCATAGTAAACTTGACGCTAGTATTCATAACATTTTATACTATGTATCTGAGCTATGAAATTATTGCAATATAACATGTAACCAGTAAAAATACTCCGTAGGAGTTACCCTGTGGAGTGACCGATCATGATATCTTTCAGCGATATTAATATAACTTTAATAATGTTTTTATATAATCCAGCAACCCTAATTCTCTGACTCGAAATACAAATACTTGAACATAACAAACATCTTTAAAACTCCACATATCTCATTCAACGTTCCTAAGCATTCAGAATACTGTCATCCACGTGAATTTCATTATAAAAATTAATCTCGTTCGAGAATCTAAAGAGTGTTTCGTTCCAAATGAAAATAACATGTGAAAACCATGCGGAGACAATATGAAGACTCCAAGCAAACGTTGAAAGTGGAATTTAAATATGTAAGGAATTAGGAGCGGATGGGGGGGCTGAAAGAAGGGGGAAGGGAAGGGGGTTTTCAAAACTAGAAAGAGATGAACATGGTTTAGTATCACGATCTGTGCGTGTGGGCCACGAGGGCGAGATTAGGCGGTTAGGTCGTGAGATATGGTGCGAGTAGATGGCGCTGCTGTCATTGCAGTTACTACCCATGTGGTAGTTGAATTAATTTTATTGATAGTTCGTTGACATGATCCAACCTATCCGAAATTCAAAATTAGGATTTTTTGTGAAAAAGTTGCAAAGGGGACACGGCACAGGGCGGTATAATTATTATTGCAAATTTTCACCAACAATTTAAGTACTGGAATTGTTTGAGTAACAGGCTCTTTTACCTCTTTTTTTTCTCAATTGATCCTTAATTGTGTACCCGAGTAATAACAAGGAGGGTTATTCCCAGTTGTCACTCCGGAGACGACCGAGAGCTAGATGGAATGCCATTGCGAATAATCGCTTCAAACAAGTTGAACATAGCACATAATTGTATGGATGACTTTTATGTAATAAATACAAACAAAAATACTCATTATAAATATTGTTTAACGTCGATGGTATGGTATAAACCCTAAGTTTTGTTTAGGGTAGCTGACGCTTTTGTATACACTCTAGACGTCACCAATATCTTTCGCAACTCTGACGTCACAGCTATCTCGGGACGGATCCCGCGACCCGTGCCCCGTGTGCGGCCCACGCACGCGCCGTAATGAGCGCGCGCGGGGGGTAGTTAGACAATTTTACAACTGCGCCGTGCCGTTTTTTGGGAGACGCGTAGCTAGGTGTGTGTGCAAAGATTAGATGGTTGCAGAGGAGACACATGTGCTTGTAAATACCATCATCGTCTTCAGCTTAAACTACCATTAGTCAAGAACGCAGGAGTTTTTATAGAGCATGTGCGCAAGCACAGGGGAATTCCCTATTCCTCACTTCATGCTTTATGTATAGTCAATAAATGTTTTCATTCTCTGATTTTTGTCAGGTCAGTAGCTTGTTCTATAAAAGTATTTAAGTATGTCTCTCCGTTCCCTAGCTTCCATAGTACAAGCTTCGAGCTTAGTTTGGGGCTAGGCAATTGGTGTGTTAGTCCAAGGCATTTTTATTTTATTTTTTATATTAGTCTTTTTCTTGGAATTTTACTTGATTCCCTTTTTCATGGCATATATTTCTGTTATCATAAAAGAAAACACTTGCTTTCTTGGTAGCATCACTTTCAACCTAGTGCTTATCCCGGTTGCATCCTTGACCATTGCCTCGGAGCCCAGGGGTCGATATCTTCATTCTTATCAGACAATTCGATGATTATAGCCTGCAATGTGGACATTGCAGGCGGAGAACACTTTCACTTTCTAGTTTGGTAAGGACCAAAATAGAAAGTGAAAGTGTTCTCCGCGGGATCCGAACCCACGACCTCCAAGATTTGATCTCCTTATCTCTATCTCTTCGCACTAATTACTGTTAGAGCGCATAGCTCAAACCTTAAACCTGTCAAATCCCTTGGTGTATAACAATCCAAAAATCCTTATCACAACAACTTATTACCCTTCTGCCCTCCTAATCTTTGATGCCATCTGTAGGTGCGCACAAATTTGCATATGTCGAAATAATTTAGGGGGACCTCCACACATCCACGGTCTAATGTGGCCGGGTATTGGCTTAGAGCGGGATGAGACAGGCGTTCCGATCACACAGGAACGTTTTATAAAGACGTTCCTGGAACAATTGTTTTTCTATTCGAATAAATGAACGTAAGTATCGTGTCTCGAAGTTGGAGTTACAAGTATTACGACAAAAGACATGGCCAACATTCTACGGAACGTTTGCCTAGATACCAAATTAATTTCCCACAAACATGTCGTATTGCATTACACTCGTTACTATCAGAACATTCAATATCATTAATAACTAAAGTCCAAGAACTTGAGGTTATAATAGGGTATTACACCAATTTTTGAAAACTGCTTAAAATCAATCTTTGTGCCGTAATGTGTACTACCAAATATTTTATTTTGATTTTTAAATACCGATAAACGGTCTAAATTTATGTTTAAAATTAGGAATTGACATTGACGTGCGAAAACGCTAGCCGCCATGATGTTTCACTCGGTTAGTGAAATAGTTAACAAAACGTACCAACATTAGTCATAAAAACTATCGGTGTGACGTCATATCGGATTCTAAAATGGCGTTTGCTGTTTTTGACACATTTAAAACAGATTAAAAATGTCGATCTTTAAAATTAAATTATTAAATTTACGCATTTGATTTTGGTGAGATATCAACGTTTTTTTATTTATTTTGTTCAAAATCTATCACATAAATGCATTTTTATATTTTTTCTTACATGGTGTAAAATACCCTATTATACAGACACACAAAGATTGCAAAAAACATTTCAATCCCTAAGGGGTACCTTAGACGGTAGGTTTTGCTGTCAGTTTTACCACAGTCATTGCTGTGACTGATGAATAACCTGCCGTGTGATGCGGTGACTGACGGTTGCATGAAATTGATTGACAAATATCTGGATACTTTGATTTGTTTGTCATGCAACCATCAATCATGATTGATGGAATTGACTGACCAGGGCATGAGCGTCTAAGGTACCCCTTACTGTAGCATTGTTTTGATTGATGACATGATACATTGGTTACTAAGGTTACTCAACGGTGTACCGTGAAAAAGTGTTGTCTCTTTTTCTCTTATTGTAATTTTGCTAACGCTTACTCTGTCACGCATTGTATATTATTTCCATGGCAACGGATTTAAATATTTGACAAACTGTCGAAATAATGACAATAATATTCATTCCTTTCTGCTTAAAGTAATATTCATTTTGGAAAAAATAATAAAATACTATGTTTAAAATAAGTTGTTTGTGATAAATAATACGTTAAATGATACAATTTCAAATATTTTTTTATAGTTAAAGCTATATTTTATTGTATGTCACTGTTTTTCATACAATATTATATTGTGTCTATGGAGGACAATTGCAGACTATTCGTATTTACGTTAAAAGAAACGCATTTTTTCAAAAGCAGTGTATTGCGGAAGTTAAATTACTAATTAATTTCTTTTAAATACTGACAAGTTCTACAAAATTGTAAAATATATGAAAATTCATATTTTAATTTAATATATTTTGTGCTTTTGTGCCATTCGTGGCCATCACTAGGCAGGAATTGGCCATGTCCTTTTCCTCCAATGATATGGTACTTGAAATCTTGTGGTCTTTGTATTTGCGTTCACAAGATTCGTGTTAATCCCATTTTATTGTGATTAAAAGTACCTAAGTCAGCCCATACCCTGCCTCAGTGTGATTGACGGACAAACATCCAAACAAACAAACTTTCACATTAAAAATATTAGTATGATTTGACTTGAACTATTTTATTAATTGGAGTTGGGGCACTACGAAATATTCTCCTAGCTGACTAGTCGGGCTTAGGTAAGCTGCAGCTTACTTGCATGCTGTTGGGCAGTCACTGCAGTCTATTCATTTAGGGTATACTTCATCTGCATTCAAGCTTTAAATACCAACAGAAACATAGAACAACAGTTTAGAATAATTGCTACCTAACCGTTGACTACTGTAAAAAGGAAACGAAAGGCCCATTTTTTTAAAACCTGATCGAGTTACATTCAGGTAATTCCTGTATTAATAATTTTAACCTTTTTTTTCTCAACTTATCAAAAAACTTGAATAAACTAGTAACTACAATAATCTCTCACATTAATCATAGCGTAGATTTATAAATAAATAAATAAATAAAGATGGTAATAATTTATTAGTTTTCTCTAAGCCAAGTCCTTGGCAGCGTTTCAACCGTGTTAATATCCGCCTAATTAACGGACGCGACTCTAACGGATTATATCATCAAAGTATGCATCTTTAATCTGAGGATTGAATTGTTTATTTGTGCTTTAAGACATAAACATTTTAATTAGGCGTGGGATCTCGCCTAATTAAAATGTTTATGTCTTAATTCTTCTTTCAAATTCCAATTCACTTATTTCTGCTAGTTGATTTACAACGAAATTCTTTTGCACATTCGTTTTTAATCTCATATATCCTTCCGGTCGTTTTTTGACCATGGCGGCCGGTCTTACGATCAGCCAGGTCCGCAGGATTTATTTTGTGCACAAGTGAGACCGCAAGCACAGGTGCACTCCCTATTCCCTCATTCTCATAGATCGGAGGGACAGCAATCTGACACGACCATAGAGAGATCAGGCACAGGGCCAACCGCTTAACGTGCCACTCACGGCACATTTTTTACTTACTAGCACTTTTACGTCAATTGGCTCCTGAGAAGAAGAAATTTTTGTTAACCAAAACTAAATATTTACTGCAGGTACTTGAATAATTTGATCGGTCGGTAAAGAGGTATTGTGAAGCTGCGTAGTGACAACAAGCCAACATGGTTGACATCAGGCGACGTCGCCCGCCCTGTCTGTCTCATTTGATATTCGTCTTAGATTTGAGGAAAATTTTCACTCACAAAATGCTCTTAAAAGTATCGTGTAAGTAGAAGGGGCCATGGTTTGGGTGTTAAACAGGACACGGATAGGAAACACGTTAAAAATATGTTATTTCGTCAAAGTCACATTTGCGGATTGTTTGCCAAACCTAGCTCTCTAGCAGACTTTGAACGCTGTTGCAGCGTTCAAAGTCTGCTAGAAAAATATTACAGCCCATTAATATTCCAAAATGAAACAATACAATGCAATACATACTGGCTAATTCAGAAAGATTCTACAAATAAGGCGCATATCAAACCATAATTGTGTAAGGGGGAGGAAAACGAGCAAAAGGGTCAACTGATTTTAAGTGATCGCCGCCGCCAACGCGGCATCGACAATCTCACATGGGTCGCTGATGAGTTTCCTGAATGTAAAACCTCATACACCCTCCAACTGATTCCTAGAGAACATACTCACCAACAGAAATATAGCACAACAGTTATGAAGTGCTACTTTTCGACGCATTTCCTTACACATTAACCGTTATTTCACTCCACGATTATTGGGACAAGCCCACTTAACATGAGTTCCATGGTCACCATAGTTAAAGATGGTTCTAGTAATTTTCCGATACATACGAGTAAGTATCTATATGTTTAAGTCGTGTGTCTTACGTCATAATTATGTACGGAGAGGCTTTGCCGAAAGCCTCTGACTCTTGTGTGTTTATACAAGTATCTTCAGCTTTGGAGATTATTTTTAACTTAATGAGGTATTTTATTTCGGCTAACGGATAATGAAACCATTGAACGCAGTACTTATAACATTACTAGCATAAATAGATTAGCATGTATTTACAAATATGGTTTTATTTAATAAGTAGTAAAGTGTAATGTGTATGTAAAAAGTGCTTGTATGCGTCTACAAGTACTGTGAACTTGATGGTTATTGATTACTTTCGCCATTAGAACTCAATAACTGCTTTCGTAAAGATTGTCCGTTGAGTCTCATACTCTTGCAACTTGAGATAAAGATCCTACTCACAGAAAGAAAAAAGGCATAATCTTTTTGATCCAACATTAAAAAATAGGAAGACACCAAAGAAAAATGATTAAGTTAGTGACACAAAAATTTTAACTGGTACCTACACCAAAATAGAAACGTTTTCACCCAAAACAATTTTGCACGTCTGGTGCAGTGTTCGCCAAATAACATTAGACGACATAGAATTTACTAGGTTATCCAATAGAACAAATGACTTACCTCATAATTTCATAAAACGTTACAATTTAAAACAATTCCTTCACCTACTTACCTTAAAACGTCTCTCATTGTTAGCCAGTTAGCTGCGCGCGCGCACCTGAGCAAACATGGCGGATGTTAGAATTGGCGAAAACACATCTGTTTCAACTAGACTCGGATGTTTGCACTATGTCTGAGAATTGAAACTACGAGATAACAATTTGCCTATGCAAATTAATGTACGGCCTTGGAATGTGGTAATGAGGTAAATGTGAAATTTAGAGTAGTGTTATAAAAAAAATGGCGATCTATGAATATAATTGTACCTATCAATAATTGCAAATTATAGTTTTTGCCTTTGAAAATAGTTGCTATGGAGGTCTTTTTAAACATTCAAGGGAACAATTCGGAAAATATATTTGTAATCGCTGCCTTAATCATAGAAAGAATCAGGACCCTCTTTCCTATTGGGCATAATGGGCACGTGCCCAGGGTCCCACAATCGAGCCCAGGGCTTCTTATATGTGACATAAGGCTGGCCCTGGAAAGAACACAACCTTCTGGTTGTGCAATGCTTTTATTTTTAAGATCTCCAGAGTTCAGTTGGGCAGGGTATTAAAGAGCTGGGAACACATTTTCGACCCTTTGCGAGTAGTTGGTGTCCATGGGCGGCGGTGATCACTTACCTTCGCCGACCTAAGACGACCTGCTCGCTTGTTCGCCTCGGTCTTACATAGTATAAAAGTTTCAGGCCTTTAACATTAGCAGTTTTGGCTTTGCGTTGATTTGTCAATCATTTAAGGCAAATGTTTAAATATGTTATAGACTTGTTTAACTTTTTAAATTGTTTCATTTAACTGAGTGAGTTTATAAACCGCCGAAATAATTTGATTGCTGTATAGCTTCGATGGTGCCACCTATATCGAGTAATTTTCAACACAATCACTATCCCACAGAGCTGTAATTAATTACCTAATTATAAAACTGAATACTCTATTTCGATTGTGGAAAACGATTATCATAACAAAGTGGAAAACAAAGAAGCTTGCCGCTGTCTGACCGTATCCATTTTCATTCGTTTTTTAAAAGTATGTAGTCCGGTCAATTTAGACATTCGAAGTTACATAAATTCCCACCTAGCTGAAAATCGGTAAGATTGTTTAAAATATCATTAAAAACAAAATTTGAAAGTTCCCCATCTTTCCCCTGTAAGGAAAAAAAAATATTCAAGGTCAAAGGTCCACAAAAAGAGTTTTTCGCGATTTTCAGCAAAACGGTAAGTTTTATCATAAAAATACCTGAGACAAAATTGTAGATCATAAAATTATCTACAAAAAATGTATTAATACTTTTTTTTTCTACGAGCCACCGTTTTTGAGATATAACGATTCTAAAAGTTGCAAAAGTTGTAATCGCCTTAATATGCACACGTTTCCTCGCCACCTATGAGGTAGTGTACTCAGCGCAAACAAAAACAAAATTTAATTGAATGTGCTGAAGTTTTTAAAAATAGTAAATCTACTCGACAAGAAATTATTACTAACGGCATTCGCTTTCTTCTTTCTATGTACGGAGCTCCTAAAAAAACTACCTGCTTAGATAAATATAGATATGCATGTTTCGTTAAAAACACCAAAAGTAAAAAACAAGTACAATTAGCTTGTCTTCCTCCAACCTCAGTTGCTGCTCATCGACATCTTTTTAGGGTATATTACCAAGTTCAAGTGTGGCTTGGTTATCAGCTAGACCCTACAGAGTGGGGTTGGAAGTTGGTCAACAATTTATTAGAACCAGTGCACACTTTACTTCCACCTGCGCCGGAAAAACTGCTGAACTCGATTTTTTGCAAATGCAAAAAGGGATGCAGTGCTAAATGTGCTTGCAAAAAAGTCGGACTGTTCTGTTTTCCGGCATGCACACATTGTCAAGGCCAGTTGTGCTCTAATATTGAATCACCAACAGTAGAGGATCCGTTTGATTCCAACGAGGCAACATGCGATACATCGCTATTAACGCAGTTTTCATGCACTCAGGATGAAGATGAAGAAGAAGAACAAGAACAAGAAGAACAAGAACGAGAAGAACAAGAACAAGACGAACAAGAACAAGAAGATCAAGAAGAAGAATTTGAAAGTTACGTCTCGGACGATTAAATTTCTCTACTTTATTTTTTAACTTAAATTGCTTTTATCTTTTCAATCTCTGCGAATATCCATTATTTTTCAATAGTTTCAAATTAAACAGGATCAAAACTAACCGGTGGAATAGGCCTACTGGGGAAACCACGTTAAAAAAACGCGCTGAGTACACTACCTCATAGGTGGCGAGGAAACGTGTGCATATTAAGACGATTACAACTTTTGCAACTTTTAGAATCGTTATATCTCAAAAACGGTGGCTCGTAGAAAAAAAAGTATTAATACATTTTTTGTAGATAATTTTATGATCTACAATTTTGTCTCAGGTATTTTTATGATAAAACTTACCGTTTTGCTGAAAATCGCGAAAAACTCTTTTTGTGGACCTTTGACCTTGAATATTTTTTTTTCCTTACAGGGGAAAGATGGGGAACTTTCAAATTTTGTTTTTAATGATATTTTAAACAATCTTACCGATTTTCAGCTAGGTGGGAATTTATGTAACTTTACTCTTATTTTTTGGTCTAATTTGACCGGATTAATGGTCCTTTTTTTTATTTGATTATTCATGTCTTTATTTTATCTGGGTCAATTAATCGAGTAAATCAGCATCAAAGTAATCCTTAGCCGGAGAGGGATAAATTATGTTAGAAGTATAGTAAGTGTAAGGTTTAACTGTAAGTTTTGTATTTATATTTATTATTATTATTTATTAAAATTCGGCAATTAATTTATTTGCCGATTTATTAGGCGATGGAATGCGTTGCCAGCCTGCGAGTTTCCTCCTTCTTAAAACCTGAATTCATTCAAGAGAATAAAGAAGTATCTGCGGGCCGGAATTGCGATGCCAATTGGTACCACATCCGTTGTCATTGCAGTTAGGGCTCATCTTTTGCTTACCATCAGACATAGAGTAGTCTGAGCCCGTGGTACTCTTATAATAAAAACCGGCCAAGAGCGTGTCGGACACGCCCATGAAAGGGTTCCGTAGCTAAAAGATAGCCCGACCGCTTAAGACAACATTTAGTAAGGGCAACTGCACGTCATAAGTTGGTCGAGTTGTATAAAAATAACTATGTATGATACAGGGTTCGCTATAGTTTTCGTTGAAAGTACTTACTTGGAGGTATACAGGACATTTTTTTCAGAATTATTGTAATAGTATTTCAAAAGTTAAGGGGGGGGGGGACGCTCTAATTTTAACTTTGTATTAATATATCTCGAGACTGGGGTGTTTGATCCACATGGATTCAAGGCGAGTTTTATTGTATTTAAAAATACCTGTTTAACGATACTCTACACGATGGGTTAAGTCGAATTTTTTTTTAGAATTAACTTTTCGCTGTATGGGAGGGGGGGTAAAAAATGATTATTTTTCGATAATTTTAAAAACCAATTTTTGAATTATCACTATGCACCAATTTTCATGGCAATCGGTTCAGAAACGGCGGAGAACGAACCAGGACAGACAGACAGACAGACAGACAGACAGACATTTGGCTACGGAACCCTAAAAATATACATTTCACTTACAAAAGCAATCTCATAGGATAAAATATATTATGTTGACTCAAATTATATGCCATTAACATTCCATACCTTGTCAAATTTTTTTTGTTCACTAGTATTGTTGGTAACATGTTTTAACTAAAGCTTTTCTTCATGTTCAGGTACATCCAACTGTAGTTATTTCGAGAAGGCTGTTTTAAACAAGGTAAGTAGATGTCTTGTCTTCATTTTAAACTGTTTTATAGCGGCGACTAAGTTACTTAACTTGTGACATGAATTGCATGCCCTGACCGGCGATATACTACGTCAGTATAATTGTGACAACGGGGTAATAGGAATGAGCGGAAATCTCTAGGAAAGGCCTATGACCGGTTATGGGCAGCAAAAGACTGATGATGATGATGGGGTAATATTGTCTTCTTGATCTCAATGATTTTGTTCTTACTTTTGTTTATAACTGATTTCGCTTTGTATGATGAACATCGGCATTTTGTATTATTGTTATGCATTAGAGTATCTGTATGATTTGACTATCTTTTACCCAGCATCGATTATAGCACAGGAATGGAAGCTTAGTTTGGGTCATACGTATCCTACTACTATTATAAAGGCGAAAGTTTGTATGTGTGAATGAATGGATGTATGGATGTATGGATGTTTGGATGTTTGTTACTCTTTCACGTAAAAACTACTGAATGGATTTGAATGAAAATTTACCACAATATAGCTTATACATCAGAATAACACATAGGATATTGGAAATCGAAATCCACGCGGACGGAGTCACGGGCGGCCGCTAGTTTCTTTATAATTATATCCGTGCTTTGGAAGGCACGTCGAGCCGTTGGTCCTGCGCCTGATCTCTCTATGGTTGTGTCAGATTGCTGTCCCATCGAACTATGAGTGTCAGGGAATAGGGAGTGCACCTTTGCTTGCGCACTATAACATATCCTGCGTAGCTTGCTGCTTGTAAGAATGGCTGGAATACATTGCTACGGATACAGAATACTTGGTCGGCTTCGATCCTACGTCCCAAACAAGCCATGAACCTAACAACCGGTAACAAAGGACCATCATTGGCATTGATATAACTCTCTTCCACATCACGCCATTGTTATACATAGCCAAATCTGAGCGGCGCATTAAAAATATAAAATAATATCGCCACCGGTAGGCGGGAGGCGGTAGTAATAAATTCATTTCCGTACTTTTTCCAATAATTTCTCGATTGGTGGAAAAATGACTACTCATTTCATTGCACGGTATAGTTGTATCCCTTTTTATCATTAACACACTCGCATGCTCGTGTCTCGCGGGCTTTTTCCCGAATATTCTTCCTGTTTTTATTGTACGCAGTACAGTCGGCCGCGATAATTGGCGATGGATTAATAACGGTGATTATAGTTTTGGTGATTGGCTGGCGGGGGCTAGGGATTAGTCGGTGTGAATGTTAGATGTTATCAGTTAGGATCAGTGCAGTAGTTTAGGGGAAACAAATATTTATATTTAAGAATTAAAATTATATTTCATATATTTTAAGCTCGAAAATTACGTTTTTCGATGCTATTTTATTAGTTTTGTAAAGAAACTCTAATTTGTAAATCAGAATTATGTTATTCAAAACTTTCTATGTCTAGTTTCACTATCATATTTCTAAGATTTCGTTTCTACTGTGTTTTTGCTTTTTCTAATTTTGCTTTCTTTTGCCTTTACGGTAACGTGTAAAAACATTAGTTAACTACGACTAAAATTAATTGTATAAACTGCTACTGAAAATTAAATCATCTACTACTGATAGATTCGACCAAAGCATCGATTTTTTGCATAAATATGTATCTAAAAATACAAAACAATAGTCGGAATATGAAACAACATAATCTGACGAGCGCCTATTACATATAAGCCAATAATAGCCTAGAAGAATCAAATAAACGCTGGCCTATCAAAAAGACGTAGCAACGTCGTAGCAAGTTGTGTAGCACATCGTAGCCTACGTCTACGATCTACGGAGAAAACGTAGTGGACTTGCCGCCTTTAGCTACGGTATTAGTAGTAAGCGTGAGTCGATAATTCTTACTTTTATTAATGTTTATAACTGATTCCGACTTTTATGATAAACATCGGCATTATGTTCTTCTTAAAATAATATAACTCCATACTCCATAGCACTAGAATGTAAGCTTAGTTTGGGCCAAACTTATTTCTTTATAATTATATCCGTGCTTCGGGAAATACGTTGAGCCGTTATTCTTGCGCTTGATCTCTCTACGTTCATGTCAGATTGCTGTTCCACCGAACTATGAGAGTGAGGGAATACAGAGGGCACGTGTGCTTGCGCACTCACTTGTGCACTATAATATATCCTGCATGTCTGATCGTAAAATCGGCCGCCATGGTCGAAAAACGTCCAGAAAGGTTTTATTATTATTATAATCAAGTGGATATCTCGTGCTGCACTATCGTGCCTCGGAGACATAGGCTTCAAGATTGATGTCGTGCAAACATTTCATTCTAAGCCATTACGCCATTGCGCTGAGGTCGCCTGCATTTAGGTCAGATCGAATCGCTGATAACACTGTCATTACCGATGGCTTCCCTATTTTTATAGCATTTAGACAAGATTATTGCAAAGAAATTCGTTGTGATCACGACCCTTATTGAAATACGACGGGTATAAAGGAACCTTGTCGTGGGTTGTACAAGTTACTTCCGGACTTCGTGCAGTAGCTTAGTATTTAACTATCTCAGAACCTTTTTTTTGCGAAGGAGAACGCAGAACGCATTGACGCACCATGACACTACAGGCCAGCGTAGCCTGCAGCAGTGTGTGGGGCTCGGGCGTACAAAAATTGCCTACTACCCACTGAACTCCTCTGGATTCCCCTTTGACTCTCATAAGTACGGATCGCTCCTAGACGCATGCTCTTCACTAACTACCTCCAAAGCTAGCCCGGGTTTGTGATCACTAAACTGCATTTGACAAGGGTGGTGATTAAGCAAAAACTCATATTTTATAACTGGCATGTTTGGTAAATGTCTGGCCATCATGCAAATGTTACTGGCAACCACATAAATGGTACTGGCAACTATAGAAATATTACTAGCAACCATATAAATGTTACTGGCAACTGTATAAATGATGTTCTGGCAACCTCATAAATGTTACTGCCAACTCCATAAATATTTCTGGCAACTCTATAAATATCACTAGCAACTCTACAAACGTTACAGGCAACCATATACATGTTACTGGCAACCATATAGATACTACTGGCAACACTGCACGTTTATTTTGATTGTTTTTAGAACATCTGCGTATTGTTGCCGTATTCTGTTTCTCATCAAGTACTCCACGTGTTTCTGCTTAGCCGTTCGCTAATTGGGATCAAATTGTTCCGAAAACGTGGGTTAATATCACACGTACCGTTGCTATGGGGAATTAACTGGTAAATTGTACTTCCGTGTACGTCAAACATTTTTTGGAAGTCAAAGACAAGCGGTAAGCTTTGTTGATATTGTATTTAAGCTACGGGTAATTTCTAGGTTTCTGGATTAATAATAGGATTAATAAATCAGGCAATCGTCTTATTTGTTCGATATTTTTTTCTTCTATTGTTAATCTGTTGCTTTAAACATAATATATCGGCTATAATCACATAATTTAAATAAAATATCTCTTCTTCCCTCCCTTATAAAATGTTACTTTTAACAGATATAAGCTAAGCCACTTTTTTAGGGTTCCGTAGCCAAATGGCAAAAAACGGAACCCTTATAGTTTCGTCATGTCTGTCTGTCTGTCTGTCTGTCTGTCTGTCCTGGCTCGTTCTCCGCCGTTTCTGAACCGATTGCCACGAAAACTTGTGGAGAGATGTATAGTGATAATTCAAGAATTGGTTTTGAAAATAATCTAATAATAATTATTTTTACCCCCCCTCCCATACAGCGAAAAGTAAATTCGAAAAAAAAAATCGACTTACCCCATCGTGTGGGGTGTCGTTGAAAAGGTATTTTTAAATACAATAAAACTTGCCTTGAAGCCATGTGGATCAAACACCCCAGTCTCGAGATATATTAATACAAAGTTAAAATTAGAGCGTCCCCCCCCCCCCCCCCCCTTAACTTTTGAAATACTATTACAAAAATTCTGAAAAAAAAGTCCTGTATACCTCCAAGTAAGTACTTTCAACGAAAATTATAGCGAACTCTGTATCATACATAGTTATTTTTATACAACTCGACCAACTTACGACGTGCAGTTGCCCTTACTAAATGGTGTCTTAAGCGGTCGGGCCATCTTTTAGCTACGGAACCCTTTCATGGGCGTGTCCGACACGCTCTTGGCCGGTTTTTAATTTCTTGAGTATAAAAATACTTAACTCGGGCTTGAGATTTCCGATCTATGTACATTTTAATCACTTCGAAAACATGTGAGTTTATTATACTTAATACATTCAAGATCTTGCCATAGTCTAAAATAATTACCAAACGATAAAGATTTATCAAAATAAATCTTTTTTGAAGGCATCCATAACCTCAATGCCTGCGTCATACAGTTTCTATTACTTCTAAAAAGCACGTTTATCATGAAGTACTCGTACTTTCCCCCTATGAGAGTTCCGTTCATGTCAGTTTATCGGGCACCATCACCGGAATGAGGTCAAATGTGCGTCATTTGAGGGTAGAAATAAATGTTATGAATGGAAATGATACGTCACAAGCTATCTAATATAAGACTTCTACGTTGAGTGCATGAAATTAAGCTTATGTTAGGAATAGAAAGCAAAGTTTGTTAAGTAAGTAAATTATTCGAATCAAATCTTTCGTTACCCATACCTGGAGGTTTTTATTTTTTTCATTGAAACTAAAACTTATCTTCTGACCCCTTAAAATAATAGTAACTAAACTATGCTTTTGATAGCTACTCAAATATCTTGACATTAATGAGTTTTTATTATTTTATGCACCAATGCCTCGATGGTGTAGTGTTTAACCGGGCCGTGGGTCGGGGTTCATTTAGTAAGAGACGAAGAGCTTTGTGGAACTTCCACTCGAATGAGTCGCTCGTCGGGGTAGTACCTCCACCTTACAGAAGACCGGAGTGAAGTAGCACTTCGTAACTGTTGTGCTATGTTTCTGCTAGTGAGTAAGGTTGCCAGAGCTCAGACGGGGAGGGTATGGGATTTTTAAAGGCAAACTTTCCGTTCTTGTCTCGAATAATAAAATGAATGCTAATATTGTGTAGAATATTTTCTGAAATAACTGGACCGATTAGATGTAACTTTGCCATTTAGAAAAACTTACTTAACTTACTAACTTACGGAGTACTTTTTCTCAGAAAAACATTGCTTTCCCATGAGACACGCAGTTAGTAAAAGATGAAGCGTAACCAACGGCTTAACCTGTGTATCTCGTAATTACCATCTGTTTCAGTGTAATTGTTAAATTAGTAACCTGTTAAAATATAAATCAATGGGTTTCATGCTAAAATTGCGGGGCTAAATACTGCTTATTGAAGTGGGATCGATCTATGTGATAATTTCAGGTATTTTGATTTAATTTTCTGCGTATTTCAAAATGGGCTGGTTCTCGTTTTAGGCTATAACTGACCTGACCTTTTTGTTAAATCAAATTAGACGATGGTTCGGAGTTAGAATTACAAAATCTATATATAAAAGTGTTGGGTATATCGGACAGACCACTCCATAGCCACAAAAGCTAATTAAAATAGATTTGGACATTGAACAGACGGTTTCCTTTAAAAGATCTTTCTTGATAAGCTTCTTTCGGGCATAGTAGAATTAATTTGAAACATTGATAAATGACGACTTTTAAGTTCTGAGATACACTTATTGACCGTCAACACTAAATTGAATAAATGGGGCTAAATGTTGTATTTATTATTTTAACGTGCATAATGTATCTGCACTTGGTGATAAAAATTAAACGGGGTAGTCTAATACCCAGAACAATTAATACGTCTTGCAAACACAAGTATCCTTCAAGGAAATAATATTTGAATGATATTCCCACGCAAAAAATATTTTAGTACGAGTAATTAATCGGGATAAATTGCGCAACTTACTTATAATTTTAATTGAAAATAATGTTACGTGCTCAGAATAATTTCGTAAGGGTAGGATCGGAAACATTGTTTAAAAATGCCTACATTGTATCGTAGTAGTTATGAATTCATACAAAAAAAAATCTCTTTTTTCTTACAATCATACTACTCGTAATTCCTCACTTAGATATGAGTCGTAAACAAATGCAAATTAATGTGAATCTTCAACTTATAACGTATTCGAACTGTTCATTTTTTGTTTAGTAGTTATTTTGCATGTTTACTAGAAGTATTTTTTAATTAAGTAATTAAATTATACTAATAAGATATTTGTTGTGATTTTTAGTGCGTTAGCAATTAATTGTATTTGACATTTTTGCACTTTTATTTGCCTTGCCATTTTCCAGCAATTGTAATATTTGTTTATTTTAAGAGGTCTTGAAAAATTAACTTCAGCAAGCTTCATTGTTTAAAAATGACATATATAAGTCATTAATTTCCATCAATTCCTAATGTTGCCATACAAAATTGAGTGAACGTATTCTTAAAGAACTAGTTGTTAATTTAATTATATCAACCATCAAAATTTCCATAGAGCAAACCTTGGATGGCCTCGGAAACAGTCCCCTCGAGATCTAATCGGGCCGATCGAAAACAAACATTCGTGACAACGCGGCATGAGCCTGCTTGCAAATCATCGCGAAACCCGCATTGTTCTACTAATAAAAAGTTCTAATAAACAACATGCAACTAAGCTACAGGCTTCCGCCAAATAAAACATAAAAATATATCCTATTTTCATAGGGTGGAGTGGGGCGGGCGGGGTCCCCCCATCTGCGCAAAAACCCAAAAACATCGAAATGAAAATGAGTGTAGCGGGGTGGCGGTGGAGTTGTGTTGGTAATTCATTTTTAACATTAAGCTTGTGTGGGTTTTTAAAGTACAGTCGGCCCGGGAATACTGTGCGTGTAATTCGTTTTTGTTTTGTTTATGGATTAGCTCGTGTTGTGGTTGAGTGGTGACAGGTAGATGTCCATGGGACTTTGATTATTGTGATTATTTATTTTTTGGCGGTGAACAGATGAAAAATTTAATACTTTATTCATGTCAATAACGCGTTTATTTCCGGATTTGGTAAATTATAATTCCACTTTGATTTAAATATTATATCAAATATCTTTGAGACACCTAAAAACATAAATTATGCTATCATTAAATTTTATGGAATGCTGATATTATACGCAGAATTTATCAAAAGTATTATAGAGCCAACCAAAAATTTTTCGCTATCAATACTAGTTAAATATTTATTCTTATACTCAATGTCATAACCATTAACTCTACTTTACTTTTAGAACTTTACTTTATAATGAGAACTCTTTCATTAAGTTTTAGATGATAAAAAGCATCAATTCATTTTCAATCTGAGGCATAAAAGTCCAACATCTTCACAAAAAAATTGAATTCTTAGCCTGGAAGGATATAGGCTAATGAAACAGAAGTGTTTTAGTAATCACAGCACTGCAAGCCATTCATTCTAGAGAAGTTATCCCAGATGGACCGCAAAGATCATTCGCCGTGGAACGGTGACATCATGTAAATAATGATGGCAGGCCCTTGGATATTGACAATAGATATTATGTTCAATTAATAAAGCGTTAAAATGATAGGAACTAACTACATGTTGTCTTGTTAATGGCAATTAAAAAACTTTCATTAAGTGATGCTGTGATGAGCCTGATTATAATACCCTTTAGCATAGGTATCATTGGATGGGCCTTCTATCAATAATATGCTCATTCCATTAAGAAGATATCCATCAAAAGATTTTCACATTTAAATTATTTGAAAAGTAAAGTTTCATAGCAGTTACATTTAATTCCATATTTTAAGGTAAAACATACTTATTAACATGTAGAAGTTGAATATTTTTTCATAAAAATGTTTTCCTAACCGCATTAAGTACAATGTCAAAATGTGCAACCACTTGTGGTTAAACAGATTATTACTCAAATCCATCGGAAAGGGTGAAGATACCTTCCAGCGAATACGGGAATTAGTTGGTCTCGTATTCGCGGCGTGTGTATAAATCAACCCGCCGCGATTGTGTGTATGCTCCATTCAAACAGGTGGTTAACTTCTAAATATGCACGCTAGTTCGCCTCCCACGTCGTTAAACCTCCTCTATGGAACATTCAACACTTTGCTAATAAAACTACTTAATCAACTTCTACTCATTACTTAATTCCTACTTAAATCTGTCTAATTTTCTAATACGAAATAATGCATCCGATTGTACCGCGGCGCGAGTTCGCATTGTGCGCCCCTACACACACCCATACGCACTAGCGCGAACATAAAACGCAATTTTGTATTAGATTTAATTTGACTTGTGTCTGTGCTTGTGCGCCGCCGCTGTGTGCTTCCTACGCACAAATTGATTACATCGTCGCCGAAAACGACGAATTTGCATACACGTGGAACCTTTTTTAGAGTAAAAAAAATCAATCCATCTCTCCGATCGCATTAATTTCCCGCCAATTTGTGTCGTTTTCTTTTTAATCTGCGTTCGAATCGAAGCCGACTCGCGCTCGGACGCACGCCGTTCGAAGTTCGAATTCGAGCGACGGCGGCAGCTAAGTTTTTAAAAGAAGTAGTGTAGTGTGCATGCGTGATAGTCGGGCAGTCAGTCATAGTGCAGCAGGGCGGGGGCGAGTGCAGTAGTGTCGCGGCCGCCCGCCGCGGCGCGCCGTCGCCGAATGAGCGCCCGATTTAAAAACTATACGAACGAACCCGCGCAGCGAGCGCCGTAATACCACCCCCCGCGTAATGATTTTTTGGCGATGAATTTATATTCGCGCGCGAGCGGTGCCACTTTTTCGACCCCCCACGACCCCCACCCCCCGCTCATTAACGCAACCCAGATATGCAATTCTGATCTTTGACGAGGAGGCTGTAGTGTCGGCGGGCGCCTCGCCGGGAGAGGTGGCCCGTTTTGTTTTTTCCCGCCCGGCTTCATTATTGATGGCATCGGGACGGTAATGCGGAAGCATGTGTGAACGTTTCATTACAAAAGGTGGACGCGGCTCGTGTTAATATTGCAGACCGGCCGGACCCGACCGGACGGGTGGACGCCTCCGAAAAAAAAACTTTAGTCTTTAAACAAAAATAAATTGGAATTAAAAAACTGGCAATTAAATTTCGAACGCAAAATTCAAGTTTGGAATAGCGTGGGCTCGCGGCGCGGAACTATCCGGACGCGCGTAAAGTTTTCGGGCGAAACTTCGGTAAAGTTTCTCACGTGCGTGTGTGGACAGCGGACTAGTCGCGTGACGGATTGGCCGGCGTGTCGCGCACTCGATTTCATTGGCCGCTCGACTTCGGATTGGGAAAATCGCCGTTCCATTTTTAAAATATAGTTTTTATTGGTGGATTTTTTCGGGCCGGTTTGTTTTGCCGCTCGCCGGACATTGACTTGCTGTGACTTTGTTGAAGTTTTGTTGATTGTTTTTGTTGAGTTACATTTTTCGGCGGCGCTGTCGACGCAGCTGATAAGGTAAGTGAACATTTAGTGTAAGGGTAGTGTTGGTTCAATTATTTTTTTTAAATTATTTAATTATTCATTTCAATTCTCAAATATTTTTACTTTTATTTTTAACATTTTTTTACGATATTTTTAAACCGTTCCTTTGCATATTTACATTTAATTTCAATAAATTAACAACACCCGGAAGTGAGAACTTAATCTTGTAACAATATTTAAACTAGTAAAAATTCACAAACTCTTATTAATAACGACAATTATTTTTAATTTACCCTAAAAATACGGGCTGGCCGAAATTTGCATTAAAATAGTTTCGGCAGCTTCTAAAGATGTTAAGATGAGTTGACCGGGTTTTATTTTTTAATTTCTCGAACGCTCTATTGTGATGTTAATACTGGCCAGTTGCAAGCTAGCTTCTGCAGCGAGATCGCTGGCCATTAGACAAATCTCTGCATACGTAATTTTAAAAGTAATAAATTATAGTTGCACTTGAGACCGTTGACCTATCGCTATAGGGACGGTTTGAATTTGGAATTTCGCACAAAATACGTATTGTATTTTTATTTGGGCATTGTGCGTTGTTAACTTTTTTCTTTTGTGTGATATTAATTATTATTTTAATTTATTTGGATTTTTTCAATTCACATGTTTTGTCAATTTAAGTGCTGTAGTCGAATATCTAGGCCATACAATTATTTAAATTAGGAAATCATTTAATTTTTATTAAGCTCTCCAATTAATTTACGCTGCATGCATTGTTTTATTACTTTTCGCAATAATTACATAATCATTATAATCAGTTTTAATGTAGCTTTAGGATGAACTTTATGCGAGATTAAAAAAATATACATATGTTCCATAAATGCAACTTAAATATTTGCATTTAAGTGTAATTTTTTTTCATATTAGTTTAACTTAAATAATGATACTTAAATACGAGAATGTTCAAACACAAACATTTGACTTAAAATAAAATATCTAATTAAGACAGCTTCAATTATGGCTGAGCACTAAAGCTTAATCCTTGCACTAACACTAAGGAGGGTGATCCCGGTGCACCTTGCAATTGAGCTGCATTCACCCCTTATGCATTTGTGTCTGCGTCTGGTTAGACTTTCACCCCAAGCTAACGTGCCAGACTGTCTGGGATCTTCTCTAGATTTTGTAAAAAGAGTGTGTGTTTTTCAAAATATTTTTAAGTTAGCTACTTTTTTATTATTTTTTTATGTTGTGTAAATTTTTTGTTGGTAATTGTGATACTGTTCCTACTTGTCGTGTATTGTTTTTTCCAACAGGTCATCGGTGTTAGATTTAAAAAAAAATACTAACGGACGAAGCATAAGTTAACATCTTCTTATTCCTTCTCAACTATGACTATTTTAGGCTTAACGCCTACTAGATTAGATGATTTTAAATCATATTAAGTATGTGCATTTGATTATGCTAATCACAAAAATAAGTACCCTACGTAGAATCGGCAAATTTTTGATAATCAAAACCAATTAATGTAATATCTGACTAATTAATTGAATTCCATTTGTATTAAGTACAAAAGTATCGGAATCAATAAAATAATTCATTCTAAATTAAAACCACACAATTTCAAAATTCAAACCACTACGTTGTTAATTCAAAATCAACCAGTACGTCATTCTTTATTCAAATTTCGCACGCGCGATCGCTTATTGTCTAAACCCATCGCTTTCCATCTTAGTAGCTAGCAGAGTTCAAGCTACCAATTCCTGCACGCTCGAGCTCAGTGCGCACTCTCGATATTCCTGCAACAACGCACTTCTTGTATTTAAAATTTACAGAAAAAGTAAATCAACACGTTAAGAGTTAGTCTTAGAATTTAGTCAATACATCATTAATAAGAAATAATCCAAAATGAAAAAAAAACATAATTTCAATTTGCTAACATTCTATGTTCAAAAATTCGAACACTCGATTGCATATTGTCTAATGCTGCATCACACGTCCCATATTCCATATTCTAAATTCAAACTAGTTTTCAAACCGCGTCACTTCTTAGTTAGAACTATTTAGCTCTCTTGCAGAGTGCAAGGTACCATCTCCTGCAAACTTGAGCTCGGCGCGCGCTCTCCTTTGCACCCCTCTTGTCAAACCGTTATCTATTACAACTCTTTGTTACTTGAATAAGACTGGTACGAACGTACGGTGGCATCCGTGTCTAAAGCTACTGAGTAACACATCTTATTTTCTTAGTAAAGCTAGGTTGCTTTGCAGACTGCAAGCTACCAACTTCTGCACGCGAGGTCGGCGCGCACTCTCCTTTCCAACCTCATGTCAAACGAGGGTTTTTGCAAATGAAAAATCCACTAGACGATAGTAAGGTAGGCGTAGGGTCTAACTGGTATGTGATTGGTGAATTTCGACACTCAATGACAGATCAGTTAGATCTCACGCCTACGTATTGCCATCTAGCGGATTTTTCTATCGTAAACAACCTCATTAGAATGACCCGAACGCGCGATCGCTCATTGTCTAACTAAACATACCGGTCATCTCGTATTATTAGTTTCTCAGCTAGCTCTTTCTGCAGCATGCAAGCTACCAACTCCTGCAAGTTTGAGCTCGGCGCGCGCTCTCCGTTGCGTCCCTATTTAACAATACCATTATCAATTAGAGCACTTTATTTCTCTATATCAGAATAGTCACATTCTCTCTCATTGTCAAAACTTACCGCACAGCACCTCAAGTTCGCGCTCAAGTTCGATCTCAGCGTTGAGTGCGATTTTTTAATACGAGCCTTAGTTTCTCAGCTAGCTCTTTCTGCAGCATGCAAGCTACCCACTCCTGCAAGATCGAGCTCGGCGCGAGCTCTCTTGCGCCCCTCGGGCCTTCGTCAAACCGTTATCTATTAGACCGCTTTGTGCTGAATTAGACTGGCACATCAAGATATGTAAGTGGTTTGTCCTAATGTGTATTGTTTAAGTGTGTTTTGTTAGAGAGATGACGTATGTTGTAAAGGGAGGAGGGAGGGAAATGTTAGCCTGAGAAAAATTCTCCAGAGATAATGTAGGTTGCTTATAGTATGCAAAACCACATCCACCAATTAAAAAGCTTTCAGCAAAATTAGGAAAAATTGCTAATTACCTAACTAAACTTTAAAATTAAATTTGAACTTTGAGATTAGTAACAAAACCATAGTAAGTTGTTACCATTAAAATGCTTATCATTCCTGCAATCATCATCTTCTAGAATATTCTTGGTCATTCGATAAGAATGACAAGAATATTGATAATGGTTATCTTTACGATAATTAATTATATTTTATACTAAAAAACAAAATCATAATAGTTTCAAACCAGTGACCTAGCGCACTAAGAGTAATTAAGCCAATAATTTATAGATAAGAAAAAAACCCGAATACAATTTGGAACGCACGAGATTTATAGTACATATTATTTTGTATAATGCCATAGTTATTGTAAAGAACTCGGACTAAATATATTTCAAAGTATTAATCACCTGATAAATCATTTCATTTCATTTCATTTGAAAGGTTTTCTAAAAACAAAAAAACTTCCATTCAGCAATTGGCCTGAAAAGTATAAAAGTTCCTTATTTTAACGATAATCTAACGTGACGAAATTATCATTATCCCTGACCAACAGAAATATAATTAAAAACGACAGACTTAAATTGACTATGTCACTGGCCGTTAATATCAAACCAAAAAAAAACAACAAATCTAATTCAACGGTTGTCTAGTATTCCAAATTCGAATTGAAAGTGACAGTCGTCTCGTCGCTCGCCGCAGAAGGCCAGTCTGCAGCCCAGCGGAGCACTCGAGTGCAGACGCGAGCTCGGCGCGTCGCCGTCGTTGCACCCTCATCTATTAAACCATACACCGGCCTCTACAAGGGATTTAGTTTCTATTATGTTATCTCAACGATTTGGCAGGCGACGGCTATTCCAGATTCGGACGGTTTTTTTTCGTCCTGGCATGCTACAAAGCATCTTTGTAGACTGTTCGAATTTTAAAATGTCTCGTTGTTGGGGCCGATTCTCGAGACTGCTCGAAATTTGAAATTATGTTTTGGGACCGATTCTCAACACTACTCGAAATTCGAAATAATATTGTGGCCGATTCTTCCGTGCTAGATGTCACGTTCCAATCTACGTCATTGCTCTAGGATAATTTCAGATAAGAGACTATTGAGTAGCAAAAAATAGATATTTTACATAATACGGTAACAAACAGTATATTTGAATTCTAATTCAACGCAGTTAGTACGTAAATTCTAACTATGTACCATAAAATAGATCATTATTACATATTAATGATCCTGTCACTATTCCGATAGTAAATAATATGCTAGGAAACATTAAATCCCTTAATAAAAATATATCATCGGAATATATACGAAGAAGTAAATAATATAAATAATACTCTAACCCAAATAATAGCAAATGACGTAATAATGTATGTAGTAAATACTTATATAAGTTATTTCCTACGTAGGTACAAAAGTACCTACTTAAGGAAAATAACTTAAGTTCATTAAACTCACGTAATGTTCAAAAGAAATCCTATATTAGATAAACCGGTGTTAAAATAATACCGTGTTTTTTTACTAAAGATAATTATTATCTATCAAAATCAAAATGGTTAAAATTTTCTGCACATTAAAATATTGTGTTTTTAAAAATTAATTAACATTCTAAAAGTGACGAATAAAAATACAACGGGATCTTTATTTTCAGTTAACTTTTAGATAAATGCATAATTAATTATCTATTATCTTTTTCTCTCATAACGACTGTTAAATAGATGCATTGAACGTAAGTTATTAAAATAACATTAAAAATCTTCCTTCCGAGGGAAAGACTCATTAAAATGATGTAATATGTATTGTCAAATTTTTAATATGAAAATTAAAACTTTGAATTATAAAAAAGCAAGAGTCTAATTTAGTTTAAATCAATGGTGAAAATGAGGAAATGCGTTATATTTCCGATCCCCGCTCATTAGGATGAGATCGCGATCGGCCGCATCGATCCCCACACAGCACGCCTCGCGCCAGACTAGAAAAAAGTAAAAAACGGTGACAGACTCATTCCGAGCGTCTCCTTTCTAATCGCGCCCCCACACGCACGCGCGGCTTTTTAATTGCATCCCCACCCCCACCCCGGAAAAAAGGGCCCGAGCACACGATGGATTAGCATACAGCCTCGCACCGAGATACAGGGCACCCCTTCAGTTTTTGCGTATCGCCTCGCGCCATATTTTCGCCGCGTATTTTTTAGGGGGGCGCGGGGAGCGCGAACTTGCGTGCGCGCCGCAGTCGGCTACCGCCGGCGTCGCGCGTGGTGCAACGCGAACGCGGACTACCACACATTGCACTTACGCCGCTCCTCACTAACAACTACAAACTTTTTTTTTATTTTTTTTTATAAAGTGCAAGTGATTTTAAAAGGATTGTCACAGAAAGGAGGTGAGTTTTTAAGTGCGAAATTTCTCTTTATCTCTGACGTTAGAAGTAGCTAAAATTTGGCGATATCGGGAAGCAAGGTCGTGGCTTCATGATAAAATTATTTGCACAAAAATGTGTTAGACCGATTCGGATAACCTCGTTTTAGGACAACGCGCTATTGTAGACTGTAAGATTGTGTGTTTTAATATATCTTTAGTACAAATTTTATTTAATTGCGACATCTATGAAAAGTTTTTGGCGGACATTGCGTAGTTTTTGAAAAGTTTCGCTCGTCTCGGCGTTTAGCGTTTATGAAAACTTCTAAACGCGCACTTCGAGTTGTCGTTAAATGTCAAAATATAAACTTAACTACAAGTTAACCACAGTCAAAGTTTAGACCAATTACTAAAATTAATGCACAAATCCAGCCCGAGTGTGCCTCGGTTACGTACAGTCGTACAGTCGTTCCTAGAAGAATGTGTTGTCATTTCTTTAACTGACTGGTGTTTGGTTGCTAACTTGCTTTGCTTTATAGTCTATGGATGTTCGCGTTTTGAAAAAGGAATTTATGAGAATCCAAATCTTCTAAACAATAGCCCTATTCTAATAATTGGGAATTTGAAACTCGAACGAAGTTAATAAAGCTTAATTGGCGTTAGTTCAAATTTAGAACATGCTAAAGTTATTGATAGTTCTAAAAGTGTGATAAGTATACAATATTACGCATTTAAAATCGGAGTTGATGATATTTTGATTCTATAAAATCTTATTTTACATAATTAATATTATTTTATGTTAGTCCAAGAAATGTATTCAATTAGAATTTTCTATTTTAATAGACACGTGAGATGGTTTGTGTATAATAAATCGTTTATATGCATCAATTAACAGATAATGGTTTATTTGTTTTAGTTAAATAGGTAAGTAGCAATAGGTATTTCGTTTAAAATTTAAGATACAGTTTTTTACTAAGAACATTTAATTGACACCATTAATGTGCTAATTACCGCAGGCTCCTATCATTTTTAAACCACTTTATGTTAGATATAGATATTATTTGGATTGCATAATAATTACTTATTAAAATTGTAGGTTTTCCTTTAAAATATAGCAAAAATAGTCGTTAAAGCGATTTAAAAAAAGTTTTATTAGAATCTACATTTTGAACAAATAATTTACTGAATCACGGAATACATTTTGTCGTGATTTATAAATAAGAGTTATTCTTAAAAACAAACAAACAATCTAAGCCTATATGCAAAAATGATAAACGTGCTCAACAATTTACGTTATTTGTGGAACCAAAACAAAAGTAAAATGTAAAAAAAAACCTATTTAACCGTTTTTAATTTTCTTCATTTTCTTAAAAATGCTAATGAACCACTTTGTTAATCAGCTCAGGTCAGTAGCTTGTTTTACTAATTGTTGTTGTTGATTTAAGAACTACATAAATGTATAAATGAACCCTTTCTTTATTTGAACATAAAGTAAATATGTAGATACCTACTTCACAGATTATTGACCAAAGTTCTTAATCACATTAAAGTTGCTAAGGTTTCGCGAACCTAACTGTATTAATGACCTTAGTAAAAGAATTTATCTATTTATTTATTTATTTAGCTAGCCTAAAACCACTGAACAAGTACTCATGGAGTTCAAAATTACACATCTAGTGACGAATAACACAAAAAGTCATTATGAAGATAATATTATTGTACTTACTAAGACACATCCCCATGACTATTGGCATATAGAACAGACTTATAAAAAAAATTAAGATAAAGTTTGCAAAGATAGCGTCAATTAAAGATCTCTTTTTATAACTATTACAATTTAAACAGAACTACGGTTACTAAGCTCCGGATCAATAGAGCCACTATCACAAGTACATTGATGTTTTTACAACACTATGACACAATACAGTCTTATGTACATACAATGTTACTTTATCGAGAGATTTCGTAATGTTTCTAAGGAATTAAATAAATACGGATCATTGGAGTTTTAGGGTTCCGTAGCCAAATGGCAAAAAACGGAACCCAGATTCGTCATGTCTATCTTTCTGTTTCCCTGTCCGCACAGGCAGTAACTTCTGTAAACAGTATGTCACAGCCAATTTTACAAATAAGAACTATACTGTGTTGAAACTTGGTGTGTAGATGTATTTTGTCAACCTTATTAAGATATTCACACAAAAATGGGTTTTGAACGAGATCTAGTGGGTAGTTTATTTAATACATTATAAATCGTATCGCAGTTTACTAGGATTTTTACGGAACCCTCAGAGCGCGAGTCCGACTCACACTTGGACGGTGTAAAATTATCTTAAGCGATGTAGAGTTTTTTAATTACTAAGACTTCTTTTTAAGTTATCTTAATTTTAATAAAAAAATACCTAGTTACTATTTTGTTGTGGAGAAATTTTTATTTTATTACCTCGGGTGATGTATATTGGATCTGGGTAGTTGTTCATTCGTCACAAAGTAAATTCGTCCCGTTTTTGAAAACTCCATACATTCAAAGTTAATTCGTCACATGCATTAAAATTTTGCAAAAAGTAGGTAAGGGTAGTTGTAAATTCGTCACAATTCTTCATTTTTAACATTTTCTGCATAAAGTAGCGATAGCAAGCAAACTTTTCGGTTTTGAGCGCTTTTGTTTTTGAATATAAGTTGCATTTAATATCATATTTTATTAAATTAAATTATAAAAAAGGAACTAACAGAAAGCCTACATTTCTCTTTCTCGCTCGCTTGCTATATCTATCTCTTTCTAACCGTATCGGTCAAGACATCTAAAAACTTAACAATTCAAACTTGGCAAATCAGCCACCTTAAAACTGAATTTTTTTGTAGATTTAAGTTTGAATTTAAAGACATGTAGGTAATGATTACTGTGATTTAATTATTTATATAACATGGCAAATCAGCCAATTTAAACTGTATTTTTTAAGTAGATGTAAGGTTAAAATGAAAGAAAGTGCTATGTTGATGAAAAATAAATAATGTTTTTATTCTACTTCTTGTTTGATTTTCCTGCTGTCTGTACTGAATATATGAGTGTGACGAACTTACAATAACCAAAATTATTAAATCAAGAAAATATGCAAATGTGACGAATTTACACATACTTTTTTTCGTGACGAATTTACTTTGTGACGAATGAACAACAACCCTTGGATCTAATATGTGGGGATCGCAAGCTCAATTACTTGGTCTTGGATTACAAAAGCAACAGGCAAGCTTCTTAGGTATTTTTTCGATAGCAAAAGACGAATTTGCTATATAGAAGCCAAATCATTTGCTTGTTTTTGTCTTCGTCAGGATAGGATAAAGGTTTAAGATAGGATCTACTTATGAAGTGAGTTGTATAAACTTTTTACAAATTTTAATACATAGTATCCACGCTTTTAATTTCTTGTTACTTGTAAAATAATGAAACAATCATAAATGCATGATGTATAAATTGAAGCCGAACGTTTTTCTTTCCCTTTTCAAAAGTGAAAATATCATAATATCTTGGATATCATCGGACTCTATGTAAATTATGTTTCAAATTGTAAACACCTGCTAATTTTAGGAAATATTAATCAAAGCCTTAAAATTATGTTACCAAGCCAAAACGATTTAATTATTTTAAGCACTAATAATAATCTATAGGGAAAAATAACAATTATTCTAGTTATTTCATAAAACTATCCGTGTTTTACTTTCACCCAATTACGAAAACATTTCCTAGCGGGATCAGGAAAACGATTTGATTTATTTATTATTATTTGACAATTATTTTAGAGGAGTTACCAAAACTAATCTATACAAATATTATAAAGAGGAAAGGTTTGATTTTTTGTTTGTTTGTTTGTTTGTTTGTTTGTATGAATTGAATAGGCTCCGAAACTACTTGGCAGATTTGAAAAATTCTTTCACTGTTGTAAAGCTACATTCACCCAGAGTAACATAGGCTATATTTTATCCCGGTACGGGAAGTAGTTCCCCCGGGACGCGGGTGAAACCGCGTGACGGTCCGCTAGTAAATAAATAAATCTGCAGAACAAAGCCCTCCATAACACGAAATTATGACAAAACCAAGCTATTATCAAATAACCGATACAAGTCTCAATCTGGAAATCGAACTCTGGGCCTCAAGAATTTTGACAAGTGATTTAGTGTCTAATACTACAACCACGATTAAAATACTCAACCAAACGATGACTTTAATGTGTTATTCTAATAGATTCGCCGTGTCTTCTCGATACGATAATATTTATACGAAAATTGGTCAGTTTACCTAACTTAGACGTAACTTGAGCTCTACCGGCTGCGAGTCTATGTTCACAAGTATAGACTTAACAGCCGCGAAACGTTCGTCTATATAAGCATTTTAAGTCACATATTATTACAAGAATAGAGATAGAAATAGACGACGGTTTAGGCATAATTAAAACGTAAAGTATATAAAGCAACTCTTGTGAGGCAAATGTCTAGAAATTATGATATCTAAGTATACTAATTTTATAAAGCTGAAGAGTTGGTTTGTTTGTATGAATGTGCTAATCACAATAACTACTGGGTCGAATGGTGTTGGTTAGTCCATTTGCCAAGGAAGGCTTCAAGCTATAATACGAGTACAACACTATTGTGTATGTATATACTATGTTTCCGGAAACCGAAATATACGCGGACGGAGTCGCGGGCGGCCTCTAGACGTAAATTGAATCTGATCAGAAGAATCTTTATTATTTAAACATCATCACCCTAAACAGCAAGAGATAGGCAAACTTTATTTTTATATCTGTCTATTATACTAGAAAGTTCAAACTTTAAAGCCGCCTTTCCAGCTTAGGGGCTGCCGTGAACACGTGGGTCTCAGCATTGAGACCCCCTTATGCACGCCTGACCGACGGGGGTCGGTTGGCCCTGCCCAGGGCACACAGGCAGTGTGTTGCTCGCCTCTGGAAAAGTACCCATAGGACAACTTAGAGCCTCCTTTAACATTGCCTCACATCAACGATACTTTGCCACTTTTGACTTTGTATTCTAACCAATATGGCGGTTGATTCTAACTGGTAAACAAGTCTAGCCTTGTCCTTGTGAAGTTTAGCTTCTAGCGTGAATGTACTGTTTTACTAGGTTCCAAATTTAGAGAATTAAGGTTCCGCTTCGAATCGCGGCTCGGACCGATGAAATTGTGTCTATGTTTTCCTGATGTGATAACACAGATACAGTCCGGAGTTTAGAAGTTGGTCGTGTAATTACACCCCCCTGCCTAGGAAAGCACGTAAAGCCGTTAGTCCTGCGCCTGATCTCTCTACGGTCGTGTCAGATTGCTGTCCCACAGATTTATGAGAGTGAGGGAATAGAGAGTGCGCCGCGCTTGCGCACGCGCTTGTGCACTATTATAATCCTGCGTACTTGGCTAATCGTAAGGTTGGACGCCATGGCCGAATTCGGCTAGGAGGGTATTATTATTATTACTTTTGACGTTGTATTCTAACCAACATGGCGGGCGATTCTAACTGGTAAACAAGTCTAGCCTTGTCCTTGTGAAGTTCAGCTCCTAGCGTGAGTCAGCCGCTATCAGTCGCCGGGCAGTAACTCGCCCGTTTTCCTGCGCGCGCGCACGCCTGGCCAATCAGCTTTCCTTTCGATGTTTGGCCAAATTGTCATATAATTAAAGTACATCATTAATTTGAAATGAAGACTTATAAGAACGAATTTAGGATTTTTACTATAAATATTGATAAAAAGAACAGTTTTTGGACGTACTAGAATAAGAATGGGCCAAAACTTGGCAATTACTGAATAACGGTCTATCAATATATAAATTAAGGATAGAATAAAGTATGAATGTTCTTTTTAATGAAGATAAAAGAGATGTTTAAGTTTTGAACAATATTAATCTTACAAGAATTAATTAGGAGAAAGAAATACAAATTTAAAAGCTTGCAGTCAAGTTCTAGAGAAGTTTTTATTATTTACCAATCGTATCTTGTCAAAATTAAATGATTCACTGCCAATTGTGGTTCTATTCTAATTGATTAATAAACCCCTATTTTAAACAAGAGTTCACGGGTTCGATTACCACTTAGGCTGCGGTTAGACGTAACTTATTCAGTCCTTCTGGTGAACTCTAACCGTACAAGTGAAATAATAGCTTTGGCTTCGTTCGTGCAAGATTAATGCGAAACTCGCATGCCCTCACGCTAAATGTTAAAGTTATTTATTTTAGAGAAACCCAAAACATTAGTATTATAATTGTTTCTATTTGAAACAATTATTGGGATAATTTTATTTGTGAAAATAACTTTCTTGCACACCAAACACTTAATTACACAACTGATCTTTCTAATTTATCTGTCCTAGTTGCATGGTCAACAAGACATTTAAATAAACTAAATAAAAATTTTTGATTTCAAAATGAGATAAAACAAGATAACAAAAAAGGTTATTTATTACATTAAAATAAATACCTACTGTGAATTAAATTATGTCAGCAGTAGTAATTACACAACTTTATGTCACAATTATTATCTGATGATGCGATTTTGTAAACTGAAACTGTTTTATAAAAAGGTTTTCATACGTAAAACAAGTAAAATATAATAGAATAATACTGGTTTCTTCGGAAGAAGCCGAAGCAAAGTCGGGTCAAGACACTAGTACTATATACAATTCAAATCGCAAAACCCACATTAAAATGGCAACTAACGTTTTTAAACTCTAGGCTGGCTCGTTAGATGCAAGCACTGGCCTTATCTAGGTTCAATGCCTGCTCGTGATAAAAAATTCCACACAATGATAGCTTACTTTATGTAACAGACATTGATTGTGCGACTGTTGGTCTCGTTACTAATCTCGAATTTTTATGCCATAATGAATAGTTGTTACTAGATATTTAGTTAGTCGAAGTACGTGAACAAGGAAATTGTTTATTTAGGTAAGGTCGCGATCAACTGTATTCGTCATAAAAATAATGTCGTGAAGACTGGAAACATTAATTTAAGTGCTTTCACACATTCATCTATGACACTAATTTTTTTGGAAATACCCGATAAAATGGATTTTGATATGATACGTCTTCAAAATAATTAATAAAATATAGATGTCAATATTCACGCAAAACACATTATGCTTATATTATAGCATAGATCTACAGCTACATTATACAGTCTAATTCGGTTACCATTTCACCAGAGTATTTTTTTAATTAATGGTAACATATTTGATAGAGTTTCCGGAAATACCTATAGAAAACCGAACAAAGTCCAAAAAAAGATTTGGCCCACTATCTAATACGCCTAATCATAATACCAATACTCGTATAGTTCTCCAAAAACGTAATATCAGAACGTAATTAATAAATACTAGACCGATTTTCCTTCAAAACATTGGAAGTGTTCCGTTTAACAATGTATAAAGTGTTTAATAAAGTACTGGCAGGAATAAAATACATGAGATATAGCCGCGATCAGTAAAAATATATCTATCTATTATTGTATCCTTCCGCAAAATAAAAAATATTAATAATTCATCGATCCTATTACATGAGGTTCTGATGCCAATATTCATTAAAGGATAAAATAAATGATCTGCCAATAAACAATTAATGACATAACGCATGCATAACGCCAACTATAAACTTCAATAAGGAATAATAGTTGTCTCATATGCAAATGTACTGTTTCTTTAATAGCGTGAAAAATAAATCGGTATAAATATTTTCTTATTTACGAAATCAATAAATAGTCAGGTCACAAATGCGCGATTTACGTACATTCTATCCACAAAACTGCCAAATTAATTTCATTATTATTTTTTAAATTCTCAACGAAATAGAATTAATTTAATCAAATAACAAACGTTCGGACTAGACACTTTAGCACGAGCCAGTACCGTTATCACAGTCTGCTTAGACGGCCTGACTCAAAACAGGATGGCGGATAGTCAAAAACCGCACATAGTTCATATCACACAACATGGCGACCTTTGCAGTCGTCTGGAATGCTCACACTACTACAATACAAAATATATACGTGTAGTTTTACTAGAATCTCGTCTGTGGTGACACAATATGTTTCTCATTACTGTACTAAAATACATGCATATCGGTTGTCAAAATTGATCAAAGTAAAACAACCATACTTGTCGAACCATGGAATAAACCGCGTGTAAGACACTTTTGACTATTGATTCTCGTAAGTGATTTTATAAGAGTCAAAATTGTAACGTAACAGTTCTAAAAACTGCACAAAAGATTAACTAAAAGCTCATAAAAGAGTGGTTAAAATATAAAACTGAAAAGCAAAAGTATCAGTTTCAATTAATTACAAAAATTGCACAAAATTTGAATAGTTAAAAATTTTGTAACGTCAAGTGATAAATTCGCACGTCGAATGAAAAATAACCGTTCTAAAAAAAGGAATAGGTGTTAGCGAAAATGCCGGCAGTAAAATTCAATCGCAGTCAAAAATGGAGTTTTGAAATAAAAATTAATAAAGCTACTCTGTTGAAAACGGAATTCCACTATATTTGCCGACCTCGGCGTTTTTACCTAAACATTTTATCCGAACTGCAAGTGTGGTCTGATTTTCGCAGAATACCACCTATATTGGACCGAGTCTGTTTTGTTACCTAGAATTGGGAATAGAATGATCTAGTTTTCAGTATTTGTTGTAAAATGATAATGAGTAGTGTGTATGCTAGATAAAATATACCTAAATAGATGTCTTTTGACTTTGTTTAATATCTTGCAAACGATTAAGTATACGAATATTTGGACATGCTAATGTTACGATTTATTCCTGACTAGCGGCTGCCTGCTACTCCGTGTACGTGGTTTTCGGTTTCCGCATTATACTATAGACTAAAGCCTTCCTATTCAAATGGAGTATCCAAATCATAACGATTTCTCCAATTCGAACCAATATTGTTACGTGTTAAAGCCAAAATACTATTGGTTGCTTACGACACATCTCCGCTCCACAACACACATTTTAGCTTTGGTAGAGTCTCACCCTTAGGTGAGCCGTAGATTCAAGCAAAACCTAAAAGTACCAAAAACTTAACACTGCAAGTTCACCGAAAATTTTCCACGTACCTCACACCATTAGTTGTGAGAACGATGTGTTAGCTGTATGCTACTTTACTTGAGGAATCCATCGCGCAACCGTTTCGTGAAACACGCGGTCAGCGGAGTGAATCAGTCATTGTTTATTAATTTATTGTCTAATTGTCCGATTGAGGTCGGGGCGTTGACGAAATGTCACGTTGAGATGTCCCTGTCTTAATGGGTGGTGGAAATCGGACATTGCTACAGCTCAATGTCTTCAACGTGAAAAAAAGTTAAGTATCAGCCTATCAATGTCCCACTGCAGTGCAAAGGCCTCCATCATATGAAATCATGTGTTCTTTACGTCAGATTGTAATTCTGACTAAGAAGTTCCATAAGTCTTTGAGAGTTATTGTTTTTCTATCTTTTTATAAACGTATGTTTTACCCTTTTATGCCTCACATAACTGCTAGAACAGGAGTAAATCAAATCTCATACAAAAAATAATTATTTTCTGAAAAGCTACCATAGTTTAATGCAAAACTGAAGGAATAGAAAATAAATAAAGATACTAGTTTTTATTCAACGTGAAAACGGACGGGCCCGTTGGTCCAGAGGTCAGAGACCGTGGCTACAAAAACAAGGGTCGCGGTTTCGAATCCCGCTAGTGGCAAATGTTTGTGTGATGAACATCATGTCATGTATATTTATGAAATTATTTAATTATGTCTATCCATTTCCTAGAATCCATCTTCGCTTCCAGCTTCGAGCTTAGATTGGGGCTTGGCAATTGTGTCCAAGGAATTTATTTATTATTTATTAATTATTTATTCGCCCCTAAAAATATAAGCAAAGCCATGTTGACACCAGAGAGAGGACTAAAAAATTTAGACGGCATTGTTAATAATGACAGCTAGTATAAACTTGACCCGCGGCTTCCTCCGCCTAATGTTTAAGTTACGCGCCATTCGACACTAGTGTTATGTTTGTTCGTCCGTAGGATGCCGAACTAATAAATAAATATTACGTGATGCACGTTACTGAAACAGGCAGGTATTGGTTGGTTAACTAAAATGTATGACTATTATATCAGTATGAATAGCTTGTACCTACAGATTTTAGTTTATTTGATAAATCAAGAAGATAACTCAATGCAAGATCAAAATAAGGAGGAGGAAGAACTACTGATAATATTGATTTTTTATATTTCCAACTTCAATCAATTTCATTAGAACTTTCATTCATGGCAATTTAAAATAATCGTAGGCTCTTATTTCATATTTGTAATTTGGGAAACAAACAAATTGTAAATAGACACTCAAAATTAGACATTTTTAAATACCATTATTACTAACAAACATTAACATTATTATTACGAAGGCAGTATTAAAACCTACAAAAACGATCGCAAATTCGTTATCTTACATGCCAATAATCTATTCTGTCATTATTCCATATTTTATGCAAATAAAATTAATTTCGGCGTTACTACTCTAATAATCAGAGTGAGTTTATCTATTTCGCGACCGTGAACATGATAGGCAAACTAGGCCGCTTCCTATATCTAGGCCGAACTACAATAGACCTAGTATTCCAACGTCACGTAAGCTAGAATAATACCGACGCTTATCTAATGATATTTCACATTCGCAATCTCTTGTAACTTGATAACTAGCCCTGCCCTATTTTAGAGATGTGACAGAGGAGTGTCGATATTTTTTTTGAATTATTTTTTTTTTCTTAAATAAGTTTAATTTTAAATCATGATCATAATCTTAATATTTGTTCAACATATCCAAATGTCCATTCATAGTCACCATGTAGGGTACGCGGGTTGGTGACCGCAGTCTGTTGGACGATAAAAGTTAAGCCCATCCCTCTACGCTTCTTACGTCGCTTGCAAGACGAAATGGATATAATTCAATAATAAGTCTTGATAAAATACCATAATCATCATTTATAGAGTATAGATTTCATTCTAATTAGCTCAAAGTAATATAAATAAACAACGAGATAAGTATGAACTGTAAATAAGAATCCAATAAACTTCACCTAAAACACTGAACTCCTAATTATTTCAACGTAATAGAACTAAAAAGTTTCCTGTTTACTTAGTATCCTTTTCAATTAATATTTTGATTGATCTGAATAATTAGTAATCCTTAGTCCCTATTTCAAGAGGTATTGAAAAGGACGCGATTACGACCCACATTATTTCTATTTTTGTCAAAGTAATTGGTTATTTGGCAATAACCGTTAATACAGTTTCGAAATTAATTAGTTTAATTTCGATTAACATTTATTGCGTTATTTCATTATTGAGTGGTGATTATGCTGCTCATATTTCGTAATTGGTTGAATCCTATATCCCTGAAATCGCTATTTTAAAAATCCTATAAACTAAGTTATATTGTTAATTAAAAATAACATCATGCTAATTTGAAAACTTAGTACCAGCAATGTCTTCATTTCATACATTATGTCATAATTAGAAATTTTATCAAAGTGTGTCAGTAACATCTAACTGACTGAGGAGAGGGGTACGACTGATAGTATCGTATCCCAACTAATATTATAAATGCGAAAGTAACTCTGTCTGTCTGTCTGTCTGTCTGTCTGTCTGTCTGTCTGTCTGTCTGTCTGTATGTCTGTCTGTCTGCCTGTTACGCTTTCCCGCTTAAACCTCGCAACCGATTTTGATGAAATTTGGTACAGACAATCTTTAGACCCTGAGACAGAACATAGGCTACTTTTTGACCCATTCCAACCCCCCACTTCCCCGAAATGAGGGGGTGGAAGTTTGTATGGAAAATCTAAACTACTTGAGTTAGACGCTTGACATTTGGCATGCAGGTCCCTTAGTAAACTTGATGCTTAGTTGCAAAAGGATATTGCAAAATTCCCACGGGAACGGGAGTTAGCGGGAAAAAACATTCGTATAATGAAAACCGACATCCACGCGGAGGAAGTCGCGGGCGGCCGCTAGTATTAAATGAAATGTAATCCAAATGAACAATTAAAAACCCATAACAACCTGTAAAGTGGAAATAGTATGGATATCGAAACAAGAAAGCAGACAACACATCACTACACTGCACCGTGTTATCAATGCCAAACGTTTTAATATTTGGCACAAATATTTGGCCACACACTGGCATACACATTCACATACGCCAAACTGACTGACGGGCCTGCACCAACGATATGCGGATTTAGATAGATAGATAGCTGCTAGATAGTGTTTATTGCACCGAACGGTTGGTTGTTCTAGTCGATTTTTTATGAAGCGAAGAAGTTATCTAGGTTATTTTTTAAATGCTAATTTGGGTTCGTTAAATCAAATTCATCATCATAATTATCCTAGCGCTTCTCCCGGTTGCATCCTCGGCTATTGCCTCGGAGCCCAGGGTACGCTTCGACTTGGATCCTCAATTGACAATCATGGTCATTACAATGAAGCAACTGTCTAACCTCCGTAACTCTTACAAGGGTAACCAGACCATTGATATCATAGTCAGGACCAAAGGCTTAACTTGCCTTCAGTAACACGGAATCATCATTATTATCGGACAATCAGGTTATTCAAGCCTGCAATGTCCTAACCAAACTGGGAAAACCTACACAAAGTGGTGTTACCACGTTATTTGAACCCACGACCTCCGAGGTTTGAACTCAGCGGTCTGACCACTACACCACGGAGGCAGTATTAATTAAAAATAAGTTTAGTAGTTCTACCATGCAGTACGGATATGTACATAGGTACTATTAATCAAGTACACTCAACGTACTTAAACGAATAGTATTGATAAAAAGGTGAACGGCCGGGTCAAAAAACGCGTAGAAAAACATCAGGAAGAAATGCACGCCTTATCTATTATGCATTTATGCACTTTATATAACAAACAATAAAACTATGTAGGTACTTAAAGGTTCAATACACTTAAGTTGCTCTTAAGTTGTAGTAGTATCATTAAGAGAGTAAATTAGAGAGAGAAGAGAGGGAGAAGTAGATAGTTTACTAGTAGCAGATGGTGTATTTTCAGTGACACATTTAATTTAAAACCTAATTAAAATTGTTTGGTTTAAAAACATTGGGTAGGTATTTGAACTCTATAACCTAAATTATAAACTAAGCTAAAATAGAAAACCAATAGAAATGTTATTAGTAATTTTGATCACTCTTGTTGAAATTATGTACTTGTCAACGTAGCTATAATACTAAAATTACATAAGTAAGTAGACATCGTATCAACTCAAATATATTTGGAAAAACTATTATTTTGTCTTCTATATTCTGTTTAACATTAAACATACGGAACCCGCCCCGTAATCTCACTGAACGCTAACTATTCAACGTCCCAATTTCCCATCAAAACGTCACTGAAACAAAACAAGAGCTTTCATTCACTAGCACATACTCCATATGTCGTTCAAACCGACCTGCCTTCCTATTGGCCAACTTTCACTTTCAAACAGAGCCTACATAGTTTGAATTCCACACCGCGCGCCGTGATTGGTCGGGCGACGCGTGACCTTTGCTCCTATTGGTCAGGGCGCCGGCTATATGTTGTTTACGGAAATAATGTGGCACATACAACGTAGTTTTACGTTGGACCCGTAAGTTTAGGTATTTCAGAATCGTAATGTGGGACGGGTCGGAGGCGTGGAGGCGTTTCTGCTCAAATTGGGTTTGTGTAAGGGTTCAAGATTATCATATTGATTTAAATTCGTGTGTTATGTAATGGGATCGGAGGGTTATATCATTTGATAGTGCCAAAGTTAAGCAAGCTTTGGTCGGTCAATGCTAGGATGGGTGGCCGAAAATATAAGAGAACTTCAATTATGTTTTTAAACTCTAAACACGTAGAACGTAGAAATAATAAGTTAACATTAACGATATTTAAAGATAAGTTTCCGATCTTCAAACTTGCACTTTATCAAAAGTATTAAATTAAACCAATGAAGGAAATAACTGAATGTCATACTTATTCCAAATCAACGATACCATTTGACTGATTTTTCGTACTAATTATTCCTATATTGATGCATTATTTCTCTTCTTTACAGGGTACAAGATAAGGGGAACGATAAACGGCCGAAAGAAATCTACAAGGTGAGTACCTACTGACATTCAAATCAATGTTTCTATCAATTATAAAAACAAACAAAATTTTGGCAGATATTGGCAGTTTTATGCACAAATTCTTCAGTTTTCATCACTAGATCAGCAAGCAAAAATACTGTACAGTACAAAGTAGGTAATCGTCGACGGTGCAGCAAAACATACATTTAAAAAGTGTTACTGACAAAAAAAGCCAATTAAATAAGACGAAGAGAAGGTAAATAATTATACAGAAAGTTCTACAAACTTAAAACCTCTTGTTTTGCGGATATCAGTACCGATACTAAAAATACAAAAGTTGCTAAAATGAAACATTAATATCTCCCAACACAACATCACATACATTGATCTGACAATGCTCCTGTCCGGGAATGGAACCCTTTTTGATAAAATGCCCCAATATATTAAATCCAGCGGCTTCTTTCGTTATTTCAAACTTTGCAACTTTTGGCAGTAGTTACTCGATATTTCCCAATCACGTTGGAGGTCGCACTGTATCCCTGATTGTAGATCACGAACGCATCAAATTTAAAAACAAAATTACTAACGATGCTGCTTCACGATAGTCAGGTCAGAGGAACCACGACACCCTGACACTAAGCTAGATAAAGTCTAAAAATTTAGACTTTTTGAGATAACGCCGAACATTCGCATACCTATCGGCAAATCCGACTGCACCGTATCTTTGTTATTTTATGCACTAACAGTTTCAGATAGTGATGGATTCATAATTGCGTTGGAATAATTCTTGACCTTCCCACAAGTGTAATAAAAAATCGCAATTTGTTTTAAAGTATAATTGACATCTTTAGTATTGAGATATTAACTACTTAATATGAAATGCTAGAAAGGCTCGTAGTAGAATTCTCTTCGTAGATACCTACATCTCTATTTGTATTTAAAAAAAAAGTTGCTTTTCATACAAAACGCCACGTGTCAGCCAGAAAATCTATACTTGTTGGAGTATAGTAAAGCTGAAGAGTTTGTTTGTTTGAACGCGCTCATCTCAGGAACCACTGGTTCGACTAGAAAATTATTTTTTGTGATAGGCTTCAAGTTATAGTATAACAAGGCCGAAGTTCATATTCTATACAATATTACGTGTCTAGTGTGTTATGCTCCATTTAAAATACATTTCGGACGTAATCCCACCAAACTTCGTTTGCGTTTGTTTGGCCTAGAGTGTTTCTATACCTAGCCATTCGAGCAGCAAAACAGACTTTTTTAAGGAACCAAAATTGAATAAAAAGCTTTATGTAATTACCTGTTTTAACTTTAGATATTACATACACGTACATACATCAATGAGAAATCCTACATTGAGATAAGAAACATTCAAAATTTATTGCAATAAGAACATTTTATTATTCTCTAACTCGTAAAGCCAACTAAAAAGATATTGCATTTGTTACTAAATATAGATAAAGTGCGATTGTATGTAGATTGACACCAACGTCACATAATTGATTATATGTATTACATTTGACAGCTAGATATAAACATTTTTAAGTATTTTAGATAGCCATCTTTTCTACGAATTTATTCGGATTTGAAAACATTACTTTTCGATAAGAGTTGGATGGGACATCTCTTTTTATCATCATTGTCAGTTGACAACCCGCTTGGTGTAGTGGTCAAGAAGTTGCCTATTAGACCTTTTTTTTTTTATACTTGGTGAATGCTTTTACGCATCCTCGCTCTCTAAGTGAGCAGAGGTATGTGGGACTCCTCTGGACGACTACCCACTAAACACCAAGTTCCTCTCGAGTCACCGTATGTGTGGCCATTGGGGACCAGGATGGCATGCAGACCTGGGTTCAATCCCCGAACTGGACAATTTTTTGAGTGCATGAATATGTATGTCTGTCCTGGTCTGGATGTTGTATACATTTATTTAAGTATATTTATAATACCCTTGTTGCAGTTACACAAGTGCTTTAGCTATTTACCTCGGAGTCAGATATTATTTATCATCATCATTCTTTTGAACTCCACTGCTAGCATTTGGTAAGCGTGGTAATAAAGCCAAAAGCCTATCTTTGTAGCAAAAACATGATTTCAAATGATGGATGTCTTTGCCCTGCAGTGGGACATTACTAGGCTGATACTTAACTACACTTCCTTTCCCTAAGTCTACTAAAGACTGCTTTATGAAGTTAAATTATAGCAAAATATTGCTATAATTATAACACGCTTCATAAATTAAAGTTGGTACAGACAGTGGCCTTCGGAAATGAATATTGTTACAATTGCTCTATTCATTTAATTCATTTCTATATTGGCAAATATTTGCAATGTCACGTGGACGCTTGGCCTTGCGCCGAACCGAATCTAATATGTCTTTCAACGTAGATATACGATGTCAAAGTGAATCCATATTTGTTTCATGTGCAGCTTTTCAAAAAGATAAATGTGTTAATTTTTTTACAATTAGTTTGAGTCTGGGATGAATGCATTTTACTTTATATACAGTTGTTTCGTGCTATTTGTAATATTAAGTTAAACTTTAAGTCTCGTTTGTAATTGCAAATATTGTCAATAATTGCCGAAACTCAACTAGACTGCCATTTTCTTACCCTAAACTTAGAATATTCTCACATCGACTATTTTACATAAACAACATTGATGCAGTCACGTATGCACTAAGTGAAATATACAACCTGAAAAAATATCACAAAATTTATTAATGAATGTTTCATTACATAGCTAGGTTTCGGCACGACCTAACTGCAGATAAGATAGCCCCCGCCTAGGTTTCTGATAAACGCGAAAATTGCTAAAAAAAACTCGATAACCGCTATCGTTAATGTCATAGTGCTTCAACGATTCTAATATTTTTTTCCATTTATCAAATACAATTTATTTGCTCATGATTCCAGTTAGTTTTCGACGTAGATCATTCACCTGTTGGTAAGCGAAATATCAATGAAAATGATTATACGTACGCATATCTATACCGTCAAAATGCATTTTATACGATTTATAATCTTCATGATTATTTTTTAACTTAACCCGATCTAATCGTTGGTCGATTAAATAAAGAACCAAATGTTCGAAAGCACATTTGTGTTAAACTAACAAATGTTGAAAGACTCTCACAACCTTCGACAAGAAAATTTGACATGCACGATGGCCGTAGAATTTTCTGGCTGTAATCATTCATTCCTATGTTATCGATTTTTAACTAATTTAAGATCACACATGTCTCACATTCTGCCAACATTCAAGTAGCAAGGACTTTACAGTATTCTCTTAGCATAGAAACACATTAGGCGAAAAAAACGCGACCAAAGTTCGGCGTGACTAAACTACTACTCCTAGTGTTCCTACACTTAAGTTAGCTCTATCTATCTATATCTATTTTAGGAATGTTGAACTCCAAATGGAACGATGTGAGATGTTCGATGCCTAAAGATGCATGATCACTTACCATAAAACTTTGCATGGATCATGGTGTCCTCACCACCTTTACACTATACTGTGGAGAAGTGAAATAGGTACATATAAAAGCTATATAATAGCAATATGATCTATTATAAGGCTAATCTATGGACGCTAGGTGTCGGACCTCTGTCTTGGGGTCGGAACAAAGAGTGTGTGTAAATATGTCGCCTATACCGCACTGCTCTTTACATTCACGTTGTATGAAAAGCGGGAAGTGTGGCCCAAGTCATACACTTGAATAGTATCTGCCTGCTGCTATACTATAATATACTAGCTTTCCTCTTGCGGCTTCGCTCGCATGGAATTCGGTAATATTGTTAACAATATTTTTTACAATATAACCGCGGAAATAATAATTATTTAATCCAGACTTCAAACTTTACGTCTGCAAAATGGTAAAGCAATCGGTTCAGAGTTCAGTAGTTACGGCGTAAAAGCGGAACAAACAAACTCACTTTCCGATTATTATTTTTTTCTTTCCGATTTATAATAGTAGTAAGGATAAACAAACCAATGTTCGAACTTTTATAAATCAAATGACAAGAAGTTGTTTATCGTGTTCTGTGAATTAACTTCGATATTGGAACAAAAAGCTAACCAATCCGACAAGTATTTTTTTTTTGCCATGTTCAGTATATCACTGCATCTACAAAACACAAGCAATGAACCGAAAACTATTTGTCTAACTCCATCTATTTTTCTCATATTTGCCACAATTTAATTTAAATCTCCCGTACTGGCGACTTCTTTTACTGCATAGTCATATCTTTAAAAAAATCAAATAATTTTAAAATACAGACGTTGTACAAACAGTCAAATTCTTTACCCTTGAACCACTCACAGCTGTATCAACGGTTACCTAAGTCGGGATAACCGCTTTGCTCCATTTAGTGTTTTATACATCTAAGACTCTAATTCAAAGGTTTTTTTTATCCATTTAGCACCTTTGGGTGCTACCCATCGGTTGGACTCCCTTATCTCCATAAAGCTTAGATTTGCATCTTTAGGTAATTTAAAGAAATGTAAATACTAAGATAAATTTGCAGGCTTGTCAATTACCCTTCCTTGCCGTTTTTTCGAGCTCGAGATGAAATTAGGTCGCCCATACGATGACTAGCACCTGCGGAAGTTGCTTAACTTTGCGATTGCAGGTCGAGCATGCTAACCACTATGCCATCGAGGTCCTTTGCAATACCAGAGATATCACATACGCCTTGCAGACTCTTTCTTAACCCATTCACTCCCTTCTTTACCTCTCCGTATTGTATTTTCCACATTAAAGGGTCCAGGAGGAAATTCCTAAAGAGCAATGGAACGTGACTATTTCAGCTCCTCCTCCTTTTTTATTATTATTTTATAGGGAGGCAAACGACCAAGACGGTCACCTGATGGTAAGTGATCACCGCTGCCCATGGACATTTCCAACCGCACAAGGGTCGCACATGCGTTGCGTGCCTTTAAGACCCCATAACCTCCCCAACTGAGCTCTGGCGACCCTCACCAGCAGAAAGAGGTCTACATCAGTCTTGATTGATAAGCTATTTTTATACTCAGGTGATACGTTAATGCCGTGTTTAAGTAAACGGGCTAATCTGGTAATAATATTATCTCCAATATATAAAACAGTATTATATAATACATGCTACCTGCATTTATCATGGACGAGCTGACGACTCTGTATTTAGCGATATTGCGAATACTTTTTTTATCATGCGATAACAATTTAGAAACTATGATTAGGTAGTATTAGGTGCATTTGACTTTTTGTACTGGTGCACGGGTCGTGCAGTCGTGATATGTTACCTATTTATTTATTTTTAGTATGATTTAGTCATTTATTAGGTGGTAAATTAAGTGATGTAATGAAACAAGTGAAAAGTGCATTCGAATGCAGTGGAGGTTTTAAGAGAAGTGTAACGTGGTGACTTTTCCGGTAGCGATATTAGTTATCGAAAATTTCGTTGCATTCAAATGTGAGTATTATTGTAGATTTAACTTCGTACAGTCACGTAAACACAAATTAAATTTAGATAAAAAATATTTTCTTCTTTTACCGCCAATTTGCGGAACAATAAGATCAATAAGTTCCGCTGTGTATTTATGTAGTTTTTTCGTAAGGAAAGAGAAAAATTCAGTACAATGTAAACTCTGAATATGTAAAAAACAGATGTCGTAAGTAAATACTGGTAATTTTAGAGTATCAGGTGAAATTAAAAAGTCCAAAGACAAAAGTTTCATAAGCCGTCTTGTGTTATGTTTAATGATTCAACAATTTATGAAATATGTCGGATAGTGAATTTCTATACCTAATATTATTTAAATCTTAGAAGGTAATTTTCCAATCGCCAAACTTGCAATGTAATAAATACCGTCGCCACTTATTTTCCTTATAAAAAAATTCGGCCTTTAGCGCCTTTGTTAGGCATTATCAGGCTTCTGTTTCTTCTAAGTTTGAACCTTGAAAACTAACTAATTCACCCATGTTCACAACAGCCTGTTACGGACGTAGGAAGACCCGCAAAGTCGTGGTAGAACAACAATTTTTCTAAGTAAAGTTTGAAGGCATTGCCCTATTTCTAAGGCTACTTACTTAACCTTGCTCCCGTTTGTTATGACTTTTCTATCAACTTCTCGTGTTTTTGTTATTCTTCATAAAAACAAATGCATGAAGGGACAATAGGAGACCGAAGAAGTTCATTGCAATTTGCAAATAGCTTGCACATATTTTAATACCAACCCAGCGCGGTGACTATGGGCACAAGCCCTTATTTGTCTTTCATCAGTTGACACCACGAGCCGTAAACACCGCGGTGTCAACTGCACAATCAACATTTTGAATTGACTCGATTAACTCCGTAGTTCCTAGGTGTAGGTAGAGGCCCCTTTATCTAGTAGTGACTGCAACAGTCTGTCGATGATCGGTCTTTATTCCCCACTGGGCATTATGAACACGTGCCCAGTGCCCCGCATCGATTAGGGACCCCGAACCCTGTACTTGGGGCAACCAGACCGCGCAAGATTACCAAACCTTTAAAGGCTCCATTGCCCCGAGCTTCTAATAGGTGAAAGACAGCCCTGTGGATGATTTCGTAACTCCCGTAATACAGGCGTGTCCAATAAATCGCATACAAACAGCTTTATTTATACATACATACCGTATCACTGCTATCGCTATTCTCGCCCTACATACTAGTATTTGATGCACACATAGATCGCATTTTTACCTGTGAGATAGTACTGCAATCGAGATATATGCAGATAAAACAGTAGTCACTCTTTATCGAGACACTTAGTCCATGTTTTCATAACGCTTTTGTGTCTTAACCGGAGATCCTCTTCTAATACTAATCTAATAATTTGTTCGAGAACACATTAACATTACGTATATCTGACAATATCAATTTGATCTGACTCCGTTAAAATAAATCTGAGCTTGCTATTTGTACTTGAAATCTACAAAAATTGTCAGTATCTATTAATATGTAATAGGTGTAATATTCAAAGATCATTATCAAATTAGGATTATGTAGGCACTGAAAGCTTGACTGAAAATGTGTGTAAAGTAAAGTAATCGGCCTCTCCTATATAAAACAAAGTCTGTAACTAAACATAAATAAAGAAATACAAGTTCGCTCGCCATGTTTACCTCTTTGACCATAGATTGACAATCGTTAGCAGAAACCCAAGACTAGCATTGTCTCGTAGCTCACGCAACACGGTCAGTGTGCCGTATTGTCTACGATTTGTTTTCAAACGCGATCAAAACACTCAAAATGGGACGCTAAGTAGTAGTTATGTCTGAGTTTCTAAGTTACAACTTGAAAAAAGTTGTAAGTTGACACGTACAATATCTAAAAAATAAAGCACGGAGTAGCTAGAGTTCTTTTTCGGTCACCCATCCGATGACTGGTCTCTGCGAAAGTTGCTTAACTTTGCAATCGTAGACCGAACGCCCTAACCACTGCTTTTTTACTATAGACTGATGATAATGATAATGATAACGAAAAAAGTAAACGATATAAAATGAAATAAGTATTTTCAAGGTTTTTCAGCGGGGAAGTACCGTGAGACGTATTTTGTTAGCGCCTTTTTTTATTTCGTCGATTTTAACAACAAAGAAGTAAAACACCATCAATAAAATACATCAATGATGACAATTGCAAATAAAACAATGAATTTGTTTCAGGTCAAATGATACCAGATCCCATAATACATCTACAAGAGTTCCTACAAAAAGTCACAGATAAAACAAATATCATTTTCAAATGCATCACACAATATTTAACAAGATTACATTTTAAAAAATTGGCCAAGTGCGAGTCGGACTCCCGCACTGAGGGTTCCGTACAAATTTTATTTTTGACGTATTAAAAAAAACTACTGAATAGATTTCGTTCGAACCAATTTTCGTTGGTAGTTTTTATGGTAATGTACATTATATAATTATTTCAGTTTTATCATCCTCTTATTTTAGAAGTTAGAGGGGGGGGGACACACTTTTTCCACTTTGGAAAGGTCTGTCACGCAAAGTATTCACTTCAGAAAAAAGTGATGTTAGAAACCTTAATATAATTTTTAAAGACCTATCCATAGATACACCACACGAATATGTTCAATGAAAAAAAATATTTTGAGTTTCAGTTCTGACTATGGGGACCCCCCACTTTTTTTATTTTTTTTCTATTTTCGTAAGAAAACCTTGTTGCGGTTCACAGAATACATCTACTCACTAAGTTTCAACAGTATAACACTTATAGTTTCCGAAAAAAGTTGCTGTGACAGACTGGCGGACAGACAGACAGACAGACAGACAGACAGACATGACGAATCTATAAGGGTTCCGTTTTTTTGCCATTTTGGCTACGGAACCCTAAAAATACACGCGATAAAAAAAATATTGTTTTTAAAACTACAACCAAGCACACACATTGCCTGCGCTATCATGCTAAATGTGTCAATTATTAAAAATAGCCAATTACATTATTAAAAGGAGGCCGCATATAATTCAACCTCACAATAAGTTGAATAAACAAACAATGACATATCTATGCAAGACGTGTTTATCAAACGACCCGTTTTTATAATCTCTAGTCGTATTTTATAATAACTACAGAATGCATGGATTGCCTGTGTGAGCACTGGCCTGATGATATGTATACGCTTGAAGATACTTGCATTGATCACTTGGGCACAACTATTAAACATATAAGAATAAACTTCTCGTAAAAATTTGTTTCATAAATAATTTTCCTATTACCTCATTTTAAACATGAAATCATTTTAAAAACCTATTAAATTAATTTCTTATCGATGTTATTAATGCAGTTTAAAAATTAAATATTTCCTCTAGTATTCTAAAGATATGCTCAAATGTGAAATTTAAAGCTTATTTATAAATTAGGAGGAAAGGTAAAAAAATATATATAGTATAGGTTAATTAGTGAAAATATGTATGACCCCCTATCACAAAATTGTATATTAGGTACGCACAACAAATTATCACATTGTTAGTTGCACTTTCACTCCCGTGCAAATAGCGCAGTTTTAATTATTTTATCAACGGAATATTCAACAATTTAAGACCATTTAGAATCACATTAAATTATATTTTTTGTTATTTAAATAAAATTAGCAAGAGGTAAAGGACAGAAGTATGTCTAACTTTAAAAAAATCTTGCCAAATAATTATTAACTTTGCCTATTTATTTGTAATCAATAAAACTATTTGAGTATTGACAAAATAATCGCATAAATAGTGTTCTAAATTCAAATGTCAACAAAAATTAACGTTACCTTTTACTCCACAGACCGCCAATCCGGACCGGACACATGACTCGATAAACCGACAAAAAAAAAAAAAATTCAAGATGGTGGACACACAGCATTTCTGCCTACGCTGGAATAACTACCAGAGCAGTATCACCAGCGCCTTCGAGAACCTTCGGGACGATGAAGACTTTGTTGACGTCACGCTGGCGTGCGATGGGAAGAGCCTGAAGGCACACAGAGTTGTGCTGTCAGCTTGCAGCCCGTATTTTAGGGAGCTATTGAAGGTAAGTCATTTTTTTTTATATTTACTTATATTTTCAGTAAGATGTATATCAAGTCTTTAAAAAGAATGTATTATTTAAACACGATGCGTGGTGCAACCTAGGTCAAAGAAAGATTGGTTTATTTTTAAATGCATTTTTTTTGCTAACTCATGAATCTGTTAATTAAAAAAAAATTCAAACATATCGACAAAAGAAAACTTGTAAAATTAAATAAACTATTTTATTTTGTCTTTCTAGTCGAATCATTTCGAATAACTTCCTTAAAAAATATATGGTTGTCCTAAACATTGCAATAGAAATATTCTACAAAGTTAAAATTCATGAGAAAATTACCAAAAAGAAACAACCGTTACTCGCGTTGTCAGGTGTGGGGTTCGAACCCACGCTCCCTCTCGGGAACCAGAGCTTAAATCTGGCGCCTTAGACCACTCGGCCAACCTGACTTGACATCGCCGCGCGAATTTATCGGCTAGTTGCAAATAACTTGCGTCACTTCTGCATGCTTTGTAAATCCCAACAAACAAATTGGTTGTATAAAATTTGTCTATGCGACGTACGGTTCTATAAATGTTGAATAGATGTTATTAGACAACAATAACGTTGTCTAACAGTAATTCCTACAACGATTTAGTCCTGTGACTAAAAGATCCTATTACATTAGTTGAGTAAACGTTTTAACGACTACTTTATACAACATCGTATAATGGTACGAAAAATAGTTAAATAAACGTTTATACGACATTATTATGCAACATCGTATAATGGTACGAAAAAGTAGTTAAATAAACGCTTATACGACATCATTATGCAACATCGTATAATGGTACCTAGGAATAGGTAATATAAACGTTTTTATGAGACATTTATACAACGTCGTATAATGTTGTCAATGTAAGGTGACAGAAACGTTTTTACGACTACTTTATACAACGTAGGTTGGGTAAACGTTCACTCAATTGAGTAATACGACGTTCTATAACAGTTGTATTAAAGAATTCTATTAACCAGTATTGGTGGTCTACGTAACCTTTACACGACTTTTATTGAATCAAATCGTCGCATAAAGATTATTTTTAGACCTGTACATAACAAGAGAATTTAGTGGTGAACTACGAATCATTATACAACATTAAATTAATTTTGCAACCCTTATAGAACTATAAGCAGACCTAAAGTTATATAAAGGCACAACAGGCACTTTTTTAAAACTATCTTACATTTTGTCAAATTAACAATTTTTCAATTAATTTCAATATAATGAAGTAATTTAAATAAAATTAATTTCATTTGTAATGGAATCGTGGTTCTTTGTTCAGAATGTTTATTATCTCACGGTACTCGAAAATCATGTATAATGGCGGACCATCTTGGTTGCAAGAATCTGCTTATGCGACCTTTTCATCATATAAACGATGTATAGAAGTCGTTTCCTGACATAGGCAAGATGGCTGATATTTAAGTATCAAAACACACTTTAAATATAATTTTCAATAATTGAATTCAATGTAATTCGAAGGGGGCGCAAAAAATTTAACGAAAACACACCTATATTTCATCATAAAAGTAAAGTTCCCATAGGACATAGTGCACTGCACAGTCACACATTACATATTTTTACTTTAGCTCTGGTCGCGCATAAAAATAGTAAAGAAGATGTTAATTTGGTTAGGAAAATTATAACATTTCTGTAAACTCATCTCTAGTAAAATTGAACGAATGAGAATGAATGAAATGGACTGAACATATACTCATTTCAGTCACCTTCTAATGTCTATATAACTGTTATGGGACTTCAGTGGTTCCATAACGGTTAGAAGATAACAATTTTGTAACCTAAAAGTCGGCTTAAAACTTTTATTTAACATTTAGGCGACGTTGAAATAGTTCTTGACTAACTTTTATTTAACTTCTAAATAACATTAATGTCGTGTAATTTGGGCCTATTTCGCGTTGAATAAACGTCTACAACTACGTTTATACGACCCATCCTATGGACCCAATAGTAATAGAAAAACGTTTACACAACTTTTAAAAAACATTAATTTGTTACTTGGGATGTACCTAAATTGAGCGTGGCATGAATAATGCAATATCTTGATAAATTATATAAACACACGACATACCATGAAAAAATCTTTTGAACAACGAATTTTACAAAAAACAAATATAAATTCAAAATTATTTATTGGGGTTAGTGAACAATGTTTTTCCTTTTAACTTAAACATTTTTTTGATAATAGTGATATTTGAGCAAATTAAAACAAAAAAAACATGACGTCATAACTGTACCAAGTGATGTTAGCCACGGCAAAACTTGAACTTGATGATGAAATCTTTATGACATCTTTTGTTTCGATGTAACCACAGACAAAATATTTAAGTGATGTTTTGTACTTATTAGGCTATTTTCTACGCAACTTGTTTTATTTATACAAAAAAATTAAAACGATGCATGGAAAAAAAAGGACATGTGAGATTAAATCTTAATTTCAGATTTGCTTATATCCTGTAATAATTTTGTATTTTAAAAAGTTATATTTTTTTTACACATGGGTAACTCGAACATATTTGAAAATAATTTGGGTTGGTGGTGTACAATAAAATATTGCCTGCAAGAATCAGGAAGAGTATTGTAGGAAAGCATATTATGGGCATTAAAATTTGAATAAAGACAGGATTCGTTGAGTTCAAATATTTAGAATGTTATTGTTACAAATATTTTACAGAATGTAAACAAGAAAGAAAATTAAACAATATACACATTTTTCTTAAATATCTTCATAAAAATTAAAATACAATTAAGTATTGACATCCACAATCAATTCAAATTAATTAAAAATATTAGTCGGTCACAATCTTAACCCTTACCACGCCAACGTCTGATATATCAGACATTTAACTTTCGTGCCCTCGCCGCCAACGTCTTATATATCAGACATAAATATCTAACCAATTTAACTCTATTTTTTCTTATCGTTATAGTACGTGACGACATATGCATACAATTTTCAGACTGTTTATACTTTAGTTAATCAAAAATATCAATTTCATAAAGTATTATAATGTTATTTTAATGATAAATTATTAAAAACAAAACCGTGTTGAATCGACTCATACTATTTTTTTTTACTTGGACCCTCTGCGCCAACGTCTGATATATCAGACATTGGCGTTCCATTAGTGATGTTCCATTTCAATGTTCCTACCAAAACCAGAAATCTGGTACCTCAAAATAGAAGCATTCAAAAATGTAAAAATTATACAGGTTTTTGTTTTGGGCATATTTTTTGTGTGTTACGAAATCTTGCCAAGTTTTACATTGGTTAAACTTGGTAAGATTTCGTAACACACAAAAAATATGCCCAAAACAAAAACCTGTATAATCCACTCGATAATAATGCAATCGAAAATAAAGCGTTTACATTGATAAACGCTTTATTTTCGATTCATGTTTTGCATAAAAATTTGATTTGGTGGATTTGATTGATACTGGGTTTCATGATCAAATCCAGTAAATTGCATAGTATGTCACAACACTATAGCGACACGATCATGCATGAGTCTCGTACGCCAACGTCTGATATATCAGACACGGAAGTGACGTCAGAGGCGATAGATGTTTCTAGAACTACTTATTTAGTGTTGTACAATGAGGGTTGGAGATATCGATAAATTATGGAAGTACCCTGCAAAATTATGTTATTTACTGTGTTATGCTTTGCGTTGCTGTGTAGATTTATTACGTTAATAAATTAATGTTTATTGAAATATGACCACTGCAGAGGAGTTGATTAGGATTTTAGAAGGAACTGATGATGTTGAATTTGAAGTGTTCTTACATAATCAACAGGTAGTTATAAAAAAATATAATATGTACTATAAAGCGTCCCAATCTAATGGTGCAACCATGGTTTGACACAATAAAGTGTTTGTAATTTTCTTTTTTTTAGAGGATTATTGGAATACGTAGATTTATTTACATTAGAAAAACTTACCGGTCATTATTGATATTTTTATTTCATGTAACTAAAATCATAACTACTATTATAAAGGCCAAAGTTTGTATGTATGGATGTTTGTTACTCTTTCACGTAAAAACTACTGAATGGATTTATGGATGTTTGTTACTCTTTCACGTAAAAACTACGGACGGAGTCGCGGGCGGCCGCTAGTAATAAAATAAAACCCAAGAAACTTAAAAAATAACTATAAATATTTTTTTCAAATGATTTATTTGTTACAAATTAATAATATCGATACTCAACATTGTCAGCACTAGTTAATCAACCAGTTATATTGCGGTGGCGTGTGGTGAACGTTTTTGACGAAAACTCGTGGCGTGGAAAGGGTTAACATGCCCGATAATCCTAAATGCCTTCGATTTAGATCGTTTTTTTTTGCATTCGAAACTCAAACCTTTAAATGAAAACCAATACATTTAAATTGGTTAACGTCACTAAGCTTGTAAACCCGTTATTTTGGTGCTGGATTGCCGTTTAATAAATCAGTCCCACGCTGCCGCACAAATTGATAAAAAAAGTTTCATTTATACCGGGATAACGCGTTTCGTATTCATGGGGAATCAATACCTAGCCTTTTTTTTAATTAATTGGATGCAGAGGAATTGTGTCAATTTCAATTAAATGCGAAATGATAGCAGTATACTGGTGATGGAAGTCCTAATCTTTACAAGAAGAGCACAATCTTTAATTTCATTTATCAATTGATCCCTATAGTCCTATAGGCCCCGTGCAGAAACTATAGAGGGCGCTAAAATCCCGATTTTTTTTCTGTGGTTTGACAGTAAAATTTGACATTTACCTTGGTCAGTTCGAATTCGAGTCGCTAGATGGCAGAATAAGGCACGGTGTTTTCCGTGGTTTGACAGTAGAATTACCGACATTGAGATTGACATTTAGCTTGGTCAGTTCGAATTTGAGTCACAAGATGGCAGAGTCATCGCTACGCACGGTGCCTATAGGGATTTCACCTAAGATGATCCTTGTTACAGTTGACGATTCAAAGGAAAATCGACACTAGTTTAGAGTATTAAGACCCTACGGAAAATCATTAAACACCTCATGGAACTTATTGCCTTGAAATAAAGTTTAATTTCGTTCAAGAAGTACACCTCTCACAGAGATCATCTCAGCTGAAATTGACTATAACCATTATAGTAAATGTACCAAAAGTAAAAGAGCATTGCGTATTTATGCCACCCCTTTTGAAGCGCGCCATATTTGTTAACCGACAGTGCTGCTCTCTGCAATTCGGAGTACTAAAACTAACAAAACTCTCCCAACAGTCAACGCCGTGCAAGCACCCAGTCATCGTGCTCCAAGACGTCGCGTTCACCGACCTCCACGCTCTCGTCGAGTTCATCTACCACGGCGAGGTGAACGTGCACCAGCGCAGCCTCTCCTCATTCCTGAAGACCGCCGAGGTGCTCCGCGTCTCCGGCCTCACCCAGAACGAGGATGTGCAGGTGGTTAGTCTCGTCGTCATCATCGTCCATCGTTGGCGTGTTTATGGTCATTCATAAGTCCTCTTACACAAAGGGGAATGCGAATGGTCAATACTGTCATCAAGTTCTAAGTGATCATGGCCATGGACATCATTCATAAGTCTTTGGGAGGAAAACGAATAAGAGTGTACCTGATGCTAAGTTATCACCGCTCCCCGCCTATAGGCATCTTCATCGTCATAATCATTATTGGGGCTTAGGGAGGCAAATGCACACTAGGGTCATCTGGTTCTAAGTGCGGACATCATCATCATTCATGAAGTTTGTTAAGTAATAGGGAGATTTTAAGATATTTTTAATTGTCCAACTCATTCAAATAATCGTTTCATACATTACTCGATCTTAATTATATTGTGAAATTAAAGTTATTCTCAAAATAATTATAAAAATTTAGTTAATTTGTAAATAAATAGACACAATTTCTGAAATGGAAACTAAGTTCTTCGTTAGTCCATTAGGTGATAATTGCTAGCCTGTCCGTTCTGCTCTCGAGTTTTCTTGCAGATTTTTAGAAAGCGTTTGAATGTGACTGTGATAATTACAATATTAGATTTTCTCAATCGAACTATCAATGTTATGAACGTGAAAATAACTTGTTTCCTCCTCCACAGCCGCTGCTGCAATCAGTGCGCGCGAGCACGACGGCGCCGTCGCCGCACACGCCGCCGCACCCCGCGCACACGCCGCACGCAGCCCACACGCCCAGCTACTCCGAGAAGCTGGAGGAGGCCCTCTCCATCCCCCCCAGCGTGCACTCCATGCGCCGCATCCCCCTCCCGCAGCGCCGCATGAGCCGCTCCGCAGACAACTCGCCCGACGTCATCAAGCGCCCGCGCCACGACAACAACAACGACCAGCCGCAGATCCACGACTTCTCCACCAAGAACCACTCGCTGGTGAACAACACCCGGGCCCACGAGGCGGGGAACAACGGCAACGGAATCTCCAACAGCAGCTCGTCGCCGTCGCCGCGGCTGATGGACGAGGTGAAGAACGAGCCGCTGGACATGATCTGCGTGCCCAATGCAGACATCGACCGAAGCGCGGACGACACGCCGCCGCATCACCACAGACCGCTTGTGAGTTTAAGCTTTAATCTTGTTGATGTTATTTAGAACATTTTTAAAAAAGGAGGAGATTATTTGGTCTACCTTTTTATGCTTTTTAGGTCCTGTGCCAGTGACCCGATAAAGTATCACTTGTGTGTTTCATTTAGGTAGCCATTTAATTCTTTAGATCCTGAGTCAGCGGTCAAACTCAGAATGTATTATTAATGTGCTATTTTAAGTGCAAATAATAGCTAAATGTTTAATCATCAACATCAACTGCAAAATGTCCATACACTGATCTAAAATATAAATACGAGTAGTAGAAGTGACATGTCATAATTAAAATTTCGCTACAAGCACATAGTTTTACATACAAAACTTATCAGCTGGTGCCACATTAAATGTTGGTGTAGTATTCGTCCTTCGCGACACCTTGTCTAGCGCTACTCGGAACACTCGGGTGTCACAGCGTCGAATGCGGTGCCATTCAGGTGTCACACGACACCCGGCGACACCTTCCGTGAACCGATTAGTAATAGGTGTTCTAGTTAAAGAAATTAGATAGTTCCGGAAAGATGGAAGTTATGAATGGGTTAACTATTTTTAATTGGAAGTATGTCATTGGTGCAAGAATTTGATTGTCTCACGGCAATTGAAACCAAAACAAATGATTCGTGGGTGTTCGTATTATATTATTTTTCGTGAAATAATTTTATATCGGAATTCAGAAGCATACTTCTGTCGGTAGGTATGCTAACAATAATGAAACTAGCCTAGAATAGATTTCAACGCACACCAATAGACGTAACATGACATTGACTCGTATTTAAATTATCTTATCAATTCAAGTGAGGGGTTGGAAAGTGCAACTGTGTTAACTCATCAAAACCTGGCTAGGATGACACTTTATTTAATTAACATCTATGCACAACGATGTTATAATTTAAGTCGAGTTTGTTAAAACTTTTTATTTATTCTTCCTTCCCTCATCTTAATTTTTAAGGAAACGGAACAAAAATAAAATTAATTTCCATTATTCCTTTACATTATCACGAAATTATACAGTAGTAAGAAGTTTTGCTGAAGCTAAAAATGTAATTTACATTCATTACAAATCCAACTCCCGGCACGTTTAAGAAGTACCTAGATTTTTATGATAAAAAAGTTTCTCTATTTCAAAGTTAGATTGGAGGCTAACTTTAATAGTTGATGAGCCTAACTTGGACTTCGTTAATAACAACATTTTTAATTTGATTTGCGATGACTGAGTCGGTTTGATGCGAAACTTTTGATTATAGACTTTCAGAGGTTTAATTTAGTCTCCTTATGTGTGGGCCTGCCAAATTATTTTTAGAACACCTTGCTGATACCTATGTGCGAGTTCGATTCTCGAATCCTCAGTAGTTAATAAATCGATCAATTGATTATTGATCGATAAATTGCATTGGATTAAAGCCCAATCCTATTTGAATTTATGTGATTTTGGGGATTGTTAATTATTTTTACAGAAAAAAAAATCAAAACATTATTTCAAATTAATCTCTAGAATATTATGTTACGTCACCTTCATTCATAATTTTATAACAGTTATAATAACTGGAATACCACTGTATTCACGCCACAAACATGACACATTTTCCACGAAACTCGTCGTTCAAAGATTATATTAGTAAAAAAATCACACAGAAGTACCAAACATATCAACGTGAGTCAAATGCCTACGTGGTCGTCGTCTTCCAATTCTTTATTGCATGTGACAGGAAATATATCAATACTTATATAATAAAATAAAGCTGAAAGAGTTTGTTTGTTTGTTTGTTTGAACGCTCTAATCTCAGGAACTACTGGTTGAAATTGAATAATTCTTTATGCGTCGGATAGTCCATTAGTCGAGAAAGGCTATAAGCTATATGGTGGAAGGAGTCACAAACGGCCGCTCGTTTTTAAATAAATAAGTTGTACAAAGAACAAGAAAACATACAGTAGGTCAATCACACGGTAGTTTAATGCCTACGCATGTATCGCAGGGAGGAGGTCCGCCCTCCCGCGGCAGCTCGGCCGAGGCGGACGACCGCACGCCGCCGCCGCTGCCCTCGCCCTTCGTCCCGCCGGCAGACACCAAGTTCCCGCCCTACCACTTCAGCATGGCACCACTCTCTGACACTTCTCTATCTGGTAAGTAAACACTGTTTGTACACTCGCGAGAAAATGTTTGGACTCACTGGCTTGAAATTGGTTTCGCGCGATCTTGAGTTATAATGATGACGAATCATAAAAATTTTACAATTTTTAAGATGCGACTTTTAACTTTAATTTGATAGCAAATTAAGCCAATTTCAACTAAGTGATTCCAACATTTTGCTCGCAAGTATAGATGTTGATTGATGTAGGACTATTGTGATGTCTTTGAAGTGTTTGAAGTAAACAGAAACTGGAAGATACAGACTTGTTCGTTGTCCGATTTCAACCTAGGAACTTAACTACAAAACTGTATCTTACTTTTCTTTTGTATATTAGCGTGTGTATCCCAGAGTGCATAAGAGAACCAATGACATTTCCAGGGCTGGCGAATCCCTTGGTTCCCGACAGCATGGCAAGCACATCCCAAGGTGAGTTGCAGCTTGTTTAGCAACAAGTTTATTTTATGCATTACCTACATATATTGAAACAAACGATATTTTTAATGCACTGTCTGTCGTATGCCACCATCACCGCTTCCTCTCTGCTCTGTCATTATTAGGTTTATATATCATTATTAGGTTTTATATTTTTAAAAATGTATGAGGCAATTATCACGTGATCTATAATATTATATGTATTATAATTATATATCCTCTTAACCTCTGTATATGTCTTCATTTTGTGCTCTGTGTTCTGTATTAAATATTAATGTTAGCTTTTTGTGTTTTGGTTCGATGGAGGCACGTAGGTTTTAAATTATTAGTATATTTCTTTTAATTTCTTTGAGTCAAACGATTGTCGGTTCTGTCGATTGTTTGTCATTGAACCAAAATGCAATGTGGCGTGCATGTTTACTGTATTGTAACATAGTTTAATGTATTCCTGAACAGGAAGATATGCTAGCTTGTTTTCTAGATGTGATTGAACATGTGTGCTAGGCAATCCCTCACTCCCATGTCTCCAAATTAGGTTACTTTTGTTAACTTAATTATTTTTATTTTCGATTTGAGTTCCTTCTTTCTTATTGTTTTCATTTCATTATTTTAAATTTCCTTTAGACCATTCCAGTCATTTCTAGTATAAAACGTTGACCGTCAAACGCACATAACTCTGTTGAACACAATTGGCTGTAAACAAACTAAACTGTATCGCAAACGCGAAGCGAAGAAGAGATTCAAAATTTCCGAGCGAGCCCGAGCCGAGCCGCGTTCGCTTGCGAGCGGAGCGGATCCCATGAGTCACTCTTTCTCTAAATAACCTCTCGAATTACTCCATATCGCATTGTCTTGGGAAAAAATAGTGTGTCAAATTAACTGGGTACATTCAAGATCGGACAATGGAATTTAGCAATGGTAACGTGGTATCAGTTTATTTAAAAATACGCTCAATTATTTCATTGAAGAATATTAACGCTTTTGTTGAAGACATACGAAACCGCACCAGACACGAGTCTCACAGACTGTTATGAAAATAAACGATTCCGTTCATCGCCCACTCATTGCGCAGCTTCATAGGCCGTCCCGGTCGACCCTAGGCATCGAATGTTATATGCGTTACTAATACTGCTTCGCATTTGCGGCGCGACGGATGGCTATCATCAGACTTAAGGGGGGTGGCGGTGCTTGTCGAAAGAGAGGCTACGATCAGGAGTGCATTAAAACTGCGTTCGGAAGCTTCGAAGGGGCTAACTGCTTGTGTTGTGACCAGGTGGCGCCCGCACCCCCCAAGAAGATTACCGTTGCGAGCCGTGTAACAAGAGCTTGTCATCCCTGACGCGGCTCAAACGGCATATTCAGAACGTTCACATGCGACCCTCCAGGGAGCCAGTGTGTAACATTTGCCGGCGGGTTTACTCCAGCCTGAACAGCCTCCGGAACCACAAGTCCATCTACCACCGCAAGCAGCCGCCCGCGGCCGCGCCCGCGCCCGGCCCCTTCTACCCCGTGAACTGACGCCGCGCCCCGCGCCCCGCGCCTCGCCGCGCCCCGCCGCCCCCGTCGCGTCTCGCCATGCCCCCGTTGCCATTCGAAGAAACTAAGCTGCCATCCTAACCACCTAAACGCCATAGTCTTGCCCGTAGACCTGTGTTAAGTTAAACGACTGTAACGCGATATGTTCCTAACATTTGTACATAGCATAGTTATACATGTACTTGCATGCGCATCGCAGACTTCTATCTTATATATCGTATGTATATCATAACCTTACTTGCCCACGTGCGAGCGTAGACCGTCGATATCGCCGCTGCCGGGTACCGAACGGCGCTACGCTTGCACGCCGGTCGTCTCGCCTGTCTGGAACCAATTGGGACATCTCTGATCGGTGCACACATAACCACCAACGTTCGACGTAACAGCGCATTAGTCTCGAACACGTTGATTGCCTCTACAGCCTAAATTCTAAAGTTGCGGTACTACTGTGCCAATTGGTTCCTCCGGTATGGGACCTGTTGGAGCGAGGTCGCGGCGGCCGGCGGGAGCGGCGCCCGCGGCCGCGGTTCCGACTAATGCGCTAATGTTGGTTGTTATGTGTGGCGCAGTGGGGCCGTTGGGGGCGGGCCACCGCTGCGAGGTGTGCGGCAAGCTGCTGTCCACGCGCCTCACGCTCAAGCGGCACACGGAGCAGCAGCACCTGCAGCCGCTGCACTCGGCGCGCTGCAGCCTCTGCCACAAGGTGTTCCGAACGCTCAACTCGCTCAACAACCATAAGAGCATCTACCACCGTCGCCAGCGCGGCCTGCCGCAGCAGGCGCAGCCGCAGAACCTCTCCACCGGCCCCGACCACGCCGCCAAGATCAATCCCCCCCACCACAACATCGACTTCTACAAGTTCAAGGATCAGTTCAACGTCTAAGCGCCGAGTTGCGCTTCTGACGCGCCTCGCGCCCTTCCTAAGTAACCCAACTTTCTGTTTCAAATACTTTTATTTTTTAACTGGAGTCGTTGATATATTTTATGTTGTTAACTTTAAGATTTATATGAAAGAAAAATTAATGTTTATTTTCTATTTTATATAATGGAGATCTTTGAACTTGTAGGGTGATCTTGATAGGATTGACCATGACACGACATCATCACAATCCGACGAGTCGAGCGTCTCGCGGCTTTGACATTCCAGTTGTTAGATGTAGGGCGGGAGATCGATTATATATTGTTATGTACTCTCGGAAGACTCTAAAGCGGTCTCGTCGCCCTTGTGCAATACTGCGGTACGTGACAATTCCTGACTTTTTACACTATGTTTAATGTGTGACAATAAGGCGAAGAGAAAAAAATAATATTTTGAGAAAAGATGAAAAATCTTGGTGCTGTAAATTTATATATTAGGCTTAAATTAATAAAAAAGGAACAGTGTTCGAGTAAGTAACAAGAGAGGCATATTGATTTCAACATTGTGTTCATATTTCGGCGTTTTGCAATTATTTATTCTGTATTTACCTGCATGATCTCACTCTTAGATATTTATACGAGATTACTAAAACTATTTAAAAAATATTAAAAATTATATACTTACACAGATATATAATTGGCTTATGAGGCTTTTTTTCAAATTTTACTTTTAATGTTTAGGTGTTTTTTGTTCATTGAATTTAAGACTGACGAGTTTTGAGCACCAATAGAAATGAGAAATTGTGAAATTGAATATTTTTTCTTGAGAAATCAACCCGCAGAAGCACTGTCACAGTAATTTAACAAACCGGACAGACACACACACAGACACATACAATAGACCAGCATCGGCCACACTACATACACATACAGCGATTGCATACATTGCACACGGAAACTACACACATACATATTACAAATTAAGTATATGCTTATTTTTGAAAGGTTTTATTTTTCTATTAACAGTTTCGTTGTCCCGTCTCGTTGATTCAGTTGTCGCCGTAATTCTATCAATGCACAAATAGCAATGATTAGCAAAGTGAATCATAAGGTGCCATTTTAAGCGAATGAATATGGCTATATTATTATATTTTAGTTTAGTCAGATTATAGTTAACTTGAAGCGTTAGTTTTATTGAATTCTTGTGTTCGTTTCTTATAATTATTGTTTCGTTGAATCCCCTTTATTAGCTTAGCCGTTTATATTTTTCAGTAATATTTTGTTTTTATACATTCGACTCGTAAATACTTTGTACATTTACAGTTTTTCACATTTGTTGCTGTTTCGTTGTACAATTTGTAATTAAATTACACATATTATATTAAATACATAAATAGGTAATAGTATAAAGTTTTAATAATTCTCAGTGTTAAATGTTCCTAAATTTGAACAGTGTGAATTTTTTAACGAAAAAAAAGTACTATTTGAAGTCGATGTTTTTAACAGTTTTTTGCTTGCCATAAATAGTCGTAACTGTAATTATGGATAGCTCAACTTTTACCATAGTTATATTGCGTCAGTAGCGTCGAGGCTATAACGTCGGACGTCGGACACCGCGCCAGTCCCGCGTTCTAAATGGTACTACTCTGGTACTACCCGTACTACTTGTACTACTACCTAGCCACACATCACTACAGTATACTTAGCTGCGCGACAGTCGCGATCACTACAACTGTTATATTTCTTTTACTTATAATAGCAATAAGAAATCTTAAGTGTAAATGTAAACACATAATTTATTGTAAAACAATAGATACACTTTAAGTAATATTAGTGCCTGCTTTACATTTTTATCATTGTGTTCTTATTGAATAAAAGACATATTTTGCATAAACTTCTAACGTTTTAGGAGTAGTGTTTAAAACACGTCTTATTGCTAGTAATGGATCAATGCTTTATATACTTTACACTAACAACTATAAGAGGCTTCCTAAAATAAATTTAAATGCTATACGTTATAAGATTCTGTTGTTATTGGTAGTTACGTAAACGCTTAGCCATTACGATATTTTGTTTAGTTATTTAGTGAGCTTTATAAATTTATTGGAAGACTAGGAGTTTTGGTGCTAAATTGAAACGATGTTCGTGGTAGAAAAAAAATCTTAAGAAAATGAAAAATTCGAAAAGAGGAATCTAAATTATGTCCTTTCGCAACATTCCGTAAGAAGATGTTAAGTTTTTATTTGCTCTTGCAACGTGTCAAGTAAAGCGTAGGATTGTTGTTTTTTTTTTGTCTAGTAATTTAGTGATAGTTTTTCTTGTTAATTTGGGTTTGGGAATTAAGTTAGTTGACTAACTAGGAGTTAAGGTTTATCTGAATTCATATAGGTAATAGCTTCTACGTGTTTAATTTACGATTACAGGGATGTGCTGCACAGGCGGTCATAGTGCGGCTATCGCAAAAGCACTAGGCGGGAAACTTGTGAATTTATTTAGAAAGTCTTGTCTCTGATAAAAAAAATGCCAAAATTTAATAAGCGCTATAGACTGATTAGAGTAAGAACGCGTTTGAATTGTACACTATTAGGCATATTTTATAGATAAAAAATTTACATTATTTACTAAATTAATAATTTTATAAAAAAAAGATGGCGTCGCATTGCGAGCAAAATCAGACGCGAGCTGCTTCGGTTTGGTATTAGTCGAAATTTTCTTGTGATTGACATGATCTTTCTTTAGAAGTTTAGGTGCTAAGTTATTTTGGGATCTCAGAAGGCCTCTAAGGTCATTATGGGTTTTAATGGGCGAGTACACCGTGTTCTAAGGAGCAGAACACATCCCTGTCGAAACTACATTAGTTAGGATCTTAGCAAGTTTAAGACTGTTTCTGTGACCTGTTTAAGTTTTTATCTTTCTAACTTGTTAAGGTGATTTTTTCAACGCATTGCGCGTACGACTTTATTCAATGTGTTCTTCTTGTTGGCATTTTTACTTATTTTATAAGGAATCTAAATTAATTTATTGGTTGTTGTATTGAAATTTTATATTTTTTTTTTCTTAAATTATTATTCTACTGTCCGTAATTGTAGATTTTTTTTGTTGACGATTGGCATCTGTGTAATGCAGTCCATTAGATTGTTACGCTTTATTTCTCTAAAAGATGTGCCAAAAAATATTGCGAGTTTTAATTTTTGTCTTCCATTTTTAACGAATCGATTCGTTCGTGAACAAAATAACGCCTGCATCTTTGGAACGTCTCACTTAATGGGCTGCACCTTATGGATATTTTATACTTAGGTATCTATCTAAATGATTTACATCACACAGTATATATTAATTAATAACTAGTTCTTTTCCTTCCTTACTTTTATTAAAGATACTTGACATAACTACTCATAAAATGTAATGTAATCGTTAAACCGAACTTCATAAATCCTAATATTGATGATAATGGCGTTTTTAATAAAAACAAATATACAAAAATAATGGTCAGTTTTATTAAAGTCCACACACGCACCCAGTCGTTCGCTTGTCCGCGTCCTCGCCAGCGCCGCGCGACGCCACGGCGGCGTCCCGGGACGGCTCGGCAACTTGTCGGTGACGCCACGCCTGCGTCACGCCGCCGCGACGTCGCAGCCACGCGCCTCGCAACCCCGACACTATTATTTCGATCACGCTTCGCACCACTCTGCCTACATCCCGGCTGCCACCGCTGCATGTTGTCCGTTCTTAACACCTCACCGGCCATGTAGCTTCGCCATCATTTATATTTATTTATTTTCATTTCAAAAGATTTATTTTTATATTTTACTTTTTAAGTCACTTTATTTACACTCCTTTAAGTTTGATTTTGAAAAGCAAATAGTAAATGCAAAAGTATAGCGCCCAGTTAGGCTGACGCGTCAGTTTGCGAGTGGGGACAACCCCCATATTTGTTTTGTTTCTTTCGATCTGTTTCCAGGTAAAAAGTTATTCTCGTGCTCGCTATGTGGGAAGGTACTGTGCTCGAAGGCGTCGCTGAAGCGACATATCGCGGACAAGCACGCCGAGAGGCAGGAGGAGTACCGCTGCACCATTTGCGAGCGGGTGTACTGCTCGCGCAACTCTCTGATGACGCACATATACACCTACCACAAGTCGAGGCCGGGGGAGACGGAGCAAATTCGGTTTTTTTAGTGACTACTCGGGAGGTGTTGGCGCGGCGTGCGGCAGAGCTCGTCTAGCAAAGAAAACCAGGGCCGCCTGCGCGCCCCAGCCGTGCTTGCCGTCCACAAAGGTTAGCACTTGTTTATAGAGCCGACCTAACTCATTAACAAAACACACTGCCACTGGTAGGGTTAACGTCCTTTTCAGTTTATTTTCGATTAGTTTATTTCGATCGTTTTGACCTTTTTGTTTGTTATATTACTACCCCGAGCCAGGCCCCTCCCATCGGGATTCGCAGTTTTGACGTTGTTGTGTTGCTTGGAGCATGCTTCTATCATTTCGTTATCACGTGTTTCTGTGTCATTGTGGTTGAGAGAATTTCCTTACGATTTTAATAATTATGACAACTCGTGATTACTGTGTAGTTAGTCAATGTGTACAGTGCATATTATTAGTATTATACTTATTATTATTAACCTCATACATTCTAAGTATAGCATCGGTGCTGGTCGCGTCGCGACTCGCGAGTCGCCCGCTGCGATGTCCGGCGCGAGTCGCGAGTCGCGAGGTGCGGCGCAGGCGCAGCGCGGCGCAGTACAGCGTGCTTTATGTTGCAGCTGTCCCGCCCCTCCGCATGCCCCCGCCCACGGCCGGCGGGATCAACGAGCCGCAAGAGTGCCCCTACTGCCGCCGGACGTTCTCTTGTTACTATTCCCTGAAGCGACACTTCCAAGACAAGCACGAGCAGTCGGACACGCTGTACGTGTGCGAGTTCTGCCACCGGAGGTACCGGACGAAGAACTCGCTGACGACGCACAAGTCGCTGCAGCACCGCGGCTCCAGCGGCATGCTGAAGCGGCTGCTGAAGACGTCGGCGCTGCACGGCGCGCTGGCGCCGGCGCCGCACCACCTGTTCGACCTGGGCGCCGAGCAGCTGCCGCCCGGCCTGCAATGACCTCAGACCATGGCCTGAACCCCGCTCGCCCTGCCGTCGCCGCCGCAGCGCCGGCGCCCCACCATGTGCAATATCACGGACAATGCCAAAACAATGCACACCGCATTTAACGGTTAATCGTATTATAATTAGTTAAATATTGACGTTAGGTTAAAATTACTTAAACAGTATTGTGGTCGACGCCGCCGGCCAGTGCCGCGGCGACTCGCTTAGGGACTGTGTGTATGCGCCAGCGCCCTCCGCAGACGAGGGCGCACGACAGTGTTCAATATGACAATGTAATCCAGAGCAATACTAAAGTATTAATATATCTAGTACTGCCAAAATAATGCCAACTGTATTCTAAAGAGATGATACATTTTTTTAAAAATCAATTTTCGATAAATGTCTAGTGTCAAATTAGATTCGGTAAACTGTACAAAAAAGAACGTACAAATTTTAAACAGTAAATTTTAAAGTGGAAAGAAAATATTTTTTAAAGAGACTTTTTTCGGAACGCCAAATCTAAATTTAAAATACAGATTATTTAGGGGTTAATTACAAAAAAAAATTAGATTAAAAAATGTTGATGTTGAGTAAAAATTAAAGACTTCTTAGAATCTGATTTCGAAAGTACAAAATTTAACGTCTAATTGAACAATATTAATCTATTCTATGTGCGTTTGGCTTATTAATGAGTATCGTCATCAATGTGTAAGTAGCCGTGCCTTCGTTCGTCTTCATACCATTATCGGTGGTGTAGAGTAGCTGACCAGTATTGCGTGCGCACGAGTGACGGACCCGCGCCTCGCTCCCCGCCCCGCCCGCTCCGACCTGCGCCCGCGCGGGCGAACTAATATAGTCACCTTCGATGTACGAGTAGTTAGGATGAGGATAAGTTTAATAAGTCATTTTTATATTAGATATCTCCCTTGTATAGGCCGAGCGAAGTGGCGGGGGCCGAGGCTCGAGCGAGGCGCGAAGTGCGGTGAAAGTCGGGACGAGAGCGATGGCTTCGGCCTAGGGCGGTCGACCCTAGATCCAATACAGGGTTAGTGTGAGTGTACGTCGAGTACGGCGCCGGGTCGCGAGTCGTGGGTCTTCGATAGCTGTTCGACGATCGTATACGGATGCATGATTTCAAATCATGGAGTTAAAATTAATCATTTCTTCTGTATAAATTAACGTAGACATTAGGTATTAATTGATAGAATTATATTTAAACTGTATCCATTTTCGGATTTCTCTCTATGAGTGTATAGTGGTTCTTTTTAATGTCGACCAACGTAGCGGACGTCTCGTTATTGAAAATTTATTAGATTATTATTATATTCTCAAAAATCTTAGGAATAACCATAAGATGGCTGCAGATTGTAAAAAATATTTTATTTACTTATATTTAGGAAATTGCTTGGTACCGCATTCGTTACTATACAACATATCCGACCAGGGTCATCGACATAATCAAAACGCGAGCAGATTCAGTCAAATCCTACATATCACAAAATATCTCTATAGATACATAACGAGTAAAAGTATTTTAATGCCGTGATATTTCGCAAAGCCAAAGAAAATTAACGGAGATAGTTGTCGCATTTATTTACGATAGAGTAAAAAAGAGAAAATCTTTAAAAAAAAATCTTCTGACAAAGTTGAATTGTTTGAAATGAAAAATACAATATTGTGCCATATCCTTTTGATGATCAGTTCAAAAACTATCGACATATCAAACACTTTGAGTGAAAAAGTTTTTAAAACGTTTTTGGACGTATGAAATAAAATATGAAACAATGCACCTCACTGCTATCGTGAATCGAATCAATGCAATGTTAATATCTCGACCATACAAGTCAGAGCGATGAACATTATTTTTGCATTTATATTTTCAGTGTATAAGTAAAAGTTAAGGGTATATAATTTTAAGTTTCCGTATTTTATTTTTCATTTTCGGAATGTTACATATTCGTACTTTGTGATATGATTTTACATTTAACGTTATTTCGGTATGTATTTCAGTTAGTGTTAACGATTAAGTTTAATAAATTTAACCTCAGCTTATACTTGGCTTGGAGTGCCTGCCGAGGGTGATATCGTGCAAGAGTCGCCGGTTATAACGCATATACCTCCGTATTTTTGTAGTACCTCAACTATATTATTTTGTTTTGTTTAATTTTTATCTCAATGTTGCACTTACCGGCTATAAAATAGGTTTCTTTGGTAGTGATGCAATAATAAATAAAATATGGGTGCGAAAGCATAACGGCATAACTTATAGCTGGAGCTTAGGAAAGAAAAAGCAAGCGGGTAGTATGAATTGTAAATAATTTATAAGTTAGTATCTACATACGTGGCGTCATTCGGGAATAGACCTCGTGATATTATATAGTAAATAGATAAAATCATTAATGGAAAAGGATTTTTATATATTCTACTAATGGATTTATTATTAGTGAAACTTAGACGTAGTCGACGTAATTTTTTAATGTTTTTGTGTTTATTGTTTTCGCTGTAGTCATCGGTTCGGCTGTTAGTTATATTGTTGAGCGCTTTTTGGAGCTTTTTTGGAATTCCCACCAATTTTGTTTGTTGATTTTCGGAATTCGAAATTATTTGATCTCAGTGGACAGCTGCGAATTACATCAAAATTTCGGAGACAGCCGTTTGTTATTATGGTAAATGTAGTTATTGTGCGATTTAGAATTGTATGTTTATGTTCGTCTCGTGTCGGCAAAATGGAAGTAAATAGAAAAAATGGGGGTAAAAACGCAGCTAAAAAGAAAATTCAAAAACGGAGTAGAGTGTGCAACGTGAAACAGCGAAACAATAATATTTTAATATTTTGCAATGTATACCAAAATACTGCATTTTTAAATAGTAAGATGAAAGTGAGAAACAGTTTTTAATAATTAATCCGGGTTCGAGAATAATTTCGCTTCTTCGCCAATTATTTTAATTAAGTTTATCTATGAACTTTTAACCGACTGTGTTACTAAGTAGGTTAATGCACAAATGATCAACAACGGTATGCCTTCTAACAGTACAACTATTTCAATAGCCTACAGTAGTTAAATATTAATAAGAAATATGCTTTGAAATGACATGGGGGGCACTTAAGTAAATATATAGATTGACCTAACTTAAACCAAACAAAATAACTCGTGCGTATTAAGTATTACTAAAACAATTGCCTGACAACTGGCACGAAACTTTAATGAGCTTTATGCACATCGTTATGTAATAATAATATTTAACACTTTTAATAGTATAAAAACAGGTGTAATTAATACATAATTATTTATATTTTATTCTCAAACTTTTTAACATACAAATTAACGCCCTTTATGTCATTTCAGGGTTCACATAATTTTTATCAGAATTTATTTGCGAGAACACTGAACGTATCTTTTGTCTTGAAATAATTTTTAATGTTTCACTACAACATTGCAAAAAGAAATATCAAATAAGTAATATAATTAAAGAAGAAATACCTACTACTTTGAATATGAAAAGCACGTCTGACGTGCGACATTATTTTCATGAAACAGTTAAAATACGAGTATATTGACATGTTCACAAACCACTTCACAAAATATTAAGTCTGTTTTAAGAGAAAATGCTTTTATATCGTAAGTATTACCTCCAGTAATATTAAGTATTACCTCCAACTATATCACTTAATTTTTAATGTTTTAATATAGCAACCGTCGCCAGCCTTGAGTCGAGGGGACGGGAGTAAGTCGACTTCTTATATTTTTGACTTACACCGTTTTGCCAATAGTGCATCTACGACCGTTATTCCAACGCGATAAATATAAGTAAAAAAAGTGTCTCGTCCGCCATTTTGGCCACGTGCTCCTTGATAAGTCAGCTTACTTATATTTACCGGGTTACTTCTAGCCCGTCATCGGAAAAATAAGGAATTGTTTGTTGAAACAGTTGGTGAGTTTCAAATTATTTTTCCGGTGCGGTTTCTTATAATACAATAATTATTGTAAATGTCAATCTAAGTTATAACAGTTGTTACATAGTTTTCACATACACACATACATTATTTTTGTTGATCCATTTCCATATATAAAATGCAATAGTTCCCGCGCCCCGCCGGCCGCTATATACTACATAGTTATATTACTTACATAGTGTAACCGCCGCGGGGCGCGTCCCAGTACCTTCAATAGTTAATTGTTTAAAATAATTTAAATCGCTCGGCCGGAGTTGCGACTATATTTGGGGTTAAATCGACGTCATTTCTTAATACCATTTACGACTAGTAAATATATTTACACGTATAAGTATTATTACATTTATTGAAATAGGAAATAGTCTGTTTTAATATATTTTAAGTTTTTATATTAATATAATCTTTTATATAATTATTTATTGTTATATTTATCTGTTGAAATTTTGCCAAATTTATTTGATAGCGTTGTTACAGGTGAGTCGATTTAGCCTCGAGTCCAATAGCTTTAATATTTATATCAGTATCTTCCACTTGTAATATACATAATACATAATTATACATACATAGCAATAGTTTCCAATCTGCCATAGTACCTCAGTAAAGTATAGTTAACTATCATACACTTAACTGTAAGCATTCGCCCTAGCTGACGAGTCGAGACAGTCTGCCGGGCCACCAGTGACTAGGTTCATAAAGTATAGTTCCGTAACTCAAAGTGCACTTACATCATTTTATATAAAAGTATAAGTATTATATAAATCTAAGTATCGCATCGCTGCTCCGCGCCGAGCGATCTCGTTGATCGCACTCTTTGCAGTACCTATATGAAATATTTACAATATACACGCTTATGACATACAATATACTGACAGTTATATGCTAGAAATAACTTTTTATCTACAGTTTAAGTAAAGTTGTGGCGTCGGGCGGGCCGGCGGCGGCGCTCGGTTGCCGCGACGTTCCCGCGTCGTCGCCGCGTCGTCCCCGCGTCGCCGCCGCGTCGCCGCCGGCCCGCTCCCGCCGTTGCTGTTATACTTGGATGACACATTTTATACACAGAAATATTTTTTTATGAGAAAATAATCAATTTATATGTGAGAGTTAATTAAGTGGCAATTCTAATTTACTGCACTATATTTTTGCTGACACTTAGGGTTAGATTTTTTCTTTTATTCGTAATTTAATATACGTACGATCTGCGTTTTTATTAGTATCGATATTTTCGTTTGTTTTAAGCCGCGGTCGCGGTTGCGCCGGCCCGCGCGATATAAACTAATTTATTGTATTGCAAAGAGCGCGGGCGCGGCGTCACCGGCGACCTCTTTAAGCCTAAACTAATATTGTGTTACTATTGTGTAAAGTTATAGTTTGCCATCGTTGATCAAAGAAGAAAATATGTGTTAAATACATTTAGTTAATGAGTTTTGTTATACTTTTAATGTTCGGGTTGGGTCCGAGGGAAGTGTACAAAAATGTTTCATAGTATTGTGTATCGATCGAGTAAGGATTAGGTGTGGTGAGCTAACGCTCAACAGTTAGGCTTCTCTTGAAAATTGTTGTAAGTTAAAACATCTATATCAGTCGGTGAAGACACTTAAAGTACTACTGTTGTAGATTGTATTGAAGGGGTGGATGCGTGGGGCCACGAGAGCAGCGGTCGTCGTCAGAAGGCGCAGATAACGCGCACTGCAACTGTCGTGTGCAACAGTGTCGTGATCTGTCGTGACGAGAATTACAGTGGCAAAGCGTGACCGCACATTGTGGCCGGTGCATTGTCAGAGCTGTGATACTATAACACATAATGAAATCATAACATCCCGATAAATGTGTGCTGAAAAGTTTTGCAATGATTGTTCTAATTCTAATGCCAACTTTACTAATTACCTAAAGGAACGATTAGCTCCTCAAACGGTTTTCTCGCTCAAACGTGTTATAGCTACTTGAACCAGGATTTAATGATTTCACTAGGTACGTTAGTTCAATTAACATAGCTCTGATAATGTCCCTGCGACAACGCGGTCACAGCAAATTATAGCTCAAGCGGAACTCATGTGTCAATGTAGTTAGGGTATTATTTGTTATGTTCCCGCCGCTCTAGTGGCCACACGCGGTGTCTTAACTTGTTTTGATGTTGTTGATATATGTGATTTTAAGGAATCATCTCGGGTGGACATATCAAGTCGGAGGAATTAGTACTATAAGTATCTGAAACTGACTCGGACTATACTGATTGGTTAAGCAGTTTAGGTTTCTTCCGAAATCTTCGAATCCTCATGCGAAGTATAACAGTTGAATGTAATAAAAGTATAAAATAAACTCGCAGTGATTCCATTGACGCGTGGACTTTTTTATTTTTCAACCTCACATCTGTTATGCCTAATCCCGTATCCTGATATCCTTAGTACCTATCGTTTTAAGTATATCATAACACTGTTTTTTTTTAATTACTCTACGGTATGATATGAGTGGTACAGAAAACCATACATTAGTAGGCAGTGTAATGCAATGGTATTGGTGCCTTTACAGTTAAATCTACAGTTTAAACTTCACCAAAGCAGCCATAATCATTGCATTGAACTGCAGACTTTATGTAATTTTTAAAAACTCTATATAAAAAGAAACTTGTATGATATGGTTAATTACTTTTGAAAAGTTTCGATCGCCGAGGATTGGGCTGAGTGGAGAGGCCTTTGTCTAGCACTGCACTGCGATAGGCTGATGATGATGGTGATGATGATGATGAAGACAATTTCAATTGTGATGTGATGATATGTGGTGTTTTAAACTGTTGATGATGAAGAAACGAAGGAACTGTTCGTGGATGTTGAATCAGATCGTAAAAGACAATAATTCTCAACATTTAGCGACACATTAGGTATTAGAGTTTATAGTCGCAGCGTACCCAGGGCGAAGCGCTAAGATGATCATGAGTAGGTAGAGATCACTAAACATTACCTACTTTTAAATTGATTGAGTATTAGCTAAATTTACAAAACAATCAATATGGACAAATTATATGAATTGGGCAGTATTCTAAAAAGTCTGTAGGTAATGGTATTACGATGGGCCCTATTACATTTTTGTACTTGAACTGGAAAATAAACTTATCGCAATAATTTACAAATCTTTAATTGCATAAAAAGAATACTCACTAATCACTGCTGCAGTCCAAATGTGTCCTTATCTTATTTGGCTCTGACTTGGCAATGGGCCATCGTTGCTAATAGCGATTTTAATTCAACGCATGCCAAATATTCGCCACTACCAATTTCTTCAGACATTTATTTACTTTACTACAAAAGTAGGATAAAGAGTTACAAAAGTTAACTATTGGGGGTTAAATTATATTATTCACAAAACTTGTTCAAAAAGTTTTCACAACTTTCGCGGTAATGCATTGTCGATAAAACAGCACACATGTTTGAGGCGTGTCTGTAGTGACATCTAGTAGCCTACGTTTACACCACTAAACATGTAGACGTTGCAGAAGTATTAATTTTTCAAATTGTCTGTGCTTTTAATGCCTAACTAACACAATAATAAATTGTTTATTTCAGTTGTCTACTAAAATTACAATTGACTTAATAAATCATTTACAAGTAAGTTTGACTAATTTACAGTTATCTGTGCACTAGTCTCATGTGTCACTGTCAATCAGTTCCAATGTCAAAAAAATTGCGGTTTGTCAACAACACCGGACTTGTGTAGTCGCACGTGCAATTTTCAGTGTCTTTTTGATAATTAATAACGACAAATAAACAAATTATGGACGCCTACGATATTTTCAAAAAATTGAGCACGGGTCTATCGTTTAAGTACCGCGTTTTAGGTGTGAAAAACGATGTAAGTACGACATAACCTTAAAACATGAAAATACTTTTTGAATTGATTCCTACATTCCTGTTTAATAATCAGAACTCAACAATAATTTATAATATACTTACTAAATATCCTATCGATTTTAAATTGATAGTATTACCCGATTTATTGAGCTTAAAATTGAGAAAGCTTCATGGTTTCTCTCTTACTATTACCTACCTACCTTACTATTTTGCACACACCTCTCAATGAAGCAGCTTGGATAAATGAGCAAGACTTATTTATAACTTTCTGATGAATTCATTATTCCAACCAATTCTTAATGAAATAACCATTGGATAAAAACTGTACTCAACATATCAACTCAGTTTACATTTTGTAAGTATTGCTCTTCTATTTTATAATTTATTTAAGCATTGATATTTTTACTTTTAGGAGCAGCAAGCTAAAACTAAACCAATTAAAAAAGAGGAACAATTAAAAGAAGAAAAGGAACCCCTAGAAAAAGAAGATGACAACTTGAGTATCAAATCTGAGCCGGAATCTGAGGCAGAATCTGCTTCTGCTGCGGAAGATTCCGGAAGTGAAGAGTCAGACCTGGAGTTTGTGGGGGGAGTGAAAGTAGGAGAGAAGAAGGGAAAGAAAGAGAAAAAAGTTAAAACGGAAGACTTGCAGAAAAAACTGGAACTTGAAGAGGTTAGAAATTTTTATTCTCATTAAAACCAGATTGATATCAGTTACAACAAAATGCAATAAAAGTAATTCTTAACGGTGTGAGACGAACTTCTTAGCTATCCATGGATTCTCCGTGCGGGTGCCGGGTCCATCGCGTGGAACAGAGAGGAATGTCAGTCGGCGCCTGGGACTTGCGACCCAGCGTGTAGGTTTAAGGGGCCCCTTTATAGTATACTAACGATCACCTTCACCGATGACATTCCTCTCCCTTCCCAACCATATTTGGTATGAGCCGAGTAAAGCGGCTTTAGTTGCTCTTTCCAGTAACGAGCTAATATTAGATCTTGGTAATCCTAAGTCCTTCAGTAGGTTGTAGAGAGATTTCGCTGGTATACCTCTCGCACCCACTTCCACAGCATACAACCGTGCTATATAACCATTTTTAGTCATCTCGTTGGTTAGGTCATAATACTTATTTGTTTTAAACGCGTGATCTTTGGGAATGTTTGTCTCCCATGGAACAGTAAGTTCCACCAACAGTACGCGCTTAAGTTTTCTAGAATAAACGAAAAGGTCTGGTCTAGACGACGATAACACAATGTCTTCTGGAATAGTGTAGTGCTTTTCATACGTGTCCATCATGATCTTCCAATCTGGAGCTACACTAACAATGGAGTAAGGTTTGACTTTGGACTTCTTGGTAGATCCTTCCTTGACGAAGTTGATGTTCTTTGTATTCGTCGTCAAACCTTTTGCTGCTCTTGCTATTGAAAGGCTCATCGCTTCACGTATGATCTGCAACACTCCATCATGGCGGCGAGAGTAGTGACCTCTGTCTAGGAGTACTCTGCATCCCACCAACAAATGCCTCGCGGTACCTACGGCCTCGCCACAGAGTAAACATGTTTTGTCTACTGCCATTCCCCACCTTACAAGGTTGCTCTGATCAGGTAGGGTCAACTGAAAGGCATTCAGATAGAATTTAAGCAACGCTGGAGACCAATCGTACAGTATCGACCGCCACTTCAATGCTAAAGGGATACAAAACTCACCAAGGGACACCCACTCGTTTTGCATTTCGAGATTAAGCGCATGTACTCTATACTCGTTATCTTCATCCATTCGCAGAAAAGACTTAATGATGTTCCGGTCATCCTCTCTTTCTCGACATCCCAATCCTACCCTGTTTGTTTGCGCTCCCACCATAAACTGCTTATGGAACCGTAGCCTAGACTCTAACTCACTCATATTCTTATCTTTTGGGAGTGTTGCCACTGCGTTGTCTTTCGATTTACCCAGAATGTGCATCTTGGTGACTCTAAGATGTTTGTAAAGCTCCGATGGCTTGTTTAGGTTCATCCCAAAACTATTTTTGCCCCTAAATAGTGTAGAGGGGTCTGCCGAGTGGGCTAATCCAGTCCAAGACTTCAACGATTTCACAACAACGGCATCCAGTCGCGATAAAAGGGTTTTGCCGAAGTCGTACACGAGGAAAGGCCAAGACAAGCGCGATGACAGGTAGTTGTTGTAGATCCATAGCTTCTTAATGTTCCCTATGGGCTGGTTCTCAACCCTACTAATGGAATCAATGAAATCCTCAACAATACCATCCAAAGATGGTGTGCGGCCTCTATAGTCTATCTTTCTGCCTAGAAATTTGAACGGGAGCGCTTCAGAAATTGTGGCAACATTCTGACCGCCAATCGTGAGTCCAGGGTCATAAGATGTAAATTTCGTATCTCGTCTACCCAGACATAAGCAATAGCATTTACTTGGTTTCACCTTCATGCCGTCAGTCCAAGCACAGAACTCATCCACCTTTTTCAATAACACTTGACACTGTTTCGGGTTTCGTGTCAGGATTGCGAGATCGTCAGCAAAGGCTTAATCAGTTATTCAAATCCGGTATTTGACTGACAGATTAAATCACCTGCTTTTATTAAATGTCAAAAACTTAAACTTGTAACTGTGTGGAATACAAATTTGTGACATCACATTTTTAAGGTTCCGTAGCCAAAATGGCAAAAAAACGGAACCCTTATAGATTCGTCATGTCTGTCTGTCTGTCTGTCTGTCTGTCTGTCCGCCAGTCTGCCACAGCCACTTTTTTCCGAAACTATAAGTACTATACTATTGAAACTTAGTGAGTAGATGTATTCTGTGAACCGCAACAAGGTTTTCATACAAAAATAGAAAAAAAAAAAAAAAAATGGGGGGTCCCCATAGTAAGAACTGAAACTGAAAATATTTTTTTTCATTGAACATATACGTGTGGGGTATCTATGGATAGGTCTTTAAAAATTATATTGAGGTTTCTAAGCTCATTTTTTTCTTAAGTGAATACTTTGCGTGACAGACTCTTCCAAAGTGGAAAAAAGTGTGTCCCCCCCCTCTAACTTCTAAAGTAAGAGGATGATAGATCTGAAATAAATATATAATGTACATTACCATAAAAACTACCAACGAAAATTGGTTCGAGCGAAATCTATTCAGTAGTTTTTTTAATACGTCAAAAATAGAATTTGTACGGAACCCTCAGTGCGGGAGTCCGACTCGCACTTGTTATAATTTTTGTATTGTCAAACCAAAACTCTTTTAGTTTCAATTAGGTGTAATAATTTGTTAAAAGCTCAAAAGTAACTGTGGGATTAAAAAATTTTGCTTAATTTTTGATTTCATCTTTAATGTTGGTATATCATAATTTATTTTGTATGCAGTCAAATACCCAATTGTACTTATTGTTGTGCTTGTTATGTCAATAATGTCCGCTTAGAGATTTATCACTATCACTGTTATGGTTGTATACATAATAAGTAAAAAAATATCAAGATGTATTTCCTGCTTAGAATGATTGTCATCATTCAATGTGTCTTAACCATAGTATTGTATTACAGCAAAACCGCTTCCGCAACGAGCATGGTATCAAGGCAGTTGGTCGACACGTGCCGGCTGCTTTAGAAAACTTCTCCGACCTGATGAATCGCTATGGTGTGGCTCCTGCTTTAGTGGATACAGTAATAAAGTGCGGGTACTCAGAACCGACACCAGTGCAGCGGCAAGCCATACCTTGTATGCTTGAGGTGAGTCTTAAGAATGAATTTACTATGATTATAAAATGGTTATCATCAAATTTAAAGAACTTGTTTTGGCAAATGGAGTTGACAATGTTTGTTGAATAGTTTGATAGTGTATTTTTCATGATATATTTGTATACATTTTTGAGTTCACTTCTCCATTTGGAAAAATGTTTTGATGAAATGAACCATTGATGTAAGAACTATGGGTAAATAATATCATTCAAACAACATTTAATTAGACTTTCATCTTTTAGCTGATTCACGAAAAAAGTTTATATTTACTTACTCAAGAGTCAACTGGTAATTACCAGTACCTGGCAATAAAAATTCATCTTTAGACAGGGCCTTTTGTCTTGACAAAATAATGTTTCAGTTTTCAATTTTTTATCAAATATAGACAATAGTCTCCGAGAGTTTTATACCTCCTATCACCCACCCTCAGGACCGTCAGATCTACGCCTGCGCGCCCACCGGATCCGGCAAGACCGCCGCATTCCTCCTGCCCATACTCCACTCGCTCGGCTCGCCCAGCGGCGGGCCCCGCGCCGTCATACTGAGTCCCACGCGCGAGCTGGCCGCTCAGACGCACCGCGAGCTGCTGAGGCTCAGCGCAGCGACCAACTTGAGGTGCAGTCTGCTGAAGGATGTGAAGGAGTCGCGGATGAAGGAGAGGGAGGCTACGGTTAAGAAGAGCGGTGAGTTAATGTGGCTATATTTGGAGGAATTGGAAGTTTGTAATTGAGAAATTAAATTGCTGCTGGAGAAATTGGCTTTTGCCTGTTTTTCATTTTATTAAATAAGGTCGCAAAATATTTAAAAAATAGAATAACTTTAAGCAAAGCATGTTATATGTTTTATGAACGAGGCAGGTGAATAAAATCTACTATTAATATCTTCAACAATTTTAGGTATTACTGTATATGCATTATAATATTGTTAAACTTTGCTATAAAAGTTGAAGTAGAGCAAAAGTATAGGTTTACTAATATGTACCTATTTTATTTTATTTTCAGATATTCTGATAACTACACCCAACAGGCTGTGCTACTTAATGAACCAAGAAAGTGTCAACATTTCTTTAGATAAGTAAGTATAAGAAACCATCTTCACAATCTTTTACAATTTTAACATCTATCTAACATCCTACATCTAAAAATCCGTGGTAACTTTGCGTTTAGCTTATTTTGTTTCTGTTTTTGAAACCTTTCAGTGAGCTATTTATTGTTGACTTGGACTATACTAAATGGGACGAGAAGAAAATTATTATTACCAATTTAATACTACAACTACAGCAGTCTTTACATGATTCAATTCCTCATTAGTTTTCACCCCTATATCAATGTCATATGGTTACATTTAATAAGACTATCTGCTATATTTGATAAATATTAAGACTTGTAACATTATTTTGCCATTTCCAGAGTCCGCTGGCTGATCATGGACGAAGCTGACAAACTCTTTGAGGGCTCCACAGACCAGGTGTCGGACTTCAGGCAGCAGCTGGAGCAGATCATGGCGGCTTGCGGCGGGAAGCAGCGACGGATCGCCATGTTCAGCGCGACACACACGCCTGTGGTTGCGAAGTGGTGCCGGCGTAACATGCGCGGACTTATCAATGTCACTGTTGGACAGAGGTGAGTACTTTGCCCTTTCATCCGATGTTATAAGTAAAGGGATATTCTAGCATCTGCCTGCCTAGAAGCAGCAGCGTTCCCTCGAGTTTTTCCGTCCAACATACTGTGGTAACTATTAGATACATACTGGGCTCGCCAAGTCACCTGCCTAACGTGGTAACTATTACATAGGCGGCATAACATGTGCGGACGGATCAATATCACTGTTCGACAGAGGTTAGTAATCATACTAATATTACAAATGTGAAAGTTTGTTTTTTTGGATGTTTGTCTCTGTCAATCATGCTGGAACTCAGTAGTTCCAGCATGATTGACAGACAAACATCGCAGGTTTACATCTAGAGTAAGAGCTTAGTGGAACTTCCACTCGAATGAGCCGCTTGTCTGGTGTCGCGGATGTCCATGGACGGCGGCTTACCTTCAGGCGACCCACTAACTTGTTTGCCTTAATGTACAAAATTATTGATAATTTATGTTTCATTTTTAATACAGGAATGCAGCGTCAACCTTAGTGGAGCAAGAGCTAGTGTTCTGCGGCAATGAAAACGGCAAGTTGATAGCGTTCAGGCAGCTCGTGCAGAAGGGCCTGAAGCCACCAGTCTTAGGTAAGCTTTTTCTTGGATATAGCGACTGAAACAATCCCCATATCGATGGCATAAATCTCTAAATGCTCGTGAATCTTTCTATTATATTATTATTTAATGTATATAAAATCAAATTAAATGAAATGATTTGTTCAGCAATTTGATTCACTTAGTAAATTCTTTTGCACGTCAAAAATTTTTTCGCCCTATCAGCGCCTAGACGCTGTTCAGGCCTGCTCAGTGTCCATCAACATTTTAAATGATTTTTATTTATAAGGCATGAAGGTCTGACGAACAATAAATTATCCCTACTTATAAAGTAAAGCATGTTTTTCTTCATTTGTTCATAAAATAAGTTTCAAATTATCATGACAGCGATCCGAAGCTACTAATATACAGATTAGTTCCTGGTTCTATCTCTTACGTCTATACGAAGAATTTTGACCATGACAATGCAACTCATGCATCTGCATTTTTTTTTCAGTATTTGTGCAGAGTAAAGATCGCGCCAAGCAGCTGTTCAAGGAGCTCATCTACGACGGCATCAACGTGGACGTCATCCACGCAGACAGGACGCAGCAACAGGTACAGACGTGTTGCAACATATGTATTTATAGCTGGGAGGAATGTGTCGCCCCGAATGGAGACGCTTGGCTCAATCAAAGGTGCAAGACTTCGCAGAACAGAGAATAGCAGACCACGATGCCAAGCAAGGCAATTTGAATGCCAAACCAACAGGAGCCGCATATTACAATATTGTTGATGGAGTCTGAAGTCTCACCAACACATCACAAAACCAAGACTCGCGGGTTCGAATCCCGCTAAAGTCTCTCCGTTCCTTAGCATCAATAAGACAGCTTTGAGCTTAGTTTGGGGCTAGGCAATTGACGTTGTATTCCATGGAATTTATTTATTTAATACTTACTTTACTTGTATATCTCTATCTTCTGCAATGAGGATTAATTTATATTTATTTCTTGTCAGCGCGACAACGTGGTGCGCAGTTTCCGCGTGGGGCGCACCTGGGTGCTGATCTGCACGGAGCTGCTCGGGCGCGGCATCGACTTCCGCGGCGTCAACCTCGTCGTCAACTACGACTTCCCGCCCTCCGCCATCGCCTACGTGCACCGGTATTAACTCGATACTTACAATTAAAGTCTAAGGGTGTTACCACACCAATAGAATGGAATAGACGACGTCGATCGATAGTTTCTACCAGACTAATTGATCGACTGTCGAACGATGGTAGAATGGAATAATCGACGTCGATCGAGCTGTTTCGTCAGTCGTGCCGCGCTCTGACCGACTAGTCATCAACGTCGACCGGTGCCATCGATCAGCAATCGATCGATTGGTAAGTCGACTGGGGTCCGTCGATGGCGGCAATCAATTAAAGCTACCACACCAGTCGATCAACATCGACATCGGTCGATTGGTGTGGTAACACCATAAGGGTTCTTTATGTTAGTGATTGCCTCGACAATAGATAAATTTTACTTATTGGTCGAGGGTTCCACCTAGGCATTACAAAAGCTCCAATTACGAATTATGTTACCGGGATATATTTTTCTCAGTTTTATACCTTTTTCAAATATGTATGTACTATTTGTGATGTAACTTTCAAAGCCCCGTTTTAATGAAGTGCGCACTGACTGTATGTATACGCTCTTGAATTTGTTTTTTATAGCGTCGGTCGAGCAGGTCGCGCAGGGCAACGCGGACGCGCCGTGACGTTCTTCACCCAGGACGACGTCGCCAACTTGCGCAGGTAGGAGAAACATCTTATTATATAACAAGTGTCAAGTTTCAAGATTAAGCAACAGCTTTTGATAACTTTCTTTTTCATATATTCCTGCATAAGTTCAAGTAGATTTAGCATAAAGATCAATCAACTTATTTGTATGGGATTTGTTTATTACGTCGCTATAAGTTCGTTATCATTTGAGATTATTCATCACTAATTTTAAGATTACTAATGGAGTGCCCCAGGGTAGCATTCTAGGACCTAGGATATTGTTTCTCATTCTTGTTAACAAAATAAACTTATTTATGTCCTACTATATCTAATGTTATACGAGGAACACATGACAGTTCGGAAATATGTTTTTGCTTTGTCAGACAAAAAAATAACCTAAGTGACGGCCAAATTTCAATGAAAGTAAAAATAAATATAAATGACTTGACCAATAAATAACGATTAACCTAAATATGCCCACAGCATAGCAGCAGTGATGAAACAGTCGGGTTGCGAGGTGCCGGAGTACATGCTGAAGCTGAAGCGGGACCCCAACAAGCGGAAGAAGCTCATGAGGAAAGCGCCAAGGAGGGACGACATCTCCACCATACTGCAAAAACGACCTGACAAGTCAGTATACCCACTTATGTTTATTTTTTGTTGGTCTTTTTGAGTGTCTTAGGGGTCTAAGGCTTATCTCCATTAGGAGCAATATCTAAGGACACTGCGGTTAAAGAATCTTCGCCACAAATTGATATTGCCTCTAGTGCTAGTCAGTCTACTGCTAAACTTATGTCACTCCCAGATCCCCTTCTGGGAAATTTATGGATGGCCACTCCTGATTTTCGAATAAGAATGATGATTCCGTGCTTCAGAAGGCACGTTGAGCCGTTGGTACTGACTATAATCCAATTGGTCTGGTTTCCCATGTAAGGGTTGTGGAGGCCAGAGGACAGTCGCTCCATTGTAATAACCAAGCCGGTCAATTCAGGATCATAGTCGCAGCATACCCTGGGCTCCGAGGCAATGGCCAAGGATGCAACCTGGAGAGGCGCTAGGTTGATGATGATGATGATTTTAATTGGAAACTGTGATGAACAAAACTTGTGTATGACAAAACAGTACCACGACCCGCGTGTAATAAAAATTGTACTTTTCACAGGAGAAAATTAGAAAATGGCAAAGATGGCGAAAAACCAGAGGCAGCAGCAGCCACCACAAAAATAGAAAATGCTAAAAACAAGAAGCACAGACGAAAACATCCTGGTAAAGTAAACCCTTTTGACGCAAAAGTCCCAAGCAAAATAGTAAAGAAGAAGAAAAATAAAAAATTAGGTAAGAAAAAAATTAAGCCTAGCAAATCGTGATATTATGTAAATAATAATTGGTAATAAATAAGTTTTTCAAACATGTCGTCTCGATTTCATAATACGTATTTAAAAGAATTTCTCAAAATTATATGATTTAAAATACTTTACAAAATATACTTGAAATATTTTAATCTGCCTTGTGACAACACTTCATAAACACATACAAAATATACAGTCTTCTTCGATTATATACAAAAATAACCCATGATCTTTAAACAATAACCCTTACATGTACAGTTTTCGGACAATTCTTAACATTAAATATCTTTGATTCAGCCAAATCCATATGGCACGATAATTTAGTCAAGAAATTAATTTACAAAGTAACGGAAGCCTCAGAAAATACAAGCTTATTACTATTGGTCCTAGTAATAAAATACCAAGTATTTTCGCCATGAAGATGATGAAATAATAAGGAATTTTTTCATCATCTTCATTATGAATAGGTTACAGAGGCAGTACAATAAAATTTGCAAGGACGGTGACATTGACATCTTTTCGGACACACCTTACAAATTTAAAAAAAAGCTGAAGGGTATTTTGTGAAGGTCTGTTGTTATTAAAAAACAAAGAAATTACTTACCTTGCTCTGTTTTTTGAACCAGTTTTGTTTTGTGTTAGATATAATATGAATTGTTAGAATAGATTAAAAAAAAAAAAAAAAATGTCAGACCACAATGCATGCCGTGGTGGCCTATAATTAAAACTGCACTTAGACTGTAATTTAGTACCTAAGTTTCCTTTGTAAGCAATAGTGTAAGTTTTGTTGGCTACCCTATTAATAAAATAAAATAAAAATAAATTTTTCTCCTGTTGGTGAAAATACTTGGACACACTTAATATGTATCAAATAAAAGATATGTATCAAGATAGAATTGTACCACAAGAGCTCGGACGAAACATTTTTCTGCTAATATATAGCAAAACTGTATGCTTTATAATAAACACAAAGATATAAGGCAAAATATGTCTTTTAGCTCTGGTGATATAATAAAATTGATTGATATATCCCTAACTATACAATACGTGTATACCATCAGTGATTGAGAAATCACAATTTAGCTGAATGTTAATTGTTTTTAACTTGAATAATAGCATACGACTAAAATTTTGCTCTTTGATCTACACTCAAATAAAACTATTTTTTTATTTTATTTTTAATTAGGACTAAGCCAGCTCTTGACCACAAAGACAAATATGAAATACCACTCTCTCACTGATGATATACAAACAGCCTTATTGTTATTAATAGCCTCGATAGCCGCCTAGAGTTATCATAGACACATTATATTGTCTATGACTAAAAATTTATAATTTATTCATAACCTAACCTACACATAGCTGGATGGACAAGCCCTAAGCCTCGGAATCATATCACATGATATGGAATCACTTTTTTAATTATATTTTTCTGTTTCTTTTAAAATTAATCTATAAAGAAAAATGGCAATTGACACTCTAGAACAACAACAAGAAAACTACAGCACATAATGTTTCCTTAACGATACATTGTAAACTACATATAAATCTTCATAATTCTTATTGATCATAATTATGATGTAGTTTGATCTCATTTCCTCTCAAAACAAATGCCCTCATAATAGCCTTAGATGTTAATGTAATTGGCATTTAATTAACAAAATACATTTCGTTCAAATAATAATAACGAAACGTTTTGGAAATTATATGAGATTCTAATAATAATGTTGATTAACAAATGTAGTATGTCCCTTATTACCATTTAACGCAACAGGCAACATCTAACATGGAAGCACTTAACAATAAAAGCCAACATATAAGGCAATGCAGCTTAAATTTTTCAAAATTTAAGATTAAATAATATTATGAAAATATATTGATTTCAACAGAGATCTATAACAATTAACTTACGACCTACTTTTATAGTAAATATTTGTAAATACAACTATTATGTACACATGTTGAAACAACACTTTATGCGATTGTGAACGGAATGAAAGGACCTGTATTCCTTTTCATAATTGACACCAGACTATAAAAAAAATATTTATTTTTACAACCTTTAATTACTTATAATAGCCAATTTTTTGATAAACTAGATACTTTCATTTCACTCACTTATCTATAGTTCATTACATCTGTTAGTTCACGTGTTCACAAAAAATTGATTCTTTAATGGTGTTTATACGATATTTAGTAGATGATTTATGTGAAGTTTGCACAAAATAAAAATGTTGTCAACGACTTCAATTGTTTTTTAAAGTTGATGCCATCCTATAACGCACGAAGCATAAAATTATATTGACGGGCCCGTAGAACAAGCACTGACTTAATTCCTCCATATTTCAATACGTCATTTTGATACGACTTTGTTCATAATCTTATCGATGGTCATCATCATAGTCACTCGCACAACCAGTCGCAAGGCAGACGGGGCATCTTGTTGGCCGGCCAGGGCAGGTAGCCCGCCGTCTTGAAGATCCAGTAGTCGTAGGAGACCTTGCTGATGAGCAGCACCAGGACCAGCACTTCGAGGCCGATTATGTAGTAGATGTAGTCCGTCCAGTCGCGAGGGGTGTGGCAAACCTGGATTTTTTTTAATACTACCTCGATATATTGGCTATGGTAAGGAAATTCCTTACCATCGGGGCTCTTTTCCTCACCATCAGGCTGAGTAGAGCCAAAATAACGAGGAGTCAAAATATTTTTTGGTCTGCCTTGGTGGTAATTAAAAGAGAGCTGATGGTAAGGAAAAGAGCCCTGATCGTGAATAAAAGAGCCCTGATGGTGAGGAAAAGAGCCCTGATGGTAAGGAAAAGAGCCCTGATGGTAAGGAAAATAGCCCCGATCTTAAGGAAAAGAGCCTGATGGTAAAGAATAAAACCCTAAGGGTACCAGGAACCATGTAGTCCTGGAACCATGACTGAAGTGGACCAATTACATTATTAAACATAATTATTTTAATTTGATTGACTTGACCACGACTATGTTACAACCCCCCCTCCCCCTCCTGGCGGTAAATATGGATCCGCCCTTGGGTGTTAGGATAACATTTTTGGCCTAAGTTATTTAAGTGATCATTTGAATTTTAATGTTCATACACTATGTTAAAGGCGGTTGTTGTTACAAAGAAATAAATTACCATACCTTGGACTCGTCGAGGTTGACGACGGGTCCCAGCCCGTCCAGGCACTCCAGGTTCTTGTAGTCCGGGATGTTCTTGAAGTTCTCTTGCAGCCACGGCTGTAATTTACCAGAAATCACACTCAAACCCCTAAATATTTCTTATTAAATTTGGCTTCATATAAGCACTTATGAATCGTCAAGCCAAAATGTACAAAAATTATGTCTTTACCAGATGATTACGAGCAATTACCGTACAATATTTCATTCGATCGATTACATATTAGTATGTTACGTGTGCATACCTTAATCATCTTCTCCGTGTTGCAATCGCAAATGATCTTGTTCCCCGCTATGGAGAATATGGGTCCCGTGGTGCCGAACCTGTTCGACAGCACGTATGTGTGGATCTGGGAAATAAGATTATAATATTTTTTTATACCATTTGTCTATCAAACCAATTGCCTAGCCCTAAACTAACCTCGAAGCTTGTACTATGGATGCTAGGGAACTTATAGACATACTAAAATACTTTTATAAACATCTAAGACTCGAGTACAAATGAAGATGTTCATCACACAAACATTTGCTTCAACTACAACTAAATAGAGGAAAAGAAGTCATCGCCCACAATGGTGATCACAAACTGGCCCTGTGTTCGGAAAAATCGACACAAATTTTGCCATACCCAGGAATCGAACCCAGGACCTCGAGACCACGCACGCTATTTAAACCGCTTAACCATCGAGGCGTTATACACACATACACTTGACCAAATAACACAGTATTGCCAAACATACCGTCTTCAGCTTGTTATGTCCGATGGTGAAGATCCTGAAGTTGTCTATGAACTTGGTGCCCTCCAGCTCGACGATGTTGGTGATGTCGTTGTGGTCCACGATCAGCTGCCGCAGGTGCTCGTACGTCGGGTCGTCGCCCACCGCTTGGAGAGATGTGATCTGGCGATGGCAATAACAGTTAGTCATGAGAGTCATCATCATCAGCTTTACACTCTACTGCGGAGCGAAGATAGGCCTTCAAAGAAAGCCAGATGTTTCTTAGTGCTAATCTCAATTAGAACTGGCCCGTTAGTCTTTTTTTCTTCTTCTTCCTGGCATTCATCCCGTTTCTATGCGGTCTATCTATATATACTCAGTCGGGTCATAAGTTCTGTCATAAACTTTTTAGGGAATTATTGATACACCTTTGGAGATATACATAAAAATTATATATGAAATGAAAGGTTATTTAATTTGCAATATAATTTTATCAACATCATTTGAAATGTCCTCCTCCATTTTGGACAGATGCCTTTAATCTACGAAGACAGTCAGCCATCACTGCACGCACCATATTCATTCACCTTTCTTTCGCTGATTTGACCAGAAACGCTCGGAGAGACACCAAATTCTGGTGAGGTTAAGTACCAACTTTCCCCTTCAAATATTGGTATAACTTGTAATGCCATCGGTTTAAACGTGGACTAGAAGAGAGCCGGTGTTCATGCCGGGTGAAGTTAATTCCGCGCGCCGTGAACCAATATTTCGTGCTTCGGGCCAAATGAGTCGGTGTACAGTCCTGTTGGAATGTCGTATGTCTGTTCTTGATTATTATTTAAGATAAAGGTTGTACTACGCTTGTTAGGACATTATTTTGATATAGTACGGCCTTGATTTTCCCCCTTTTTTACCGAAAAACACCTCAGTTATGCCTGAATACGAGAGTCCAAGGCAAATCATGAATGAGTAAGAGTGAAGACGGCACTGGTCCCTCAAAATACACGTGCTTGCTTTTTCACTTATGTGGGCATACACTTTATCATTTTGTTTATGATAATTTAAACCTATCATTAAAAAAAAAAACATCAAAAAAAAGAATTTCGCAGATTTTTTTCCAGCGTGCCGTCGTAACAGAGCCCGGGATCTTTCTAGCTTAATTTTCTTTATACGATCATTTGAAAAAATCCGGTCTTGTAACGATAAGCACGTGGTTTCAGGTTTTTATTTAACACTCTTTTTAGTTTGATTCTGTTTAGCCACAGCTGGAGGGCTAGCGTTTTTTGTTTACGCACGGGATTTTTTTCGTTTGACGCCTTCACTGCTCTGATGACCGCTAGTTTTTCTAAAAGAGCAAGGTCTGCCGCTTCTTTTGCGATTTTGAAATCTCGAGACTTCAGTGTATCGATTCATAGTACAATAAAAGAAATGGGACGCTTTTTTCAACTTTTGTACGAAATTGAAAATCACCTTCTATGCGTTACAACAGCAGTGCAACGGAAAACCCGTGACTCTATTGTCTTTGATCGTCCATTCCATAATCAAATATGTATAAAAATAATTAGTTCTTCTATTTCCGATACGTATAAATGTTATATTTTTAAAATTAGTCGCAGAAATTCTGGTCGGTCTTCAAAACTCAAAATTATAAGGTTGTGACAGAACTTATGACCCGACTGTGTATAGTAGTCAAAGCCCCTGGCTACAAAACCAAGGGTTCGAATCCCGCTAAGGGCAAATGTTTGTGTGGTAAACATCGGCATGTGCACTCGAGTCATAAATGTTTTAAAAGTATTTTATTTACAATTGAATCTCAAGCACTGACATGAGTCAGTGTAATGATACACCAGAGTTGGTTGCATAAGCATGGTCATCACACTTGCGTAGTTATGTAACATTTTATTTATTCGGGAGCTATGGAGTATTTTTCATTCCATTTCCCGAACTTATCTTGCGATTCCCGAACACCTAGGTGTTCAATAACGTGCTCGCTACTATTTGTAAATGCCGGCGATGGCCGTTTGGCAGCCACCCCAAGTTTGGGGCGCAAGCGCTTTAAGAACACCTTGGTGTTCGGTAATCGCGTACATCCTGAATAACAACGGGTGTTCGGGAATAGCAAGACAGTTAAAATAATCTCCTAAAAACTCTGTTGGAAACTGTTCAAGACCGCAGGTAATGCTGGTACTCACATTATTATAAGATACATTCAGCTTGACCGTGTTCGGCGGCAAGTTGGCCGGCATGGCGCGCAGGTGGCGCTGCGAGCAGTCCACCGCCACCAGGTTGGTGACCTCGTCTCCCAGCAGCTCCAGCCGCTCGAACACGCAGCTGCAGTTGCTGTCCACGGGAGTGATCTTGCGGCAGTTCGTGTTCAGCTGGGAATCACAAATGAGGGTTTTTGCAAATAAAAAACCGCTAGATGGCAGTGGGTAGGCGTAGGGTCTAACTGGTATGTGATTGGTGAATGTTGACATGACATTGACAGATATGTCAAAATTCACCAATGACATAGCAGTTAAAGCTCACACGCCTACGATTTGTAATCTTGTGGATTTTTCAATCCCAAACACCCTCTTTGATTAAGATATTGTTTTGTTTCGTATTAAGAGGTTAAGGGTGGGACTACACCAATACCAAAACTGAGATGTGAGAGCTGAGCGGAGGTGTGCCGTAAGGGGTCAAAAGGAATCCATTTCTGAGATGGTCCCGTTTTTTAGCTAAAACCCTATTGGCTGTTAACTACATATCTCCGCTCAGCTCGCACATTTCAGCGTTGTTACAGTCTCACCCTAATTCGTCCTTCAACATGAACTTATATAAAGACGTGTACACACGTACGAACTGATTTGTTGCGTTGCATGATACGCTACACGACTAACGAACATCGAACATCTGATCGTCAAATATGTTGTCCATAAATAAAAACCAATTTTTTATGTTTAAGTTCATTAAGTTTGTGTACGCAATAACAAGGCTACTTTTTTTCAAATCCGACAGCATGCGGCCAGCACTTTCAACTAATGGTTTTAAGTTATCGGAACAGAAATAGACTATTTAAAATTTCCACCCTAGACTTTTCATCAGATCTACTGCATCTATCATGTATTTACTCTCGTAAACATCTTAACCAAGCAAAACAGGCCAGTACCCACCTCCTTCTGTATCTTGAGATGGTCTATCTGCACGATCTGTATGTCCTTGAACCAGTTGAACTGCAGGTCGAGCGCGCAGAACGTCTGGTTGTAGTGCAGGAACGTCACCAAAGATATGTTGTTCGTGTCCATCGCCTTCTGGAAGTGCTTGCAGGGCAGGTAGTTGTTTCCTGGAATATTAAAGACTTTACATTAAAGTAGAGTTAAGATAACCTCAGTTTTTTTTAAGAACATTTTGAGTTAACATGAATCGGTACAAGTTACATGGGATTGCTAATCCATAGTCCAAGTATTATATACCTACAATGTCCTGAGTTGACATGGGTGTTTTAGAAGACGTCTTAAATGATAATGGTAAAGCCCCTCATTGTAGTCGCTAGAAGTTTACTTATGTACCTAAGTCTATTAATTTTCTAGCATTAGATTAGGCTGGTATAATTAGTATATAGTTGGTATATTAGTATTCTTATGGTTAGCTACATATTTATTGATAACTAGCGGCCGCCTGCGACTTTGTCTGCGTGGATTTCAGATCCCTTTAATTCGCAATAAAAGGTAGCCTATGTTCTTTCTCAGGGTCTTAAGATTGTCTGTGCTAAATTTAATCAACCTCTGTTGGTGGGTTTAAGCGACAAAACGTAACAGACTGACAGACAGACAGAGTAACTTTCACATTATTTTATAATATTAGTTAGTAGGAATGATTAAATAAACACAACAAAGACGTAAATATTCTGCCTGGTGACTTATAACAGACTCACCCGACAAATCCACGGAGATCTTCTTATTACTATGCACGAGACTGAGCGGGAACTCGGTCAGGTTGTTGGCAGACGCGTCCAACACCGTCAGGTTGAAGAGGTAGGCGAAGGGCCGGTGCAGCGACGGCAGCTTGGCCGTCGTCAGGTTGTTGTTGGATATGTTCAGGCACGCGATGGACGAGTGCTTGGGGAACTGGCCTGGAAGATTACAAATAAGAAGGTAAAAAATTACGAATCTAACATAAACAAGTGAAATTCCAAACCAAGAATAACAAATTGTCTGCTTGCCTTAGGGAAAATAAAAACCCATGACTCGGATAGATAGGGGTTTAAACACACGATCCTTAGTTTAGCTCTCCAGTCAATTATCATATACCTACCCTTACGAATGTGTACCTACGTGTATCATTCTAATTAACATGAGCGGATGTTTCGCCATCTATACTTATAATAAATCTGTAGAGAGGTCAATTCTGTACATTAAATATATTTTCAAAATAACTATCAGGGGGTGATTAGTGATCGATACTGATGCCAAAAATGCAATCAGTAAAATTTTTGTCTGTCTGTCTGTCTGTCTGTCTGTCTGTATGTTCCTTATAGAAACAAAAACTTCTGGACGGATTTTGACGAAACTTGGTACAATTATTCTTCATACTCCTGGGCATATTATAGGATACTTTTCATCACGCTACAATCAACAGGAGCAGCGTAGTGAAGGGAAATGTGGGAAAAACGGGAGAATTTACTCCATTTCTTAAGCTTCAGTCGCGTGTGCAACCTTAATGGTTAAAGTCACATAGAAATCATGTTTGACGTAAATATTCTACATAAAATTGCCTAAAAAATATCCCCTAACAGCATTTGTCTATCTTTTATGGTTGACTCAAAATAACACGTGTAACTCATGATCCAAATTGGTTTGAACGCGCTAAGCTCAGGAACTACTGGTTCGGATTGACAAAATATTTTGTGTTGGATAGTCCACTTACAATTTTTGTTGAGGTAGGGTTTAAGCTATCTATAGTAACACTGTGTGCGGAAACCGTAACACACGCGGACGGAGTCGCTGGCGGCCGCTAGTTTAAAATAAAATCAGCAGCATCGGCTTCTTGTACTCTGATACAAATCTCGCAGTTTCTCGTAGTTTCATGGCCGCAGCAGCAAGATGAACAGAAATCATACAGCATTAATATTTTTCTGGATGTGCGACTAGGTTGCCCTGGGGCCTCTTATAGGCCCTGTCCGTCCAGCAGTGGACTACACTTGACTGATGATGGATGGGCCTTGTTTACTTAAGGCTGTGCTTGAGGCAAGTAAGCATACCGCTGATCTTGCCGATGCTGCCGTCGGTGCGGAACACCCCCTGCGACAGGTCCAGCTCGTCTTGCGATCCCCACGTACAGGCAGGTGCGTCTGCATCTCTGCAAGACTCAGTGCGAGCAGCTGGTACTCACCGCTGATCTTGCCGATGCTGCCGTCGGTGAGCGCCATGGAGGCGAGGCGGCGGAACACCGCCTGCGACAGGTCCAGCTCGTCGATGCTAGCGTTCAGCACGTGCAGGTGCGTCGTGTTCTGCGTTACTGCAACAGAGAATAATGTTAGGCGATGTCATACAAAAACAAGGTTCCAATGCCTCCGTGAGAGGTATGCATTACTGGACAAAAGACACTTTTTCGCTTTTGTTCCTGTCGCACGCACCGAAGTCGAAATTATGGTGTACCCATTTTCATAACATAAATTGCCGACTTATTTTTTCTTTCTTTACACGTGCTGCCCTCTGCAAGCCCGCGATGACTATCAAGATAATAATGTAAACTCAATGTCGTCGGTAAAACATTTAAAAATTGCATTAGTCATCCCAGACCTAGCCAGCAACATCAGCTACAAATAAACAGCAACGCGAATCGGTAATAAACTGCAATAAACGAATGATTTGTGTAACATTCGCAAATGTATCGAGATCAAGGTTGAAGCTAATCTCAAACGTTGTTGTCCCGCTTAAATACAATATTAAGATTTATCTTCAAAACAGCAAGGTAAATAAAATGTTAACAACAAGTAAAGCATTTGTTGCAGGCAAATATTGCTTTAAAACCTCTGCTATGTAGGTAGTTCTTTTTAATGGCCGAAACCTTAACTTAAACTGACGAATATGATTAACTGTCTAGAAAATATTAAGTAAACAAATTAAACCTAATTGCCGACAACACCCACATATAACGTAAATAAAACATTGCATTATTTCACATGAAAACATCAACATACAACAACACTAGGCAAGTAAACAAGAATTTCCGTAGCGTAAACAAAGACATAAAACAACATGGACTCACCGGTGTCGCCTGCGCCGGCGCAGCGTAAACAGACAATTATTATGTTAATTTTGCAATATGTATTTTATTTCGTTACCTGCTCATTTTAACGTATGGAACGCCTGTACCTAATAATAATAATATGTAGCTACAGACTATTGTTCATTCTATTGTGGTCTAGAGGTCCTGGGTTCGATCCCCGGGTCGGGCAATTTTTTGTCAGTGTTTCCGAACACAGCCCGGATTCTACAACAGATTTATTGAAAAATAATTAATATATGTATTATTAAGGAGCCTTTGTAGTAAAAGAAATTTATTCCGTAGGGCATCATCCAACTTCCGCATGTAAAACCGCATTTGGCGAGGCACCTGCTTTAAATAATACTTACTAGCAAAACAGATCTCACTCTTATCTTTAGGTACATTTAGCTCAATGTATTTTATAAATCAGTGTTAATAGTGCCATGAACTGCGTCATTAAGTACATTACAAATAGAACAATGCAGATAAGTCAATCTATAAATAGAATGTGACGAGATTTCACTGGCGGGGAGAAATAAAACGTGCGTCCAAATGATAATGGTACGTTATTTGTAGCTAAACGAACATAAAGAAAGTTAAAAGGGTATTTTTAATACCTATAAATTAGCACAGACAGTCAGAGAGCTAATCGGTAGCTATCATCACCTTGCAATAAAGGTAAAGTAAACGGTAAAAGTATATAGTCTGAGGTAAAACCAAGCCCTGGAGTTGATTTTATATTGCAAACATCATTCGAAAATGTAAGGACGAGTACCGCGGCAGATGTACCTCTACTAAGAGGCTAGCGGCCGCCCGCGAGTAAATATTGATCATCATTAGCCTGTAGCAGTAAGCTATTGGACTAAACGTAGAACTTTCCCCGAAGTGGAAGAAAGCCATAACACGTAGCACCCGGCACTCCTCGCGCGGCATGTTGAACCTTATCCCCTAGGCAATACGGCGCACGAGCACTCACTGGAGTTGCTGAGCGCGTCCTTGAGCCGGCTGCTGTCCAGGTCGCAGCAGAGCACGGAGGAGGCGCCCACGCGCCGGCACGTGCCGCGCTCCGCCGGGCACTGCTCGCGCGGCATGTTGGACCTTATCCCCTACGCAATACGGCGCACGAGCACTCACTGGAGTTGCTGAGCGCGTCCTTGAGCCGGCTGCTGTCCAGGTCGCAGCAGAGCACGGAGGAGGCGCCCACGCGCCGGCACGTGCCGCGCTCCGCCGGGCACTCCTCGCGCGGCATGTGGAAGCACTTGCCCAGCTTCAGGAATTGCTTGTGCGGCTCCGGCCGCGCCGTCGACGCGAGAGGTGGCTGCTGGAATTGAGAAAATAAACGTTAGGAGCATACACAATTTCTCGGTTAGCTAACATAAGCCCTGGGAAACCACTTAACTCTGATAAAGTCCGCCAGTTTAATTCAAATCTAATTAGGTACAAACCGATGCCCTTCTAAGGTTAGTTCCTGTTCCTAAAGTTTGACCAAATTGCTCAAGACAGTGTCAGTGTAGGGATAATCACAAGGACACAGGGTGCTCTCTAAACATACTCTCATTTTCTATGGAGATATTACGTCTCTACTCAAGAAACAGATTGAAAGTTTATTTATAGAAACCTTATTATATTGTCGTGCTATTGATATATTGATAGGTTTTAGTAGATAGACACTGTACCTATTCCAATGTCTTCTACCTACACGTAGTGCAATAAAATCCACGCCTTCGCTGTCGTTTACACAAATTGCTTTGCCACTAAAATTAATACCAGTGCTATTTATAACAAATGTTGATGTGTGCTATTACGCTAAAGTAACAGGATAATTTACAATGAGGTACAACGCCTTTAAACAACAATTGCCTATAAACAGTTGCTGATGAAATGAAGATGAGTGATTACTAACACAATACACACTATTCAGCCACGGAAAATCGACTCGATCAAGAAAAAGGATAACCTGTAAAAACGTTTTGCCGCTATGATTATTTTCTTCACACCAGTCTACCTATATTCATTTGATCCCGTGCGTTATGAAATAAGCAAAAGTATAACAATAGCACAACACATATAAATCTAACAACATTTAGCCTTTTTAAAACACAGTTAAATTTTAAAAGTACTGGTTTATTGTTTTTTTCATAACATTTTGTTCACCTTAACCAAAATGATGTGTAAATCACCGCCATATTTGTTCCAATACCAGGGGCAACTTTCAACATTTAAAACGATTGTAAATAATAACAATTATTAAAATATCCTTACCTCTCTGGGAGCAGGTTGCTCGAGGTCATCTACCCTCATCTCTATGGAGGGCAGGTGCAGAAGCAGGTACAGTACGAAGGCCCATAGTGCACTCTGCAACACGAAAACACGGAATGAATGAACTATAGACCCGTTAACAATATTTTGCACAGTATTAATGTGGGTATTTCGAAACAGAAATACGATTGACTACCAGGTGGCGTGAAAATGCAGAGATTTACATTGAGAACATGATTGGTCCGAATTAAGAACATGTTAAAAGTAATTTGAATATTTTGAATTCGAGTTTGTGTGGGTAAATATGTAAAAAAATAAATTCAATGTGCCACTGTTTAAAGAATAGAAACCCCGACGTCTGGCTCTATAAATACTTTTTTACGAAATTGTGTAAACAACATTTATCACACATTGACAGATAGTGTTATACAATAGTCATGTCTCAGTAGTCATGCTCACTATAATGTCTCTGGGGTGGTGGCGCTATGTGGCGGGTCATTTCATTCCCTCTAAAATGGTTGAGTGAGATGATGGCTGACACATACGTCATACTTGTGAACAGGTGCCACCTTTGGGGACTGGTCGACTGGGACTCAATCTGTTCATATGTATTTAATATTTTTAATTCTGTACCTGAAAGAGGTAACTGTATGGCCTAGTACTAGTAAAAGTACAAGTATGTAAACTTGACAAAATTAAATATTGTAACAAAACTTGGCGATTGAAAAGAGCAACTATCGAGTTTCTTGCCGCTTCTTCTCGGTAGATGACTGCATTCCGAAGTCGGTGGTAGATTCAATGTGTTGTTTTTATAATATTGACGATTCATAAGTGCTTTTCTGAGGCCTATTTGAATAAAGTATATTTTGAGTTTGAGTTTTGAGTTTGAGATAGGTAGAAAGAAACGAACATAAAATCCTTATGGATTTGGCACGGACTCAAACTTTGAACCAGCATATTGAACTTTTCGCATTAGATAAGTTAGGTATTACTACTACTAAAGTGAAAACATACCTACTAATAAAGTGGAAATCGAGAACTAAATCTATGCGTTAAAAGAGATGTCCCAGAAATGTATGAAGCCTCGGCCTGGACCATGTACGCTATACCTAAATATAGGCGAATAAGTGTACTACAGTTTTAATCACTCCAATTCTTATGGAAAACCTTAGTTTTTTGGCTGAAACAATAAATTATACCACAATATTGCAACTCAGTACAATATGGCGGAGGACGCATCCATAGAGTAAAGTAAATATACCAAGACGCATCTTTGAAACTTGAATGACGTTTATGTCGTTTATCAGTCAGTTTATTTTTGTTTTGACAGTATGCAGTTTATTTCACAAAGTATTTATATATTTTTTTTAGGTTACAAACGACCTAAAAAGGCTGGGGGCCAAAGCTGTAAATCCCAGAAAAGAAAAAAACTACAGTTGCCATCTTTACGAAGTAAAGTGAACAATTATGAATTTGATTTTATTTTTAAGCCACTAAACTACGGACTAAAAATGTTTTATTGTATTTTTAATGGAAATAGCAATATTTTACCGATTTTTTGGTACCACGTACATGGTGCGGGCCTGGGATGGGACATCTCATTTGTTAGTGTTTTTTAGTGTTTTTAGGGTTCCGTAGCCAAAACGGAACCCTTATAGTTTCGTCATGTCTGTCTGTCTGTCTGTCTGTCCTGGCTCGTTCTCCGCCGTTTCTGAACCGATTGCCACGAAAATTGGTGGAGAGATGTATAGTGATAATTCAAGAATTGGTTTTTAAAATAATCGAAAAATAATTATTTTTACCCCCCCTCCCATACAGAGAAAAGTAAATTCGAAAAAAAAAATTCGACTTACCCCATCGTGTGGGGTATCGTTAAAAAGGTATTTTTAAATACAATAAAACTTGCCTTGAAACCATGTGGATCAAACACCCCAGTCACGAGATATATTAATACAAAGTTAAAATTAGAGCGTCCCCCCCCCTTAACTTTTGAAATACTATTACAATAATTCTGTAAAAAATGTCCTGTATACCTCCAAGTAAGCACTTTCAACGAAAACTATAGTGAACTCTGTATCATACATAGTTATTTTTATACAACTCGACCAACTTATGACGTGCAGTTGCCCTTACTAAATGGTGTCTTAAGCGGTCGGGCCATCTTTTAGCTACGGAACCCTTTCATGGGCGTGTCCGACACGCTCTTGGCCGGTTTTTTATCTATGAAATTACACGCCACTATTAATTTTTCGTCCTGTAATGTTTTGAACATGTTTTAAAAATCAAAGGTGAAATTTTTTCGATTGTGAAAATAGTACAATAGTAAGACGGTAACTGTAGTCCATGGACAACATCGCGATACGATTGTTTTTCTCCGAAGTGACTACTCTATACGTAGTAGTGATATATCAATGGCCAAAACATTGTTGCACGCACAAAAATTAAAACCATTCGAGCGTTGGAGCTATACCAGCTATAAGAAGATGCTATAAATAGTATCCAAGCAGGTGGTCTGAATAAATCGCGGCGGGTTGTCATCCCGCCGACTGCCAGCGATGAATGAAATATCGATACAATCGCCCGATGTAGGTATCACTTGGAACATGTTGTGAAAAACTATTGGCGAAACTTCTGTTCATTCAACTGGTAGTGGGTATAGCTGGGCATAACTAGTAAAATTAGGTTATCATTTAAAATGTTTATGTGCAGCTTAGCCCCACTTTTGCCTGAGACTTTGCCCGCGTTATCCAGATTCCTGTTTTGTACAATGTTAATTATCCTATCACCTTAGTCAGCCTACACTGCCTGTGTGTAAACCGAGTTTCATCAAAATCCGTTCAGTAGTTTCAGCATGATTGTCAGACAAACATACAAACAAACTTTAACATTTATTATTTTAGTATGATATATCTGACTTCTTTTATTCAACGAAAGGTGAACACAATTCAGATCGCCGCTAATATGATAATGGGTACCTAAATAGAAGTTACTTGCTGGCCCAACAGAGGGAAATACTTCTCCAAGTCTTACGTGTAAAAGGCGAGTTTATTTCCATTTATTACCCTAAATTCTCATATATACGTAAGACACATGCACGTAATAAAAAATATTCCCATTTTCCTTCTAATCTTATTACAGCACAGTATGAAGTCGTGTGAAAACTAAATAAATCTAGAAGCAGCGCAAATGAGCGCCTCATATGCATAAACGTGGCGGTTTGATTATTTATACATGTACGGAGTTATAGCGTTACCACATGCCACATGTGCGTTAAGACCGCATAGGGCCTGCACTTGTCATAAAAATACCTCCTAGCGGTTTCGGATAGGACAAACTAAATCTGGTTACGTGTTTTCGCTTTTTTATGTTATGTTATAGGGAGGCAAACGAACAAGTGCGTCACCTGATAGTAAGTGATCACCGCTGGCCATGGACATCAACAAGCGTCGCAGATGCGTTGCTTGCCTTTAAGACCCCATACCCTAACCAAATGGGCTTTAGCGCCTTTACTCCGAGCAGAAACATAACACAACAGTTGCACAGATGCACTCCTTATTCAGTTACTCTCATAGTTTGGTGAGTGGAACAGCAATCCAACAAGCAAGCTACCGTGGAAAAATGCGCAGGACCCACAGTATTCCTTCCGAATTTTCAGCCTTCTAGTAGTTATCGGATCGTCCCTTCCGGAACGCAAATTACAATTCAAAGGTGGGCGTAGTTCTCTCCTAGGTGATGGGTTATTCCAATAGCCAACAGATTATCCTTGAAATATTAAATATATTGACCCGCTTGCCCAGTGACGGATTAACCCTTAATCAAATTAAGCAATTGCCTAGGGCATCACGTCTGGGGGGGCACCAGAAGAAGCACACAAAAAGTCCGTCCTTACGGCATCACGAAACACGTCTCACTCTCGCATTACCAAAAACCACACCAAAAAGTTTCTAGGACTAATTTGAAAATTCGTTCGTTTTAAGTTGACATTAGAGTCCGACCTAGAGACTTGCTGCCCGCTAGTGCATTCGGCAATTCAAATTGCGATCAGCCAATCACAAACGTAATACATACCTACGTAATACAATTAATTCCATAATTAATAGGTAAGGTAACTCAATATTCTCTGTAAACTTAAAATCGACGGTGCACGTGTTATTGTGTTTATCGACAATTAATTAATTATTGTGTTGGATTAGGAACGTAGAGATTTAATTTGTTTTTATTTGTAAATTTACTCAAACCAGTCGAAGCGAAGCTGAAGGTTTCTGCAAGCTCCGAACTAGTTTTTTCTAAATAGTTAAATTAGTGTGAGAAGTCAATGCTTTCTCTAATGTGGAAACAGCCCTTCGTATATTTTTATCGCTTATGATTACAAATAGCACGAAGGAATGTTCTTTTTCAAAATAAAAAAAATAAAAATCGGCCAAGTGCGAGTCGGACTCGCGCACTGAGGGTTCCGTACAATTTCTATTATTGACGAATTAAAAAAATACTAACTAGATTTCGTTCAAACCAATTTTCGTTGGTAGTTTTTATGGTGACGTAGACAATATATTATTTAATCTTTCAAGGTATTTTAGAAAAAATATATATCAGAAACCTCAATATAATTTTTAAAGACCTATCCATAGGTACCCCCACGGAACAGAATGTTCCGTGGATACCCCACACGTATAATATGTTCAATGAAACAAAATATTTCCAGTTTCAGTTAAAACTATGGGGACCCAAATTTTTTTAATTTTTTTTGCGGTTCCCAGAATACATCGACTCACCAAGTTTTAACAGTATAGTTCTTATAGGCTCGTATTAATAAATCGCACTCAACTCTGAGACCGAACTGGAGCGCGAACTTGAGGAGCTGTTTTATATGTGAATGACTTATCAAGTTCGCACTCAAGATCGAGTTCGCGATTTATTAATACGAGCCTTAGTTTCGAAAAAAAGTGGCTGTGACAGAGGGTTCCGTAGCCATTTGGCTACGGAACCCTAAAAACCAAAAAAAAATCTCCTTTAAAATTATGTTGAGGTTTCTAATATATATTTTTTTCTTAAGTGAATAACAACTTTTTAACCGACTTAAAAAAAAAGGTGATTCTCTTGGGATTCTCAATTCGTCCGTATTTTTTAGGGTTCCGTAGCCAAAATGGCAAAAAAACGGAACCCTTATAGATTCGTCATGTCTGTCTGTCTGTCTGTCTGTCTGTCTGTCTGTCTGTCTGTCTGTCTGTCCGCCAGTCTGTCACAGCCACTTTATTCCGAAACTATAAGTACTATACTGTTGAAACTTAGTGAGTGGATGTATTCTGTGAACCGCAACAAGGTTTTCATACGAAAATAGAAAAAAAATAAAAAATGTGGGGGGTCCCCATAGTCAGAACTGAAACTCGAAATATTTTTTTTCATTGAACATATACGTGTGGGGTATCTATGGATAGGTCTTTAAAAATTATATTAAGGTTTCTAAGATCACTTTTTTCTAAAGTGAATACTTTGCGTGACAGAATCTGCCAAAGTGGAAAAAAGTGTGTCCCCCCCCCTCTAACTTCTAAAATAAGAGGATGATAAAACTGAAATAATTACATAATGTACATTACCATAAAAACTACCAACGAAAATTAGTTCGAACGAAATCTATTCAGTAGTTTTTTTAATACGTCAAAAATAGAATTTGTACGGAACCCTCAGTGCGGGAGTCCGACTCGCACTTGGCCAATTTTTTTAATGTTAGGTACGTCATAACTTATGCCTGGGTGAACCGATTTGGATATTTTAGGGTTTTATTTGAACGGTGCCTAATGAAAAACAAAAAAAAAAACACCGACTTCAGTAAGTTTGTTCAAGGCAAACAAGTTGGAAAAAAGTAAGTTGATTATAAAGTCGTAGAAGAAAACGCAATTATTTATGAAGTCGGTTTTTTTTTTGTTTACATTTTCGTGAGTGACCGATGTGGTTAAAATATGTGTCCCCTCTAACGTCTAAAATAAGAGGATGATAAAAATAAAAAATATTTATAATGTACATTACATTAACATACAAACTACCAACAAAAATTGGTTTAAACGAAATCTAGTTATTCGTTTTTTTTTAATACACATAAACAGAATTTGAACGGAACCCTCAGTGCGCGAGTCCAACTCGCACTTGGCCGATTTTTATTGTTGTCGCACCTACTCCACTTCTCAGGAACGTTACATCTCATCATCTTATTTTACAAAAAACGCATGTTTTTTGGCGGTAAAGGTTTAAAGACCGATCTAGTTAAAATTCGGATAGGGGGGCCCACACGCCTGGATTGCTTAGGGCATCAAGTAGTCTTAATCCGTCACTGCGCTTGCCCCGCTGGGTGAATATGGGATTTTAAAGACGATGTATTGACTGTTGACATCGTAACCGCAGTATAGGGAACGGTACATCTTTAGAATGTCCCTTCAGCGCTTCTTACGACGCCCTCGGGAAGATATACTATTCTCGTTTCCTATACCTTGGTAACAGAACATTATTCCTATTAATATCATAACGTGCAACATCTATTTCCCTCTGGCAACCCTGCAGTTATTGAGTCATTGCGCAGACGCCTGTAAATCATCCGCGAGCAGATCGTATGCGCGTGTTACTGCCGCCATTTTTACAAACACCTAATGCGTTCTGCCAATGTAGCTAAGATAAGCCAATATGTTTACGACTGGCTCTCGTTAAAGTGCCTACCATACAAAAATATTACTTAATTTTTTAAGGGGAAACTGCGAGAAGGACTGTTATACAGGGTGGAATTTTGTAATGCCACCTGAAGTGGAAGAACCCTTAATATTGTTGGTAGAAAAGACTTCAAGAAAACATTCCTTTATTTTTAAAAAGAAATAAGTCTGCATTCAAAGATTTTTGGAAATTCGCTTGTCTTACCCGGTAATCGAACCGATTAAAATTTATCATCATTAGCCTGTTGCAGTCTACTAAAGGATGTAGGATGGGGACCTACAAAAACACAATAACAACAAATACTTTATTAATGGGCACATTTATCTCCCTTGTAAGTATAGGAACATACTATGCGGATAACACACGACCGAATTTACACGGCTGAATTGACGTTCCATCGTGTTGATGATACGACATAGACTACACAGGTACTTTTAAATGGGAGATGACACATCATGCCGAAATCACAGAAATGCATTCCCGCCGAACTTCGGTCGCGTAATTTCAGCCTAGTTTGTTCCTACACTTAGACAGTGGTCATCTTCCACGACCTCTCAGACAGAAATAGCCGGTAAGTATAGCCAGTAAGACCCGCAGTGTGAGGTCGGTCGCAAGACGCCGGCTAATTATCCAATATCCCGCTTCCTCCTCAGGAATTGCCCGAGGCCCGAGACGTGGTGATATCACGACTTTGTTCTCGAATGTCAAATGTCCTCTTAGCCGACTTTTAAGAACAGTGGTATTTTTTTTAAGTTTACCAACCAGTTATACCTACAGGATGTGTATGAATCTACTTCACAAATAAATTTGCAAGGCTTAACAATCTTCTAATTGAGCTATTAGGGTAATGAAGAACTTGGTGACAACAAAGAAACGGCTTTCTAATAACCCATGCAAAAAGTTATATTATTACAGCCAGCCGCCCGCGAATTAATTCGCGGTGAGTGGTGGCAGAGTATGATTATGATGACATACTCTGACTGTATACCAGAGCAGTTTTAGCGTGATTGACGAACAAACATCCAAAACTAATAAACTTTCACATGTATAATATTAGTATGATGTAGGTACAGACACTTACTCCCATAAAATCTGACTTCTGGTACTCCTCAGCTCGTGATCAATTCCACCAGATGCGTCACAAATGCTCTGTCTCATGGATTAGCCACCGGTAGCGTCACACGAGCACTTCAATAAAGCCTTATCTCCCGTCAGCTAAGACCTGGCAATTGGGCAGTGACTGATCCCAGGCTTAGTCCGAATGACGGCCAGATAAGATAGTGGATCAGGGGTGTTAGCGAAATAATGTACTCTATGTGTATTCTATTTATAGTTCACTAGGCACTAGCTAGGTGAACAATGATCAGATCAAAAGTTGAAATCTGATAAGAATGTAGATAAAATAATAATTTGAAATTGTTCTATTATAATTGGTCCAAAAATTTTTAACTCATTTAGCCCTTTGCCGTTACTTTAATTCGATTGAAAGAAAGTTATGCATGCGAAATTAACACTTACCTATATTCCATAGAAACAGCGTACGGACTACGACGTAGGTACGACGCTAGTAATAGGAATCGTATATATATACGTATATTGAAATCTGTTCCTTTTTTTTTCGCTCTGCAAAATGCTTTTTCGACCATGACAACCATCACATGAACCATCTATCTTATCTTTTGTATAAGTCAATGAACATACTCAAAGTTGACTGATATTGAATTGAAATTCATAAAACCTATTGTCCAAATACAATTGATCAGATAGATAAGATCTATTAATAACAATTTAACGCCTCGATGGTCTAGTGGTTTAAGTACCGGGCCTTGGTCTCGAGGTCCTGGGTTCGATTCCCAGGTCGGGCAAACTTTGTGTTGATTTTTCTGAACACAGCCCGGGTTTGTGATCACCAATCCGCATTTGGCAAGCGTGGTGATTAAGCCAAAACCCGACTTTGTAACGAAAACATGATTTCAAATGATGGAGGCCGTTGCCCTGCAGTGGGACATTAATAGGCTGATACTTTACTTTTTTTTTTTTTTTAATAACAATTTACTACGCTGCATTTTCTTGATTGGTGCTTATCTACATGGAGCACATAAATCCCATAGAGTCTATGCTATAAAGATCAGTCTATGGCATAGACTGATCTTTATTTAAAACTAGCGGCCGCCCGCGACTCCGTCCGCGTGGATTTCTTTTTTTCGAAATAAAAAGTAGCCTATGTTCTTTCTCAGGGTCTAAAGATTGTCTGTACCAAATTTCATCAAAATCGGTTGCGAGGTTTAAGCGGGAAAGCGTAACAGACAGACAGACAGACAGACAGAGTTACTTTCGCATTTATAATATTATAGTTGGGATTGGTAGCGTCCGGATAACTAAAGGTATCTTCTTCTAATAAAGTAATTATCATTTACAGCTTATTTTTCAGTTTACTTGGTGGTAAGTTGCCTAAGCACTTGTCTTCATCATCATCATCCTAGCGCCTCTCTCCACGATGCATCCTCGGTCATGGCCTCTGAGCCCAGGGTATGCTACGTACGACTCTAAGCCTTAGGCTTGTTTTAAGGATACCAAAGCCAACATTCGTATTACAAAAATTAATGCTTAATTGAATACATATTACACACGGAGCGGTGAATACTTAGTTTACTTGCAACTTTACTTATAATGATAAAACATTACACGAATTCACGAAATAAGTAATTTTATTTTAATTTAGAATTTGGGTAGCAATGAAATGAAAGGTGGTCCTCAAAATATCTACATAGATTTAAGGATAACCTTTAGCACCTATAATGCTTACGAATTTGTTTGTTTAAACGCGCTTATCTCAAGAACTACTGGTTGGAATTGACGAATTATTTTTGCGTTGGATAGTCCATTAGTCAAAGAAGGCTTTAAGCTTATACAGCTTATATAAAGCTTATATAGTACAAAACTGTGTGTGCGGAAAGCGAAATCCACGAGGACCGTGTCGCGGGCGGCCGCTAGTCTGTGATAAATCGATCTAGAGGTAAGTACAATGGAATAATCCACATAGGCCGTTTCCACCGGGTGTAAGATCCGTTAAAATAAAAATATAAATACGTGCCGACCCTGAGCCTATTTATCAGAGTCCAAATATTAATATAAGTAGTAAATAACATGAATAATATCCCATTACTTATCTGGATTCTATTTTTGGATGAGTTGTTTGTCGAGCAGTTTTATCAAGAGCTAGCGCATAGCTCCACGTAAGATTTTTTCACGAAATTTGTTTTACAATTATTTGGAAATCACACATAAATGTACAGTGCGTAGAATTCGTTAGAAAGATTTCAAGAGTTGTTGCCGTTTATCAAAGATGGATTTTATCTCTTCTTGAAGAATGAGCGGCACAAAATTCTACAAAGATTGAATTCGCAATTTTATTTGGGAAATGTATAAAATTACCTACATATTATATTATATGAGTTTTATTTTTTTGAAATCATCATAGAATAACCATTTAATGGACACATTGAAACAATAAAACTTGACTTTAGCCACATCTGTAAACTTCAGCGTTTGTGAGAAAATCGCCATCTGTGTGCTGTAACTTTTACGAGCAACTTCTGTCATTTACCAAATTGAACATTTCAATGATCGCCAGTCCGCAATATTCGCATTTGGAAAGGGCATCATTGGAACAATAACATGATTCCAATTATGAAATCAAGGAAAAATAAATTTCTATTTTCTCATTTGGGGCTGCAGCTTCGGATAGCTCAAAGTGAATTCTTACGGCCTCACCAGGCCACTGAAAGGCAGAAGCGTCTTAGTGCCGAAGGAAGTTTCCACAACCCTCTAACAACGGGGGCAAGAAGAAAGACAACGCTGGGTGGGTCGCGCAGCAAGGATAACTGATGCCCGTGAGTACTGCGGGGTTTAGTGGGTAAACCCCTGGGTTCGCATTCCCAGGAGCAGTTTCTTTTAGAGCAACGGGAGCCGCACACAAGGCCCTATCCAAACCTAGGACAGGATTTGGGTGCGCAACACATTCCCCGCAAAAAAGTGAATTCTTTAAGCCGTTTGAAGTTCCTAAGCATCGAGTCAGCATCCTAAACCTTTTAAAAGTAAAGCTAAAAGAGCTAGGCGCTCCACGGAGGCCCGGCAGGCCGTCTGTAATTGCGGGCAGTTATGCATGCAGCCAATAATGCAGCCGGTCGTGATTGCATGCACATAATTACGACCGCAAAGAGTGTTGATTTGGGCAGAAGTGACATGAGTAACAGACGTCAAAACGAGATGCTCTTGCTAAAATAAATACACTATCGTATCAGTTAAAAGGAATTTGGATTTAAAGAAAATACAAGATAGAGATAAACAGAAGTAGGTGTGTGAAGTAGCGCGTCTTTCAGCCGAGCATAGAACAGATGTTTTCTTGTATTGTTATCGACCCTCTCTTTATGTAGTGGCCAAGAAGTTGACTATTAGTCCAAGAGGTCACGGGTTCGATCCCCGCACAGGACAAACTTTTGTGTGCATGAACATGTTTGCTTGTTTTGGCCTGGGTGTTGTGTTATATGTACATATGTTGTATATACTGAATTTTTTTATAAATAAAAATAAAAAAGTATGTCTATCCGTGCCCTAGCATCCATATTACAAGCTTCGAGCTTAGTTTAATTGTGGCTAGGCAATTCGTGTGTCTATACAAGGAATTTATTTACTTATTATTGTCTTACTAGGGAACGCTGCTTCTCATCCTAAGAATTTTCCTCAGTCAGATTATGTCACCCACTGGTTCATTAGAACAAAATGACAATTTTTTTTTTTTTTTTGATATAGGAACAGAGGGGTTACCATATGATATCACTCTTTCATCTTACACGACTGGAGAGGTCGTCTTACGCATCGGCGTGACTCTACATCAAAAGGAATGTTGTTAATAATTATTCATATTATTTAAACGTGTTTGCTGGCGTGCAGTAATGTTCATAGTTAAGCATTAGCTGCGAATGTGATTGACATGCGGCCCGCAATCGGTTTCGTCGTGTCCATTAACATTTGACTGTAAGTACCGTTTGACCGGGTCTATGAGTACATACGTAATAGGTTTAGCAATAATTAGTTGTTCGTCGTACTCAGGTTTATATAATTTGACTAATGCACATAAAACGTTAAAAGATGTGTGTTTAAGCGCAGGTGGAATTTGTCTAGACTAGAGGCTAACATTTACACACAATTTTCTAACATTAAAATACTTATTTGTTTTAGATATACATAAGCACTACATCATATGAAAATACAAGCGCAGACAGCCTCGATTTATGGTCATCTTTGAATGAACGTGAATCGTAAATACATATATACATAATTGTAATAAAACGAATAGTCACGCGGAAACCAAACCCGCACCGCTTGCATGGTCGGCGAATGCGTATGTGGACGAATTTCTTTTGTTTTTTTTGCGCAATAACACGTCTGCAATATAATTATTGACCTGTAGCCGGCTTAGAATACAATCTTCTTCCAGTGGGGACGAGAAAATGGGAATGACCGGGAATAAAGGCTGCCTAGTTGCTTAGTCACGGATAGTCACTTGACTATATGGTATCATTTCCCTATGTAATAGCTGAACTTACTGCCGTCTCCAATTCGCTTGCGTTGCTAGTGACTATGGGTATTATCTCCCATGAGGAGTGCTAGGTATGTCCCTTGACTGTAGACTGCAAAACTCTGATTATAAAACATGAAAATAGTAGTAAATTACTACTGTCACAGCCGTGAGATTATGACAATTGCGCTTATTGAATCGCACCTCTGCATGAACATATTTTGATTTAGTGGCCCTTCTGTACATTTATTGTTTGACGCAATTCCTCAGGTATATTTAGCACGGCATTTCTATGTTTTATGTATCATTTGAACGGCTCATTGGTTGCCCACTCACCACGACTGGCCGCCGGGTAGACACTGGTAACCGGAAATACAACGTAGGTATAGAGGATGAAAGAGAAATTAATTACCTCATTAATTACTTAACCATGATATGACATTATACAGATTGCATGAGTCAATATTCAGACCTCAGATTCATCATCATCATCATATCAGCCGCACGTCACCCACTGCTGGGTATAGGCCTCAGATTAATTAATACCAATAGATGCTGCTTATATCACGTTTGAGTGACTTCACCAAAACTTCAAAAATGTACTGAACTTTTCACTTAAGTCCGCTTCTCTCGCTGTTTCTCTCAACAGAAGACCAGGGCCACGCGATAATGATCAGCAATCCCACTTGACAGTTCAGGCGGCAGTAGTACATGTGTCTGCTATCTTGCTCTATCACTCGTGATTTAAGGAGAAAATACGATTTGACAGTAGCCTACTTGAGCAAACATGGTTTCGGGCCAAAAATTATTTAATAAAAGGCTAATTGCTGGCCTGCAACTTAATTAATCACTCGAATAAGGATTTTTACTAGAAAACAAAAAAAAAGTACAGTGATTGAATATTGTAGACACATGTCACTGCAGTAAAATCATTTCACACATTATTAAAATGTTTGCTGCGTACGTTGTTTTGTCCCTTAATAGTGTATAGCAAATTGTTGCATATTTATTTTTAGAAATCGAACCTGTATACCTACACCACGTCCAGCGATGCGTGCCGCATTAATCAATCGACCAGTCTGAATATCGATGCGCTGATCAGACACGTTATACATGGTGGGAATATTTAACTGCATATTTACCGAAAGCTGCAGTTACTTAGGATGGTTGTGGGTCCACTTATCTTTACCTTAACAGAGTGCAGCATTAGTTATCTACATCCGCTTTGATAAACAGAGACGAACTTCTTAGCTATCCATGGATTCTCCGTGCGGGTGCCGGGTCCATCGCGTGGAACAGAGAGGAATGTCAGTCGGCGCCTGGGACTTGCGATCCAGCGTGTATATTATGACCTCGCCAGGAAAACCGTGTCATAACCGGGATGCTTCGCGAGGCAGAGAAAAACTCGTACATGTTAAAACTTTCTCGCCTGAACCAATCAAACGAATTCCTCATCTCCTTCTCATTTGCATCAAGAACTGTCCCACCAGGCCACTGGGAATAAGCGGTGCCGGTTTTAACTCTATTAGTGCCCTGGGCGAGATTTCTACGGCACCCTCTACATCTAAGAATCCTTGGAACTGTAAGGACATTGTGGCGCCCTTTTTATCCGGTCACCCAACCGCGCCCTACCTTGAAGCCGCTTTCCATGGCTCATGGTTTGAGGCTGGTTGATGGTAAACCATCTCCATCATCAGCCGAGCGTTATTAATTATTATTACTGGCTGCTCAATGCTCATTCAGCCATTGCCACAATATTAAATCGCTATCATTTCTGGCGATCCGACCTTATTGATAACCTCTACTTATTTGACGAGCCGTTTGGTGTAATGGTCGAGAAGTCGGCAACTACACCAAAGGTCGCGGGTTCGATCCCCGCACGGTACAAACATTTGTGTGTATGAACATGTCTGTTTGTATCGGTCTGGGTGTTTCTATGTATAATGTGTATGTATTTACAAAAAAAAGTATATAAGTAATGTATATCCGTTGTCTGGCACCCATAGCACAAGCTAATGCTTAGTTTGGGGCTAGATGGCGCTGTGTGAATAATGTCCAGAGATATTTATTTATTTATTTGTGCACTGAAAATATGGTCCTAAAAAATGTGCAGTCTGACAACAAGGCAGCACATAAAACGATTCTTCTGGAGTGTCCCTCAAAAAGAGGCGAGGCGCAAACGTGAAATGAATTAACATAAGAAAATATTTATAGAGCATATTCATCATGTGTAAAATGTGACAAGCAAACGGTATTGTGTATTTACCGAGATTGCGCCCAGAGCCTTGGCGGTATTTGCACCGATAAGCATTCGCCGTGTTTGCGAACATAATACCGGCTATAATTAGAATTATTAGTATTTCATTGTAGACTGACGTTTGAGAGTATTTTAATGCTTGCGTGTTCTTTACGTAAATTAAGATTTCGGGGTAAATTAATGTATGCTTTGTGTTTGAACGCGTGTAACGTCGTGTTTTGAGGGCTTCCATCATTCAAGACGAAGAAAGAAAGACAATATTTATGGTGTTATCTTTAAATTAACGTAAGGCGAGAAAACGATATGTAAAATAAATGTTAATATGATGCACGAAGAAGGAGCTAAGCTGATTGTATCAATCAGCCTATTGCCGTCCACTGCTGAACGTAGGCCTCCCCCAAAGTGCGCCAGCCATCCCGGTCCTGTGCGATCCGCATCCACGCCATTCCCGCCACCTTCCTTAAGTCGTCCTCCCATCGTGCAGCAGGTCGTCCTACACTGCGTTTGCCCACATGACGGCCAGTCCACTCCAGTACTTCACGGCTCCATCGCCCATCAGTCCGTCTGGAGACGTGGCCAGCCCATTTCCACTTCAGTGAACTGATCCGTCTCGCAATGTCGGTAACTTTGGTTCTTTGGCGGATGACTTCATTACGAATTCTATCCGCCAAAGAAACACCAAGCATTGCACGCTCCATCGCTCGCTGAGCGACTCGGAGTTTTTGGATCAGTCCTACTGTCAGTGGCCACGTTTCGGTTATCACCATCAACGGTGACAGGTCTCGGAGGAACAAGAGCACTGTGCATTATCTTGGTCTTGTCCCGGTTTAAGCGCAGCCCAACCCGACCAGAAGCGATTGTATGAACGCTGGTTATCATAAGCAAAGTTTAACATGTAACATACTCATGAACAAAGATTGAACGAGCTAACTCGAACATTTACTTAATTTTGTATTTTGATGAGTCGTATGTACGGCCAACCTACATTTGGCAATTCGATGTAAAAATCTATCACTTGTAAATCAGTGCAATTAACGCATTCGGCAGCTATACACGTCTTATTACTAAATCCCATCAGCGGCTGATAGGGCGTCGCTGTCTGACATCTCGGTTACTACTTTGATATCCTTCATCTAGTACCGAACGAGACAAAGATTATGACTCCACAAAACAACGTAGATATGGAAGTAAGGTTAATAAATAATTGTGTGTAGTGAAGTACGATGATGAACTTTAACTGCTGGCATAACATAAGTCTGATTCGAGCCACTAAAACTTTCTTTAGCTTCAGGTTCCAATTCGGCACCGAACAAAACCCAAATACATAAATACCCATATTTTATGAAAACTTTTAACAAACAAGACTTCGATTACTAATTACCGTAACAGTAACAAATAACGATGTAGAAACCATAAATTCCACAAACCTTTTGCAAACAAATAACAAACATCTTTCTGTCTCCGACATTGTTTGTAGACCGCTTCTAGACTTCATGGTGTTCAAACTAGTCTAAGTCAATATTGTGTTAATCGCTGCGACCTCTTGAGCCAACAGGGCGCGACCCGTAAACAGCACTGAGCACACACACGCCCCGTCAATAAACCCTGTGTTAGCACTGTACATATTGTAGACACATCGGCTGTCAAATAAAAAATATGTTTTTGATAGTGTTTTATTATTAAAGGGGTAAACAAATGGTCATCTGAAGGTAAGGGATAGATTACCTCTGAAAATGGACTCTAACAAATTCGCAAAGGGCGCAGAAACTTTGCCTGCCTTTGAAACCAACCCTCCGCAACTGAGCTTGAGCATAAGAACATTGAAACGTGACGTGGTGGAGTGACGACTGCTGGCTTGAGTTAGACGAGAGTAGCCGAAGACAGGGTGAAGTCTCGAGTCTCATGTGTTTGGGGCTTGTGTCCATCAGTGGACTATGGACAACTGCAGGCTGATAATGATGACGATAAGGATGACTGTGAATTCGTTGAACCTAATGTTGTAACCACGCTAGGTAGGCGAGTTAATGCCCGCAGTATGGTGAACGATAAATCAATGGGGAATATTGCGGCCATTCCATTAAGGACACTATGTGTGCGGAAAGCAAAATCCACGGAGACGAAGTCGCGGGCGGCGGCTAGTTTTAGATCTAAGTATATCCCGTTGTTTATTTGAGTCCTTGACTAAACAGCAATGCCTGGCACAAATAGCCAGGGTGCGACCAATAAAGAACATTTAGCAAGCACACACCCAGAAGCAATAAACCCAAAGTACATACCTAGTACCTGTATATACATAGTATAACGTGCACATATCGACTGTTTGCCGCCACTGTGTGTACGAACTTTCCCCTTAGGATACTAACATACGAACGAGAAAACTAGGTAGGTACCTACGTGTAATGTGAAAAGCAAAGCAAATAGTTAGTAGTTAGTAAGTGTATTACGGAACTCACAATAGACGATGTAACTGACTGACAGTTTGTCATGTTATCATCAAAATCCTATACCTTTGAACCTACCTAACTTCTTAACTTCTTGCTATCTTCAAAATCGAGAATATTTTATACATAGATATTTACGAATTTATATTGCATGCAAAATATTATATGGCAGTGTTAACAGTGTGTACGGTCCCTTAGAAATGTACCATCAACCATTTGCACGATTTTGCAACATTAACATAAAATGTTACTCTCTCTTGTCATTTGAGTGATCGGTAAGTTTTAAAACGAGTAGTTATGTCAAAACTTTAGTTAGTTTTTAGCTAGTAGTACTTAGTTATTTTATTCATCATAATAACTGTTAATTGCGATGCGACACGGTTTCATGTTATAGGTACTCGTAGAATTTCTAAACATAAGGACAATATAGTAAAGAAAAGAGCAATGCATGCGCTGTTTGCACACCAGTGATTTATAAGGTGCACTAGGTAAAAAAAATGAGCCAATCTATACTAATATATAAAGCTGAAGAGTTTGTTTGTTTGTTTGTTTGTTTGTTTGTTTGAACGCGCTAATCTCAGGAACTACTGGTCCGATTTGAAAAATTCTTTTTGTGTTGGATAGTGTATTTGGCGAGAAAGGTTATAGGCTATAGTATATATCTATTATTTTATCCCAAGGGGATGAAAAAGGGGATTAATGTTTGTATGAAACTTTGTCAATTTTAAACCGATCGGGCTGGGACTTGGCATGCATAAAGCTACTATGACATAAAGATCCCCTTAGAAAGGATTTTAATGTGTTCCACCCCAAGGGGATGAAAAAGGGGATTAATGTTTGTATGAAACTTTGTCAATTTTAAACCGATCGGGCTGGGACTTGGCATGCATGAAGCTACTATGACATAAGGATCCCTTTAGAAAGGATTTTTATATGTTCCACCCCAAGGGGATGAAAAAGGGGATTAATGTTTGTATGAATCTTTGTCAATTTTAAACCGATAGGGCTGGGACTTGGCATGCATGAAGCTACTATGACATAAATATCCCCTTAGAAAGGATTTTTAAATGTTCCACCCCAAGGGGATGAAAAAGGGGATTAATGTTTGTATGAAACTTTGTCAATTTTAAACCGATCGGGCTGGGACTTGGCATGCATGAAACTACTATGACATAAAGATCCCTTTAGAAAGGATTTTTATATGTTCCACCCCAAGGGGATGAAAAAGGGGATTAATGTTTGTATGAAACTTTGTCAATTTTAAACCGATCGGGCTGGGACTTGGCATGTATGAAGCTACTAACATAAAGATACCCTTAGAAAGGATTTTTATGTGTTCCACCCCAAGGGGATGAAAAAGGGGATTAATATTTGTATGAAACTTTGTCAATTTTAAACCGATCGGGCTGGGACTTGGCATGCATTAAGCTACTATGACATAAAGATCCCCTTAGAAAGGATTTTTATGTGTTCCACCCCAAGGGGATGAAAAAGGGGATTAATGTTTGTATGAAACTTTGTCAATTTTAAACCGATCGGGCTGGGACTTGGCATGTATGAAGCTACTAACATAAAGATACCCTTAGAAAGGATTTTTATGTGTTCCACCCCAAGGGGATGAAAAAGGGGATTAATATTTGTATGAAACTTTGTCAATTTTAAACCGATCGGGCTGGGACTTGGCATGCATTAAGCTACTATGACATAAGGATCCCTTTAGAAAGGATTTTTATATGTTCCACCCCAAGGGGATGAAAAAGGGGATTAATGTTTGTATGAAACTTTGTCAATTTTAAACCGATAGGGCTGGGACTTGGCATGCATGAAGCTACTATGACATAAATATCCCCTTAGAAAGGATTTTTAAATGTTCCACCCCAAGGGGATGAAAAAGGGGATTAATGTTTGTATGAAACTTTGTCAATTTTAAACCGATTGGGCTGGGACTTGGCATGCATAAAGCTACTATGACATAAAGATCCCCTTAGAAATGATTTTTGTATGTTCCACCCCAAGGGGATGAAAAAGGGGATTAATGTTTGTATGGAACTTTATAGGTATAGTATATACCTACGTTTGCGGAAACCGGAAACCACGCGGACGGAGTCGCGGGCGGCCGCTATAAAAAATAAAAATATTAAAACAATTCTGCGATAATGAAATTGTTTTGCAACCATTCATTCATTTTCTCGCGATGAATCATTTTGAATGACGCTTCCCCTGCGTAATTCCCATTCCGTATTGATTGGCTAACCAAACATTTGTTACAAATATAATAAGTTTAAGTTTAAAAAAAGCAAAAGAAATGTTGCTCAATCAAATTACACAATTATTAATATAGATTTGGCTAAATTGGCTAATTGTTTGTTACGACTAATGTAAAACAAGCGTCAAGGGTCCGTAGTCCACCCGGTTTGTCCCACGGCGGGACCATGGGCACAAAAATGTCACGCGATATTTTGTAAATACGACGAGTTTAAACCGCAAATTATTATCCTTATTTTCTAGTTCCAATTAAATCCAACTAAGTATAGTCCATTACAGCAAAAATGATCCCCGTAACAAGTGTTCTTCTTTCACGAAATTAAACTTTATTCCAAGGTAATAAGTTCCACGAGGTGTTTGATGAATGTCTGTTGGGTCTAATTACTTGAGAATATTATAGTGTCGATTTTTCTTAAAGGGAAACTGTTACCGGGATCATTTTACCTGAAATGGACTATAGTCATAAGTTTACCAGATGACAAAGTACGTCTAACAGATGCATATTTAATAATAGGTAGTTAAGTAAACACAGGGAACGGTAATGAACAAGAGGCATTAACAGGTAAACATCTTCATTGTTACTCAGAAATAATTATGACCTTTGTTATTTGATGAATCGCTGTTCACGATGTTCATTGAATCAAAACGATGTCAAGTCAAGCCTACGTGATTGAATCGTTCTAATACTACCTAAGTTAAATGTGAACAAAGAAGTTTGAGTCTATCTATACTAATATAATAATTAATAAATAATCGAAGAGCTGAAGAGTTCGTTTGTTTTTTTTTTTGTTTGAATGCACTAATCTCAGGAACCACTGGTTCGAATTATATTAAAACAATATTTTTGTGTTTGATAGTTCATTTATCGAGGTACCTAGACTTTAAGCCAGACCCATCTTTCCCACTGGGCATAATGGGTACGTACCCAGCCAATATTTCAATAAAAACTTTCCATAATCATTAAGTCATGTCTTAAAAGTATTTAACAAAGCTGATTGAAGATATCCATCTAATTAATTAAGTTTATCAAATAAGCAGATGTTGTTTCATTACGTTAGTTGTATGTCATATGATCTAATGTGTTTACTATCGGGTTGCGACCGACACTCGTAAACTGACTGATATTGTGTAATATAGCTAGGTATAGGCCATAATACATCGAGAGTGAAGTCAAGAGTATTAAGATACACCTTAAGCCCTGTGTTAATATTTTACACGTAAGGTTTAAAAAGAACTTAAATAGGTTTACCTATTTTTCAAAACTTATATTTATATCTGACAACAACACATAGGTACTGATCTGACTTGGTAGTTAGTAACTTATGTACTTGTAATGCATAACAGTTCCAACATTGAAATTGCTATGCATTGGACATTTTCTGTACATTACTTTTCGAGGCATGCTTTTTTTTTTTACCTATAGTAGTATTTATAAATTTTAAATATATAAACAAAGATATATTAAACTCATCTCAGGCCATTAATATTTGTCCTGGGTGTGGATTAAATCCGTGACCTATTGTGGTAGGTATTAGTAAACTTTATACCCATTACACTTAATTACACCGTTCGTCGGAATATTTTGATTATTAAACAAGAATAGCGTTATGCATTTCCACTAAATATAGAATTTCCTAAAATAGTTCGTCATTAATTATATTCAATGCTACACTTTTTTCTATAGATCACACAGCACGCGTTAATTAATTATAAATTAATAATTCGTGATCAATAACAAACCGATGTTGATTCCAGTAAAGCTTGCTTTTGTACCAAATCTTCTCTGGTCTCTTAGTAATGTCCTGGTTTTAATAAAAATCTGCACTACATTTATCAATCTGCTATTGTTTTATCAAACATTCATCAAAATCAAAATAATACAGGATGTATCTTTGAGATGGGGTTTAAATTGCAGGTTTTATCAACCGTTTTTGTAACAGGAAAACATTGAAAGGCAACATACCTAATACATAACTTTTAAAAGTATTCTTATATGTATATTTATATGTTACGGGCAACGTGATAAATCGGGAATTATGAATAAGGGCCGGCCTTTATTAATAATTCCCAAGAGCGTCGGGCAAAGTGATTAATTTATCACTTTGACCGGCCCTTATTAATAATTCCCGACGCCTCGTGGTCCATGTAATAAATCAGTGTTTGAGATGGCTTGTATTTATCACTTGGACCGGGCATTATGATAAGAAATGTTTAAGGGTCACAAAAAAAAAATAACCCTAACCTATTTTAGACCACCTAAGAAGCGGAAGACTAATTTGATGGATATAGGTTAGGGTTATTTTTTTTTTATGACCTTTTAAAATTCCCCTAGTCACGAACATAACACACGTTAACGACTTTTCATCTTAAGTAATATTTTTATCAAAAGTAGGACGTGATTTATATCAATAATTGATTTTTTAAGTGTTTATTTTTAAATTGCTATGTTCAATTGATGTTTCTTTTAACTTTTCATGAAAATATGGTAAGTTTAATTAGATTTAGTTAGCAAAAACACTTTTTTATCACTTTGCCCAATATGGGTTGGGAATTTATCATAATGGCCGGGAAAAGTGATTAATTACGCTATTTTTATCACATTGCCCAATTGAGTAGGGAATTATTAATACGGCCCGGGAATTATTAATACGGCCCGGGTTTATCACATGGCCCGTAACACATACACAGATTTCGTACTGATGCCAACAGATGCTTCTTATGCTTTGATTAAAATATACTCTACGGGACAATTTTAGGTTTGTGTACAAGAAAAGTCAGGAATACCAAAATAAAAAATACATTTTCCACACATCTCGTACTGAACATCCACCTAATTCAACAACAAAGAATATTATTATATCATATTGATAACTCTGAATCGGACAATACTAACAGCGAAAAGTAATAAAAATGATGACTTGCAGTAGTATCGACACAGTTTTTGATCGGTCATTGCGCCGTGAATGAGTATTGTAATTATTATCTTTTATCGATAGCTTTGGGCTATGAATTGCTATTAAAACAATTGTTAAGAATTGATCCACAAACGTTAGTAGACTATAAAAAGGAAATTTGAACACTACTCTATCCTAATTACTATCTTAATAAGAAATAATTATTGTTATTTCTAATGAATCAGTGATTCCCTCATCCTTAAGACTCTCATTAATGAGTTTCGTGAACATTGTATGAATTGAAATTATAATGGAGTGGTTAGCCATTACCTTCTTTATTTCACACACTATGGTATTCTGACGATGATTTTTTCTCACCCTTAGATATTTGAAAAACCAGATGTGCGTGCCTGCCCGGGATTGAACCAAGGAACTCACGCATCAACGACGTTCTACTAGGCTACAGAGATCTTCACGTACCTATGTACCTAATACGTCGTCCTTTACTACTACAATACCGAGCTATTTAATCAAATTCACATTCAAAATATTCTTTTTTAACATAGGCTTCACAGAAGCACTTTACTAATCGTCAGAAAATTACAAAATAATGACTCTAACACCACACAATCAATGATTAAATGTTGTAATTGATATATTGCTTGTCAACAAACTCTTGACCTCGTAGTAATTAGATCAGAACATTATTGTCACACCAAACACTTCTCACTGTAAACAGTAGGGGCCTATTAACGGCCAATTAAAGAGTGCTGTGGTGTCAGATGGCCCGTTGATTGGTCGCGGTCATCTGTCAAAGAGCGCGCGTAATTCGATTGGCTAATTCAATTGCTCCCGGCATGTTACGAGTTTACGACCGTTGTTAATAAATGTTGTTATGTCTGTTTTATGGTGTGGTGGCGCTAGAAATGATGACGTGATCACTTTCTGTTATCACTTTATCAGTGATGTGTCAGCTGTTTGTTCTCAAAAATAACTAGATAATACAAAAGTAAGTAGTGTATGTCAGTTGAACCGTATTACATACATAAGAATGACCAGACAGATTTTTAAGAATTTGAAGCGATAGATGTTGTTTTCGATTTGTTACTCTTTCACGTGAAAACTACTGAATGGATTTTAATTTAATTAATTTAATTAATGGAACTTTACCACAATATAGCTTATACATCAGAATAACACATAGGATATTGAAAATCGAAATCCACGCGGACGGAGTCGCGGGCGGCTGCTAGTAATAGAATAAGACTATTTAGGTAAAATTAAGCCAGTTCGGCTGAAGATACAATTGAAACATTTTTAAGATCACAATCTATAAAAATACGTGGAACTCATCAATGTTGGTTAGGTATTTCTTTGTTAGAAGCCCAGGGGGACGATAAGATAAATGTACATCTGTTCTTGGAAATCCAACGTTGTTAAGAAGTATTTTGATTATAAAATTCGCTAAAAGATTTTAAATTTTGTTTAGTGCTAGACTACAATTTCACCATTTCCAATTCCTATTTCATTTCCATTAAATAAAGATCGAATCGTAGAAAAGAGGTGTCCAATTCTTTAAAAATAAGTGAAATCGTCAGCAGCAAGAATTAAAAGGCGATGTCCAAAACATTTCTCAGATTTTATGTCAATAGTAAAGAAGACATTTGGCATTAATTATATGACAGTTAGTCTGTTGTTATCGGCAGCCTGTATCGGGGACGGGTCAACACTTTGACCCGATATACTTAGTTAGAAATTACGTTAATAAAGAATAAATATCGCACCGAACTTTAAAACATTATGCCACCTTTTTACGACAGCCTTTAAAAGAGATACCTACAAAATATTACCATAGAAAATGACAGTTACTCTACAAGCTTCACAATTTTTTATTGGCAAACTTGAATAATCGCAATTGTAGGTAGTATTTATAACTTTATTAATTCACTAGCGACCGCCCGCGACTCCGTCCGCGTGGATTTCGATTTCCAGTATCCTAAAGCCTTCCTCGTCAAATGGACTATCCAACTCAAAAAGATTTTTTCAAATCGGTCCAGTAGATCCTGAGATTAGCGCGTTCAAACAAACAAACAGGCCCGTTGGTCGAGTGGCTAGAGACCCTGGCTACAAAACCAAGGGTCGCGGGTTCGAATCCCGCTAGGGGCAAATGTTTGTGTGATGAACATCGGCATTTGTACTCGAGTCATGGATGTTTATAAAAGTATTTAAGTATGTCTATCCGTTCCTTAGCTTCCATAGTACAAGCTTCGAGCTTAGTTTGGGGCTAGGCAATTGGTGTGTTAGTCAAGGGCATTTATTTATTTATTTAAGTATTTAAAAAAATAAACATACGAACAAACTCTTCAGCTTTATATATTAGTATAGAGTATAGATATTAGTATAGATAGATAAGGGGCTGATGAAGCCTTAAATTGTTAGGTACTGCGTCAAACTGTTAATTAACACACACAGGTTACACCTACATAATAATTTCAAAAAATTAGATTATTCTCTTCTGACACTCTCACCTCGCCTTTTATGTCATAATATTAATTATGTATATTAAAGGTACATAGGTATATTACAGTGTTATAATTAATCAAAGCCGCGGAAGTAACACGCTTCAAGTGACGCGTCTACCTTTGTTAACGAAATCACATTATTTTACAACAAAGGACCTTTATTAATGAAGTCTATTGTAGTATCCCTATTCGCGCACAGTGGTATTGAATCAATGTTATATTTCTTAAGTCCTTAATTTAATTAAAATTGAAACTTTCATTTGAATGCCACTCATTCAAATTATGTGGAAATCATCATCAATATTATATGTATGTATGTTTATGTATTTATTCTAATTTCAAAAGGTGTATGGAGGACAAACACAAGTCCAATAAGGTTAAACGAAGTTTTCCGGACTCTGAAGCACCAGTATTGTAAAGGAGATTAGCTACGAGGCGATGATAATCAGAAGAAATAAAAAACCGGCCAAGAGCGTGTCGGACACGCCCATGAAAGGGTTCCGTAGCTAAAAGATAGCCCGACCGCTTAAGACAACATTTAGTAAGGGCAACTGCACGTCATAAGTTGGTCGAGTTGTATAAAAATAACTATGTATGATACAGAGTTCGCTATAGTTTTCGTTGAAAGTACTTACTTAGAGGTATACAGGACATTTTTTTCAGAATTATTGTAATAGTATTTCAAAAGTTAAGGGGGGGGGGGGGGGACGCTCTAATTTTAACTTTGTATTAATATATCTCGAGACTGGGGTGTTTGATCCACATGGTTTCAAGGCGAGTTTTATTGTATTTAAAAATACCTGTTTAACGATACCCTACACGATGGGTTAAGTCGAATTTTTTTTTTAGAATTAACTTTTCGCTGTATGGGAGGGGGGGTAAAAAATGATTATTTTTCGATAATTTTAAAAACCAATTCTTGAATTATCACTATACATCTCTCCACCAATTTTCGTGGCAATCGGTTCAGAAACGGCGGAGAACGAACCAGGACAGACAGACAGACAGACAGACAGATAGACAGACATGACGAAACTATAAGGGTTCCGTTTTTGCCATTTGGCTACGGAACCCTAAAAAGGACCAAGCGTGTATCCCTAGTCTAATATCAAGTCAGATCCAAAACTTCACAAAAATTCTGCAATTCACTTCGAAGTCCCCGTGACTCAGTCAGCAGGTAGAATATTTGGTTCAGCGCCTGTCTCTCTTTGTTTGAGTCATAGACTAATGGAATACCGTGGTGAATACATTTAGGTGACCAAACCCTCCAGTTTTAATGTGCCTATTTGGCTCACAACCAAGATACGACACGGGTCAAGGGGTTGCTTGCTTTTAAACCCCATGCACTCACCGATTGAGCTCTGGAGACCTTACTCACCGACAGGAACGTATTGCACAAGAGTTATGAAATGGTGCTTCAATGGTCTTAACGAACTTTAAGAATATACGAATAATGTTCTTAATTTGGTGTTTCCTGGACTGTAGGTAACCTGCGACCGTGCGTTAGATTCAAGCTTCCCAACTAACTTTGTCTGTACTGTACAAACAAATTCGCTCGTCGCGATAATGCGTTCCCTGCATATGTTTAATTATCAATAGCTGGTCGTTATTAATACTAGTTCTATTTTTACCCGGTCTGCCAACGATGACGTCACTTGGGCTGGACTGAGCCCACAATGTCGCATTGTGTTTGAAGTTTGTTGTTAGTATGAATGATTCTTTATGGGCGCCTATTTGTCATCAGACGGATGGTCCGTTTGTTGTTACAGTTATATTAGCGTTTACATATGTAACGGAATAACAAACTACTACTGTGAAGTTATGAATAGTCTTATTACTTACAATTAACATTACCTATTTCCTACGAATCAACCTTACCGATGTTAGTTAGCGGATAGATGTACAAAAATACTTTTTTATAAACGACTTGACTACAAATGAACATCGGCATATGTCGATTCGATCCCACCTACCTACAGTGGGCAGTCACTTACTCTTATCACTAAATCAACAGGCCTATCAAGTTATGAATAAGTTGTTTGAAACTTTACTTACGACATAAGACACCTACTATTTACACTCTTGAGGATGGTAGGTATGCAATTAACTTAAATTGCATAATATGAACGTAAATTACATTAACTATTTTCCACACATGTCAACTTATTTACTTCGCATTTTATTTCTATACCATAAACATATGATGAACAAAAACACATTCGTGTAAAATCTGAACCGCATCATATGAAAACGTGTTTATTTTAAATAGACAACGTGTTTCCGTGACCTAAAAATGTGTGATCTTTACCAACAGTTCTGTAAACATGTCTTCACGTAAATGTTCATTTGTTGTCTGCTAAGTAACCGCAAATAATTGTTATGAGGGTACCTACCTAAATGTGCCCCAACAATTGGGTATGTGGGACCTAGAATAATTGTGCGCCTACCGTCAGAAATCGTAGCATTTACCTACCTATTTGGGAACATTTTTCTTTTTCACCGTATTCCACGGAATACGTTTACAGATCGATTTAAGTACCTCCTCACATTTGCAAAATGGGTCAATATGATGTTACTCAAATACAAAATATTATACAGATGCTTTATGTAGGGCGGCTAGGGTCTACACATATTTCACGAATAAATGGTTTGAGTGTCCAAACCTAACGTATTTTTTCTATGAAGTGTTGTTATTACTAGCACTTTGGGTAGTCCTAACCATAGATAACATATATGTCCTAAACAAACTTGAAGTACCTATATACATACACAAAGGACTAGGGACATTAAGCCAATAACACGAAATCTAGTATCTATATTTTAATAGGTATAGGTACCTAGCTTATTACACGCGCTAGTTACGAGTTTCATCGTGCTAGATTTCCTCACGATTTGACACAACACCTAGGTACCTAGGTAATAAGTTTGCACGCGTAGGTAAGGTAAGTTAATGCCTACCTACCTACTTATAAAAAAAAACATAAAATTATGCATTACCTACGAATTGTTTTTGTTTTACACATAAAAATATTAATGTATAGTCTATACATAACATGAAGCCATTTAACTGGGTCTATACAGTATAGACCCAGTTAAATGGCTTTATTTCGTCCCTTTATCGTCCATTGACCCCTATCTGGTGCATACGAGTGCGCGCGCGCAGGTTGCATCGCCGCCGCGGACTCCTAGACTTGTTTACGCAAACGGCACGCACTAGTTGCATTCGAATCCACTCATCAGCATTTCATTTGGTGTATTTACAACATACAAACGGAGCACACAGAAAATGCTACTGAGTAAAAAATATTTTCATGACCACCTATCGGCTAATAGGTATCAACCAATTTTTATTAACTCGTAAATGACTTTAACGATAAATACAAAATAAATGCATCATTTACAACAAAATTGCTGTTGGGTACAGTTTTATCTCCGTGTCGGTTATTTAAAGATATTTTTTAGATAAATCGAATGACATGTTTTGAGTCAGATTCTGGGTGTATGCCAGTTCTTTGTGTGCGGTGGAGTTTCCTCGTGAGAGCGCCAGCTATTTCGGCTTTGGGAAAACCAAAATACCGTCGAAAGTAGACCCGAGTGCAATTCTTAGATCCAGAACCCATTTAAACTATGACGAAAATTACTTACAAGGAAAACTTATACGTAAACAATTTAACTCGCAGAAAACAATAGAAAAATTATAAAAATAATACTCACATCAATTAAACTAATCCTATTATTTCTCATTTTCACCGAACACTGCTAAACACAAGTGAACGTGTTGCACTAAATCACAAAATACATCTATTGCACAAAGTGCATCACAAGATAAGCACAAAACTTTCGAAGTCTATCGGAATCTGAAAAATGCGGCGTTCTCGCGCCACCGCTCCGGCGGGCCGTGCATTTTTCACTTTTCAAAACGAACCCGAACTCTTCTCCACTTATCAAACCGTAAAAATCGAAGTTCACGCCACTTTTGACATTTCCCGCATAACAAAACACATGTAGCGACTCTAATTCGGATCGCCAGCAACTTGGCAAAACTACACAAAAGTGAATAGCAGTCACACTCCACACCTATACGTACGCGGCGTGAGATAGCGTGCGGTGCGACGGAGACGGCGCGCGTTCTATTCACCACGCTCGCTATAAGAGTGCAAGAGATGACTATATTAGTGCGTGCTCTGCGCTCCTATCCGGTATCCCGTTCGAGAATCTGTGGCAGCGTCGGTTGTCGGTTGGCCAGCGCGGTCAGTGGTCATCCTGTATGCTGACCTCTATTATCAGAAATACTGACAACTGCCAGCAATTCCTTCAAGAATTGGATACTTTGACAAAACTTTCTGATATAGGTATAAAAAAATATTAATTTACTTTGTTACTTAACACAATAAACACCCTGTATCTTATTGCTTACCTAAGTGATTTGAAAAATTTGATGAGGAAATTTAACATAATCGCACAAAGCATTTCTTATGCATTTCTTTAACACTGGTATCGTATTAAATACAATGGAATTTACAGAAAAACAAAATTACCTTTTTTACCTTTACCTAACCACCCACTATAATTTTTCCCTAAAGTTGGATAATCTAATTTTACCTTTTGGATAATACATTACTGGGTTCATTAGTAGTTGGTGATAAAGATAAATTATTTGTGTTTACTAAGTTAATATATAGATAAGAATTTATTGTTTTTCATTTATTTCTGCCTTGACTTTTGACTGTAGGAAAAAAACGAAATGATATTAAATAAGTTTTTTAATTAACTTAACAAACACTATTATGGACAAACTTTGGAAGGTTGGTAAACAGATGATAGATAGGTACTCAATGTAATTTTGGCAATAGGCAGTAGGGGTACTACTTTTCTTCCGTGTTTCGATCATAACTTATTAAGTTTTAAAAAAGACTCAATCCATTCTGGAGTTTCCGTGCGTTTCATTCCAAATAATTCCTACCTAATTTATTCGTCTACCTTCGATTAACTTCGCAAACTAAATTTTACCGACCACCTTTCGCCTAATGGATTTTCCACTGATGGCAACCAAGTCCTCGTTTATATTAGGGCATCAAAGAGTATAAGTATGATTTGAGTAGCAAAATGATAATTTTCGAAGCAAAAAAAATATTTGAAAGTTATTTACCGTTCGTTTTTGATGTCGGCTTTGCAAAAAGTAACGGTAACGCCAAAACTAACGGAAACTGTCAAGCACGGACTCAAAAACTATTTGAGAACTCTCTTCTTGTAAGTACCTACTTAAGTACAAATGATTAACATATAAACACGAAGCTAAGTACCTATTTTACTACTTTGGTTTAAGACAACTTTCGTTATTTCTGAATTGCGTGTGTTTTTACGAAATTGATAGGTACTTACCTACCTATGCCTAGCAAAATTATTTGTAACGTAATGTAAAATATTTAATACGAATTGTACCTAGGTACCTATAATAACCAGATAAAATTAGTAAATCCTACAATAATACAATAATGTAAGGGACAATTAGAGGTAAACTCGACGCAGATTGAAGTTAAAGTTATATTTATTCAAAAACACACTTGAATTGTGAGATTAATAATCAGCTCATAACAATGATGATGAGGAAGGATTAGTAGAACATCATTCTTTCATGAGCCATGAAGACTATTAAGTAATAAACGTTTCTACAAACTCCTGAAATAAATCGTTTGCAGTAGAAACATAGAATGATGTTTGCCGTTAAACTGGTATAGGCGTCATTTTGCAACCACAACATTTGTTATTGAATTCGGGGTAGATACGACACTGATCGATAAAAAGAATGGAGCAGCGTTATGATGAAGCAACTATCGACAAATACTGAAATTTTCATCACTTAAACATTTCTCCCTAGCGGAATTCGAACCCCGATCCTCGGTTTTGTGGTAAAAGACACTTTCCACTAGACTAACTGGCCTGTCAAACATCGGAACATCAACAACCGCTCAACGGTCGCGAATGTGTTGCCTGCAATAACCCATACCCATACCCTCACCAACTGAGCTCTGACGACCTTACCCACCAGCTGAATGAATGAAACAATGAATAAAATATAGCTCACTTCATATCAAAACAGTGATATGAAGGACAGCAACCTAAGTAGATTGTCGAGACATCGGTAAACGATTTCGATTGTCCAGTTTTACATCCAATGATCCACAATAGAATGTGAAATTCAAATCGCAATACTTATTTGCGAAAAGATTTTTTCTCTTTTCTTTGTAACTTAATGATAAAACCAAAACCCGTCTTTATAACGAAAACTTGATTTAATACGAAAATATGGTGGAAACATTTACCCTGTAGTGGGACATTGACAGGCTTTAATGCCTCCCCATTTATAATGACTCTACACTCAGGCCGAATAATATTGAGGCCACACTCACTCTTGACCAGATCATCAGTTAGTTGACATGCTAAATTCTTGACTTGTTTTAGACATAACTCATTACACACCCACCGCCCTTCTTAGTTGATTTCCGAGCGGTGGTATACACCCATCGCCCTTCTAAGTTACTGGCAGATTTCCGAGCGTTGAGCTGGCCTAGCTTGCGCATGCGCCGGTGCAATTTGCTGGGCGTCACGAGCTACCAGCGCCTGCTTATCCTCGTCGCGCGCAGTTGACGTTTATCGCGCGATAACCGCGTATATGGGTCGGCAGCGCCTGCGCAGCCAACACTTGTATACGCCTGCAGCGGAGCAAAGAGGAAATTATGAATTTCTGAACATTTTTGAACATGCCTAAAGAAGTACTATACTAGCGAATTTCTCCCCGTGGTTGTCATAGGAAGCGACTAAGGGATATTTCTCCTGTCGAACATTTTGCGCTCTGTCTGCCCAGCGTGGTAACTACGGGGATATCTGGGGGCGGCATACCTCTAGCAGTAGACTGAGACACACTGATGATGATACGAGTAATAACAAACATTTAAATTGAGGATAACATAATCTTCTACTTAAGGCTCATAATTGCGTGGAACGTAGTGTTAGGAAATTGAAATTAGGCGCTGAAAGCTCACAAAAGCTCATCTTTTACTTTCCCTACATCTGGAGAACTAGCGAAGTCAGACAAGGGCACAGCCTATTGATAAGTCTTAACCTAAACACTCCCGCAAACTGTACCTTGAGTAATAAAAATCTAGCCATTTCCACGCAATAACACAACTTGATTGAAACGGCAACATTACAAAAGTAATAGTAGAAAACTCCTATACAATTGTTTCAGAAAACACTTGTGTAAACACCATTACTTTTCAAGCGGTCTTACCTGCGCCCGCGCACACTCGACCACGCCGCCTTATAAGGAACGCATTATTGCTGGCTTTTTTAGTTTTTTTTTTCGTGATTTCTTCGTGAAACTGAGAAGTAAAGTGAAGCAGTTATTTGTGAGGTCTGGCGACCCGAGCGGTTTGAGCAAACTGTTTGGCATACTAGTTTGTTCGCCCCGGCTCGTGTCGCCGGCCGTCACGCTGGCCACGCTCGCCACCGCGGCGCTATCACCATCGCTAAACGCTGCCGAGGTCGTGTGAGTTGCTCTGATTCATTCATTCTTCACGTTTAAGTATTAAATCTTTTTCTACATTTACATGTCTTATTCCAACTAGAAAATCTCTTATACTTAAGTATCTTCTAATTCCGTATCCTCTATGTTAATTTTCTTCAAACTTTTATAGTAGTCAATCGGCCCCTTCAAAGTAATTAGTTCACACTCGTTGACTGATATAAAAAAAACCTATTGGAAGGCATTCACATTCCAAAAATATAATTACTGTATTTTGGGGTTAATTTTTATAAAATTTAAATGTGAGAGCAGCCATGTGCTTAACATTCACTTCAGTAAAGAAGACTTGGACATTGCAGTGGCTAATTAACCAAAACCGTATTATGGTAGTATACGTGAGGGAAACCCCTTCTTCAGCTTTATGGATAAGGACATTATATTTTTAGATTTCAATTCCTTTGCTATGTTTTGTTTCGGAAACTTTAATGTTACCTTGCCATTTTATCATCATAAGACCATCATTTCCGCCCTATGGTTTAACATATAATTATTCTATTAACGTATATAATTCGGTACCTTAGTTCCTTCTTTTTCTTTTCTCTTTTAACAAGAGGAGAGCTAAAACATCTTCTTTCCCTTTTCTTTTGTCTGGACTCCGATTACCTGTAAGTACCAGGTACCATAATTATTTTAAAAGACAAGTTTCTTTTTCATATCACATTGAAAGAGATCAAAAGTTGATACTTTGAGTTAAGTACATCAGGCAGGCGTATTTGCGATCTATATGGTGATCGAAAAACCAGGCAAAAACTATTGCCCATAACCAGCTAAGTACTATTACTATTCTAGGTAGCAGAATTGTTCATGTACAATATTTATCTAGAGCTGTAAAGAATAGCCTCGTTAGTAATAATTACAACTAACACAGCACTATCTATGGAGACATGTTTTAGAAAAATTCCGTAAAGGCATAACGTGCTCGTAAAACCAATAAATGCGGCCCACTTACCGACAAACGTTTGTCACAGAGTGTTTGTACTGATATATTGTTAAAGATTTGTATGATGCTCGCATTAATTTCATGTTTACGTTACAACTAAAAATAAAATGTAACGGCAACGGATTACCTATGCATCGATTACAAAGGTGTTATGCGTCAAAATTAAGATTAAACATTTTACTCAAACTACTCACTAGATATCTATTCACGTAGTAGTTCATTGGGTATAGAACCCACTGGTCATGATAACACCGTGCAGCTTGAAGACATTCTACATATTAAAAAAAAATAAGACATTCTACTGCGCGAATAGACACATGACAATTGGGCCGCAAGAAATTACTGATTTTCTTATAAATATAATATAAAGATTCTATCCCTCGAAATTCTTTGTAAACAATTGAATTCAATATAACGGTTACGTAAAAACATCAATCTAAGTAAACTACCATATTTTCTTGTTTTTAACTGAATTATTGACAATTTGAATTGCGTAATTGAACTTCGTCAATAATTTTAAAATAGTGAAAGTTGATTAAAATTTTCAATTCTGGGCTCAATTTTTGATTTTGTACTGTGACCAGTTAATTCAAAGTGATAACAGATACAGATAACAGCCCAGTCCCCCATTCTACTATCAATCCGACTCGAAGGACCAATTAAACCACCCAAGCGCCCCGTAAGAACAATAAAATTCGTGTATTCCAAAAAAAAATTAAGATAAAAAAAGAGGACATGTTTTCTCAAAATCTTTCATAATAAGAAAACATAGTCCAGCCTATATTTCGAAGGTCTTAACCCCTTTTCCACCTAACAACGCCTATTTATGTCATACACATTGATTGCATAACATAAACCCATATCGTGTCGTTACTGGTAGTATAAAACCGCGCGGCAGTCTCATAACAAAAACTAAGTTTTCACGGCGTAAAATTGTCCGCGCTTATCGCTCCAAGGAGGCTAGGCGCGGGCGCAGAATTAATACAAGCGGGTAAATGCGGTTTGTAATCGTATAGGAGTAATTGCACTACGAGTATACACCTTTAGGCATAGCTATACTGCCTCCGTGGTGTAGCCGTGTAGTGCTTAGAGCGCTGTGCTCAAAACCTCGCAGGTCATGGGTTCGAATCCCGCAGAACAGTTTGTGTTGGTTTTACCAGTTGGGTTAGGACATTGCAAGCCTGCAACCTCCTATTGTCCGATAAAAATGATGATTCCGTGCTTCGGAAGGGACTTTAAGCCGTTGGGCCAGACTGTGATTCAAATGGTTTTGGATTCCCTAGTAAGGGTTACGGAGGTCAGGCAACAGTCGCTCCATTGCAAAGGCTGGTCAATTCAGGATTATAGTCGTAGCCTACCCTGGGCTCCGAGGCAATAGCAGAGAGAATGCAACCAGCATAAGCGTTTAATGCCAGGATAATGATTTATTATAATCCGTGTTGGTTGACAGAGTTTTAAGGTTTTGCTAGATGCCTAGATCCAAGAATAAGAGTCTGGTAATCGTACGGCCGTTAGTTTCTTTCCAAGCTTAGTTATTGCACCTACGCGATTACTTCACGTTATCGAGGGCCGGATTTTACGAGATTTGTTATGGTGCGGTATCGATCCGTGCGTAATAAACTATTGCGAAACCCGGCCGCGAACGTCGCTTGGAGCACTCAAATATGCATTAAAGTCATTTTTCGTAATTTGTTATATAGTATTTTATTAGTTTCAAGGTACGACAACTTGATATATTACATTTGTTCTGACGTGAGTGTAAATAAAGTTAAAGGTTTAAAATTGCATACTTTTTTTTCTCTTATTTTTTTTTTTATTTATTTTAAAATTTTATCCTCCATGTCATAATATTATTCATTTTCTTATATTACTCTCTATGTAGGTACGTATGTTTAATTTCTTAATAAAATCTTGTACTTTTTATTCAAATTCTATATTTTGTTATGTATTTATTTATCAATATCTGTTTATAAGTATTTATTTAATACTATACATGCCACTCCAAGCAGGTCCTACCAGAACAACAGCGTTGCCGCGGTGGTCTATTAGGCCGCGCCGCGTAGTAACTCATGCTGAGGTACGGACCTGATTGGCATTACACACAACACACACACACACACCTTTTTTTTTGTTCTATCTCTTTTGTTTGTCTTGATGTTAGTTTTGTTTTTGCTATATTTTATTATTCTTTTTTTTACTTTTGCTGTACCTTTTATGATCTTTGTGTGTGTTGAGGTTTTTTGCCAATAAATGTATTTTCTTTCTTTCTTTCTTTCTTTAAATAAACATATATAGTATCTCTTACGGCCGTATTCGGCAGATTTTACGATCAGTCAGGTAGGCGCAATATATTATAGTGCACTAGTGAGAGCGCAAGCACAGGTGCACTATCTATTCCCTCACTCTCATAATTGGTGGGACAGCAATCGGACCGTAGAGAGATCAGACGCAGGACCAACGGCTTAACGTGCCTTCTGAAGAACGGAGGAATAAACATAAGACAAGCGCAGACGACCTACACTTGATTTAAATTATGAATAATATGGCTGGCTATAAACATCATTCTCCTGCCCTTGTTCCACATTAAGCAGGGTGGACGCAACTTGTGTCTTCCTTCCTCCTTCTTCTAGCAGCCGTCAACACCAAACTCACTTCATTCATGTCCATATGTTACTTCACGTAATCTGTTCTCTTCTGCACTCTTCCTCTGATGCTTTCTTTCGTGAACGGTACAATTAAATATAAAATGAAAACAACAATCAATATTTATAGATTTTATTTCAATAGTCAATAAATTCTACTAGTTATTATGTTTATTGTTCAAGTGGACTTCTAAATAAATAACATTTTCATAGGACCAACTCCGCGCTTACCGCTAAATTATAGCTAACTATTCATAAACTTTCCTACTGATTTGTGACTTACTCTACGAAGAATTGCTCATATCTCACAACACAGCTGAAAATGTTCCACAGTACAGTCACCCATGTTTACGTATACTACATTTATTTCTACAGATCAAGAGCGTAAACTAAATATTTGATTGACTGTACTGAGCTGATAAATTGAGCGAAAGAAATGCAAATAAAAACAAAACATACATAAAAAGGTATCATATTATTTTCATAAATGTTGAATTAAAATACGTTTTACCTAAAATTAAATACCTACGGTCAACGTAACAAAAATACGGAAAAAGTTAGTACTTATAATAAATTATGATGTATAATTTTTCAACAAAAGGCTAAAAATGGTTTGTCGTCAAATTGACAGTTGTAAAATAGAAAGATGATCTCTCAAATTAGCATCGTTCTTCATGATATAAGCTGATTATTTATAAGATACTTTAAAAAAAAACTTGTTACGAACAAAATTGTACAAAAAATTTACCCAAATATTTATAATTAATACTTTACAGACATACATACACAAGGTACAGCATATTACTGAAACAAAGCAATGATAATTGTGCTAGTATAGATATAGTTCATAAAAAATTAAAGCCAAAATACGTCGATCACATTTCTTTCATAAATCCTTAGGAATGAGCTCATAATAGTTTTCTAACAAATATTACTTGCAAATGCGATTTACCCAGAAAATGTTATAAAAATATTCATATTTACTATATAAAAAAATACTAATACGTATATTAAATAATAGAACACGCTATTTTTGAGATTCAAAATACCATCGATACTTAGATACATATTAAAAAGTCGCAACCATTTAGATGTCATATTATTTATGTATGTAGGTAGGTTTTGTCTTAACCAATATTTTTACGTTAGAGTTCATATACACAGCAAGAGACCCAAAAATATATACCAGCTCACTCCTTGTGTATTTAACATATGTATTTGTGTTATATATCTCAATTCCAACAGGTACCTTAACATTTTCAAGCGCTTAAGCAACTGACACATTTGCGGTACTATTATAAGTTCAGTAAAGTTATAATTTTTAGTAATATTAACTTAGTACAGGATACAAAACGGAGATATAATTTGTAAAATCATTGTATCATTATTAAAGGATTTTTTTAACCAACACGTTTTTTAACTTCACCTAAGGTATACGACTGACAAAAATCATATTAATATAATTACTTTAAAGTTAACGATCCTTACTAGACTCATTAATAATTTCACAAATGTGCCCAACTGCTTTACTACTTACAAAATAACAATTCCAGATATAAATTATACTAATTAATTTGTTTCTAACTACGATACATTACGTAGGTAATCCATACCTAATACATATATCCACGGCAATCCCACTACTTATCTAAATCACTACTAGATTTAAGTAGAATCAAACTAAATTCGTAACTATAATACGTATTTCGTACTAATAGTAGCATTTAATTAGTATTCCTAAATTGGCCACAGTATTTCGATACACACAAAGTATACCCATGAGCATCAAAATGACTCCTATGTCAAAGCAGTAAAGTTCATATTTCAATGTGATTGTACACATGCTAGTGCTAGTGCCTTGAAATAAAAAATATATGACATCGTATTTACTCGCAGCATGAAATAAATCATTGATATCGCGATATTAAATCAAGTCACAGCTTGATTCCATGTAATCTTGACTAAGTCTCCGATATAAAGAAATCCTCTGACTTTTTATAATATGTACTAAGAAAAAATGCGGTCAACATTTACAATTTTTCAATGAACTGATAAAAAATCAGAATTATTTTTCCACTAACGCTAACTTCCTGTGATCAAATAATGAATCAAAAAATATGCCCCAGTGAATTATATTTTTTGATCCTACATCAAGTTTTATCAATCAAACTTTTATTAAATCCGTTCCTTAGTTTTCAATCGCGTTCATAACATTATAGCAACTGTAATCTGGAACAAGCTATTTCCTTGCAGGTCAACGAGGTGTTAAACCTATTTCTAAAGGAAACTTCCAACCCGTGTTAAAATTTTCATTGTTTTATAACTTGTTCTTCATTACCCGATTCATTATAGCGGCCATTATTCGCTATCGGGTTCTTACCTTTGCATTAATTGGAAAATAATTGATTCCTACCATTCCTAAGCTAAGCTCTAAAAGAATACTCGACCTTACACGAAAGGGGTTAAGATCGAATATCCTTTGGAGAAAGCGTGAAGTACTATCAACAGATTTGGGTATGAACGGTGACATTTGATTACTTTAGAAGGCGAAGTGGCCTACAAATAGTGTAATCTGTAAAACTATGCGCAACAGGAATTTGTATCTCTCCAAGATTTACTTGATAGAGTTGTAGGATATTCTTATCTTCATAAGGCCAATGGAACTAGTCGGGAAACATAAAACGGTTATACGTCACGGTTCTTAAAAATGGCCAAGCGATAAATTTTCAAAAATAATTTCACTCATCATTCTGTGAAAAAATTTTCGGCGGACATTTTACTTTTCTACGTATACTTCGGACTTTACAAACAGGTTTTACTATTAAACTTTCAATAATGATATATAGATTTATTAGCTATAGATATTCTTATCGTATGTATTATTTACAGATTTTACATCTCATTTATGAAGTTTGTGAAAAAATATGCGAGATAAGTTTATATTGGCGAATCATCTCTCACTTACAATACCTACACCCTCAAATATTGAGATACCTTTCTATACGCTCATGCGTAAAACGACATGCATGTTTCACTTCATAAAAGTGTAAAGAAAGAAAAAATCATCTGATCTGATCTTTTATAAAAACAATTGGATGTTTATTTTAAAAAATATCACGAAGTATTTGAATGTTGTGCCAGTTGTGCTTAAGAAAGAATTTAAACGAAATAATATGCTTTTTGCATTACGTAAAATATCTTTTAAAAAATGAACCACGCACGTCTTCCCGATTCCGAAGTTGGCGAAGATATAACATTTCTACTGCTTGGGCATAATTTAATCCCGATTACCACATGAAATTCAAAATAAATACAAAATGAAATAGCTCCGTATTTAACACTTGAACATCCATAGACTATATAGAAATTTTTATATCATAAACATGATCGGATTTTTGTCTTGCCAACTTCCACTGAGAAAATCCTTATTCAATTGTTTGTACCCAACTTTTGTATTTACTTATGTAACCCTGAGCAAGTCTAGTTTGGCCACGGAAATGTTTCATTTCACTCCATTTTTAGGTCATTCGCAGACCACCGAGGCTAAAATATTGATATTGAATTACGTTATTTTTAATTATGACAACCATGGCATTGCCATTAAACTGTAAATACAATTTTAAGGAATAAAAGAATCAGGGTACTACTGTATACAAACCAGGAACAGGATTAAATCTACTCAAAATACTACTGCTAGTATAATTTCTACAAATTCTACAATTTGTATTAAATCTGCGAATGACACTAAAAATGGAAATTACCTATTATTCAATACCACTAACATTTTTATACGTAATGAAAAATAGACTCTATTACTGATCGAACGGGTGCGATATTTGCGTGCCCGTTCTGCGAGCGTCCGCACGTTTATTACTACGATCTACGATTGTGGTAATAGCTTTAACAGGCATGAAACACCCTTCTGTGTACTAGTAAGTGGAGGTTTTAATATCGCTCATTATAACAAGTCTCATACAATTATATGTACTTACTTGTCCATTCATTCTAGCCCATTTACAAGGAAAAGTTTCCTCATTCAGGAACATCTAATGAATAAAAGTTATCAAAATCTCCACTTAAATGTATTTTAATAGTACAGCGAACATCTAAAAGACCAATATTTCTTTAAAACTTCACTTCATAGATCTACGTGATTTCCCATAAATTATTTCGCAATTTTAGGGCATGTATTGCCACTCTTAGATATAATTTGTCCTAAATACGAGATTAAACAAATCTCTACCCACGAAAACAGTATTACATATTTACTATTTACTCCGTAAAGAATGCGAAACTCTCGTCACTATATAACAATGTGTTTAGCTTAAGTTGGCATCCAAACTTGCCTTTGAGACAATATTTGTAGTATTTTTCAAACTTCACTTGGAAGTAAACGAAAGCGGCGAATAAGGTGCATTTCATTGAAGGATTTTCATAAAGTACATTGCACCGCAATAATATGAGTTCGTTTATTCAAACCGCTATTCCAAAAGACATTCCTATAATATATATAATAATATATTACATAATTATGTAATTTCTTTCTTTCTTAAGATATATTACATAAATATCTAAAAATATACAGTATTAGTATCTGCATTCAATCCTTAGTTTAAAGTAGTTTTCAATGTACGAATCATGAACAACAATGTTTTTAATTTATAATTTTGTAACTTTCCGATATTTACACGATTGAAACGTATTACCAAACAATTTATTAATATGTACATTTCAAATTTATGTTGTTAGTTACGTTGAAATTTGCAATCGTGAAAATATCAGAAATGTTTTGTACCAAACGTTTTAAAATTTCGTTGATGTCATTTATAAATAACACACTGAATGCAAGTGCAAACTGCGTGCAAGTCAACAACTAGTTGAAACTAGTTTATAGTTTTATTAATCTAAGGTATTTTTCATACCTCTTAGTAATTAAATATACAAGTGCATATTGATGTTAGAAACACTGATGATTACCAACATTATAATTATATGAATAGGTACTCAACATGAATATTCTGCATTGAAATTGTACATTTTGTTACACTTCACAAGAAAGTACTTCAAAGTACATCCCGGATTGTTCCGTACGTCCTTTTTTATTTACAATGACACTTGTATTTTTTTTTGCCAGACAGTGTCCATTAAACGTATAATATATTAAACTTTAATATCACATATGATGATGACGTCACAAGATTAATCTTAAGTGTCAACAAAACTTTGCAAGTAAATGTAGAAATGTATTTTGATATTTTATTCTAACTGTCGTTTCAAGTGTTTTTTTCCTCTTATTTATCATAGTTTAGCCAATGGGGATGGCGAACGATTGTATAGGAATTAAAAACCGCGATATGCCACTTAACATATCTAAATGAATTCAGAAAAACATACATTTTGAGGTAGTCTTGATATGTGTTTGTTTGTATTGGTGCAATGGTGAAAAAAATCGGTTAAATTGTACCATAAAAGCGAAATTCAAACGTTTTACCTACCGAAGCATATAAGCATAACAAGAATACTTTCAGTCACCATCCCCAATCCTTCATCAAATCACTCTCAAGGATTCTTAGATAAAACGCGAGTCATGCAAAATATCTTACTACTGATGATTATTACGTGACTTCACGGTAGAATTTCAACTACATTTTTTTAATTCGCCTATAATCCAAAAAATCGGAATTGTATTCCAAATCCCTGAAATGAGCACTTAGATCATTCTAAGTATTAGACAATCGAATATATTATTCGAACCATATATCCAATTCAATTCAATGTGACACACTGGTCGTGTGTCAAAGTCGATATAGTATATCAATTACACTTAAAATCATATAGGTACTTACATATTTCGTAATTTTCAATACATACATTCTCTACAAGAAGTGGGAAAGTGTTCACACGTACATGCACACGGCGCGGGCACGGCGCAATCACGTGACGATCACGCAGTAGTCACGTGACGCTCACATGAGACTCACGCGACGATCGCGTGACGGTCACGTGACGATCACATGACGCTCAACTGATGGTCACGACGCAATCACGTGACGCTCACGAGTCGGTCACATGACGGTCACGCACTAATCATCTCACGCAGTCACGTGATAATCACATGATGCTCACGCACAAGTCACGTGACGGTGACGAGTCGGTCCCTTGTCGGTCACGGCGCGTTGACGCGTCGCGTGGTGACGCGCGAGCCGGGCTAGCGCGGGGCGGCGCATCACCGCGACGGGCACGAGCTGGCGCCGGACTTGCTCGACAGGCACGAGAAGCCCGACGTGCCCGACTGCAGCGACGACATCGAGCCCCTGCACCAAGGTATCATCATCGTCAGCCTATTGCCGCCCGCTGTTTGATTACGGCCTTCCCCATATGGGCAGGCATAAACATTTTAATTTCTATGATATTATTAAATACCTTTATACCTTAACATTTTTAAATAAATAATAATGTTTTATACTCTAATTGTTTCATTTCTATCGGTAAGAAGGTTTTCTAAGCTTTATCGATGGAGATTATCATGGATCATGTTGTCACAGAGCCAGCGAGGAGCCAGCGATGCGTCTGCAATTTTATATCAAACAAATTTTATATATATAAATCTATCTACCGCGTCTTACAAGCGTCCATGTCAACGGTATCTGCGACGGGGACAGTTCTGGTGGGCTAACCAAGATGCCATTTCGCGTGTGCAAACTATCGCCATTGTCACGAATTGTATCTTCATCCAGCACAAGAAGTATTAGTGTAAGCGGGATGAAGATACAAGTCGCGACATAAAATGTAGCTCGCGCTCGCGAAATAGCATCTTGTCTAGCCCATCTGATGAGATTAGCCGTAAGTTACTATAGTTCACCGGGTCATCATAGAACCTGTGGCAACACCTATATACATCGCCACAAAGGAGTAGTTCCGAAACAACTCAACAGATGGCGCAAAAACTAACTGCGAAGTTTTCACCGCGACTTAGCATATACGTACTTGTAATGCCTGCTAGCCAGCGTCTCGTGGAAGTAGACGAGCTGCGCGGCGCGATGCGTGGAGTCGAGCAGCTCGCAGCGCCACTGCAGCACGTAGGCGGCGGCGTCGGCCATCACGTGCGAGCCCTGCACGCTCTCGCCGTCGTGGCACACCAGCGTGGGCTCCACCCGGGTGTATTGAGCGCCCTCGCGCCAGCCGCGCCGCTCCACCAGGGACCGGGCCGAGCCGGTGCAGCCGCCCGCGACTGTGCCGCCGCCGCCGCCGCCGCCGCCCACGCAGGCGCCTAAACGACACAAATTTTTGAAGTCAACTAAATAATGTTTTCTTAGGTTTATGCGACTGTCACTCATGAAACAATTTATAAAATACTGGCGGCCGCCCGCGACTCCGTCCAAGTGAATTTCGGTTCTCGAATCGGATTGCTCCGAACCGCTAAGCTATCAAGAGTTACACGTGCTATTATGAGTCAACCATAAGAGATAGACATATGCTGTTGCGGGATACATTTTAGACAATTTTATCTTGTATATTTCCGTCATAAATGATTTCTTTGTTACTTCTACCATTAAGGCTGCACACATACATTCACTAGAGGGTGCCTCTGTAGACTAGTTTCCACCATACCCAAAACTAAACCAGACGACCAAGTAACTTATCCCTTAACGCATCGAATTACACCTTACAGGCACCGCGCGTAGCGATGACTCTGCCATCTCGTGACTCATATTCAAAACTTTTACTCTCATTGTCGGTAATTCTACTGTCAAACCACGGAAAAACACGGTGCCTTATTCTGCCATCTAGTGACTTATATTCTAAACTTTTACCCTCAATGTAAAATTCTACTGACAAACCACAGAAAAAAATCGGGATTATAACGCCCTCTATAGTTTCTGCACGGTGCCTATGTCATTGCTTCAGCACAAATAGCTATGCAAAACGAATCGTGTCAAAGCCAAGAGCATAAATAAAATAATAATTGCATAAAACCATACCTGAGGGCGGGTCCTCCTCCTCCGGCGGCGTGAGGTCCTCCGTTGTGCGGAACACGGTGAAGGAGATGTCGTGGCGCAGCACGTCGAAGTCCCACGTCAGCACGCTCTGCGGGTCGCTGTTCACCACCACCACCTCGTGGACCTGGGGAATAGCGGTCGTTGTTGATTTTACAACATGTAGGAATAAGTGGATGAGCTTTGTTTTATTTATTTTTATAAATAAATAATGTGTTTTATTTATTTTTATAAATAAATGTTTTATCTATCTATCTATCTTTGGAACTCCGTTATCTGCTAATAAAATGGTTATAAGTAAGATCATAGATAATTTTAATAAAGAAAAAACTTATGGATGTTGTCTTTAATTTTATCCATTTTACATTTATTTTTTCCTTAGTTGATAGAATCTAACATATGATCAGGATAACAGTCAGAAAAAAATAATACTTGAGGCAGAACACCATACTGTGACAGGGCAAGAGTTGAGAGAAAAATGTAATAATTTCATAAGTATTAAAAAATTAATAGTCAACTAAAGATCACTGTGGTCGGAATATAGGCACCGTGCGTAGCGATGACTCTGCCATCTCGTGACTCATATTCAAAACTTTTTCTCTCAATGTCGGTAATTCTACTGTCAAAACACGGTGCCTTATTCTGCTATCTAGTGACTCATGTTCGAAACTTTTACGCTAAATGTCAAATTTTACTGTCAAACCACAGAAAAAATCGTGATTTTAGCGCCCTCTATAGTTTCTGCACGGTGCCTATATTACATCCTGAAGTTTGTAAATCCTTAGAAGACATATAATTATTTTCTTCCAGCTTAGATGATAACTATAATGATCTGATAATGTTAATGGTGATAATAATAATAATGATGATGATACAAACCTGTCCCTTGCCCAAGCTAACGCAGCGGTACACGCTGTCCTCACTGAGCGGGTCTCCATCTCGCTCGGTGAAAGCACCGGCTACGTAGAGGCTCTTAGGCACCAGCCCTCCCTCGTGCACGAAGCTCTGAAGACACCAACAGAGGAAAGGTTAGAATTTGTCATGGTACATGTCAGGTCATGACTGCAGGCGTTATATCGCTCGAGTGTTATTGTGTAGCAAATAAGGCATTTTCAACACCTCCGAACAAGAATTAAACAAATAACATGACATGATAGATTATAAACATATTCTTACTTAATATACATCACCAATATTAGTTAACGGGTAGTATGTACTACATAATTAAATATCGCGTTTAGTCCCGCTAACTAATATGAGTAAAATAATGCAAAACGAATGACCTGATTTGAATTCGTCGTATTTCAAAAAATCTAGTCTAGACAGATAAAAGTCTTAATATTTTATCGAATAACCCATTAACTTAGAAAGTGGTGAGTCTGGTTATTAAAAGTGGTGTAACGCCTGCAGTCATCTTATACGAGAATAATGTCTATTTTAAGGAATAAATTGATGAAGATGAACTTTGAGGTGCCTGTTTAGAGGTTTACAGCTATGTTTTCAGATTCTGTTTGTATTTTTAGGATGACGTTTATTTCCCATATTTACCAATAGCCCAAGATATTCTGGTTTTCAAAAGTAAGTAGCAATATTAATTAAGCAATGAGACACTAGTTGCCTGTTGCTTCCTGTTTTAGATATACCCTATGTAAATATAAATAGAAGAAAGAATGCACATATTAAACTGCGTGTATGCGGATGAAGTGCGATTATAAATGACAGTTTATCTGTAAATAATGCTACTGTAACTAATATAATAATGATAAAGTGGAACATTTAGCGACGACTACCCAGTACGTTTGTCTGCGAGATGATTTAATTGGTATATTGGTGAACACGGCGTTGATTACAATACTAGGCGTTTATATACTAACGATACGAGAACATTACAATAGCGTTAGTGGTGACGGGCCAGTCGAGCACAATACGAGACATCGAGAGTGGATCCAGCTAACAAATATCTTCAGTAATTTAAATTAGGGCGCGTTTTTTTTTCGGTGAACAGTAAGCGGCCTGATTTCTGAGTAGCGTATCAGTCAGTAGCTCAATACCATAGATAGATGTTCGGAAGTTCCGTTACCGTAACCGAAACTATCGGATATCCGATTTATAAAATATATCCGTAACCGAAACTATCCTGAAGTAACGGATAATCCGAAAAGAAATCATATCCGTATCCTTATCCGGTATTCGGTATAATATTCAATCCTATATCCGTGTCCGAAAAGACATATCCATAACATCCCTGCTCAATACCAACTGGGTCTCTGTCTCTACTAATATTGCTATCCCGCGCACTTAGTGTATATGCGAGCGGGTTGGCAATATTAGTCGTAATGAAAGCGACGTTGGAAAATACATAAAATATGGACTCTAAATAGGCAAAAGATCTATCACCATGGACTACGGCCATAATTCGCTGCAAATTGCTAGCTCACAAAATGTCAAAATTGTTATAGGTATATATTTTTTCTCAACTCATAACACAAATATAGTAACACTGGACCCACTCTCGTCGTGCAAACAGTAAGGTATTGTCTCACGTCGTACTATATCGTAAAATTGTTGTGGGACGAACGCCGCAGCCATGACAATATCCGTCTGCCAAGCCGAAGCCGTAATCATATCAAAACCTTCACGTTAGATAACTATTAATACAAGCTTTAGCAAAGTTAAGCATATTTCCTCTGTTGATGACCTGGACAATTATTGCCCCAGTCGAAATTTGCCTAAGAAGACAGTATGTTGATAACATTCACACATTCATTGTACTGTCTCAAAAAAGTTTTAACTTTTTTGCATAGTGCAGTATAAGGCCAATAACAATGCAATTCAGAAAATATAAATAAAATATCCCCTATAATATCTCTATGAGATAATGGTATCAAGATGCTATATTCGTGAAATTGTATTTGGACTCCTTCGTCCTAGTGTTTATCCCGTTTCTATGCGGGGTCCGCTTTGAGCAGCGGTGAAATTCAAAATAGTGAAATTGTATTTGGACTATCAAGCTTTTACGAAGAATATTGTCCATCCATATTGATTTTAGTCAGAGTTATTTTTGTCCGTTGGTTCTCACTGTTGAACTTTCAAATTTCACATCATATCTTTTCAAAGTTTCATTTCATTATTTTATGATTGTAACGCGCACCTTGCAGGGTCCTCCAAGGAAGTCTGGTATGAGGTCCTTGGGGATGTAGTCGAGCAAGCCGCCCGGCTGCAGGTAGTCCTTGCCGCCGTAGAATAAGAACTTGCTGCGGGTGTTTTCATCTGGAATAATACACAAACAAAATATTAATTTAAAATGATTTTCTAATATTATTGGACGTTAAATAGCCTAGTGCCAGACACATGGACAGCGGATTTTTCAGTCTTTTTAAGGGCCCATTTTTATGACCCCCAAAAATGTACCTCAACATACGTATAAACGTGCCGACAACGGTTCAAAGTAACGGGAAGATGCGCAGCAGAGCCCTGACTCCTGGTCGCCACAGGTGCCGAATATTACGTAAAATTACCAAATACTGTTGTAATCCAGATGTTTAATATTAGCAGAATCAATGGTGCCGTAAGCAACCAAGAGGCAGTCTACTAATTTAGAAGCAAAATTAATGCATCATCTACGTAGATTATTTTTTTGTCATCATCACGAGTTAAGAGACACAGACTGGATACAAGAGGCTAGCGTAATATTTAGATTCTTTTGCCCATAGGGTGCCGTTTCCACCCCAAAAAAATGCTCTCAACTAACCTATAAACGTGCTGACAATGGTCCAGAGTATCGGGAAGACGCGGGGCGCCCTCACTATCAGCACCCGTCCCATCGTCTCCGGGTAGTTAGCCTCCACGACCTGGATGACGCGCAGCAGAGCCCTGACTCCTGGCCGCCACAGGTGCCGCATGTTCAGCCCGTCCAGGTCCACCAGCATGCACCAGGCCTGCACAGCGCGCTGGCGCGACGCCGTCGCCTCCTCCAGCAGTTTCAGACCCTCTTCGCATACGTGAAGAGTCTGGAAGGTGGAAAGAAATAGTTAGTAGCCAAAATAGTGAATTTGCTGAACTTGTTACTCAGCAACAAAATGTAATAGAGTAAGTAAAAACTTGTATGTGGTCTATGAATATGGACTGTGAATTTGTGTTGCGGTCGAAGTAAAAGTAAAAACTTATGAGGGATGAGGAAATATTATGTGAACTCCATCAAAACTTTGTATTTAAGTTATTCTGCTAAGAAAATAACATGTAACACAATTTTCTTCATGGAAATATTATATGTACACAAATATTTATTTAATGTAGTGCATGAATGATTTATCATCAGAAATTTTAAACACTATAATAAAACTAATTAACGAATAATGCCGAGTTAATGGTTGCAGTTCTACTGGTGATATGCAATGCTTGAATGCTTGAAATCCATGTATGACCTGACTTACCAACTTCAAGAGGCCATCCTCGCCGATCGACTTCAGGAGTCCTTTCACGTCCATCTGCCCCAGTCTGAGAATGTACAGAGGACGTCCGTCTGCCAACCAATATTTATTTATTGTAAGATTAGTTTTCTCTCTCCTCATTAATCTAAGAAAGGTTTAGAAAGTTAAGTGGTTAAACACTCTAAGCACTTCTAAAGAAGAAATCATTATGAGTAAGCGCCTTATAATAACTATTAAAGAAGTTGTTTATAACAGTCGGTACAGAAAGTAGTATACCAGTTTTGAAACTCAAGGGCTTTTACGTGACATGGTAGTATTTGTATGGGCCAGTAGGCAACACAATTTTCGGGTCCCTTTAATAACCTACTCTGATTGACTATATTATCTTTATCATGTGATGCATTTTTTGCCTACTATCCACATTCCTGAATACAATTCCCTATTTAGGCATGGAAGTCCTCAGGGCGAGAACGGACATACACAGGCTCTATGCGTGCACAAAGCAGGCACTCAATGAATCAAGGATTCCCCAAACGTGAAGGAAGTCCAAAAGTCATTGTTGATTTATCAAGTTTGATCCATAGAACCCTTACTTAACATTACAAAGGGACTAAACGCGATATTATTTTTATAAGTACCTTTATAAGTACTCAGGTACTTATAAAAATAATATCGCGTTTAGTCCTGTTGTAATGTTAAATAATTATAATGCAACGCGAAAGTTTAAAGTTAAACCATAGAACCCTTTTTTTGTGGACTGTCGTTCCTGCCTTAAGCAGTTCCCTTAAGCAGTTGCCTACTCTGCCTGAGGTTAATCCGGCTCTGAAGAGTATACAAGTATAATTACTAGAATATAATACTCCAAGACGTACCCTTATCATGATGATGCCAGCCGCCAGGGAAGTACTGCTTGACGACGTCGGGCGTCTCGTACTCGGACAGCAGCCGGTCCACCTGGTGCTTCTTGCGCCACAGCAGCGACTGCGACAGCATCTCGCGAGCCTTCTCCACGTTGAAGTCGCGCGCGCGCAGGAAACGGAGCAGCGTCGTGTCGCTCGGCACCTGGGGACATCGTCATCAGCATGTTATAACTGATATAACTGATATGTGGTATGTTCAATAAAATTAAATGAAATAGTTTATTCAGCGAATTGATTTAAATAGTAAATTATTTTGCACGCCAATACTTTTTTCATCACACCATGCTGGTCGATCACGCTCAAATGTCCTTCGTCACCAGTCAAGCTTAGTGTTGGTGACCAGAGCATAGTGAAAATGAAAGCACAAGAGAACGCTGTTACACATCTACCCAGAATATTCTTTATTTTTAGTTGCTTTTTACGGAACCCACGGGAAAACATAGGATAGTATTATTCCAGGCCGGCACTACCCGCCACGTCTCTAATTGTTATAACTGATATGTGGTATGTATTTCTAACCCCAGTCATAACATGGTTACTGTGTTCATTGGTTCTCGACTTTAAGTCAAGGTCATGAGGTTTGAATTAAGTTAGGAACTATTTTTCCTTTGTCTGAATAAGGGAATAATACTCTGTTTCACATAGAAATCCATACACATCTCACAGGAGTAAGCAAATCACATTCTTCACGTTCATAGATCGTCAACACACTCGGTAAACAAATATGCTGTGACTACCTTCCCCTTCTGCAAGTCAGCGATCCACTTCCTGAGCTGCAGCAGGCGGGACTCCTGCATGGGCGTCAGCTCGCCCAGGTTGCGCTTGATGTACTCGCTGTCCAGGGTGTACTGGTCTGGAACAAACAATACATAACGTTAGATGCTTTGCTTTGCTTGTGCTTTAGATTGTGCTAAGGGTGCAAATATGCGCCTTATCATCACTTAACCAAGTTAGACAAAGTGTATCGTAGAGAAATGTGTTTTTATTTCCTATTGGATATCGACGCGATGTCAAGCCAATCAGGTTAAGTTAACGTGGGCTAATTAACCACAACCTAGTTGAGGGTTTATAGGCATGGCAATAACATTTAATAGAGTAATCAAGTTCATCATTCATCAAAAAATTAGAAACATTTATCACATTTCTATTATGCAATTGATATTTGGATAACATACATTCATCTTGGATCTGAAGTAAGGAGTGCTTGTGCTAAATTAGCTAGCAACGAAGAAATACATGGTTATACAGATATATGAAATGCTAAGAACAATGAAATATTAACATAAATAGTGGTTCAAAGGTGCAGTTCAGATTATTAAACCCACTTATTATTAATATTACAGCTAAATTGAAATTGTATTTCATTACAATGTATTAATAATTAATAACTTTAATTTATGGGCAATTGTAATAAAAGTGTATCTAGATCAAGCAAAGTGTCTGTCATTATAATAACGCGTTACATAAGCACTAATTGCGACTGTCGGAATAATTTTAATACTAGGTACTAGGAGTCTCGCGCGCGACATAGTTGCATAGGAATTGTCTATTTATCAGTTTGCATCATAATAATATGTGCATGTTGCAGATCATGAAACTTTAAAATCTATACTAATATATAAAGCTGAAGAGTTTGTTTGTTTGTTTGTTTGTTTGTTTGTTTGTTTGTTTGTTTGAACGCGCTAATCTCAGGAACTACAGGTCCGATTTGAAAAATTCTTTTTGTGTTGGATAGTGTATTTGGCGAGGAAGGTTATAGGCTATAGTACATATCTATTATTTTATCCCAAGGGGATGAAAAAGGGGATTAATGTTTGTATGAAACTTTGTCAATTTTAAACCGATCGGGCTGGGACTTTGCAAGCATTAAGCTACTATGACATAAAGATCCCCTTAGAAAGGATTTTTATATGTTCCACCCCAAGGGGATGAAAAAGGGGATTAATGTTTGTATGAAACTTTGTCAATTTTAAACCGATCGGGCTGGGACTTGGCATGCATAAAGCTACTATGACATAAAGATCCCCTTAGAAAGGATTTTTATGTGTTCCACCCCAAGGGGATGAAAAAGGGGATTAATGTTTGTATGAAACTTTGTCAATTTTAAATCGATCGGGCTGGGACTTGGCATGTATGAAGCTACTAACATAAAGATACCCTTAGAAAGGATTTTTATGTGTTCCACCCCAAGGGGATGAAAAAGGGGATTAATATTTGTATGAAACTTTGTCAATTTTAAACCGATCGGGTTTGGGACTTGGCATGCATTTAGCTACTATGACATAAAGATCCCTTTAGAAAGTATTTTTATATGTTCCACCCCAAGGGGATGAAAAAGGGGATTAATGTTTGTATGAAACTTTGTCAATTTTAAACCGATAGGGCTGGGACTTGGCATGCATGAAGCTACTATGACATTAATATCCCCTTAGAAAGGATTTTTATATGTTCCACCCCAAGGGGATGAAAAAGGGGATTAATGTTTGTATGAAACTTTGTCAATTTTAAACCGATTGGGCTGGGACTTGGCATGCATAAAGCTACTTTGACATAAAGATCCCCTTAGAAAGGATTTTTATATGTTCCACCCCAAGGGGATGAAAAAGGGGATTAATGTTTGTATGGAACTTTATAGGTATAGTATATACCTACGTTTGCGGAAACCGGAAACCACGCGGACGGAGTCGCGGGCGGCCGCTAGTGAATATATATTTAAAGAAATAACGCACAATTTTACAATTCCTTAAAAGTTACCAGTGATATTATGAAAGAGAGAGAGAGATATTTAGTCAAATGCGAGAGTTGAGACTACTAACCTACGGTTTCCCAACAATAACTATCACAGAAACGGTAATGGTTTATTAGGTTATTCCTAAAAGGGTCAGTTAACTACAAAGTATCGCTCTTTGCTGAGGTTTTCCCAAGACACTAGCCGAAATGTTTCAGAAAGAAGTTAAAAGCTAAAAGGGTTTCTCTGATGTCACCGCAATCACTTTTTGTTTGAAGCAATAAAATACTAAGGTAAAGTCTTTATGTTACGTTCGCTAATATCTCATCACAGCATTCATATTATATTTTATATTTTTTATGATAGTGAGGCAAACGAACAAGAGGGACGCCTGATGGTAAATCATCATCGCTGTCTATGGACATCACCAAGGGCCGCAGATGAGTTGCCTGATTTTAAAAACCCCATACCCTCCCCAACTGAGCTCTGGTGACCTTAGGTACTCACCAGCAGAAACATAGCACAAAAATTATAAAGTTCTACTTTACTGTAAGGCTTTACCTAACTGAAATGAAATTATAATATCCAGGTATTTCGTGAATCAGCATAAAAACATGTTTCGTTTCTTTTACTGTGAAACCTGTCAAATCATGATTTTGCAATTATTTGGCTTGTAAATAATTTCGAAACAAATTATACGTATATTTGTGCTCCAAGTACTGTGTGTTTTTAAGGCATAATGCTTAGATTCCCGAGACCGATCTAAACATTTGAAAATAAGGTTTGAGGGAGTCCAAGAACTATGTATAGAATAAAGCAAAGAAACCGGATGGCGGAAAACGGATTACAAATGGAAATAGATACACAGAAACACAGAAATAATTCTTCGGCGTCTCTAGACCATTGACGAATAAGTCATATTTTGGAACGTGTTCAGATCGGATTCGGATCGGACGGGATGTTCCGTCCGGCAATTCGGCATGCAACCGTCGTTTGCGAGTGCAGTTTCGCTGCACCCGGATCCGATATTGCGCACGCGGCCGCCGAAGGTCGGGATCTAGTTATCAATAAATAATAATTATACTACCGCACGCGTATGATTAGGGCTTGTATACGATGATGTAACTCGACGCCCCGTGTTTGGTATTTGACAGCTCATCGCTTGTACAACGGTGAAAAATGCACTCAAAGAAATCTGGGAGCACGGTTGTGCCCCAGCCAAGTCTCGAGCAAAGCGGGCACAGCCGTAACCATCATTTCTTGAAGCGTTTCGCGTCTATTTTACCCCACTTGTAGCGTCGATGTGATCAAAGCTAGGATTTTAAGTTTTCGATGCCCGAGAGTTAGTATCAAAATAAGCTTAGTGTCAAAATATCATGACATTTGAACCATCTGTTATTTCTTAAGTGTATGTAAATCGTTAGATTTGCCCTCACACAAGAAAACTGTGGAAGTATTTTGACGTACACCATCTAGCGAACACAATGTACACTACAACTACACATGACATTATTTCGCCTGGACGCCTTTGCCCTGCAGTAGGCTGACACTTTTTGGAAGACATTTCTACCGATTGCTTAGACAGATCGATAAACTAAATTGCATCACATTGTGTCACACGGACGGACGTGTAGCGTTGTGAACTAGTGATAATTATTAATTAGCGTTGTACCACGCCCGGCACTGAATCCGTCGCGCGTGTCTCTACACGTGCGCCACTCATACATCTCCACTCATTACGCAACTGAACTGAGCTCAGTTCTGATTTAATATATGAATCAGTATATTACATTTAGTTAAGTTCGATTAAAATAATAAATAAGAATAGTTTCATTGTGATTCTCTTTTGCGGAAGTCGTGAGTTTGAACTACACCGGGTTGGATAGAAATTGCGTCAAAGCGGGAATCAAATTAAAATATTTGATTACCTATGTGGTTAGGAAAAACAGTGATATAGGAATGAACTGGCTATCTGTAATAGGTACCTCCTTATATTTTGACTGATTACAAGAAAAGCCTTCAAATTCGGACCGGACATTTTAATGAAGTATCGACCAGCCAACAATTGGGTATTTGACTGCATACGAAATAAATTATGATATACCAACATTAAAGATGAAATCAGAAATAAAGCACAATTTTTTATCCCACAGTTACTTTTGAGCTTTTAACAAATTATTACACCTAATTGAAACTAAAAGAGTAGTGATTTGACAATACACAAATGTGACGTCACAATTTTGTATTCCATACAGTTTTTCCTACAAGTTTACGTTTTTGACATTTAATAAAAGAAGGTGATTTGACCTGTCAGTCAAATACCGGATCCTCTGAACAATTTTCTGTTTACATAATAAAGCTGTTTGTAATAAATATTTACGTGAACCAACTGGAGCGTTCCCCTTTTAACAATTAACAACACGACGCCGTCTGACTTGAAAGGCGACGCGAATTCTTTTATTTCTCGAGAAAAAAGTGTTTGTTAAAACGCGCAAAACTTCTGCTCTATTAGGTCGTAAAGAAAATCCTGATAACCGAACCGATTGTGAAGTTGAAACGACTAACGTATCTTACAATTTCAAAGAGACGATAGTATACTTTCGTAATTTTGTTATTATTGAGAGCAGAAAATATGTGCAGACGATTGGCTAATGTCTACCGTCGGTCGCCATCAAACGAAAAAATTGGTATCAAAATAGGTAGGTTGAGATCGCCAGAAGTAATTAGTCTACCTAATCTTTAAAAAATAATTAGCATAGAGCGGCAAGGCAGGAATTATCTCTAACTTTCTGAAAAGAAAAGAGGGTATCTATTTAATGTTTACATAATTCCGAACCTAAGTTTTATTAAAGGGTCTTATTATCTCGTATAATCGAAAAGACCTTCGCGTCTTGTATTATTTATTCATGACCGTTGTACGAAGTCTTAATTGTATTGAACAGACTGCCCTATTTACTTCTATCATTCCATGTAATTACAATCGAATATTTCCAATTAAAGAAAGGTAGAGAGAGAATCATAAAAGTAAACTTCCATCCACTACGTAAAAGTATGATTAATGACTAGAATTAAAATGCTATTCACACAGTTTCACACCGCAGTTTTCATCTATAAAATCAAAACACAATATAAACACAACACTCCCCAAAGTTACTATTACACGTCGCTACAGAAAAAGACATATCGTGAACTGTGACAACAGTTTTCTCAAAAATAATCCACGCAAGCAAAGTCGCTTAAGAAACACAAAAATACATGTAATATGTATGTCTATCGGCAGTTTTCACAATGGGGGGTGGAAGCGAGCCACTTGAACTGGAAGAGCCCGGTGCCTTCGTGCCAAAACGTCGTAAGCGGTAACAGCATCAATGACGTAACGGGCGCTCCATTGAGGAACATGAGCCGGGAGCCACCCCTACGGGTCATGGTCGTGAGTGGAGGCACCAAGCGGGAGGAATAAATTAGGACATTAAATAGTTCCTGCCATATAATAAGAAATCGAGAGATAAATAAGCTAGGCAGCTGGTATAAAAAAATTACGTAGGTATTTTAAGTTGCAAATAAATATTTCCATTTAGACAAACTTATAGGAAACTATAAGGTTGTCTAAATGTAAGTATATCCCCTTCTTACCTCGAGAAAAGCTGCTAATAATCGAAGGATAATTAGCAGCTTTTCTAGAGGTAAGAAAAGATGGCCTTATATTTGAGAGAAGTTAGATAACTTGGCTTAAAATCGAATTGTTAACCGTTATGATACACACTTTAAAAATACATCAAATAAAATTTTAGGAAGGTATATAAATAACCATAGTGCAAAGCAACTCTACATTTCATTTCCTCCAAGGCATTATCCCAACAGCAGCATAAATCGTAGCTTCCCTTCCAACCCCCGCCCAATAGGGAGGCATTTCGCCCCGGGATGAATGGCAAAGCTGAACGGGCCAAGTTCCCGGGCTGCACAGGTGCGGGATATGCGGGACCATATATCAACCAGAGTGTTATTACCTTTTTACGACTAGACAAAACACAGATTGTTCCCGGTTCAGTTTTAAGCTATCAACATTATGTTTAGTTAGAGCAAAGTCCCAACTGCAGCCAAAATCTTGGGCTCCCTTCCAACCTCCCACCAGTAGGGAGGCAAAACGACCCGGGATGAATGGGATAGCTGAACGGGCCAAGTTCCCGGGCCAATGCTGCACAGGTGCGGGATATGCGGGCATGATATAACAAACTGACTGTTAATGCCTCTTTTTACAACTAGACAGTAGACAAAAGACGGTTTGTTCCCTATTCAGTTTTCAACTATCAACAATTCCTTCGGGTCGCTGAGCCAGCGTAGTAAGTGACATTTCATTCCGGGCAATGTCCTAACTAGAGCCAAACTCTTGGGCTCCCTTCCAACCCCCACTGATAGGGAGGCAAAGCGCCCCTGGATGAATGGGATTGCTGAACGGGCCAAGTTCCCGGGCCAATGCTGCACAGGTGCGGGATATGCGGGATCATATATCAGCATGAGTGTTATTACCTTTTTACGACTAGACAAAACACAGTTTGTTTCCAGTTCAGATTTAAACTATCAACACGTTTGCGTTTTCCACTTTTGGGAGGGGGTAACTAAATAGAATTTAGTTTCCAAACATTTACTTTCACATCTAAATTCTATTTTGTTTTAGACTCAACATAATATCTAGCAATTAAATGCCAGGGCACATTAGTGAATATTTTACAATAAGGCGCTTTTTACAGCAGGACATTTATATGGCGTAGGTACCTAAGTTATTGTTGTGAAGTTGTGACCGCATAATGTGCATTGGTTGGTATTAACCAACTCTACTTATTAAAGTAGAGAAGGTATCTATAATTTTATTGTTATTTAATTTTATTTATTTTCCTGAACGGCACAACTTTGTTACGCACAAGTTAGTAGGCATATAAAATTGTGGAGTCTTAGCTAGGCAGTTATGACTTGTTAAGGTACATATAAACATAAGTCATCGCCACAGAGTCAGAATCGTTTTGGACCTATAAAACAAAATATTTGTATGTAGATCGGCATACTGTAGCCATTTACGACTATTTCAAAGTAAACGACAATTTATGAAACATTACGACTCCCCTATCTATGTCAAGGCCTAGGAGACGAATGTGGCAGAACGGGAAGCCCCGCTGAGCGCTAATTGTGGCCTTGCGCCCGCTTCCGATACCGAAGGCTGAAGGTTGCTCTCCGGGAGCAGGACTTATCTCGTTTCCCCGGGATAAGATTTATCGAAGTTGTACGTGGTTGGAAATACAATTTATCTTTTAAAGTGGGAGGGCTCGAAGGCTTGGATTGAAAAAATATTTTATTATTTTCGCGATTTAAATTAGTAACTACGTATCGAATTTCGTGAAGGTTCTTATAGAAACAGTAACAGTTCTTATAAAGAAATAATTGTAGTTACCTTAATTGAAGTTTTGTCAGTGGATTTCTACAGCCTACATATATTAAGAAAAAAATGTTTTGATTTACATTGCATGAGATCAAGAACCAAAGTACCGAAATCGCCGATTACTTGGCAAACGAGACGCAGGATCCTTCTCTTAACTCCTTATTATTTATACATACACTGCGCAAGACATCGGACATAAGTATGTATAAATTACTCTGCAAACATCTCCGTTTAATTTCCATAGCACATATCTCAGGCCGGGCAAGTTCAAAGTCACGCAGGATCAATAGGTCTTGGCAGAGTTTCGGGCCGCGGCTGCCAACTTGCCAAGTGCCAAGCGCGGGTCGCGTATCGCACATTCCAGCTATGCAGGGGTTATTAATTCCAGGTGGGTCGCTTTGCACCGCGTGCAACGGTATAGCGATGAAAGATATATGACTATATGTAGTTATGAAAGTAGGCATGGGTTAAGTTAAATTTTAAGAACATTATGTTTAAGATCTACTAAAGTTACATCCCGTACCTGGGCAGTCGGTATTAATTATTACAGAACATTGCATTGTCCGGTAAATCCTCAGGTATTTCGAGTTAAATCAAACCGTTTGTTGCAATATCATAAAGTTAAAAATGTCCTTTCTAATATATCACTGATTCACTGCCTCTCGATCTCATCTATTGAATCAGACCTTTTTATGCGAAAATTTCCCCTGTCCAGCCTTGGGCGAAGAGACGACGAAGAATTCATTATTTTGACTCCCAAAATAATACTTACATTGACAGAAAATAATGATGTTTTCAAAACTTTCGTCAAGTCAGGCAAGTGTTTAGAGAAACAAACACCGCCTCATAATCTTGACACCAACATCAAACAAACTCAAGCACCCGCCTCTCAAACAGTTAGGTACGTCCTATACCTACTAATTAGCTAAACACGCGACGGAGAATGCTTCCTGCGCAATTAGCTTGCACTAATTACAGCAAGCAGGAAGCGTGGCCGCCAAGACAAAACGGTATTGGATAGCGGACAACAGACGGACTGGTCGCCTTATCATGACACGTCGTCGTGTGTTAGCTACTAAACCAAAGGTGGCGGGTTCAAGTCGTGGGTCCTTTTAAGTTTTTGTTTGGAAATCTCGGAAAACTAAACGCTTTTCGCAGTTCGGAATGGGTAGCATCAATTAATCTGCTATAGCCTTTTCAAAAAATGAAGAATTTCTTCATTAACAGTCATATGAACCTTTAAAAATACGTTATAAATAAACGGTATTCGAATAAAACCGATATGACCGTAATCGATTATTCATTCCTGTAGCCGATAAAGATGAAATAAATCTGGAGACTTTCGTATTTTACATAATCCTTGACCTCTTACTTTTCAATATGTATCAAATATCCCGCAGACAAAAAATTACAATACAAAGTTCCAAACTCGCGCCAAATGTTCGACCGAGCGACCTTGTCGCAATAAGCTGCATGTAGCCCTACTGTCTACATGGAACAAGGTCCTTTATTAAACGGATACTTGGAAGGACGTGGAACCTTGTCTGCGTAAACTGATGACATTCCTGTGACCGTGATAGGTCACGCCAGGGATGCCACGTTTACAAGAAGTAATAGGAGGGAAAATGTATGGAAATTGATTCGTCTTTAACAAAAATTCGATGTGCCAAAACACCCTGATCTTTCATTTTACAAATGCCACACAGTATAAAAGTAATTAGTCGTAAGAAAATTAGGTATGAACTACATAATTATGTATAGTCAATAATATTATGTAGGTACCTAATAAATTAGTAAGTATAATGTTTTCTTAGGTTTACGCGACTGTTAGTCTTGAAATAAATATTTTAAAACATATTTATTAGCATTTTGTAATTAACTATAGTCGGTTCTCACATTTTTAATATTAATCGCTGCCAAAAACACATGAAAAGATAACACTCTAGCGAGCAGTTTCACAATTTCAGTTTAAAAGTTTAAAAACTAAGTAGGTAAATACGAGCCACCTGGCAAAGACGGAAAAATGGCGACGTTTTAAACACATTAAAAGTTCCGGCAAACAAGTTAGCTCACTGCGGGCACTAGTGATGTCAAGTGTCCTGTTTTACGACGGACGTCCCAGTTAAGAAATTTATTAAAAAAATATTTGGTATGAATGATGCTATCGTCTGATGTTATTAATCATCATCACAAACAAATAAAACATCATGCAAAATAACTTATAATTATTTTGTTACAAGGTGACGATATAATGAGCCAAAAATTGTGTTTAAGATTTTTTACGTTTTATTACGTGCGACTACGTCTGCGTGGATTTCGGTTCCTGCACACATAATATTACTTTATTGTTTGAAGCCTTCCTTGACAAATGGACTCCAAGACCCAAGACCGAAACAATTTTTCAATACAAATCAGTAGTTCCTGAGATTAGCGCGTTCAAACAAACAAACCAACTCTTCAGCTTTATTGTATTAATTTTAATAGATGTATGTTACAATAATTATGTTTTTATTCTGCCACACGAAATTAATTAATGAATCTTAAACCCGACAAGCCGACATTGAATCTGTCCCGAGTTCTAAATAAAAAAAAGACAATAATTTAAATATAACGTCCCAACTATCGTTATCTTATGGCAACACTAGATGACCGTACCGATCCGAGCTCGGCGGACCGTGTAGACCTGTGCAGAACTCTGGGAGTTAGGTCAAGGCCGGCGGAAATCAGCGAGCGACCAGTTAAAACTCAGGTAACATACTTAAATACCTACTGAATGTACGCTTTGTAGGTAGGAAGTTTCGTAACTAGAGTTTAGACTTTCACGTTTCAAGCGCCACGAGTGTCTAGGTGGTCTTATTTCCTGGCCTTGGTTTCGAGGTCCTGGGTTCGTTAGTACAAAAATTGTTTAGATTTTGCTGAACACAGCCAGGGTGTGATCACCAACCCTCATTTGAAAAGTGTGGCGATTAAGCCAAAAAACATAATTTTGACGAACACATGACTTCAAATAATGGAAGCCTTTGCCCTGCAGTGGGACATTAATAGGCTACTTTACGGTACATCATAAACATAACCACAGATTTAACGGGTCTCGAGCGTAAATAGTATTTAATCCTGTTTCGTTAGTGTAAGTATTTGTAATTAACTGGACAAAACAAATTACGAGTAGTTAATTAAGGTAGAAAGACTTTCATAAATAGAAACATATTATCTTAAACTAAGCTCCTTACCCTGCCATATTACGCATTTTCGTTTTCTTTATATCTATTAACTTCTTTCTCTATTAAAAAAAATAATATTGCTTACTGACTTTATTCTCCCATTATGCTTAAATGATACTGAATCTTGAGCCTATTCTTTAGGAAATCTAAATTATACTGTGGCTTTTTGAAAATGTCTTGGGAGTGTAAGTGAGTGTGAGTGAAATCCTCCCATAAATCAACGCGAAGCTGGAGGCTTCCCGTGCAAACAGACGTCACCCATACACAGGTCACGGGTTTAATTTAAATACCTCGACATTGTACCTACTTGGTAACTTGTTCAAAACGTTAAACATACTGCAATTATTATCCATTTAAAATATTATGTACTTATTAATGCTTTAACTTGTCACCGATGAGGCTCGAAGGACCATGTAACAAATATATGTTCTTAAATACCGTAAATTCGTAATCGAATTACGCTTGACATTAGATAACTAAATATTTCTTCTGACAACACTACTGAGGAGTTTCCACGTCTTATGCGGCATTAAGTAAGAAATAGTTGAGGCGAAATTTTATTATATTACTTGTTATCTGATGGGAACGCATTGTTGTACAAAGAAAGCGAAACTTACGCGAGTTGGTAATGACACTGAAATGAAAATCAGGTCGCTTGTATTATAACTTAGTGTAGTGGTTTAAGATTAAACTTGATAATACTGAGAGGGTAAACTTTGATTAACATTTATCATTTGGGAGCTTAAGGGCCGATGATGGTATTAAAGTTAGCCCCGAAGTTGATGTAGGGACAATGCTCCGATAATGGAATATATATATCTAATAGTATTTTGATAAAATTTGGTATACAGGCAGGGTATGGGTGACTTAGGGGATAGGATAATTTTTAACCCGATTAAATGCTACTATGGGATAAATTAGGAATCTAGAACACGCGGGCAAAGCCGTGAGTAAAAACTAGTTGTTGTAATAAAACTTCGTTACCTACCATACCCTGTAGTTTCCTAAGATCAAGCAAAGCTATTTCTTTGAACAAGGAGCCCTTGAAAGTTGGAGCCACGCGAAAGGAATCTTATAAAACTATTTCGCATTTCTCGCGCGAAACTGAAATAAAACGAAGTCAGAGAGAAGCTGTCGTTGGCCCTAAAGCATTAGGTTTGTTGAAAAGTTCTAAATGTTTAGTAACAAACATTCAGAAACTTTTGTGTCGAAATAGTTTTCGGACGCTGTTTCGTGCTATTCAAATAGTTTTCCCTAGGAAAATGTCCTCACTCTACATACCATCTAGTGAAATATGGGAGCCGTCCTGTCCTCTTTTACATAGTACCTACGGGCGCTTGAAAGGAAATGAAAAATGATTTATCTTTTACTATGTACCTATAACAAAAAATACCCTTCCGGCCGTTTATCGACCATAGCGGCCGATCTGACGATCAGCCAGATAAGCAGGATACAATACAATATCTACGCAGGATCTCATAGTTCGGTGAGACAGCAATCTGACACGATTGCGCTATGAGAGCAAGGGAAAAGTACCTTTACTCATAATTTGGGTCTAGACATTCATATCATATCTGGTGGAGATTCCATCGACCCACCACCATGCTTCATAAAAATACCTTTATATTTCGCTGGGAAACACATTCACTCGCCGTAATAGCAGGCTTGCTAGACCTGCAGTCGTGTCGGGAGTTCGTCCCACTACCTACTAAAACCCTACTGTTTTCTTATCAGCAGTGTGGTGGGAGGGATTAGTTCTCGTGCCCGGCGGGTGCCTGGCGAATGCCCAGTCTGTTCCCGGGTATTCTGACCTTACATACATATAAAGGCCTAGACAACGCTATGGTGCATTATATGCTACGTAGTTGATCGGTCGTAAACATTGCCGGCCGTCCGTCCCAGGCGGACATTATAGATAATATCTTCCGCACACATGACGCCTTATCCATTTTCCTGATGACTTTATGCATTTGGCTTTACCCAAGATGTTGTTGACAATGACTTCCTAAAATATTCATGACTTCAGATACAACATTTATCAATTTGCACAGTGCAGATTTATGAAATACCTACTATAGTCTTTTGTAGCGACATAAATAACTAGAAGATAAAGCCCAAGGGACACATCTATGAATGATTAATTACGTAGGATTACTCCGCCGCACATCGTGTATCCTCCTCTCCGTAATTTACGACGCCCGTGGGATAACTTTCAGCTAATATACTGAATATCCATAAGTTAGGTAGGTATAACATATTCCAGTAAAATAATAATATTAAAGTCATAGTTGATGTGCATGAAATCTAGGGATATGTATGTTTCACACGAATCTAAATAACGCGGGAAAACCCGCGGATAAAAACTAGTGTTCCCAAAAATTTTGCCTCAATTACATCCCATTAGGATAATGTTCACGAGAAAGTTTGATATATTCAGACATAATGCTTTTCACGAGTCTTGATCCGACGTCATCTCGTTTAAGCCGACAAGGGCTCTTTAAAGTATTGGGCCATAAATATCCCGAATAAAAGTTCGCAACTCATCTTTATCAGTTACTCGTACCAACGCCCTACGGACTCCAGACTGGGTTAAGCTGGTCACGAGTGTTATCGAAGGATATATTAAAAACGTAATTTTAAAACAAAAAGGTAAACAATAAACGTGTCAATTAACAATTCGTCATTCATTCTCCAAAACAGTCAAATAAACGGCTTCGCCCATAACCATTCATCAGACGCTTCGACAAACAAAATAATTGAAACGGATTAACTGGCGGCAGCATTTCATCCGATCCGATGCAAACCAGCTGTTCGTTCGCTAATTGTCGCTCGTTCATCTTCATTGCCCAACATGCCGCATGCCGCCAATACCTGGACCTTTGACATCGCCATTTTGTTTTTTGCTGATAACACGCGATGTGAAGATTAGCGGGTCACACGAGATATCGAGTTTTCGGTATGTTTTTGCGACTTGCCACTTATTTTTGCGATTTGCGACTGTTTACGATTACAAAACAGTAGTAGATATGAGATTATTCTGGCAAAACTAACTGATATATTAATCAAAAGATTATTATTATTGAGGAAGCTCTTCATATCTCATCTTCATCAGTAGCATACTAGGCCTTTATCAGATCGTCCATCTATTAGCGCAAGGCATCAATTAATAATTGTTATGTCCCATAGCTATTCAGATGCGTAATCTTACACGTTCTCATGACAAGCTAGTCTTACGATTTTTTCCTGATCCGAAACTACATTGACGTCGTATTGACATTATGTTTCTTGTCGAAAGTAATTAAAAACTAAATGTGGCACTTCCTTTTGAAATAATTTGTTGACAGATTTATGTCCTAAATATAAGACAACGAATTTACCTGTGAAGACTTCTGGTGCGTGAAAAATTGCGACATCACCCGTTCCATGTTATGACCGCGACCCTGACAGTTAATGAGAAGTGTGACTAAAGATGTTGCGTCCAACAACAGTTGCATCGTGCAGTTTTGCGCAACAATGCATATTATACTAATTCAAAGTCGATGCAACCAAGGAGTTAAATTAATTGGCGGCTCCAACCGCAAATGGCAAGACCTTGAGAATTGCACGATCTTCAACATGAAGTAAAAGATTCACAAGATATCATGTTGCAGCTAATCAAGGTCAAGACCAAACAGTTTTAAGCATCTCTTGCCCTAATTTCTCAAATATTGAAACTACTGAAATCCTGCGACAGCGCATGAAAACTGTAATTTACAATTTAGACAGATGCCTCAGTTCTATAAATAAAACGTTCGTTTCACATTCAAATAGCAACATAAAAAGCCAAAATAATGCACTACCTATTATTACCATCATCATTTCCTTCCAGCCAATATACTTTTCCACGATACAAATGTAAATCGTAATGGGGCGAAGGCAGTTCATTTCGCATTGTTTGTTTACGTCGTAAGTCACGGCTGCCAATGGCTGCAATGCGTGGGCGACCCTAGGCGTGGGCGCTACAACGCTAAAAGGACTTTCTTTATTCACTCTGGTATCACCAGCTTGACTAGGCTCATCCAATTATGCGAATCGGTCACGGAAGGAGTATTAAAATTCATCAACTTAATTCGCAGTTTGATCCCTTGACATTTAAAGAGTATTTATTGTCTAAGCTGATACATTTAAAATAAATGGAGACAAATGCAAATTAACTCTTATTGAACGTTATTTATTATAAAATGGCCCTCTTCAACTTAATCGGGAAAATTTCGATGGAGAATTTAATATCTGAAAGGTCTGAAACAACTCCCCTCTTTTTATTGGAAGAAAACAAACTTCTGCTAGGAAGAAAACTTTCTGAAATTAAAGCTGATGGAATACCATCCATCAAAAGCCGTTTTTAGGTTTCAACCAAGTTTTCGGAGGGGGAAAACTAACAGAAAGATAGACTTAATACAAACTATTAAACCGTATGTACCGTAAATGTGTGGGCAACGTTATCGGAGCCAAGAGGCTCGTGTAAAGACCCCACAACCGCCCTCGGTTAAAGCCTCTCAAACCGTCTGTTTTACGACCGCAACGGATTTCTGCAATGAGTAGGACGATCGCCAAGCGTGGGCGAGAAGCTATGAACTCTCGACTTAGTTTACTCGGTAATGTTAAGTGCGCTATAGGAATCATGATTGCACGTCGTCTCTTATTTTTTAAATGTGCTGTACTTTTTAAGAAAGCTAACTTTGAGTAAAATAGTCGGTTTAAAAACCACTCGAAAGAGTACTTGGAACGGACGATCAAAGAAATAAAATAGAAAAACTTTTTTGGACACAATTAAAGCAATTAACTACCATTAACACAAAAATTAATGTGTGATCCTTACAGCTGCTCCTAGCCGGCTTCCGACATCACACGAAAGACACACACAAACTATATAAAGAAAATGGATTCAATAATCCAAGAAAGTTGTGCCCTACAGATACGTTAACGTCTTTCCTTTGTCTGGCGTCATAAGTTGTGCGTCACTAGAAATAATTGACGTAGTAGAATTAATTGTTAGAAGCTTAAATTACAAAACAACAGAGAGCAAAGAAAACAATCCAATACAAGAATTTATCAAAGGTTTACGCTAAAACTGTCACACGTCTGAGCGTAGGAGTAGACAAATCGACACCCACACTGGAAGCTTGGTTGCACTGCTATTAACGTTTTATTGTTCCAGACTGGCGGCAGACTGTGCAATGGGAAACAAGAGGTGCGTTTAAATATAGAACAATCAATAGTCGCCGACAGTCTCCGAATTATGGACAATAACAAATCCCCAAGGCCTATCGCGAAGTTTGGTGACGTCACGTCTGAGCTAACAAACAAAATCTGAGATAAATTTACGATTGTGTTTTGTTAGTCTTCGATTTTCTTGGAAATCAGGCTGTTGGTTTAACTGATTATCATATTAGACACAATTTTTCCCGTTGTTTAACGAGTATGAAAAGCCTTCTCTCGGAAATTATGAAAAGGCATTAGCCCTACTTTATTACTTTATCTTAGTCTAAATTGCTTCATGCACGCAATTCTAACAACAATTAAAATCAATTGATAATATTAAATGAAGTGTTCATACGAGTGCATCGAAATATAATACTTCATGGAAATTGAACTAGCAATGTGGACTGTCAAGATAACCTTACAGTTTACGAGTCACGTTTCACACAAGTGAATCAACCTATTAATATCCTACTGTGGACCAAAGAAACATCGTGATACATCACGTGTCTTTGATATCTTCACCATTACGTTGCTTTATTTTTAAATAAGAATTCTCATTAAATATGAGTTTGAAAGGTAGTAAATCTAACATCCTATTAAACATTCAAAAGTCTTTCTCCAGATTCAACAACTATGATAAACTGTGTGAAAGATTTTCTCTCAATAAAATACGAAAGGCAGTTTTGTATAATATTTGATCCTAAACTTAATTAAAAATAATAACCATAAATTAAGAATAAAACAGACGCCATGTAATAAAATATATTTACACTTATCTAAAAAGAAAATAAATAATAAACTGTTCGACTACCACTAAGTTAAGAGCTTGCATGTTATAAAAGTACCTGTTCCTAACTTTGACTAGATAAACTGTACAATGCATTCTCTCAGAAACCTACAACAACATAATATGAAGTTTTTCTTATTGGCAGTTAAATTCCTACTATAATTGGTATGAATTTAACTGCCAATAAGAAATATTTTTAATCGTATCCTACTTCTTTCCCTGGGTTCGCACCATTTGATTCGAATTTAACACTCCTATGTATTTCTGCAATTCCAAAGATTTTGTGTGTATCATTGCCTTTGCCGCCTGAACCCCAAAAAAAGCGACAGTGGGGCAGACATAAACAGCATGATAACCATCGCACAGACCAGAACCACTAGCAAACTGTCCCACCTGTTCATCATCTGCACTACCGACGACTCCGTAGAATCTTCAGGCTGAGGTTTACTAACCGCCTTCTTCTTCGCATGGGATTTCTTTGATGTGGAATCATCAGAAGAATCCACACTCAATGTTAGATCTGGATGTGATAATGTCACTTTTTTCTTAATCTTTTTGTACTCATGTGCTGTATTTGCCTCTTTGCCATCGTCTAACTCTTGTCCAAGCTCAGCATCTGCACTAGTTTTTGACTCTTTGCTTTTTTTAAAGCGATGAAACAATTTTGTGACGCTCCGGGGACTTGATGAAGGAGCCAGTTTTTTTGTGGTTGTAATTTCTGGGCTATGATCTTGATTATTTATTTCTGGTGTATGATCTTTTATTTTATGCGAGTGAACTGGGTCCGGTTCTTTCTTGCTGCTTTTCTTCAAAGGTGTGATGTGTGTTTCACTGCTTTGAAGGTTTCCTTTAGGTTTAGATTTAGATACATTTGTCTGAGAAGATTTTGAATCTTTCACTTTGATAAAATTAGTCTTGCTGAAGGCTTGCGATAACTTGCGTTTGATTTCATGGGGTTTGGAAGTACCTGTTGACAAAGGAATAGATGAGGAAGGGGATAAGGAGTAGCTAACTGGGAATGTTTTAGGGAATCTGGTTGGAGTAGGAATAAAGTACATGGCCAATCTTATTATACTGGTAGTACACATGTGGCGTAAATTAAGTGTCATAGTCAAAGAAATACATAGATTTAAACATAAGGAAAAAGGAGATGGATGTTATAATTGTATGCTACAAATAAAACAACACCGCCGAATAAACAGTACTAAACATTGGATTACATCTAACACAAAAATTTGAAAAGACTCTTTGTTAAATCACACGGAGTTCGTCGGCAAAAAAACTCATTTCTCCGTGTGATAATCAGAGAGCTGCAGCAAAAACGCGCCCCTACCACCGACAATTTGACACGATATCTTTTTGTTGCTCGTAAAAAATGTTAAGCCCGGGGGCTTGGCGTCGTTACAAGAAATGGGAAATGTATGCAGAGCTACGACCATAAGGATATTTCAAATAAGCTTTGTGGAGAGACCCGCATGATGTAATTTATAAATGTCTCTCAAAAGTGTGTTAATAAAAAATAATGCATGATTTGATATCAGTTCAGTTTGGCAATCAGACCTTTAAGATGATGAATGGAACATTTCAGATTATTGAGGAAATAGACATTATGATATCGCCACAAAGCTGAGGTGACACAATCTCCAATGGTACTATTTCGAGGAAGCTAACAAATGCCTCGTGATATTACAACTAACGCAAACTTTTGCCGACGTCAAACAAAAGCTCGGGAAACTAAGTCGGACGTCATACTACAGTTGTACAAAGTACAACATGGACAATGGACGAGTTACAGAAGATTCCGGCGCGTGGCAGCAGTTGGTCTGCGCGGCCGTGTTCCCACGTGAATTATTCAGCGAACACGGCTGCCAAGACTGGGTCCCCCAACCCAAGGTCATGTGCAACTTCGGGTCAAGGTTAACTTTAAGGTTTAATAGTTTACATTATTTATTTAAAATCAGAGAATTTGGCATTTCGACAAGTTTTTGGTAACAGAAGAAAAGATAATTGTCACTGCATGTCCAAGGAAAGACTGATGTATATATTGATGAAATCAATTCATTGATGGTACGGCGGGAACTTTTGAAAATGCAGTAATATACCAACATCAATAAATAATTAACCGGCTTACTTAGGCCTATTTTTGGAAAACGTACTCGTATTAGACATAATGATAACAAATTGCGTTTAGGGTAAGCCTATCACGTTACATAATATTCGCCGGATCAATTTACTAAATGGTTATCGTCTTGTACCTAAATATGAGGTATTACGAGAGCCTGAACTTTAGTATAATGAATTCGAGAATGCCCGCAATATTCACTGAAAGCCGTACTAAGACCTATTGCATTAAACTTTCAAGACCATTTCATTCAGCGAAGGCGAACAATTTTTCAAGCTAAGTGTAAGTACTTGTTACCTTAATAAATCTTCTGTTAACATCTGTTGTGAAATGTCTTTTCATTTTAGACCTTATTATTTGAGCACTATGGGCTGTTGTTGTAAGTGAGAGAGAGTTGGGCGTTCGAGTGCGTATGCGGTACGCGTATAAATAATGATTTGACAAGAAATGTTTCAGCTCAGCTCTGAAAATTATCAGAGTAAGAGGAAACTTGCCGTGTCTTTTATATGATAAAGCATAAGTGTTATAAAGGCATAAACCATAATTAAGAAATGGTGTTTAAATAGGAGTAGCCAAAAAAAGAAAATTGATTAATCTACATATAACAATTCATTGTAAAAGTTTGTACATAATGATTATATTCATTAAAGCGATACTTTAACAAGGACGTTGCTGAAGGCCTCGTAAAGAAATAACATATTTTATTGATTGGAAAATTAAAGTGAATGTAGTGCGGATTGCACGCCTTATTTTAATCAAATAAATGTGTCGGGTAATATGTGTACGTATTACGTGTAAACCCATCCGAAAATATTTGAATTTTTAAAGAAATAATCATTTCCAATTACTAATAAAAAAAAATGTCTATATTTGTTTCGTCCCTTGTTATTCAGTAAACGAAGAAGAACAACGGTAATCATTAATTAGTAAAATAAAGAACACACACGTTTCCTGTAATACACACGTGCTACATTTTAATTACGAACTCATAATTGTATCCCGACTTAATTACACCGGCGGAGAACTAATTACGAAGTAATCACTCGTCGACAGTGGAAGGAGGGATGGATCGCTACTGGACGCCATTGGGCCGCGAGATTTTTCACGTGAACTTTTAATTAAAACAAGTTTTGTTTCAGACTGTGATTGTTCGCTGCGACTCTTTTACACTCCAGCTCTATACAATTCCTGGAAATCGTGAACTGTGGATTCTAGCCTTTGTCTAGAACTCAACAGAGTAAAGTTCCGTTGGTATTGTTGAATTAAGTGAAGTTACAAAACTACAAGATCATTCAAATTTAAGAACTATTTTATTTCAGAGCTTGACATAAAAAAATGTTCTATAATTTGAAGTTAGTAAAAATACCTACATAAAATTATCTTCTCCAAAAAGTGACCCAACATAAATCCCCTTCTCAACCGAGGAATTACCCGACACCAGATAAACCTAACAAATGTTAGGCGGGAATCTCGACATTCCTGGTTGGCCTTGTGCTATCAATTACTCGTAGAATGAACTATTTTATAGCACATAGTTTTCACTGTTAGAGCTCTTACAAACTCACTATGTAAATAGTTTGCGCAAGAATTTAATGTAACCACTTACAATACTTTCGCATCAAAAGTTTAATTAACTTCATAGGGCGCTATTAAAAATAAAGTAAAAAATAATAAAAACATATTTAAGGTTTAATGAATATGCTCTATTTGGTTATAATTTGTCTTTGCGGTAGAGAACTTTTCAGAACAAATAAACTTTGTATAGGCAAACTTTCAGTATCAATTAAGTCACTATTGTAACAACCACTTGCCTCGATGGTCTAGTGGCTCAAATTCCTGGTCGTGGTCTCGAGGTCCTGGGTTATATTCCCAGCTGGGGCAAATTTGTGTCGGTTTGTTTTCTCTCGGGTGCTGACCAATTCGCATTTGGCAAGCGTGGTGATTAAGCCAAAACCCATATTTGTAACGAAAACAGTGAAACAGATCCATATTTGTAAGAAACTGCAGTGGGGCATTAATAGGCTAATAAATTTTACTTTATTGTCACACCTTATGACACCTGTAATTTGTGCAAATCAATATACCTATAATATACAATATACCTAGTTATTTTACTTTAGTAGTATTGATTTTCAAAAACGATTCATGAAACTAATAACCTTTTTAAGCAACTAAACCTAACTAAACGGTATCTAGGCCACACTTGTCAGATGATACGGAAGTCGGAAATGGATTCTTCGCATCGTCAGTACGCATCACGTCCTCGTATGTATGGGGAAGCGTCTGTGCGTGGCAAAGGAATGTCAACTGTACGTGGTACTATTTACTTAACGGCTGTTACATCAGAAATATTTACTAGGGGCCGCCAGCTACTTCCTCCGCGTGGATTTCAGATCCCTGTTTTTCGAAATGAAAGAAAGCTTTTGTTCTTTTTCAGGGTCTAACATTTCATGTTATGTGGAACAGCATAATCAAAGTAATATATCGCCAGAATACTTTGTAACTCAATAATTAATGGTAATGTTTTCTAATTGGTAAGTTGATACGGAAATATTCACAGTAAGTGAACCAAGAAGTAGAAGAAGAGATTCAAGGTAAATTAAGGTCGGAAGAAATTAAGACAAATTAGGCACGGGTAGGCCGGGTTGCGTCGATAAATTAGTAATTAGTAGGTATATACCTACTCTTAAAACTAGGAAGTTCAGTTACAGTTTACCAATTAGTTGGCATGCAAAGAAATACCCTTGCCCCAAACTAGGTTTAGGCTTTTTCCATCGGTGTTAGATAGGGATCGGATAAAGTACCCATGACTCGAGAACAAATGCCGTTGTTCATGTTCATCCCACAGACATTTGCCACAAGTCAGATTCGAACCCGCGTCCCTCAGTTCTCTAGCCAAGGACTCTAACCACTAGAACAACGGGCCTGACAAAATGCAGATATTTCCCGGCACTCGTAGTGCATATTAATGGCGATCGATCCGCTGCAACAGAGTTCTGACGCAAGCCCTGATCCAATGCAGAGAGCTGCATTTGACGTATTTACTAACAGAACGCAAGCGATGTCGGGAGATATCATCGTTGAAATGTTGGCATTCAGAAACTAGCGGGGAAAATGTGGGAATACATTGTTGTACGCAAAGATTACATTGTAGTTTAATGTTAAAAATAAATCCCTACTAAAATTACAAATGCGAAAGTAACTCTGTCAGTCTAAAATGTTGAAATTTACTAAATGTAATAACGGTTAAGATATATTTTCGCCATGAATGAGACGAACTTCTTGGTTCGTCTTTCTTAGTTTCTAAATTTCTTTGACATTCTATTTATTGTGTGAAGAACGTATAACATTATTTTTGAAATTAAAAACAAAGAGTTATCTGATCTCAGGTGTCACATGAAAAAAGCTTCAAATAAAATATACAAAAACGTATAAAATAATTAACGGTCCATATCGTATCTATACCAATCCGAAGCATGTATAGAACTAATAAATTAACAATGAACTTGAGCTTGCCCGACAGAATAATGGAATTCGTTCACACGACCCTTAACGCACAGACCTAATTTACCGAACATATTACGTGGCGGGTCATTTCATTCCCTCTGATAGGTTGAGTGAGATGATGGCTGACACATACGTCGTACTTGTGAACCGGTGCCGCCTTTGGGGACTGGCCGGCAGGGACTCAATATGCTTATAAAATATTTGAATTTCATACTTGACATAGGAAACTGCCTCCGTGGTGTAATTGTGAGAGCGCTGGGCTCAAAAACCGCGGAGCTCGTGGGTTCGAATCCAGAGGGGAAAACCACCACTTTGTGTACGTTCTCTCAGTTTGGTTAGGAAATTGCAGGCCTGAATCACATGATTGTCCGATAAGAATGAGGATTGGCGATTAAAAAATAGCAACTATCGAGTTTCTTCTTCACGCACAGCTCAAACTACTGCACGGATCGTTCTGTTTGGCATGCGGATACATGTTCTGACGCCGCGATACCCCCTAAGAAATAATTTTCATCAACTCCAACACTAAAGGGATAAAATAGGACGATAAAATAGGTTCGCAAGTCGTTAATAAAATCATCAAACTTGTAATTTGATAATTTATAACGATTCATAAACGCATCTCTGTAGCGTACGTAAATAAGGATCATTTTAGCCCTCTATCCTTCCCCGCGTGTTTACAACTCTGGGCGTCAATGTGATCGCAACACGAGCCCGCATCTCGCATCGCGGGACCGAGGCAGATGAAATTACACTCTTCCCGCCACAAGCCGCTATTAGTTCCGGAGCTGGCGGCCAATCGTGCGCAACAACTCGACTAGACCACTCTACTAACTACACTATATCACTCTATTATATCACTTTACTAGTGATACATTTTCCTCCTTGGCTCGTATTTTTCACTAGCGGCCGCCTGCGACTTGGTTCTTAGTTTTCGTGCATCTTAAAACGAACTATGAAATGAAATTCTAAAACAATAAATCTACTCCACTAACATATGTACGAGTATTTCTCTATGCTATGCTTGCGATACATTTCCCTCCTTGAGTCGTATTCCTCAATACTGATGGCCAAGAATCTTTGGTAATAGTGGTTTGCAATTGCCTACTTAATTTAACACGCATTCCACTACTATTTGGGGTGCAGCTTTTGTCAAGATGTTATCTTTCAAGATAAGTTGAGCAAATCATTTAGATAAAACTCAGAAAAAACTAGAAAATCCAGTATGCCTAGCTTCATTCTCTTACAACAGTCTGACATATTCATAAGAAAGGATAAATCAAAGCAATGGTTTAACTTGGCGAGCCACGTGCGTGCAATTACACCGCAAACTCTGGGCTTACTTCTCACTAATTAATATAGTAGTACCATCATTTACGTTCCTAACGAACAAAGAGAGAATAAATTAAATGGTCTTAAGGATAAAAGCGTTTCCATCAAAATAAGCCGTGATATTTCACCAACTATTTAGGTCATGCCTATTAAAAGACGTTGTTTTTACTGCTCCCAAACATTCTGTTATTAAGCGTTGAGCATTTCGCTTTTCACTAAAGAGCTGCTCAGATTACACTCGTGAAACAAAATCTCTTCGCATTTTATTCAAATTAAATGTATTTCACAAACACAAAAACTTTTGTGATTTAGAGCTCTACAAACGTTTTCAGGTCAAGTTTAGTTTGAAGCTGATCGCGTAAACGTATACGTTCTCCTGTGTCACACCCGTAAGATAACCCTCTAGTTTCTCCAGCGTAATATGCGTACCGTGCTGCCGTCGTCGTATTCCACAAAAAATAATACCCTCCTTAGCTTTAGCCGAATTCGGCAACAGCGGCCAATCTTACGAATAGCCAAGTACGCAGGATAAAATGTTCAAGCGCGTGCGTAAGCACGGGTGCACTACCTATTCCCTCACTCATCATTCGGTGGGACAGCAATCTGTCTGACACTGTAGAGAGATCAGGCACAGGGCCTCTGGCGCTGCCGCCGCATTAACACCCTGGCCACAGCCCACAGCGGTGCGTCTTGCGATGCGTCTTGCGCCAGCGAAAGTGGCGAGCGAGAAAATCAAATAAAGGAAATTGTATGAAGCATGCCACAGCTACGGCGGCGAGATGCGCGGTGCGAACGCGCGGCGGCCATACCCATGACTAGGGCGGCCGTCGCCGGCCTCGCCGCGCCGCTCGCCGCGCCGCTCGCCGCCGTAGCTGTGGCTAGACCCTAAAGTGCGACCTATTAGCCACTGCGCCACGGAGACAGTTCACAAAAAATACACAATATTTTGGCTGTGCTCTGAAAACCAAACTGGTTTCTGCTGATTGGGTGAGTTGCATAAACCTATAACGATAAAGAATTCCACAAGGAGCACATATCTCCAGCATCTCCTCTTATGCTGAGCTGAGCACTGACCTGGCTGCGAGTGGCGGCGCTCCTCGGCCGGCACGCGCGGCGACAGCGGCTCCGTGCCGCGCGACAGCACGCGACTCAGCTCGCGGTTGTACTCCGCGTCCTGCTGGTGCCGGGCTGAGCACTGACCTGGCTGCGAGTGGCGACGCTCCTCGGCCGGCACGCGCGGCGACAGCGGCTCCGTGCCGCGCGACAGCACGCGACTCAGCTCGCGGTTGTACTCCGCGTCCTGCTTGTCCCACGGCCGCAGCTCCTTCACGCCGTCAGCGTGCACCTCCTTCATGAACGACTCGATCAGCTCCTTGCCTGGGGAACGACAAGAACTGATAGCGAAATAGTGTATTTTAAGGGAGGTAGAGCTTAGTGGAACTTCCACTCGCATTAGCCGCTCGTCTGTCGTTGTGATATGTTTCTGACAGCCAGAGTTCAGTTGGATAGGGCCATTCCCCTTTCCAACTGAACTCTGGCTGGTGTTGCCTGCCTTAAAGACATCATTGTCTTAAGAAGTTAACACATCTGCAACCTTTGAGGGGTTCTTGATTGCTATGGGCAGCGGTGATCACTAACCATCAGGTGACCCTCTTGATCGTTTGCTTCCCTACAAATGTAAAAAAATTGTCTTCAATTACCAGCTTGCTTGAAGTGCAAGTTAGTACTCCTTAATCAGCCAGTTGCAGCTTACTACTGGACGAAGCCCTCCGCCAGATGCTAAATTCACCAACTAGGCATGATGGTGGGGGACCGCAGTATTGTGAACGATGGTACATAGAGGAGCGCCGCAGCCCCCAGAGATATCTAAGACGCTCCGTAAGACTGTTCTGTTCTGGGCCTACTACGTCCATTAACCTCTAAAGATGATGTTGATCTTCCTCAAAACAAGTTTACCAACCTTTTGAGATGTTAGCGGCGTACTGTTTCATCGCGATTTTCTCCACCGTGTTCTCCAGTCCGAAGAAGTTCTTCACGTCGAGCAGCGCGCTCTGCTCGAAGCAAGTCCAGTCGCTATTCTCAGGGTGGACCTACGAGCGATTTTTATCGTTAGTAAGAAATGTTTAATCAATATTGTATGATACCTTATACATCTCTAAAGCTGAGTTAATCCACTAAAATGAGCCTCTTATCTGTGGAGATAATGTGGACATTAAAGCATACTACAGTACACTAGCACTTTATAAATTGAGTCCAATTTTTCTATTATTGAGTACCTACTTAACATTTTCTCCAGAGCTCTATAAGAGTTAGGTTGTAATGGCATTCAAAGCCAGGCCGTTGGGATGATTGCAACTGTACTAGTATTACAAAGCAAAGCTAATTTTACAGGACCACATAATTTTAAATATTTGCTTTGTGATAATTGAATCTCTAAAGCTCGCGTTTATTTTGTAAAAATAAATATGGTGTCATCAAATTAAGAATGAACAAAATGCAGTTATAATCCTTAATAGCCTCTTAAGAATCCACGTGTAATTATGTTGATTGTAATTTAATAATACTTTGTATACTATCAAACCACATCGGTATTTAATAATAAAAATCACTTATTCAGTGCGTGATCGAGTGTTGATTTATATTTAAGCAAGCATACACAGTCGAAATCAGACAAACATTGAGAATCTAATCAAAATGTTTCCGTAAAAAAGTTAGGCTATCATACAATGACCCACGTTAAATAACCTATCTAGTGTCCGACCGAAGGTCTATTTTTGGCCGAAGCCGAAGCCGAAGCCGATTAATCGGCTATTACCCAACCTTCGGCCGAAGCCGAAGCCGAAGGTTTGTATTTTCTCAGCACTCAGTAATTAATTTTGTTCAATATTGTCTACAAGCTACACTTATTATTAAAAATTATTTCAAAACCTCAATATTGAAGGTTTATATTGACTGTCTCATATAGAAGTTGATGATATAGAGATGGTTGGATTAGAGATACCTAAATAAAATTTTGAGATTTTGTGATTAACATACTGGTAAAAAATAATAATTTCTTTATATCTTGGGTTTACTCAAATAGACCAAAACTAGACTAATAAATAAAATAAACAAACACTTCTTAGGAAATAATGAAAGGTTTGTCAATTAAATGCACAGTTTAGAAAATATTAGAAAATTCAAATAAATGTAACAATAACAATAGAACTAATGAGGTAATTACCGTTTTGAAAACAAACTGAATTTTACTAGGAAACCCATATGCAATATACCTAACTTTTGACATGTCAAATTGTGTATGAAATATGTTTCATCCTTTAAGCATCTCGGATGAAGGTCCTTGTATAGCGGGATCTTACACTATAATATATCACAATTTAATTGATAAGCACAAATTCAAAACTAAACACTCGTTTAAATACACGTACGAACTTGTTTTGATGCATACTTACTATGTGATATTTTGACAGTGACACCACGCCGCCTCATGACTTTCGTAACAGTTTGTTCAATTTCGACGGTCGCTCGGACCTTCTGCGAAACCTTCGGCTTCGGCCGGGTTTTGGGCCGAAGCCGAATATTTCGCCGAAGGTGGATTTTTTGGCCGAAGGTGGCCGAAGCCGAAGCCGAAGCCGAAGCTTCGGTCGGACACTAAACCTATCATTTAAATGCGTCAAGCAAAGGCAGTTAATATACTATCAAAGATGATAAAAGTACTTCCACAGAAATTTTACTCGACCTCAAAATATAAACTAGGGGTCATGGCCAGTGTGTAAATTATTTGACAAATTGTAACTTAAGAGTTTAAAACAAAACCTCTATCCACACTTCCTACTAAATGAAAGAAAAACTTATTTTTGCAACAAGTTCCTAGCTCTGCAAATTGTCATAAAACACGTGTTATAACAATTAGCACAACATACTAATTGGTTCCATTTCCACTAGAGTCGATATAGGAAATAAAACGAGCCCAAAGTTCAAAGGCGACATTTTCCAGCTGGCACGTTACTCAAGTTCGAAAACGAAGTTTTCCAGATCACACATTGATCAGGGCCAACGTTTGCGCCAACATATGGATCCGGCGCCACGGTACAAAACAACTTCCGCTTTTATCAGAAGCCAACACGACAGTTCAAATTGTGAAAGCAAACAACGAAGGCGAAGGTCAAGCGCCGATAAAGAGAACAAACTGATACAACAAATAAATAATAGACGCCACGACCTTATCTCAACATACGAGTAGGCATTTATCAGATTGCATACGACGCAATCGTAAAATTTCACCAATGCACAGCGAATATTTTCACAGTATTTGACCGACATGAACCGGAATGACATTCACTAGAGTTATTGCCTTCAAATGCATTGAATCGATATTTAATTTCACTGAACAATCCAAGAATAATATTGTTTTCCGAGATATACACGAAATCCGCAAATCAAGAACAAAGATAAAGCAGTATTTAGTTTGCTGATATTTCTTCGTCCTTCTTAAATTACGCCGAATCTATTTTCTTATCGTGCGGAGCACATGATTCTCTACGTGCATTTCTATACTAATATTATAAAGAGGAAAGGTTTGATTTTTTGTTTGTTTGTATGAATTGAATAGGCTCCGAAACTACTTGGCAGATTTGAAAAATTCTTTCACTGTTGGAAAGCTACATTCACCCAGAGTAACATAGGCTATATTTTATCCCGGTACGGGAAGTAGTTCCCCCGGGACGCGGGTGAAACCGCGTGACGGGCCGCTAGTCATTAATAAACAGAATAGCAAGGTCATAGAAAAATCTTTATTACGCCTACTTCCTTGGAACATTTTCTTGAAAAACTGAAGTGTCTGATTCGTAACATCAGTCTACAAAAATCGACCACGATATAGCTCAGAAGATATTATAAAATCTTAAATCTATTATGGACTTTTCGCTGTTTTATTTCTGTCAACGTCATAGACCACAGTAACAGTCTATCATCAGGTGGTCTGTTGCCTGTCTACCAACTGTAACTGAATAGATCCCTCACCAACATTACAATACTGTTTGAGCTGTAATTTATCTTCGTCCGCACTCCTCTCAAAATCTTTTCATTGTTCAGCAGGCGATTGATGGCGAAAAATGAATGTAAAGGAAAATTATAGAGCATCTACTTTAAAAGAAAATTCTGATTTCATAATTACGGAATACAGCCTACAATGATTCCGGGAAAAAATCTAATTCGCACTCAAAGTATAAGCTAATGAATAAATGTGTGTCTACTAGAGTATATGGGCCTGAAGGGTAGGTATAACTTCCCTTGCCACTAAAATCCCGCGGTCGTTTAGGGAGGGAATCTGAGCATTCGAAGAACCCTTAAGACACCGCCTGTCTAATGTGTCGGTTAAGAATATGTAGGTATAATTACGAGTACAGCAGTAATAATAATATAAAAAACCGGCCAAGAGCGTGTCGGACACGCCCATGAAAGGGTTCCGTAGCTAAAAGATGGCCCGACCGCTTAAGACACCATTTAGTAAGGGCAACTGGGCAACTGCACGTCATAAGTTGGTCGAGTTGTATAAAAATAACTATGTATGATACAGAGTTCGCTATAGTTTTCGTTGAAAGTACTTACTTGGAGGTATACAGTACATTTTTTTCAGAATTATTGTAATAGTATTTCAAAAGTTAAGGGGGGGGGGACGCTCTTATTTTAACTTTGTATTAATATATCTCGTGACTGGGGTGTTTAATCCACATGGTTTCAAGGCAAGTTTTATTGTATTTTTTACACATTTTACACATTTTTACACATTCTTTTATTTTATTTTATTACTTTGTTTTCCCTTACAATCACACATTTCAGGATTGGAATTGGTTCTTATTTAATATTAATGTACCCACGTCCATAAAGGAATTTCCATTATTGTGTAACTCTAATTGGCCGCTGCGAGACAAGCCAGTTGCTTAGTGCAGTGACCGTTTGTTATTGTATTAATTGTAATGTTTTATGGAAATAAATTTTTATTATATATTTATTTATTTATTTATTTAAAAATACCTTTTTAACGATACCCCACACGATGGGGTAAGACAATTTTTTTTTTTCGAATTTACTTTTCGATGTATGTGAGGTAAAAAATAATTATTTTTTGATTATTTTAAAAACCAATTCTTAAATTATCACTATGCATCTCTCCACCAATTTTCGTGGCAATCGGTGCAGAAATGGCGGAGAACGAGCCAGGACAGACAGACAGACATGACGAAACTATAAGGGTTCCGTTTTTGCCATTTGGCTACGGAACCCTAAAAATTAATCAGTAATATCTATGTATTTATTACTCGGCTTTCCGTGGCTGACTTGGCGTAGAGGATACGTTTTGCCGATTTCTACTGTTTAATTGTTTTCTAAAATATTCAAGGTCCAGTACATTTGCTTCTAATATGAAATCTGTTTAAACTTACAATTTTTTAAAATATTAAGATTATATTTCTCAAAAAGAAGGAACATCATTTCGTTTATCTTGTATGCATGTCTGTTGAGTACGCTTTTTAGATAATCAGTGAACGTCTACGTCCTCTATTCAAACCAGATTCAAACAATGAACTTAATGTATATTCAACAGATTGGACGTTCCAGTTATTACAAATCCGACCCGGGAACAGCACCCAGGACCCTCAGGTCAGGTCCGTAACAATCCAGTATCCAATCAAAACACTTCGACCCTCTGAAGCGTAGTCGATACAATTACTGCGCTCGACTCTGATTGCCACTGCCGATGTAATTGACTAGATTAACGGAATCGCTTTCAAATATGCCGTATTATTTCGCTCCATTATCATGATACTGCAGTGCGGGTCACATAATTGACTATACATACGTAGAAATATTTCAAACTAGCGGCCGCCCGCGACTTCGTCCGCGTGGATGTCGGTTTTCATTATACGAATGTTTTTTCCCGCTAACTCCCGTTCCCGTGAGAATTTTGCAATATCCTTTTGCAACTAAGCATCAAGTTTACTAAGGGACCTGCATGCCAAATTTCAAGCGTCTAACTCAAGTAGTTTAGATTTTCCATACAAACTTCCAGCCCCTCATTTCGGGGAAGTGGGGGGTTGGAATGGGTCAAAAAGTAGCCTATGTTCTGTCTCAGGGTCTAAAGATTGTCTGTACCAAATTTCATCAAAATCGGTTGCGAGGTTTAAGCGGGAAAGCGTAACAGACAGACAGACAGACAGACAGACAGACAGACAGACAGACAGACAGAGTTACTTTCGCATTTATAATATTAGTTGGGATAGACAGACAAGATCACGCATTCTACCTGAAAGTAATTAAATGAAGCTTCCCTAAATCTCATCTGATTCTATTAAGTCTATAAGAGTATTTTTTTATCACTCAGGCGAGATGTTGCAAAATTCGAAGCCCGAATGGTAGTTTTTAGGGTTTTAAAATTGTATGAAACTTTTGGTGAACTTAGACTGAAGAAGGCTAGCTCAACGGTACACTTATCGTTTGCAAGTGAACCTAAACGTTTCTTAACAAATTTTTTGCAAAAATTTTAAGATTATGAAGCATCTGCAAACCAATAACATGGCTATGTACATATAATGCGACAATCGGATAAGATAACGAAGTAACAAAGTTTATCAACGATCTCCAGACATTCGGTAATCCGGAGCGCCGCACAGGAGCAATCGTCAGTTTACGAGCAATTCCCGTATTATTTATAGCGGTAACCGATCGAGTGAGAGCTGAGGACCCGCGGGCAGGTCGTCGCAAGGACGAACGAAATGTCACACTTCATATTACATCAAGCGTATTACATATCTAAAATGCTCAAAGGAAAACTGCTGACCTATAATAGAGCTGAAGACAAAAGAAATGAAGAAATTGATAATACTACCGATAGTCAGTGAAGTGGACTCGCGGGAATGAAAATATCTAAACAAATCTTTTTGCGTTCAATGATTACGTTCATAGAAAAACAGGCATGAATTTGAAATAAGCCCAGTAAAATATTTATATTTTTGTCTATTATAATGGTATCGATATAATTATGTTCACAATGAATCTGGTGGTCATAATTGACCTTGGCAATTCAACTGAGATTGAAGTGGCTAATATAAAAAAAATATAATTTGATTCTGGCACGAAAACAAACAATGCTTCCTGGTAAGTGTCCCTCAATGATTTAGGACGCAGTAATCCTGTCTGTCAACACACACAGAAAAATATTTACTCGGCTATCATCGAAAGTGACCATGAAGAAGATTGTCTAAGTGTTTCAGACGACCTTTGAATAAAACATTTGCACAAACAGAGCACTTAACTTGTCACCACATCGTGCTGACCGATGTAGTACTTCTAAGGTTGTTTTTACAGTGACAGAATACACTACTGTCTTACAAAACCAGCGATAGGTACTTTTATTTTATGTTAGCGGCAGATAAACTTGGAAAGCGAGTCACCTGATGGTTTGTGATCACCGCTTATCCCACAAGAGTCGCCGATGCGATGCCTTCCTTTACAACCCTATACCTTCCCCAACTGAGTACTACCAACCTTATTCATCAGTTGAAGTTATGTATAGCAAAGCCACAAGAGTTACTGAACTGTGATCTTCTGTAAGGTGGAGTTACTCCAGACGAGCTGCTCATTCCAGTGGAAGATCCACTAAACTCTACCCCTAAATACTCATCAATACGCGCGCTGACAGTCTGCTCATACGCGCAACAGTGAAACCAGCCTAAGAATGTCTCCTTGTCGCCACGACACGTGTTTACAATCGCCATGCCGCACAATCGTCGCATTTCGTAACTCATGTTTAATTAACGATTATCGCCGATCGTATCGAACAATTAACACCGCCATTGTTGACGGTATCGACCTAACAAATTATGCTTTTAATTGGAACAAAAGAGGTCAAACAACAAGGCCTTGTGTAATGGATTATGCAGGATTTCAAGGGTAGTTAAAACTTCTTTAATTGTTATGAAAATTGGAGCGTTGTTTGTTTGCTGATACTTATTCATGTAACGATGACTTTTGATTATGCAGTCTTGAATGGATAACTGAAATGGAATCGATGGCTGAAATAGTCGCCCTTGTAAAATTGCGAGCACCTTTGTTCAAGATTGCTCTATTCAAAGTATCTGCTAAAATTAGGCATTCCCCAAATGCTCTATCTTATTGTTTATTTATTTAGTTACGAAGTTCAAATGTCAAACGGTGATTGATTGATGAGAAAATAAACATTCAGTCTTGCCTATTTCTGTTAACAATGTTTGCTTCCAGAAGAATTATTTATTGAATTTATTGGAGATTTTGCCTTGGCCATACCATCTTGCAAGACGATTCATTCAATATCCCTCATTAATATTCCACCGACGTTAAGAATGGAGAGCAATATAGCATCACCGGCGCAGCGTATGCACACTTTGTTAGACCCGACTTTCACAGTTGCATCATTGCCGATTAATGTGCCCAGTAATTGGTCTCGTTACGTGGTTTCCCTCGCCTCGTAATATCGTATCCTCCGTTTAAGCGATACATGTTAAGTGTAAAGGATTTAAACGTACGATGAAAAGATATAAAACCTTCGCACGTATTTTAATTTCATTTTTTAGTTTCAGATGGCGAGACGCCACGCAGTGAGGGGAAATTAAATCATAATTATTATTATACTACATACCTTTATCTACGAGTAAATGATTCTATATCCATATAAAATAATATGCACATTTTGTCCATGTGGCATTTAATGTTTTGTGGTTGGCCCCTCTTATTACCGCGACCGCTGATTTAGGTATTTTAGATTTAATGCTTTCTTAGGTTTACGCGACTGTTACTTTTAAACTTACATAATTTTTATTTATTTATTTACTAATCGTATAGTTCTTCACATAACAATAACAAAAGTCCCACAAAACTATTTTCATAGTTTGTCTGTGGGATCACCAGTCTCTAACTTATACAACTATATATTTAGGTAACACAATGAAATACTTAATATTCACAGCTAATCCAAAGTATCTAATAAATATCTTTTAAGTTTTCTTTTAAATATCCTTTTATCTTGTTCCCGGCGTATATCCACGGGCAAACTACGATTCCATCCGTTTAAAAGTATGTAGTTTTATTTCAAATTTTAGTTTTATTTTTACTCACATAGTATCGGCACTTCTCGACGACTCCCACCCTAGAGGCGAAGGTCTCATTCGTGGCCTCGATCTCCAGCACGCGGCTCTTCAGGTCGAGGTGGTTCTTCTGGAGGAAGTAGATGTAGTCCACGCCAATCATCTAAGGAAATAATATGCAATTATTGAAAGAACATTAAATACGACAAAATAAATGAACAATTAACATATCTCTGTTACTATGATTGCGATCTTAATCATTGCTTGCCATTTGTGAATTGGTGACGATCACAAACCTGAGTTGTGTTTGAAAAAAAAAACGCATAATATGTTTATGGATCCTGTAATTATGCAGAAATACGAGAGAAGCTTTTTCCAGATGTCGGGTTATGACCTTAGACGCCTAGTGGAACTTCCACTAAAATAAAAAAAAATAAAAAAAAATTTATTCAGCAATTTGATTCACTTAGTAAATTCTTTTGGACGTCAAAACTTTTTTTTACCCTACCAGCGCCTCGACGTGAATGGCCTGCTGAGAAGAGACGCCGCAAGAAACTCAGACAGTTTTGCCTTTTTTAAAAATAAATTTCAATTTTACAATTATGTCAAATATAACTTAAAAATAAATACAAAATAATTGCGGCTGAGCAGATTTGCAGCACTCGAATGAGCCGCTCATCTAGGAAAGTATTTCTACCTTGAAATAGTGCTTTGTAACTGTTATGATATGTTTCTGCTGGTGAGTATGGTCGCCAGAGCTCAGTTGAGGAAGGAATGGGATCTTTAAGGCCCTTAACGCGCTGGCGATGCCTCTGGTTTCGCGTATGCCGCCTCTGCCATAAAATAAAATAAACCAGGAAACTAAACGGCGTCATTTGTTTAGACACCTTACCTTCTTGATGAGGTAGGGCGCCTCGACGTTGAGCTGGCAGCGGCGCGTGGTGTGCCGCTGCGAGTCGTCCGCCGACCAGCTGTCCTCCGTGATGACGCACTCCACCACCACCGGGATCTGCGGGCAGCTCGGGACCTCTCGTACGCAAGTACAGACACCGTACCTTCTTGATGAGGTAGGGCGCCTCGACGTTGAGCTGGCAGCGGCGCGTGGTGTGCCGCTGCGAGTCGTCCGCCGACCAGCTGTCCTCCGTGATGACGCACTCCACCACCACCGGGATCTGCGGGCAGCTCGGGACCTCTCGTACGCAAGTACAGACACCGTACCTTCTTGATGAGGTAGGGCGCCTCGACGTTGAGCTGGCAGCGGCGCGTGGTGTGCCGCTGCGAGTCGTCCGCCGACCAGCTGTCCTCCGTGATGACGCACTCCACCACCACCGGGATCTGCGGGCAGCTCGGGACCTCTCGTACGCAAGTACAGACACCGTACCTTCTTGATGAGGTAGGGCGCCTCGACGTTGAGCTGGCAGCGGCGCGTGGTGTGCCGCTGCGAGTCGTCCGCCGACCAGCTGTCCTCCGTGATGACGCACTCCACCACCACCGGGATCTGCGGGCAGCTCGGGACCTCTCGTACGCAAGTACAGACACCGTACCTTCTTGATGAGGTAGGGCGCCTCGACGTTGAGCTGGCAGCGGCGCGTGGTGTGCCGCTGCGAGTCGTCCGCCGACCAGCTGTCCTCCGTGATGACGCACTCCACCACCACCGGGATCTGCGGGCAGCTCGGGACCTCTCGTACGCAAGTACAGACACCGTACCTTCTTGATGAGGTAGGGCGCCTCGACGTTGAGCTGGCAGCGGCGCGTGGTGTGCCGCTGCGAGTCGTCCGCCGACCAGCTGTCCTCCGTGATGACGCACTCCACCACCACCGGGATCTGCGGGCAGCTCGGGAACCGCCTTTCGTACGCCTGTAACAAGCGGTATACTTCGTTAGTCAAATACTCCAAACAAGTTCTAGTATCCTGGTACTTAAAATCATCCGCCTGTCAAAGGAAACTCCAAACAAGTTATAACGTCACAGTACCCCGGGGGTGAACAGGGACATACATTCTCTCTGTCCACCCTTGTTGTAAGTATGTTCCAGTCACACATTAAAAGTGATGAAACTTTAACGACCTTCGAAACAAAAGACGGATCGAAGACATTTGATTTTATTTACGTATAGAGTAAGATCCCAGAGCCCCCAGACCTACGTCATTTTAGCAAAGCTGAAATTTTGAGGATTGTTAGTATAATGTGTTATTAAGAAGGTATGCGCACCCACTACCTTGAAAGCGGGGCCCCTTCTCAGGTAGAACGAAGTAAAGGTACAAAAAAAAAATAGCTAACCTTCGTTAAAGTAGCAAAGCTCGTTTTCAAATATGTTTTTGAGTATATTATGTAGAATTAAAATTGACTATTGCCAGACACTTCCGTGGGCCATTACTTCTACCAGACGTCTTGA